>JAFFJZ010000073.1:0-616760 GCA_018340375.1 Gonatopus flavifemur | reverse complement strand
TGAATTCATATCTTCATTCAACATTACAATCTTCTATTCTTTGAAAATGTTAGTAAGTTTCGTTCTTGAAGGAACAGGTGTGTACTGTATAAAATATTTGGCGGTTTCTAAACCACCATCCAAAAAAAGATTACAAGTACTTCTCACGTACTTCTAGATAACGCAAAAACATTCTTGATTACCTGTACCAAAATTAAAGAATCATAGTTTTCAAATCACCACTCTCAGCACAGGAGAAATACACTCACTTGTCAAAGTTCTATGCTCAACATTGTAATATCATGCTCAAACTGATATTACAACATTGAGCGTAGAACTCTTACAAGTGAATGTATCTCTCCTGCACTGAGAACGATTATTTGAAAACTATGATTCTTTGATTTTGGTACAGGTAATGTATCAAAAATGTTTGGGCCGTATCTAGATTCACGTGAAAAGTACTTCTAATCTTTTTTTTGGAAGGATGTTTAGACAAAGCCGATAGATTACATGTACCAAAATCAAAGAATCATAGTTTTCATCAAATCACCACTCTCAGCGCAAGGGGAATACATTCACCTGTAAAAGTTCTACGCTCAAAATTGTAATATCAAGCTCAAACTGATATTACAACATTGAGCATAGAACTCTTACAAGTGAATGTATTCCTCCTGCACTGAGAGTGGTTATTTGAAAACTATGATTCTTTGATTTTGGTACAGGTAATCTATCAAAAATGTTTTGGCCTCATCTAGAAGTACGTGAAAAGTACTTCTAATCTTTTTTTTGGAAGGACGCTTAGACAATGCCAAATGTTTTATACAGTACACACCTGTTGCTTCAAGACATAACCTTACTGATATTTTCAAAAAACCAGAGGATTGCAATGTTGGATGGCGATATGCATTCAAAACTTTAGGTTATGAATGGCCATTTGACAAAATATAGAAATATACGAAATATTGATGCTTCATTATTTATGAAAAAATGAAAAGATTATCGGAAACTTGAGACAAGCAAAACTGTTTGAACATCTATAAAACTGTGAGAATCTAGATTATTTACTTACCGAATATCTTGCTAATGATCGTATACGAAAAAGCTATAGCTTTTTCTGACGAAATTTTGTGATTTTGATCACGACGATATATTATTCTTCCGTAGAAAGCTGTATTGAAAATCTTCTAATCCTGCAACGCACTTCAACTGACTGCAACGGTTGGGAACAAGAGCAAACAAAAGAACGGATGGCGGCAACTAGAGTACCTATAATAAGAGTAACGCCAATCGACTCGAGAGTGGTGGGGGAAATGGGACTACCGACTCCATGATGTTGGGGGCTATGAATGTGCCTATGTGTAATTTGTTTATGTCTTTGATTGTGTGAGTGAGTCACACAGACGTAACTCACACTGTGATACACATCCCCCAATATGGCGCCTGTTGGCACTACTCTTATTATAGGTACTCTAGCGGCAACGCGTGATACACACAGTACTAACACGGCAGACCAAACTGGGGGTAATTCCTTAGAGTATATATATACTCTAAGGGTAATTCCAACCAATGTCGAATTGAGGAAGTGTGGGTTCCAAAAGAAATGTAAAAAGTATCCAATGAGATAATTTATAACTTACCCTGCTTCAAGTGCCTGATAGACCCGAATTGAAATTTGATTGGTATCTATTTGTTTCTATTTGGAAATCCGATACATGATTTTGGCAGTTAGAAAATGAATATGGATGAATCTGGATTTCCAAATAGGAAAAAACAAACAGGAAATGCAGAAGAAAAATGCATCAGGATTTAACAGAAACTGCCATTTGTATGGAATTTAACAGTTTCAATCCGGTAAAGCAGCCATAAAGTTTTACCGTGCCAATCCGGATATGCAAACGAAGCGAATGAATCCAGATCAACGCGCAATTCCAGAATGGATTTGTACCCGAATGATCCAGCTTTTCCCGCTCAATAAATGTGATCCGAATCTATCTGGATTCCCGAGTCAATATTCATTTCGGTTCTATGCGTTTTGACGGGACTTGGCTTTTGGGAAAAAAAGATTGATTTGCTCTGGGATGACCGACGGAAATGTTGGTGGTTCCAATCCGTAAATGCATACGAAAGAAATCAATTCGGTCCACCACGCAATTCCAGATTGGAGATGTTACCGGATGAATCAGCTTTCTACGCCCAATAAAAGTGACCCGGATCTATCTGGATTCCCCAGTTAATATTAATTTCGGTTCTATGCGTTCTGACGAGACTAGTCTTCTTGGAAAAAAGATTGATGTTTTCTGGAATGACAGACGAAAATCTCGGTGGTCGCAATCCGTAAATGCATACGGAACGAATCAATTGGGATCAATCCGCAATTCCAGATTGGATATGTAACCTGATGAATCAGCTTTTCCCGCCCAATAAATGTCACCCGGATCTATCTGGAGTCCCCAGTTAATATTCCATTCGGTTCTATGCGTTTTGACGGGACTAGTCTTCTGGGGAAAGAAGATTGATTTGCTCTGGGATGACCGACGGAAATCTTGGTGGACCCAATCCGTAAATGCATACGACACAAATCAATTGGGATCAATCCGCAATTCCAGATTGGATATGTAACCGGATGAATCAGCTTTTTACCCCCAATAAATGTGACCCGGATCTGTCTGGATTCCCTAGTTAATATGCGATTCGGTTCTATGCTTGTTGACGGGACTAGCCTTCTGGGAAAGAAAGATTGATTTGCTCTGGGATGACCGACGAAAATCTTGATGGTCCCAATCCGTAAATGCATACGAAAGAAATCAATTCGGTCCAACACGCAATTCCAGAATGGATATGTAACCGGATGAATCAGGTTTTCACGCCCAATAAATGTGTTCCGGATCTATCTGGATTTTCCAGTTAATATTCCATTCGGTTCTATGCGTTTTGACGGGACTAGTCTTCTGGGAAAAAAAGGTTGATTTGCTGTGGGATAACCGACGAAAATGTTGGTGGTTCCAATCCGTAAATGCATACGAAAGAAATCAATTCGGTCCAACACGCAATTCCAGATTGGAGATGTTACCGGATGAATCAGATTGTCCCGCCCAATAAATATGACCCCCCGATCCAGTGTTGCGATATTCCCCAATGTGGGAAATCGCAGCTTGGTCACGTGACTACATTTTGCACTAACACATGTCAGCTTTCTTATCGGTGAACCACTCACCTACAAGAATGCTCGCGTGTGTTGGTACAAAACGTAGTCACGTGACCAAGCTGCGATTTCCCACATAGGGGAATATCGCAACACTGCCCGGATCTATCTGGATTCCCCAGTTAATATTAATTTCGGTTCTATGCGTTCTGACGAGACTAGTCTTCTTGGAAAAAAGTGATTGATTCGCTCTGAGATGACCGACGAGAATTCAAAAAGGATTTGCAAATTGGGAATGTGACGAAATTGAAATGGTTCTCCACACGAATTGTCAGTCGGATCTGACTGGATTTTCTCGTTAGGGTCCAAAATGTTCGGAACCGGTATTTCGAGATGAATATTTACATAGAAAAACTCCGGCTACATAGCTCAGCCATTTCTCAAATGCATTTCCGTTATATCAGTTCCGAAAGAATTCATAAAGAATTGAATGAGAGAGAAATATGAATATCTGGGATTCATGAAAAACTCTTCATGATTCATGAAAAGAATTTTATGATGAGTTCATCAGGGATTCTTCATGAATACATTACGACCAACGTACTGTGGGGGGGATTGGATTTGGAATTACCGATATGGAATCTGATGTTTTCAGTCTGTTAATAGCAGACACTCATCCTCACTTCGGCTTAAAAAGTAGTCGCAGGTTGAGAACTCTGTAAGAAAGGTGATTTACCTCTTTCAGGGGCGCAATTGACTGGGAAATTTCATCAAATTGTTCTTACCGAATCCGTATGTTTTTTGGGTCGCTTATTACGAATCCAGTGTAAAAACTCTCAAACTCAAAATTGCGGATTTATCCCATACAGCACGACAGTTCAGAAAGAATCCATATTGAATCCATTTGGAACTATAAGAATTCACATTGGATGCATTATGAATTCTTTCTGAATTTCTGTGCTGTGTGGAAATATGGCAGACGAAAATTGAAAAAAGCATCGGATTTGTTTCAAACTCGGTACCCTGGGGTGTTTTGAGGTTCCTGATTACTAACCCAAGTAGCAAGCGAACGTTGTATATATACTATGCACGTTCATAGTACATCTAGATATACTATGAACGTGCATAGTATGTATACAACGTTCGCTTGCTGCTTGGGAATCTGACGGTAGTATGCAAGAAGCCCAACCGGTAATAAGCCTATTGGCTAAAAACTGGTGATTTCTAGTGAATACACTAAACATTCCTAGTGTTCAACCAATGGTAGTGGAGTTGGGCTTATTACCGGTTGGGCTTCTTGCATACTACCAATCTGACATCTAAATGTCGAAATTTAAAATGGCGGGTACAATATGATGTACGAGAATTGAAAACATCATTGGGTTCCCATCAAACTCGGTATCCAGAGGTTTTTTGGGTTGTTGATTACGAATCTAATGTCTAAATGTCGGAATTCAATATTTTATTATAAATGTCATGTCAACAGCATTTTGTTCAAGGAGTAAGCATTTTTGAGAACGATGAGAGGACAGCGTTTTTGTTCAAAACTTCATACAGGACACAGTGAGATCTTTCTGATTTGGAAATGTTCAATTTTCTCACTTGAGGTCCGCCATATTGCCACCACCATCTTCACCATCTCGGTTTTGACATCAGGTTCGTAATCAGCGACCCCGGAAACCGCTGGGTACCTAGTTTCAATCAAATTCGTTGATTTCTTGAATTTCTGTCTGCCATATTGATCCCCCATTTCGAATGTTGGAATTGTTACACTGGATTCGGAATCAGCGACCCCAAATACCCCTGGTGACCGAGTTTTGAGAAAATTCGGTGATTTTTTGAATTTTTGTCCGCCATTTTGGATTTTGGAATTTCGACACTTTATTCGTAATCTGCGACTCCAAAAACATAAGGATTCGATAGGAACAGCTTGATGAAATTTCCCAGTTGAATGCGCTCCCGAAAGCATTAAACCAGCTTAAATATTAATCGAGGAATCGAGTTACATCCAGGTCACGGTTATTATGCGTGGGAAACTGATTCATTCGGTTACAAATCCAATCTGGAACTGCGTATTGATCCGAATTGATTTGTTTCGTATGCATTCACGGATTGGGACCACCAAGATTTTCTTTGGTCATCCCAGAGCAAATCAATGTATTTTTCCAAAAGACTGGTACCGTCAAAACGCATAGAACCGAATTGAATATTAACTGGGGAATCCAGATAGATCGGGGTCACATTTATTGGGCGAGAAGAGCTGACTCATCCTGTTAAATATCCAATCTGGAATTGCGTATTGAACCGAATTGATTTCTTTCGGACGCATTTACGGATTAGGACCACAAAGATTTTCGTAGGTCATCCCAGAGCGAATCAATCTTTTTTTCCCAGAAGACTGGTCCCGTCAAAACGCATGGAACCGAATGGAATATTAACTGGAAAATCCAGATAGATCCGGATCACATTTATTGGGCGTGAAAACCTGATTCATCCGGTTACATATCCATTCTGGAATTGCATGATGGACCGAATTGATTTCTTTCGTATGCATTTACGGATTGGAACCATCAAGATTTTCGTCGGTCATCCCAGAGCAAATCAATGTATTTTTCCAAAAGACTGGTACCGTCAAAACGCATAGAACCGAATTGAATATTAACTGGGGAATCCAGATAGATAGGGGGCACATTTATTGGGCGGGAAAATCTGATTCATCCGGTTACATATCCAATCTGGAATTGCGTGATGAATCGGATTCATTTCATTCGTATGCATTTACGGATTAGGACCACCAAGATTTTCGTCGGTCATCCCAGAGCAAATCAATCTTTTTTTCCCAGAAGGCTAGTCCCGTCAACAAGCATAGAACCGAATCGCATATTAACTGGGGCATCCAGGCAGATCCGGGTCACATTTATTGGGGGTAAAAAACTGATTCATCCGGTTACATATCCAATCTGGAATTGCGGATTGATCCCAATTGATTTGTTTCGTATGCATTTACGGATTGGGTCCACCAAGATTTCCGTCGGTCATCCCAGAGCAAATCAATCTTCTTTCCCCAGGAGGCTAGTCCCGTCAACAAGCATAGAACCGAATCGCATATTAACTGGGGAATCCAGACAGATCCGGGTCACATTTATTGGGCGGTCAATCTGATTCATCCGGTAACATCTCCAATCTGGAATTGCGTATTGGACCGAATTGATTTCTTTCGTATGCATTTACGGATTGGAACCACCAACACTTTCGTCGGTTATCCCACAGCAAATCAATCTGATTTTCCCAGAAGATTAGTCCCGGCAAAACGCGTAGAACCGGGGGGCATATTAACTGGGGACTCCAGATAGATCCGGGTGACATTTATTGGGCGGGAAAAGCTGATTCATCAGGTTACATATCCAATCTGGAATTGCGGATTGATCCCAATTGATTCGTTCCGTATGCATTTACGGATTGCGACCACCGAGATTTTCGTCTGTCATTCCAGAAAACATCAATCTTTTTTCCAAGAAGACTAGTCTCGTCAGAACGCATAGAACCGAAATTAATATTAACTGGGGAATCCAGATAGATCCGGTTCACTTTTATTGGGCGTAGAAAGCTGATTCATCCGGTAACATCTCCATTCTGGAATTGCGTGTTGGACCGAATTGATTTCTTTCGTATGCATTTACGGGTTGGAACCACCAACATTTTCGTCGGTTATCCCACAGCAAATCAATCTTTTTTTCCCAAAAGCCTAGTCCCGTCAAAACGCATAGAACCGAATCGCATATTAACTGGGGAATCCAGATAGATCCGGGTCACTTTTATTGGGCCGGAAAATCTGATTCATCCGGTAACATCTCCAATCTGGAATTGCGTGGTGGACCGAATTGATTTCTTTTGTATGCATTTACGGGTTGGAACCATCAAGATTTTCGTCGGTCATCCCAGAGCAAATCAATCTTTTTTCCCCAGGAGGCTAGTCCCGTCAACAAGCATAGAACCGAATCGCATATTAACTGGGGAATCCAGACAGATCCGGGTCACATTTATTGGGCGGTCAATCTGATTCATCCGGTAACATCTCCAATCTGGAATTGCGTATTGGACCGAATTGATTTCTTTCGTATGCATTTACGGATTGGAACCACCAACACTTTCGTCAGTCATCCCAGAGCAAATCAATCTTTTTTTCCCAGAAGACAAGTCCCGTCAAAACGCATAGAACCGAAATGAATATTGACTCGGGAATCCAGATAGATTCGGATCACATTTATTGAGCGGCAAAAGCCGATTCATTCGGTTACAAATCCATCCTGGAATTGCGCGTTGATCCGTATTGATTCGCTCCGTTTGCATATCCGGATTGGGACTGTAAAACTTCACGACTGCTTTACCGGATTGAAACTGTTAAATTCCTAACAAATGGCAGTTTCTTTTAAATCCTGATGCATTTCTCTTCTGCATTTCCTGTTTGTTTTTTCCTATTTGGAAATCCAGATTCATCCATATTCATCTTCTAACTGCCAAAATGATGTATCGGATTTCCAAATAGAAACCAATAGATACCACTTAAATTTCAATTCGGTTCTATCCGGCACTTGAAGCAGGGAAGCTTGCCTGACAACATTGAGACAAAGCTAAATTGCTATCTGGGAACTCAGGCTTCATAGGATCCGTATGAAAATCAATATGCCTCGAATTCTCAATGAGACGAACGAATTGCAAGAACATTCGAATGTGAATATGAGAAACAAGGAAGTAATGTATGGTTCCTCATACCGATTTCTTTTTATTCTTGTTAGTTTAGTCATGACTAGTGGTGCCAGAAACCAAGTTTTGACCCCTCCATCAAGCCCCATCTGTATAGAAATTCCACGTACACAATGGAGCCACCGACAAAAGAAATTCGATTGTGTAGAGGCAAAATGTCACAATGGAGGGGGAAAAAGTTGGAATTTCTGGCATCACTGGTCATTACCCTTATGGGACATGTACATTTACTCAACGTTGTTTAGAATTCCGTGTTCTTTTGGGGTGAGGTTGAATAATGTTTATAATTATGTTCATAATTTAAATTCATATAGTTAAATTAATGTTCATAATTCAATTGATGTTTTGGTAAAAATTTCATGTTGTATTTTCACAGATTGATTTTATGACAATCTTGTCCTGTAGAGTGACTTCTTCAACGGAAGGAATTTCTAACATTCTTAAGCAGTGATACCAGCATTTGGCTGACCGAGTCGATTTACCCACTCCATCTGACCATTTCTCGTCCCCACCATTCCAGCTGGGTGTACGCACACATTGAAACCCGTATTCATGTGATTCGGAACCGGTCGGTTCACTTCGAGTCGACTCGGACAATCGAGAGAGAACCAACTATCCGTCGGTCTTTGTCTTCTCAATATGTTTTACGATCAGCTAACTCCGTGCAAGATCGGAAAAAGTTTAAAGCCCACGTGGTCGACTTACCGAAAAGTTTCACCGCTTTTTCTCTTCCAAGCGACAATTTTATTGTAATCAGTATCGAACTGACTTACCCAGCACCCCGGGCAATTCTCAGCCGGGGCCCTTCGATATTTTTTTCGTTTTTTCTTCAATTAAAGAGCCAGTTCAATACTGATTATTGAATTATCACGATGAAATATGAATTTGATGCATAGCATCATTTAATTGAATTAAAATCGAATATAAGTAAATAATTTTTCAATTATTATTTATTTTTCATGAATTTCATAAGATTATTGGTTATTCTTATGACTGATTATGGAGCTTTCAAGAACTCCTATATGTATTGTAGAAAAATTTTCTAATAGTTACGCATTTCTAATCATTATTTTAAATCTTGATGATTTTTCAATGAATTTCATTAGAATTGTCAATCAATCGATGGTTGAAAAATTCTAAGATAGTTTGGGGATCTATGATAAATGTCCTGCGGTGAATTCCATAATTTTCCCTGATAAATTAATTTTCAGAGATCACTATGATATTCCAATGAGGATAATCAAAACAACATCGATTATCAGATGTCGATCAACATCAAAATAATAAGACTGAATATTCAATTGATTGAGTGCAAATTATTTTCAATGGACTGAATAATTAGATTTGAGCGTTCAAATTGATATTCCATCATTTCACGCACTATCAGTCTCTTGCCTTCGCTGCATTACTCCATAGACGTAGTATGTGGATCGAAATATCACAAGACCCCATAGTCTAGCGGCAAAAGACATGGTTCTTGCGAAAGAACGGTCGGGTTCGATTCTGTGTGGGAGGCATCTCATTTTTTTTTGTCATTTCTCTGGTGAATAATTAAATTTCACATCCGATTATTATTTTTTATGTCATTACATCGTCATGTTATCAATAATCCTGATCTTTCAGAATGCACTTGCGGATTCGACCAAGTACAGGTTCGAGTCGATTGGAAATTTCCCAAATATTCGTGTCCATGAGATATACACAGTAAAAATTTTTCGTCAAATTCAACACACAAGCGAATGTTAACCATTTTTCTCCACACTCAACGTGTGTTGATTCCAGAGTGACACTCACAAAGTGTTAATATGAACTCGAATAACATTTTAATGTGTTGAAAATGAATCGATCGAACAGCATTTGATCAGTGTGTTAAATGAACACACAAAAGTGGTAAATATCCAACACTTGAATTTTAACTCGTAGTTAAATATTCAACACTTGAATTTTGACACGTAGTTAAATATTCAACACTTGAATTTTGACACGTACTTCTTTTTTACACAATGACGGAATTTTTTTTACTGTGTAGACCGATCGATGCAGAATCTTCTGAAATGAGAAATGAATAGCACTTCAGAGGAACGTTTTTGAAAAAGTTTACTTGCAAATTCCATCAATTCCTGTGACAAATTCATGAAAAAATTTCAAAAATTTGTGTCCATCGAATAAAGACCGATCGATTCGAAATCTTCTGAAAAGAAAAACAATGAATATCACTTCGAAGGAACGTTTTTAAAAGAGTGTACTCGCAAATTCCATCAATTCCTGTGACAAATTGATGGAAAAAATCTCAGAAACTTGTGTCCATCGAATAAAGACCGATCGATTCGCAATATACTGAAATGAAAAATGAAATCACTTCGGAGGAATGTTTTCAAAAAAGTATACTTGCAAATTCCATCAAACCCTCTGACGAATTAACAAGAAAATTTCGAAACTTTGTCTCCGTGGAATATAGACCGATCGATTCTGAATTTCCTCACGGAGAGCAATGGATTCCAAGGAGTATGACAAATATCATGAAGGCTGGAATATTTGATAATATATTTTCGAGAAGAGGACGAGTATCTAGATTATGAGTGTTATAAGTACAAGTATCCATTTATGATGAAGGTGTTTGTTTTGGGGTAGATGGTACTGTCAACCAGTAATATATCAATATGATAACAGCAAGGAAAAAAAGTTAGTTCCTATTATAATATAAGATTATCACAATCACTATCTTCAGTTGCTTGAAATAAGAAAAGAATAATATGAAATCGGAAAAAAAAGATATTCCTCAGGACATGAACCCGCCCAGATAACACACAAAGAATTCTTTTTCAAGAGCGAGAATAGAACTCTTCAAGAACTAATGAATTCATATAGAGCTCTGGAGGAGTTCAATCTGTCGGACATTAACAAGTTCTTTGGGCGTACTCAAACAATACTTCCGATATTCTCAAAGAGCTTGTTAATGTCCGACAGATTGAACACATCCAGAGCTCTATATGAATTCACTAGTTCGAAAAGAATTCTTGAAGAGTTCTATTCTTGCTCTTGAAAAAGGATTCTCCGTGTGTTATCTGGGTGGGTTGGTAGCGTTCAAGTCGGTCAACTTAGCCGCTCGGCTATGGTGGCTTGCTTACAAATTTGAATGAAAATTATAGCCTTACTTAGAGCACGTCAACTCTTCAAAATGTCCACATCTCATGATTCTTATAGTTTGTACTTGACTTCCATCAAGAAGGGAGATTATGATGATGAATATAATAAAAACTTGTTGTTCATCATAACTATGTATTTTGTTGGTCCGTATAATACTATTGTTGTAATCTCGATTTCATAGCTGCAAGGAACAGTGATTCTGATGATCGAAATACGGATTTCAATGATAACTATACATTCTGTTGGTCCATATAATACTGTTCTCGAAATTTTCATTCCGTCTTTGCAAGTAACAGAGATTCTCATGATTAAAATGCGGATTTTCATGGGAAGTATATTCTCCTTATAATAACATACAGTTTAACCGTCAGAATCTCGTATTTCAGTACTGAAGAAGAAGTTAATATCCCTAAACATACAGATATCAACAGTTTGTATCTAAAGTTCCACAATGCGATTTGCATAATCCATTTCTCTCCGTGCTGTAATGAAAAATGGATAGCATTTTAGAGAAATGTTTTTGAAGAAGTTTAACTGCGAATTTCAACAAATCCTGTGACAAATTGATGAAAAAATTTGTTTCCGTGGCATATAGGCCAATCAATTTGAAATCTTCTGGAATTAAAAATAAACAGTGCTCTTGAGGTACATTTTGAAACAGTGCACTTGCAAATTTTGTACTCCTCTGTGCATCAACCAGGAGGTGAATTGAGAGCGAATGCGTTTTTTCAACCCTTAGAGGGAGGATTGCCTAATCCCAGTCAGAAATATGAATCCAACAATTTGGATTTCACATCGAAATGATATCTCCACTGAGAGAAAAAGTCACCCCTCATCCTGAACAAAATAGATATTTCTGAATGTAAAAATATAAACAATGAGATAGAAGATAGAATTCATTAGAATACATTGAATTCAATACTTGAAATTCTTCCCAATTTTTATAATCCAAAATCTGGAATAATGATTCGACACTGCATGTAATTGCAAATCCAATCGCTGCGTTCCTTATCACATCTGCAATGAGAGAAACGGAAAACAGTCATGAATATGAAAATTCGATTATACTCAAGATCGCATGTTTATACTGCAAACTGTGATATATTTCTTCTACGCTGTCTGACAAGGAGAGGGATATTTCCACTCACTCTGTTAATTTAGCGTTCGGGAAATCTCGTAATTTTCGTAATGTTTCTCTTCCTTGATGCAAAATCATTATTGGAATTATCGTATGAAAATTACATTGATTTACAAAATGTATTGATCCATAGCTAAAAAGCATTTATTACGACATTGTGTCTATGCACTGTATTGTATCAAAGGATGGGATTTTCGAACCGCCAACGTATTTATCAAAACAAAACAATGCGCGAAACCAACTGTTTATGTTTTTGTTTTCTCTCATCTATTGTATATGTGATACGGACCGAGGTGGACGTCTTCTCGATTACCTATAGTTTTAAATCGGATTTTGAGTTCTAAAATAATTGCAAAAGGTTTGGAGTGTTGAATTCAATAGTATTCGGATAAATTCTGTGTTTGACCTTACTGTTCATAGTTTTGTATTTGAAGATATTTAGTTTGTTCAGAATGGAGGGCAGTGATTCTGTACTTATTAAGGAAAAAAAAAGCACTCCACATTTTTCGCAAAATTGGTTGCTCAAAGACTCTGAGTGGAAAATGTGGGTTCGTGAAGATCCGAGTGATACTTCGGAATTTTTTTGTGAGATATGCCAAAAGAGTGTTTGGTGTGATGGCCCTGCAAGAATCAGAGCTCATTTCAAGAGCCAACATCATTTGCAACAGAGCAAGTTGTTCCATTTCGACCGAGGTAATGTAGATTCTTCTCCTTCTTTCTCTAAAACTTTCAAAAATGTCAGATCCATAGTTTCGGATGTTCCATCTCTTGATGGGATATCACCAGGAGGGCAATGTGTCAATTCCATTCCTCAGTCTTTTGGTGATAGGATCGTTGTAGATGGGGCCGATGCTGTTCCTCCATGCCGTGCTGACTTTTCAATGAATGATACCGTTGATCAATCGGGTGCCGTTTGTGAGGGGTATGAGAATTCAGATCTTCTCCAAGGATCTGATTCTCCTTCTGTTAGGGATAATAATAATAATAGTCGCGGATCAGATGTTTATTCTTTTGTTGATGAAATTTCAGTCGGAAATTCAGATAGGCTTTTGCGAAAAGCTGACGATAGATTGGAAAATCCCGTTGCATCCTCTTCTTTGAATGATGATCGTTTGGGATGTTCCCAAGATCCAAATCCTCCTCAATTGACTGCTGCCTCGTTTTCTGCTTCTTCACAATGCCAGCAAACAATTGGATTAGAGAGTTCAAATCCGGATGATGAGCCTCTAGATCTCAAAACAAAAGTTCAAATAGCAGAAATTCGTTTTGCGACAATTTTCGCAGAACAAAGTATTCCTTATAGTCATGCAAAGGACCTCTTACTCCTTATGCAAGATATAGGGAAGGAACCGGAAGTGCTCAAAAAAATGACGATGAGTCGTACAAAATTGACAAATATTGTGAATAGGGTTATTTGCGTTCAAGAAACAAACCGATTATCGGATTTTTTACGCTACACAAAATTTGCAGTTCACGAAGACAAAACGTCAGATATAACGAACGATAAATGGATGACATTTATGGCTCGTTATATCGAACCAAATACGTTAGAAGTCAGATGTGAATTATTGCAAATGATTCATTTAGATGCTGCTGATTGCTCTGCTTCGAAATTGTTCGGAAGTTTTAGAAATACATTATGGAAAAATCAGATTCCGATTAGCAATATCGTTGCATTAGGTACTGACAACGCGTCTGTCATGATGGGGAATAAATCTTCTTTCAAAACAAAATTGATGGAAAAAAATCCACAGGTTTTGATGTTCCCATGTGTTTGTCATTCTTCCGCTTTGGCAGCAAGTGCTGCTTGTGCCATGATCCCACCAAAGTGCGAGCAACTGATTGCAGGTTTGGCTACTTTCATCAATGGTAGTCCCAAGAGAACTGCGATATTTAAAGATTTTCAGGATAGTTTTCAAGAAAGTAATCTACAGATCTTGAAATTCGCGAAAACTCGTTGGTTAACCTGTCATCAACGCACTGTGAGAATCTTAGAGAATTGGGATACTTTGGAAAACTTTTTATTTGAACAGGTGGTTCCTGATCGTTGTCAACCTGCTGAAAAATTATTGAATCTTTTGAAGGATCCTGCGATACAAGCGAACTTCCTATTTCTATCGTATACTCTGGATCAATTCAATAAATATAATGCATCCTTTCAGAGAGAACAAACAATGGTACATTTATTGCAACCACGCTCACTTGATTTGTTAGTGTTTTTCTTGAAAAAATTTGTAAAACCCGCGCTACTCAATCACTTGGACTTGATCAAGTGTGTGAATTTTTCTTTACCCGCGAACCAATTAGCTTTGGAAGATATCGACGTAGGCAGTGAATGCGGAGGATGTTTGGAAAATCTTGACCCTGAAAATATTTCAAAAGTGAATGAAGTACGCCAAAATTGTTTAAAATTCTACATCACTGCTTCTACAGAAATTTTGAAACGACTCCCTACACATGATCCCTTTTTGTATTCTCTCACTGCATTGAAAACGGAAATTGCTTTATTCGAACCGGATCGACAAAAAACTGCATCGATGATTATTTACGCTAGTCGGAAATTGGGTGGTTTCGATGAAAATTCTCTGAAGGAAGAATGGAATTCTATGTACTTTTTGGATCTCGCATTGAGACGTGATTTATCGGAGCTTGATTTTGATCAAACGTGGATTAGAATTAGTTCTCTTTGTACAAGTGAAGGAGATATACGATTTCCGAACCTCCGAACACTTTCCTCTGCAGTTAGGACTCTTCCTCATTCTATGGCCGCGGCAGAAAGGGCGTTCTCCATGATTCCGGATATTAAAACTAAAAAGAGAAATAAATTGAGTCCTGAAACATTAAATTCCAGTTGTGTCATCAAATATTTATTGGAAAGTAGGGAAAAAAATGCTCGTACCATGCCCATTGATGAAGGTCACTTGGCTTTGATGAATTATAAGTATTTGTACGGGGATTCAAAATCATCGGAAAAGCCAAGTGGATTACATCTGTACGCGGGGTAATGTAGTATTTTCCACTCAATTCGGATGAGTATTTTCACGATTCCATTTTCAAGCTCACATTTTCTACATTGAGGTTCCTTTGGTTGCATGTCACACTTCATCATCTTTGGATTATTTTTTCTATAAAAATTGATTGATTGATCCACGCACATATTCTAAGAGGGTTTGGAGTCTCAAAATACTGTGGAGGTGACGAACCACGGGGTCCTAATCCTAGATTGTGCATCTCCCTTAGTTTTCGATCATTCATCTAGGAAATTTATGATAGGTTTCGGATCCCATAATTTCATATCGACGAGTCAGTTTCATTGTAATATCGAGGACGTCGACATTACACATGTAAACTTGATCATCGATCACCCAGACAGTACAACGTGCCACTGGGACGTTGATAGGAGGTCTATAGAACGTAGGGAAGGAAGGTTTTCCGACTGTTTAGGAGTGTCTAAATACTGTGGGGCTGACGAACCACGGCGTATTAATCTCAGATTGTGCATCTCTGTTAGTTTTCGATTATTCATCTAGGACATTTTTAATGGGTTACGGATTCCATAATTTCATATCGACGAATCAGTTTCATTGCGATATCGAGGACGTCGATATTGCACATGTAAACTCGATCATCGAACACCCAGACAGCACAACGTGCCACTGGAGCGTTCATTGAATCTTTATAGGACGTAGGGGAGGATTTCTGAACGTTCAGAAAACATCCCCGGATTGATTCTAGGTCTTTTGCGCGCACCCATGTCCGCGACAACCCTTACCGCGAAAAAAAGCACCGCGCAAAACCGTTACCGCGCGCGCACACTTTCCGCGCGAAACAATCACCGCGCACACACTTTCACGTCGCAATGATTGTTCTTACTTTATACTTACCATATGCATAAATTTAAATGAAGAAAAACCAACACCTCAAAACCTATTAAGAGGTTAGATCGCCTTGCCGAGCCTGTTTTTAGGGTAATTTTCTGGAATTAATTTCTAACTAAATATTTATAAAATATCAGTTATTATCTTTTTATTATGTTGTATTCCCATCCAAGAACGTGTACAAATTCGAATTCCCAAAAAAATTTCAAACTTGTGTAGTTACGCGGTTTTTCGCATTCTTACGATTTTCACATCTGGTCGGATTGTGTACATAGTTTCGTGAAAACCAGTAGTCTGGAACAAAAACAAAAAAAATGCTCATTCACTACATTGTATTGGCTATCGGGTGACGTAGCCTTTTTTTCTAAATAATTTTTGGTGACGAGAAAAAAATTCCTGAATTTTTTACTGCATTTTCTGGACCCAAATTACATGTCATTATTATTAATAATCATTGAACAAAACATAATATTGGCAAACCCCTCCGATACGCGATAGTCCCTGATCCTAGGAAAACGTGTACCAAATTTCAAGTCGATTCGTTAAGTAGATCTTGAGATATCGTGTACACCGTTTTGAAAAACATTGTTGTGAGAAAAACGCGTTCAAAGTTCAGGTACTAGTATTCTCAATAGAAAAATTCATTGAAGTTTCTCACCCTTAATCTGCCATTCGTGCTTCATAAAGGGAACCTTCCTCTTCATAAAAATGTTCTTCAAGATTCGATCTGATCGCCCTTCTTTCAATTCTTCCCTCTTTGAGGGCCTCGAATGATCGCACGTCGGCAATTGGAATTCTGATATCATCCACCTCTTTGCACAATGCAACGGTATTTGGTCCAATCATTATATCCATAATGTGCATCATTGTTAGAAGACTCTGGTAACCTTTGTTGAAAATGCTCGCTGCCAAATATGCTGCAATTTCTACCGTCTTTGCGCCGCTGAACACTCGCTCTGGAGCAAATGACCATATGAGAGCGTTGAGGCTTTCATTGTTATTTTGTGTCAATCCTCCTATGCACCGCTGCAGTAAATTTTCGCTGGTTAGATCTTCGTAGATGGGAGTGATTGCGCTCAACACCTCATCGCTGAGAGCCGGCTTATGTGAATATTCGGCTAGTGTGCCCTGAGCCTTTGCCTTCTGCCAAGTACACCAGCTGTCATCCCCAGGCGGACAGCTATCGTGCTGCGGATTTGTATCGATTGACGATTTATGCTTCAATGTAGCCCAGATTGCGGTCTTCATGTCTTTTGCGGAATGTTTATTTCTCCGTATTGCGAGGCCATAGAAAACACTCAGTTCATCAATGAGCTTTGCTGTGAGTTTGCCTTTGCCACCGAGGCCTTTCCTTTCTTTTTTCAGTTTTCGAAGTCGAGCTCCTATTCTTTTTTGGACGTGTCCAACGCATTCTTTTTTCAATCCAGTGCAATCTTCACTATAAGGGAGGGATTCCAAAATGCCTTTAAAAGTTTTACTATCCCCGTCACCAATATATGAAGAATATCTAATGTTGTGTAATTCTTCTGATCTTGAGAACATTTCAACATCCGCATCCACCTCCATTTTTCCGGCACTTCCAATATGATTTGCTTTGCGTTCGTCTGCGTGGGATTCCATCCATACCTCGTATTCCATGGTGTCTATTTTCGGCTCCCAGTACTCGCAGTGTTTGCAATATGAACATTTCACAAGGAGATCGAGTACTTTTCCTGTGTAATGACCGATCAACGTTGTTACTCCTTGTAATGACGGAAACCCTCGCTTGCTCCAAGTTCTATCGCCAGAAACTATCAATCCTGTTGGTTCGGCTACATTTTCAGTATTACTCGTCAACTCTTTCTCTTCAGCAGCAGCTTCCGAAAACAATGAGTCGGCCACGGCTTTCGAAGCACAATGTACATGAGGAATCACGTCGTAATAAGCTTTTTTGCTGAACATTTTCGGGAGGTCCTTTATACCGCAAAATTTTCGAATGCCATCGTAACCGATACCAAGGATTCTCATCGCAAAACCGATACGTCTGTTAATACCGTAAGCGGTTCTTATGAGCGGACAAGAGTTGATGTAGCGTGGTTTACAATTATGGCAATTGATGACTAACTTGAATCCAAGTCCACGAATATCTGATTCAGAAAAAGTCAGATTTCCGTCACACTCTTTGCACTTCACAATCTCGCTCAGTGTTGAAAAGAGAGATAAGAACGTTATCAGACGATATCCGTGGGCAGGATTTACTGACACTTCCACCGACTCCTCTTTTAATTTTTTCGCAGAAGCACTTGTTGATGCAGTTTAACTCTTAAATGAACGCCGATGTGATGGCACCACTTTTTTTTATTCCGTGAGGGGCGTCCAAAAAACTCACGTCCACCCTTCTTGTCACACGATGATCGAATCATTTTAGAAGGAAATTAGAAAATTTTCAAACTTCAACGATACCTTCAATGGCACGAGAAACAACTGTTTTAAATTTTGAGCATAAAATTACGGTACACTGGCATATACTCTATCAAAAATGCTTCCGACTGAACATAAAATACTTTTGATGGCAACTGTCCAGGTAATAAAGAACTTTGAAATTGGATGATAAGTGATTATACTGAACCCGCCGAGTGAATAACGATTTATCGCAGGTCAGTGGTTCGCAGCTCTTTGAGGTGCTTGAGTTATAGCTCAGAATTCCAGTGGATACGACTTCGGGCGGGTATGAGACCTTCTGACTCTTATTCTAGAAAGTTCGTAGGATTTTTTGAGCTTATGAAAAAAGAATTAATTTCTTCAAAATTCCGAAGTGATCTAACTCCTTAATTCAGATCCCACACAGTGCTGCCAGAAATGAAGGAGCTCCAGCGTTTTACCCTCTCCATCGACTCTTTCGCATACTCCCTCTATGCCTACCTCAAGCACACACACAAGCAAGTTGACTCGGATTCATCCGTTCGTCGTCGGGTCAAGTCGGAAAAGCGAGAGAGAATAACTATCAGTCGTTCTCTGTCTCTACGAATTTTGTCGACTTCGTCTAAAATCTGAAATCGGACGAAATTTAAAGTCCACGCGGTCGACAAAATAAAGTCCCGCATTTTTTTTTTCCTCCCTAGATGATCAAATAGAGGAATGGAAATGAATAAACATTCAATGTTGGTTCTTATTAACCAAATAATAATGAATAAATTATAAATTTGAAAAAATTAAATTTTGAATAAAAGTTATAAATCTTTATGAAACCGTATTCTATGAGAATTGATAACATTTTTATTTCATGACCCATCATGGATCGGTATGAAATTTCATTGAATAAGAATTTATAATTGAGTATCGAAGGATTTCTATGAAATATCAGTAATTAATTATGAATATCATGCTGGGAATCTCATATTTTGTTATGTATCCATATAATTTTTGAAGCAGGTTGATCAAAATGATATTCATCATGAAAATGAAAACTGCATTACTAAGGATACATACCCAATAACTGCGATGCTCATTGTTTTGAATGAATCGAATATATAAAGTCCATGGTTTGAATTGATATTTCATTGTGATAGATTTTTTTCCAATGTACCTATGACAATCATTCATATGGGCTATGATTTGGTCCGTCATTCATCTCGCTTCGTTGCTCCGAGGCAACGCGCTTGATTCGTGCCGCGGAGTTTCATAGTTTGAGACCATGATACCGCATGAATTTTTTTTATCGATTCAGATGAATAATTTGCGAAAAAAAAGATATATTGCATCTGAATTACGTATATTGGAGAAATCTATTTTATTTTTATCAAATGTTTGAAAATAGTTTCGATTTTCAAGTCTTCTCCCAATGCTCATATGCGTTTGAAGTTTGAATAGTTCTTTCAAACGTAACGTACATTCCACCTATAACATTTGATGAATAACTACCATCCCAGTAAACTTTTTCCCCTCAACATTTCAAACATTCATCATGTTCTCCAAATTCCATGTGATAGGAAATAGGGATGTAAAATATCACGTAAACTACGATAGACTGTCTATCGTTCATTCCACATGCATCACGATTGCTCAAGTTTGTGATCGACAACGATTGAATTGTAAAATTTCCTCAAATTTTATTCCTTTTCTCTTTCTCTTCCCTATTTTGCTCTCTCAATCTTTCCTTTCCATTCAATTTCTATGAATGAGTTGTCTATAAGGGTAAAACAGAAACCTGTTGCCCTGTTGACAGATTCATCCTAGAAAACATACGCATACGGTAAAGGAAGATTTCTGTACACTCTGATTATAGAGAAAAATGAATCTCCCTTTAAAACACAAGTTGAGAACAACTTGTGTTCCCGTTATGTTTCCATCATATCTAAAAGGGACAAGTAAATCTGGAAAACCAGGGACCCCTTCCCTTATCCTTTATTGCTTCCTTTTCCAAATAGAAGCACGTTCCAAACTACCCTGCAATAAAAAACTCATTAAAAACACAGACAGTACAGGATTAGAGCGAAGAATCGTGTCGCCAATTCTGTTTTAAAATTCTCGATATATTCACTGTTGAGAATATGAAAAACATGCAATTTGTTTCTTTTCCACAATTAAGAAGCCCCAACATTCCTCATTGGGCCAAGGCTGATCCAGGGTTGGCGAAGTATAGGTTGCCGATCTTCGTCGATCCGGGTTAAATTCAGCCTTGACTGTGTTAATACACATGAAAATTCAAATTTCAACACCAATCTAACCATTGGTTTTGAAATTGAAGATTGGTTGCCAATGCTGGCCCAATCTAGCATTCCTATAATGCAGAATTCTGAGTTTAAACCAGAATGAAGCATTATTTGAAATAATGAAAATTTTTACATATCTGAAATGGTAAGTTTTGGTAAGTTGAAGGTAAGTATATAGAATACAAATGTTAAAATACTTTCTATGATAATTAAAATAGAAAATCATAATCTTTGATGAAATTTCACTGTTCATCCTAGATTTGCCACGAATAGATACTTTTTCAATAATTCTCAATAATACCTAACATATCATTAAATTGTAAAATCAATAGGTTAAGCTTTATAATGTTAGAAATATGGATTTAAACGAAAGAAATTAACGTAGTGGATAATAAACCAGAATAATTAAAATTCATCAAGAATATCAAATTCTATATATGAAAATTTTTATGTAAAATTCATGAAACAAACCTTCCATAAATTATAGAATTTTCATATAAATTCCATTGAAATTCTTCCAAAAACAATTCAATTCATACTCAAATAAATGATTTGAAGTGTTTGAAACAATTGTTGATGTTTTTTTCAGTGAATAATATAAGCAATAATCAATAAATATCAAATTTTTCAATTAATATTTGATTTTAAATTATAAATGAGAATTCTCCAAATTGTACATATAGAAAGAGATATATATACAAATTAGAAAGAAGACATAAGTTAGGCATTATGCTCAAGAGAAAGGGTAAGTGGGTTGTCCTAATTAAAGAAAATGGAGAATTTCCTTCTCAAGAACATGCCTACCTTCAGGTCACGATGTAAGAAGAATAGGTGTGTTATCTTTTGCATGTGTTGTGAGATTTTTCTGTCCTAGTTCTTGATTTTGCCACTACGAAATTCGAGTAGCTAAGGCCAAAAAAAAGCGGTGAATTCAAATTAGATGTTGGAAATAATAATCCAAATTGATAAAGAAAAAAATTAAAATCGTATTAAAATACATAACTTTTACAGAGGGAAGTTATTTTTCATTTGAACTTGATTTTATTTCAAAAAATCGAAATTTATCTGGCCTTTACGACACTTTCGCCAACTGGTGGCGAAATTGGAACTAGGACAAAGCCTGCATCAAAGAATGTTCACACCGACAGGGAAGATAACACACCTATTCTTCTTACATCGTGCTTCAGGTAATGCACGAATCCATGTTTAGACCACCCTCAAATAAAATCTTCAACCAATCTATAATTTTTACACACCCATAGATTTTTCTGCATGCACCCACCCTCCCACCACCTTCTAATTTTTCTCCTTCCAAACTAAAAACCGAGTTTAGCTCTGGAAGAGATTCATTTCCAAAATTACTTCTTCTTCGACGTTCCTTGAGAACAGATTAAACACTTCAATATCTTTGCAAGATACTCTAAACTGACAGGTACTATATCTGTCAGTGGACCCTTGCAAAGCAACAACCGTAGAAAACAATTCTGAAACAAACAGCCACCCCTTTTTAGGAAAAATCTATAAAGAAATTTGGTTGCGTAGCCTTGCGACACCTGAAATTTGAACATATTCAAAAATTTAAAAGTGAGTTATAGTGTTTTTTTTTTCTCTCCGTCTCTTGGATTACTTTTTTTGACATTTCAGTGAGTTTTTAAATTGACAGTTTTCAAACTTTAGTACAAATTATAGAATTCTTTTGTGTAGTGCAAAAATTCAACTCGTATAGTTCTTTTACTTGAAGTGACTAACCAGAGTTTCAATATATCCTCTTCTTTCCTTTCTTTCAGTGGATTTTGAGATCGCTAGACAAATTTTACATTCAGAGAACATTGTCCAAGCCGCCAAGGAAAGGTTGAAATTGAAGGCTCAGCATATAAATGCGGATACTCTTCCTCCTCCAGGAAAAAAGAGAAATACCTTTTTTTAAAAACTCAAAACAGGACCAAAATACCCTTCAAGAATCCTCTGAAAAATTAAGACATTTCAAGTTGTTTTCCGAATCCTTAAAAATCAGAAATAACCTAATTGACAATCATCGATCCCCTACAAAGGAAGAAATCCCTTGCGTCACTTTGTATAAGGATGCCAAATGTTCAAATTGTAAAAGTAGATCCAAACCCTATTAAATTCAAATAGATTCATCCTCCCTATCCTGATTTCCTTTTCCTATCTGAATATGATGATGATGAGCGATGATTAATGAATTTCTATTCGTGTTGAAAGAATTCATCGTGGAACTGAATGTTCATTTTCCTTTCCAAAATCCCCTATTCGATGACAGAAATTAATCGATAGTGATTAAAAGCATTGAACTGTCATTTTATTTTTATCAATATCGCAGCACATTTCTTAAGCTTTCTTTTCTTCTCTTCTTCTACCTTATTGAATCAATGACAATTTTCACACCAAATTCCTACTGAGAAACCCCAGAGGATATGCCTGTGAAGTTTTATTCCTTTTCACGTCAAACTAACTCTTTGTTTTAGAAATAAAATTCACAACTAAATTGCCACCCAACTTCTCTTTCTCTTCACAAATTAATTGTAATTCACAGTTTTTACTTCTCAATAACCCAATATGTGAAGAATAAATTCATTTAAGAAGGTAAAATAACCTTAATAACTATTAGACATTATACTTGAATAAAGTTAAAAGAAAATTAAGTCCGAAGGTCCCCATTCTGAATGTAACCCATAAAGTTTTTGAATATATGTTTCGTACATTTCAGCACAAAAACGAAGTAATTTTCATTTGACGATATCCTTTCCCCAGTCCTTGTCTAGATTAATGTTTCTAGCTAAAGTGGGGTTATACTAGGGAGTATCAGACTCGATGATCTGATATCTTTCCTAAAATACTTACCGAATGTTACAGAGAAAGAATGTTTCAATACTTTTGACGTAACAGAATGTCTATCGTAAGTTTTACATTACATGCCATAGAAAACAGCTTTGTGAATGTCACATAGATTACTATAAATTTCGTGTCGTTAATTTCATATAAGTAAAAGGGATGATCATAAAATACGATATGAAACGAAAAACTTCCTATCGTTTTCTAACGATTAAACCCAAGTATGATAGATTCGCATTAAAAACGATAGCATTCCTATCGGTCCCGAAATCAACTACGATAGACATGATAAAGAACGATACAATATTTTGCAAAATCAATCGTTTTCTATCGTTTCCTTCCGGATTTTGTTATCAGGGAGTTAACTTAGATCACTTTCTGCCAACTTCAAGACCTCATAAGAAAGGCATCCAATAGATTTCCGAAATCGACGCATTAGAGAACTTTCTGATGAAATTTAGAGAACATAATGAATGTTGGAAATGTTGAGGGGAGAATGCTCACTGGGATTCATCTTTCCGAATCAATCGCTTTCAGTGGAAGAAACTGTTTTAGAAATTTCTTGGAAAATTTTAGGCGTGCAGCGGTCGAGTATTCATTATCCAATTATCAATTCGTTTCGACCCATATACTACAAGAGTCACCGCAAAGACGTCCCGTTATGCGACTGACGATGAATTCAATATGAATTCATTACATAAGATCAATTCTCATTACATAAAAAAATTAATACTTACATTGCCGGATTCAATTATACATTCATGAAGGTATTGCTGGACTTCTGGTGAAAGATGAAATTCCATTTCGGAAGTGTTTCGATTTTATCATCATTTTTCAATCAAATTGAAGAAATTTTAACGTCATTTTTTTATTTTTCCCGTATTTGTTGGATATAAAAATGAAAATGATTTTTCCCCTATAATTTTCTCTAATTCTTCCTAATATTTCGCATAATTATAAATCGCGAGCACAGATTGTTTGCCAGTTTCGTCTCCAATTCACTCCCCTCCCCCCCACGTACAACCTTCACTAAGAAATAAGAACGAAATTTGAATCAGTTTGAGGGAAAACCCGTTCACTATTTTTCTTTCCGAAGAATAAAAAAACAATACATTGGCACTCGGCTACTCTCTCTCTGTTTGTTGGGAAAGGAAGCGAGAAACATGACCGCTGAACATTATTTATCCATATATAATTTTAGGTTCAATCAATTGGTATTCCATCTACAATATTCGACGTCTGATCTTATTGAAACACCTGCTCAACATGAATGATCTTATGCTCAGATTGCAGAAAACTTATGAATAATTAATAATTCATGTAAACGTACTTCTTTCCACATCACCACGGAGGTAAAGTACGAGCGGATGCGTTTCTTTTTCGTGGTTTCCCCAAGAGGCCTATTCCACGGTTCCTGATGGCACCGACTCACGGGATGAGTGCAAGGAAAATTAAGGGTGCGAGGGAGGTGATCAAGAAACTGAACACATGGCATTTAAAATCATTCATACAGTCCCGGCTGTAAGATGGAAAAAAAATGGGAGTGATGGGGGGAGGAGAAATGATAATGAATTAGCAACGTAGCTAATTTCCACCCTGATTTTCCCATTCGAATTGAAGGTGAATTCGTGATAACACATACAACCTAAAGAAAAGCAATTCGAAATTTCATCTGATATGATTGAAAACATTAGAATAAAATATATATCGAATATAAAAACGTGAGGCATAAAATATTTAAGAAATAAAAAATACAACCCACAGAAAACAATTATCGCACTAATCTAGCCGAAAAAGATTTGAATCGATCGTATGGAAGCTAGTAATTCTGTTCCTTAGATGAATTTCTTCAAACTGAAAATGAATCAAATACGGCTCTCACCTGCATACAAATGAAATCCACTTGGTTTATTTGAAGAATTCGAATCTGCGTACAAAATCTTAGAAACCATTAGAGCCAAGTGTTCTTCATCGACAATTATAGTACGAGCATTCAAGTTTGCATTTTTCAATTGAGCTCTAACAACACATATTGAATTCAATGTGTCGACACCCCTCGAATTCCTCTTCTTGGTTTGGGTGTCTGGAATGACAGGAAAAGCCCTCTCCGCTGTGGCCATGGAATGAGGAAGAATTCTAACAGCACACAAAAAGGATCTCAAATTTGGAAATTTGATATCACCTCCAGATGTAAGGAGGGAACTAATTTCAATCCACATTTCATCAAAACCAAGTCCTGCTAAATGATGCCTCTGCACCTGATCTGAAAAATACAAGGAATCCCATTTCTTTTCTATTGAATTTTCATCAAAACCTCCTATTTTTCGACACACATTCACCACATGTTCGAATGTTTCTTCGGATCAAATAAAGCAGTGTCTGCTTTGAAAATAGAAAGAGAATGCAAAAAGGGATCGTCCACGGGGAGACGTTTCAAGATTTCTGAAGCCGCGGTAACATAAAATTTCAAACAATTTTGGTGCACTTCATCTACTGAACTGTCAGTTAGTTCATCCAGATATTCTTGACATTCAGTGCCCACATCAATATCTTTCAAAGATAATTGATTATTGGATGAAGACAGATTCACTTGTCTGATCAGATCTAAATGCTGCAATAAACCTGGTTTTAGAAACTTTTGTAAGAAAAACAATAATAAGTCAGAAGAACGTGGTTGTAACAAATGAACCATGGTTTTTCCTGCTTGAAAACACGCATTGAATTCATTGAATTGATCCAAAGTATACGATAGGAACAGAAAATATGCCTTCATGCAAGGCTCAGTCAATGAATTCAATAATTTTTCTGCAGATTTACAACGATCTGATACGACTTGTTCATGTAAAAAGTCCTTCAAAGTGTCCCAATTGTTCAAAATTCTTACGATACACGCATGGTGGGTCAACCAACGAATTTCACCAAATTTTAAAATTTTCAAATCACATTTCTGAAAGCTATTTCAAAATTCTTTAGATATCGCGGACCTTTTAGGACTACCGTTGATGAAAGTGGGTGAACTTGAAATTAATCGTTCCCATTCTTCAGGGATTGTAGCACAAGCAGCGCTTGCTGCTAAAGCTGAAGAATGGCACACGCACGGAAATGTTAAAAGATTCGGATTTACTTCCATCAATTTAGTTTTGAAAGAAGCCCTATTGCCTATCATGACAGATGCATTGTCAGAACCCAATGCAAGAATGTTATTCATCCGAATTTGGTTCTTCCAAAAAACTTTTCTGAAACTATCGAACAATTTTGGGGCCGAACAATCGGCAGCATCTAGGTGGATCATTGCAGTAGACCAATTCTGACTTCCAACGTATTCGGTTCGATATAACGAGCGATTAATGTCATCCATTTATCGTTAGTTATATCTGACGTTTCGTCTTCGTGGACAGCAAATTTAGTATGCCTCAAAACCTCTGTTAATCTTTTAGTTTCTCGATCACATAATACTTTAATCACAATATTGGTTCACTTTGTGCGACTCATTTTCATTTTTTGGAGAACCTGAGGATCTTTTCCGATATCTTGCATTAGAAGCAATAAATCCTGAACAATGCTAAAAGGAATATTTTTTTCTGCAAAAAATCCGGCCACACGAATTCCCGCAATTTGAACATTTTTCTTCAAATTTGAAGAAGAATCATTATTGGAATTTCGATTTACTGCTGCTACTGTATTTTGAGTTGGTAAATTTACTGATCGCGTGGGTTTCGAAGAAGGAGGAATATCCAAACATGGAGACGGATTCAAACTATATCTAGGCATCGGTAACTCATTATTCGATTGCGAAAGATTGGTAGAATTTTGAGTTGAAATTTCATCAATGAAAGAATAAACATCTGATGCGATACTAATATTAGGATTCGAGGTTGATGAATCATCAATAGAAGGGATGGGATTTGATAATTTCAAAGCATATGAATGATCATCTGTGTGAGGAGTGCTGGATTGAGCAATGCAATCTTGGTTTAGTGAGTCTACTATCATATTATTATTATTGGAACATGAAGGAACAGAATCAATACTAGGTCCATCTAATAATATTATATTGTTTTGATTTGAAATTTTAGATGAATTCGAAACTGACGTGGTGTCTTTGGAAAAAGGAATATCTACTGTAGAATTTGCATTATTAACACCGCTATCATCTTTAGAAAAACATGTATCATCGAGTTCGTAAAAGAAGAGTTCACTTTTTTGCAAATGAGATTTAGTTTTGGAATGGTTCCGAATAACCGCAGGAGTACACTGAAAATTCTTTGAACATATAACACAATAATATACAGAATCATCAGATGGAACTTTACGAACCCACGTTTTCCATTCAGGGTTTCTAACAAACCATTCTTCCTGGAAACGTCGGGATTCCCTGTTTTTTTTTAGGTTCTGAACACTCAGTAACCTCCATTCCGAATGAATATTTGTGATCAAACAATTAAAAAATTAACATAAAAAGTCAAATATTCCAAGTACGAATAAATTTACCGATACAAATAATACTCACGATGATTTGACGCTCAGTTTCATTAATTTTCGATGATTTGATAACCACGCAATCAAAAACAAACCATCCCAGTTCAGCGCAATAAGGAAAGAAACGAGAAAGAGATGAAACATGAACATCTGATACCGGGCAGTGTTTCGTTTTGATAAAACCTTGGCGATTCAGAATCCATCTTTCAGTAGAACATAATATACACAATTTTGAGACAATTACGTTATCATTATAATGGAATAAGTCAACGAAATCAACAAAAACTTAAAAAATGACGCAATTGATGATTTGAATGAGTCGAACAATAATTGAGACAGATATTATAGTAAATCATTTGTATGAGTCTCAATAATACAATATATGATTCGAACAATCCATCCATGTGACACAACTATGTTTGGAAAGTTACATGAACATGCATAATATGTATTGATATATCACTGAGGGAAAAAAGTCATTGTGACAAAAAAATATTTCATTCAATGGTATTCATGAAATATTTTTTCGAATCAATGAAATTTGATTTCAGTGGATAAAATGGTTTTTGATTGAATGAAATACCCTATGCGGTCCAAAACTATTTCATGCATCGGAATGAAATTTCATCGGTTCAGGGAAATATTTCATAAATACCATTGGATGAAATATTTTTTTGGCACAATGGATTTTTTCTCTCAGTGTACGATCGATATTTCCAATGAAAATTCGTGAAGTATTTGTACATATCTGAATATTGGACAAATATCCGTATACCCGGCCAAAAAATGTTTACCGGAATTGTTCCCAAGTTTCTGACCCCCAAAAAAAGGGGGAATGAGGAAATTTGACCAGATATTTGAAAATACTTTTACTCTTCGAGGAAAATATTGGGGAAATGTTTTTTTGAACCGTGGAATAGGCCTCTTGGGGAAACCACGAAAAAAAACGCATCCGCTCGTACTTTACCTCCGTGGTGATGTGGGAAGAAGTACGTTTACATGAATCATTAATTATTTATAAGTTTCCTGCAATCTAAGCATAAGATCATTCATGTTGAGCAGGTGTTTCAATCAGATCAGACGTCTAATATTGTAGATGGAATACCAATTGATTGAACCTAAAATTATATATGAATAAATAATGTTCAGCGGTCATGTTTCTCGCTTCTTTTCCCAACAAACAGAGAGAGAGAAGCGATAGAAAACGATTGATTCTGCAAAATATTGTATCGTTCTTTATCATATCTATCGTAGTTGATTTCGGGACCGATAGGAATGCTATCGTTTTTAATGCGAATCTATCATACTTGGGTTTAATCGTTAGAAAACGATAGGAAGTTTTTCGTTTCATATCGTATTTTATGATCATCCCCTTTACTTATATGAAATTAACGACACGAAATTCATAGTAATCTATGTGACATTTACAAAGCTGTTTTCTATGGCATGTCATGTGAAACTTACGATAGACATTCAATCGTTGTCGATCACAAACTTAAGCAATCGTGATGCATGTGGAATGAACGATAGACAGTCTATCGTAGTTGACGTGATATTTTACATCCCTCTCTCCTATCACATGGAATTCAGAGAACATAATGAATGTTTGAAATGTTGAGGGGAAAATGTTTACTGGGATGGTAGTTATTCATCAAATGTTATAGGTGGAATGTACGTTACGTTTGAAAAAACTATTCAAACTTCAAACGCATATGAGCATTGGGAGGAGACTTGAAAATCGAAACTATTTTCAAACATTTGAAGAAAATAAAATAAATTTCTCCAATATACGTAATTCAGATGCAATATATCTTTTTTTTCGCAAATTATTTATCTGAATCGATAAAAAAAATTTATGCGGTATCATGGTCTCGAACTATGAAACTCCGCGGCACGAATCAAGCGCGTTGCCTCGAAGCAACGAAGCGAGATGAATGACGGACCAAATCATAGCCCATATGAATGATTGTCATAGGTACATTAGAAAAAAATCTATCACAATGAAATATCAATTCAAACCATGGATTTTATATATTCGATTCATTCAAAACAATGAGCATCGCAGTTATTGGGTATGCATCCTTAGTAATGCAGTTTCCATTTTCATGATGAATATCATTTTGATCAACCTGCTTCAAAAATCATATGGATACATAACAAAATATGAGATTCCCAGCATGATATTCATAATTAATTACTGATATTTCATAGAAATCCTTGGACACTCAATTATAAATTCTTATTCCATAAAAATTTCATACCGATCCATGATAGGTCATGAAATAAAAATGTTATCAATTCTCATAGAATACGGTTTCATAAAGATTTATAACTTTTATTTAAAATTTAATTTTTCAAATTTATAATTTATTCATTATTATTTGGTTAATAAGAACCAACATTGAATGTTTATTCATTTCCATTCCTCTATTTGATCATCTAGGGAGGAAAAAAAAATGTGCGGGACTTTATTTTGTCGACCGCGTGGACTTTAAATTTCGTCCGATTTCAGATTTTAGACGAAGTCGACAAAATTCGTAGAGACAGAGAACGACTGATAGTTATTCTCTCTCGCTTTTCCGACTTGACCCGACGACGAACGGATGAATCCGAGTCAACTCGCTTGTGTGTGTGCTTGAGGTAGGCATAGAGGGAGTATGCGAAAGAGTCGATGGAGAGGGTAAAACGCTGGAGCTCCTTCATTTCTGGCAGCACTGATCCACACTTTATATATAACTTTATACAATACGAACAACTAACTCCAAAGCATTTCAAACAAAACAATCAGCTTAAATCAAACAAGAAAAACAAAAAACCAAACAAATTAAGAAATGTTATGGCATATGCCACGCAGAAAATCAATGTTCTCTCCATCATCGTATTTCTCAATGAGATTTCTAAGCCTTGCACCTTCCAACTTATATTTCTTGCTTAGTGGAATCTCGTCGCCACGAAGAAACTGCTCAACTTTTAGTCGAGTGAGAGTTTGCTGCTCCCTCAGTCCATCAATCAGCTTCCAGATTGTCGGATGACTGACTCCCAACAATCTGTTGGACGCATTGTGCCAACCTGCACATAAAATCCATAACATTCACAATCAAGAAACATGACAACAACCACGGATGGGACTTCTACAAAATCTCAATGAGAATTCGATACATTTACTATAAAAAAAAAGAACAGTCACTGTTCTCACAGCCCCATCCCTCACAACAACCTACAAAAACATACTGACCTTCCACACAATTATTGGTCTTATTCAAATTATCAAGAACGTTCTGATGTTGATTCCACAAGTCCACGTTGAATAAAGGTACCCGACGACGATTCCCCCTGATAAGGCGACCAATCCATGTATACTCCATGTAATCCAATAATTCTGATAAATCTTCACTATTGTTGAAGTAGAAATCGGTGTTTACTAATTCCTCATAACCGTTTATCACATCCTCAGGAGGAAGGTACGCCAATGCACCCAACATATTCAATTGCATTGCGGCATCCGCATCATTCCGATATTTTTCATACAGAGGATTTATTCTTTGTATGCGCCGATGAATACTTTGCTTATAATGGAAAAAGCATCCACGGATCCTAGCATCTGGAAAAGCTTTCCCAATCGCATTAATAGACGCACGCTCGTAGTCAGTCATCACAGTTTCCGGTTTCAAATTCCCGTGGATATCTTCCAACACACTGAACAATTTCTCATACACTTGTTGCCTACGACTCTGCAACAGCGCAAAAACAGTGGGAACACACAGCCCATCAACAACACCATGCACACTATACAGTTGATCGAACAACACTGGTGACGATTTAAATGTTCCATCACACAGCCACACAGGACTGGCTGCCATGAATCTTAAATTTGTAACTGTTGAAAACACTAGAATTCTGTCATCACCAACACCACTATCATACGAAAGAAAGTCCTCCCCTTCAAACTGCTTGTAGCTATCCCGTATGATTAATTCATTTGCCGACACCGGATTGGCAGGGACATTATTACTCGCCACTCGTTCACGTCTAACTGTTCTTCTCAAATTCACAACTGCAGGGATTTCCCCCAAGAGCGATGCACTCAAACTCGAACATACTCCAGCGGTGATGTTCTGCGGCCCCTCAACCGTCTCCCTAGCACGTTTTTTCACCTCATTCACAACCACACGTGCTGATATATTTGCAGCATCGGGGAGATGCGAATGTTCTTTCACGATTTTCACCTCATCATTTTGTACATGCACACGGGCTAGGCACAAGTTGCTATCGTAATCCACACACTTCCAAATTGTTTTATCCTTATATGATCTTTCTTTGCGGCACTTCTTATACAACAGCAGTGGATTCCCACGTTTACTACAAACATAATTCAAACTGATTTTGACATAAACATTCAGAACACTCTTACTCAGCCACTGCCTAAACTCGACTACAGTCAGATATACTTGAACCGTCACGTCCAATCAAACAAGAGAATCAACTAACAACACATACTACCGTGATAATGTTATAGAATAAACAGAATAACAGCGAATCAAAATATAAGATTTATTCGAACTACATGTATTGAATTTCATGTACCAGGATTCGAAGCTTCCTTCACACACAGTTCAACATTGAATGTATAGAACTGAAATAATTCATTTGATTTAAACAAACAGATATTATCATACATTCACCATTCCATCACCATTTCTTCTACCAACATCTACTACACTTCTCAAAACTTCCAAAAATTCTATTAAACCAGCTATTACCATCCATTTGATTCCTTTTTTATACGATTGGCGATTCTTCATCATATGATTTGCGCCAAATTTTAATCAAAATCATATAAAAAACAATGGAAAATTGATAAAGTTCATACAGAAAAGAAACAATTCTCCATAATACACGGAATTTCCAGTTTACGCGGTACTTCACCATGCGCGCACATCTCTTACGCGGTAACGGCCACTGCGCGCTCATTTCCACCGCGCGGAAGGTACCGGCGCGGGACTTGTCGCGCGGTAAACACCCGCGCGGTAATTTTTGCGCTCTAAACGTCGGTCACCCCCCGAAATGTATCTTGCTTCTTCTCCCAATTTGTGGATAATCTCCGTTATACATTACGAAACACAAACGGTACAGTGGCACATCACACACACACACATATATATATATATATGTATATATACAGGGCGTCCCATTTGAAACAGGACAGCTGAATAACTCTTCAGGGAATGGAGGGGGAAAAAAATTGTTCAGATAAAAGTTGTAGGGTCCGAAGGAGGCCATAAGATGGTGACCTTGAATTTGACCTTGAGGTCAATTTTGAGCATAATTGATGGTCAAAGTATGTTTTTTCAAATGGAAAACCCTACGTTCGACCTCAGAAATGGAAAGAGCGGAAAATTTCACATCCGAATATGCTAACATATCAGGTCATTTAGAGGTCATTTGAAGGTCAAAAAACCATTTTCTATGGATTTTCACGGAAAAGCCTCAAACGAGTTGTTTCTCTGACCAAAGTTATTAAAGTTAAAGTGAAATCCCACGTTTCGACCTTGAATTGAAAGTAAACAGAACTAACCTTCAGAGTTTATTCTTCATATCAGTACGAAAATGATCATTAAGAAGTTTTCATCGTTTACGGTGTAAGTGCGGGTTCAAAATGGTTTATTCACCTAACGAATGTGTTGATATTTGAAAGATCTTGGGTGAGTGTCGCGGAGTGTATCAAAGAGCGTCACGATTGTACAGAGGGCGGTTTGGAGATCGGCAGCATCATCCTTCTCCAGAAGTCATTCGCCAAGTTGAAAGAAATTGTCGACAAGGAAGGATTGGTCAACGTCGAAACAATCAAGGTTTCAACTTTAACGACCCTCGACGCGTTGCTGTTTTAGCAATAATACACATGAATCCTCATGTTAGTTGACGTGATATTGAACGCGATTTGGGTATTCCACGGAGTACGGCCCACAGAATTCTACAAGCTGCTCAATATCATCCATACCACATCACACTGACCCAAGAATTATCTCAACAAGATATGCAGAATCGGGTGAACTTTTGCCATTGGGGTTTACAGAGGTTGAACGAAGCGCCCGATTTCTTTCGATATGTTCTTTTCAGTGATGAATCAACGTCTCAAAGTACTGGCTTGTTAAATCGTCACAATAGCCACTATTGGTCAGCGCAAAACCCGCACTGGACTCAACAAGTTGATCATCAGCATCGGTGGAGTATAAATGTTTGGTGTGGAATTCTAGACAATCAAGTTATTGGGCCGTATTTTTTTGATGGAACTGTTAACGGTCCTAATTATCTACAGTTTTTACAGAATGAATTACCAGTTCTCATGGAAGATGTGACATTATCAACTAGGCAGAGGATGTGGTATCAGCAAGACGGTGCACCACCACACTTTGCTCGATGTGTGAGGGATTATCTAAATATCCTTTTCCCCAATCGTTGGATTGGTCGAGGTGGATTTGTACCGTGGCCGGCAAGATCTCCTGATCTCACCCCTCTAGATTTTTATTTGTGGGGTTACGTAAAAAATGTCGTTTATACCAACCGACCAACAACACCTGTGGATCTACAACAACGCATCAGATACGCAATTGCGAATATTCGTGCAGAAGTTTTTCAGTCTGTTCTTGGAAACTTTCGACGCCGGCTGGAGGTATGTATTGAAGTAAATGGCGGCCAATTCGAACATCTCCTGCAATAAGTGTGTCTTACCCGTCAACGGATCTGTGCCATCTGTAATTATAAAACGACGAACTGGAAAAATATATAATTTTTCAATTATTGTTCCAAATTTGGCATTCATTATCGTTCTCAAGGTCGAATTCAAGGTCGAAACGTGGGGTTTCACTTTACCTTTGATAACTTTGGTCAGAGAAACAACTCGTTTGAGGCTTTTCCGTGAAAATCCATAGAAAATGGTTTTTTGACCTTCAAATGACCTCTAAATGACCTGATATGTTAACATATTCGGACGTGAAATTTTCCGCTCTTTCCATTTCTGAGGTCGAACGTAGGGTTTTCCATTTGTAAAAACATACTTTGACCATCAATTATGCTCAAAATTGACCTCAAGGTCAAATTCAAGGTGACCATCTTATGGCCCCCTCCGAACCCTGAGACTTTTATCTGAACCATTTTTTTCCCCTCCATTCCCTGAAGAGTTATTCAGCTGTCCTGTTTCAAATGAGACGCCCTGTATACACCATAGTCGATGAGGTAGTATTTCTAATTCCCCTTCTGATTCTTGCATCGCAAAATTCCTAATTTTCCATCATGTTCTTCATCAAAATGAATTCAACGATAATCTTTTGGAAATATTTTAGAAGAGGAGGACTTTTCAATCCTATTTTGTTAGTGAGGCTTCTTCCTCCGTCCGTATAGCATCTTCCTCCCCCCCCCTCCTCTCCCAGGCTGTCAGGCGAGAGTCAGGCAGTCTATTCAGTACTGCACTTACTGTTTTTTAGTGTTTCAGGCATCATGATCGAGCAACAAGGACCACGCGACTCGGGATGTGAACAGCAATTTTCATTGCTGAAGAGAAAGTATCGTGGAATAGGCCTACTGGGGATACCACGTTAACCCTGAGAAAAGGGTAGAACGGAGAAAGTATAATGAGTTCCCACATCCCAATTCTGGGGAACTCTACAAGAACATTCTAGAAGATTTCTCGGAATTCTGGAACATGTCTTATGGCGCACCTGAAGATAACTCGAAAATATCTTATGGGAGATGTTTTCAGGAATTCTAAAAGATCCATTTAGAAAACCATGAGAGATCTCACATCGGGACTCCGAAGCTACCTTCTGGTGTTTAAAGAGACTTCCCTTCAAATTCTTCAAGATATATTGCAGAATGATCCAAAAGAATGATCCAAAATTGTGATGCAGGATACATCATTTATATTGGCTCTAGACTCCAACCAGGAAGCGAATGTCATTTTAATATAGATCTGATGTCAAACACATCGATTCTATTGAACCCCATTCTGATTTCGATACGCTACACCCAGGGAAGGAAGTTGTAGAATTTACATCTTATGAAGTCTAAATTTGAATGATTTCGAAAAATAGTCCGAGCTATCACAATCTCAGTTGATTTCACAGCAGGAGAGTACGGTACTCATTAGCTGTGGCATATCTCACATGCACTGTTACAAAATCGACTCAAATTCTGGTAGCTCAAACTATTTTGAAAATCGTCCAAATGGGGATTCTGTAAGATATACAGTTTACAACTTCTCCTTTCTTAGTTGAGCTATCGTTTCAATCTGAAATAAAAATCGATGGATTCGTATTACTCGCTGGAATTGAGCTATTCTTCTCCTCAGGGTTGAAAAAAAACGCATTCGCTTGTACTTCACCTCCTGGGTGATGCGGAAAGGAGTACAAAATTTGCAAACGCATTTCTTGAAAACGTTCCTCTGAAGTGCTGTTCATTTTCTATTTCAGAAGATTTCGGATCAATCGGTCCTCTGGGGGTGTTCAATCTGTCGGACCTTAACAAGCTCTTTGAGAATATCGGAAGTATTGTTTGAGTACGCCCAAAGAACTTGTTAATGTCCAACAGATTGAACTGCTCCAGAGCTCTATATGAATTCATTAGTTCTCGAAGAGTTCTATTCTCACTCTTGAAAAAGAATTCTTCGTGTGTTATCTGGGCGGGTTCATGTCCTGAGGAATATCTTTTTTTTCCGATTTCATATCATTCTTTTCTTATTTCAAGCAACTGAAGATAGTGATTGTAATAATCTTATATTATAATAGGAATCAACTTTTTTTCCTTGCTGTTATCATATTGATATACTACTGGTTGACAGTACCATCTACCCCAAAATAAACACCTTCATCATAAATGGATACTTGTACTTATAACACTTATAATCTAGATACTTGTCCTCATACTCGAAAATATATTATCAAATATTCCAGCCTTCATGATATTTGTCATACTTCTTGGAATCCATTGCTCTCCGTGAGAAAATTCAGAATCGATCGGTCTATATTCCACGGAGACAAAGTTTTGAAATTTTTTTATCAATTCGTCAGAGGGTGTGATGGAATTTGCAAGTATACTTTTTTGGAAACATTCCTTCGAAGTAATTTCATTTCTCATTTCAATATATTGCGAATCGATCGGTCTTTATTCGATGGACACAAGTTTCTGAAAGTTTTTCCATCAATTTGTCACAGGAATTGATGGAATTTGCAAGTACAATCTTTTAAAAACGTTCCTTCGGAGTGATATTCATTGTTTTTCTTTTCAGAAGATTTCGAATCGATCGGTCTATATTCCACGGAGACATAGTTTGGAAATTTTTTTATTAGGTGTACAAATAAGTTTCCGCGGTTTGTCAAAAGATGGCCCCACCAGAAGGTTATGGAGAAATTGTCAGATGTAAAACGTAATATCCCAAGTTTAGTCATCTGGCAACACCATAACCTTAAAGTACTAGTGATTCCGTATCAGCATCACGTAATTTTTTTCGTGCAAAAATGTCAAGTTTTATTCCGAATAAGCATCATTTGCGGGAACTTTTGATTTACTTCTTTAATGTGAAAAAATCTGCAGCTGAGGCGCATCGATTGCTTCCAGAAGCATATGGTGAAGCTGCTTTGAGTGAGAGAAGTTGTCAGGGATGGTTTCAAAAGTTTAAGAACGGTGAGTTTGACGTTAAAGACAAAGAACGCAGTGGAAGGCCGAAAGTGTACGAAGACATGGAATTAGAAGTACTATTGGAGGAAGATTCGTCCCAAACGCAAAAAGAACTTGCACTTATTCTACAAGTGACTCAACAAGCAATTTCACATCGTTGAAAATCGTTAGGAATGATTCAAAAACAAGGAAATTGGGTTCCATATGAACTAAAGCCGAGAGACGTTGAACGCCGATTATGCATGAGTGAAATGCTGCTTGCCAGGAATAAAAAAAAGAGTTTTTTGCATCGTATAGTCACTGGTGACGAAAAATGGATTCACTACGATAATCCAAAGAAGAGAAAGTCATGGGTTAAGCCCGGCGAACCATCAACATCGACAGCTAAGCCGAATATTAATGGAAAAAAACTCATGCTGTGTATTTGGTGGGATCAGCTTGGTGTCGTGTATTATGAATTGCTGAAACCAAGCGAAACCATTACTGGAGCTCTCTACCGAACACAATTGATGAGATTGAGTCGGGCACTTGAGGAAAAATGCGCCCATTACTACTCCAGACACGACAAAATTATTCTTTTACACGATAATGCTCGTCCACATGTTGCGGCGCCGGTAAAAACATACTTGGAAACACTCAACTGGGAAGTTTCACCCCACCCGCCGTATTCACCAGACTTGGCCCCTTCTGATTATCACCTGTTCCGGTCGATGGCACATGGTCTGTCTGAGCAGCGCTTCACATCATATGAAGACAGCAAAAATTGGGTAGATTTGTGGATAGCGTCAAAAGATGAAGAGTTTTTTCGACGGGGTATCCGAATGTTGCCAGAAAGATGGGGAAAAGTAGTGGCAAATGATGGAAAATACTTTGAATAAAACGTAATGTACTTTTGCTTTACAATAAATTCCTAATTTTTTATAAAAAACCGCGGAAACTTATTTGTACACCTAATATCAATTCGTCAGAGGGTTTGATGGAACTTGCAAGTATACTTTTTCAAAAACGTTTCTCCGAAGTGATTGAATTTTTCATTTCATTAGATTTCGAATCGATCGATCTCTATTCGATGGACACAAATTTTTGAAATTTTTTCATCAATTTGTCACAGGAATTGATGGAATTTGCAAGTAAACTTTCTCAAAAACGTTCCTCTGAAGTGCTATTCATTTCTCATTTCAGAAGATTCTGCATCGATCGGTCTACACAGTAAAAAAAATTCCGTCATTGTGTAAAAAAGAAGTACATGTCAAAATTCAAGTGTTGAATATCTAACTACGTGTCAAAATTCAAGTGTTGAATATTTACCTACGTGTTGAAATTCAAGTGTTGGATATTTCACACTTTTGTGTTCATTTAACACACTGATCAAATGCTGTCCGATCGATTCATTTTCAACACATTAAAATGTTATTCGAGTTCATATTAACACTTTGTGAGTGTCACTCTGGAATCAACACACGTTGAGTGTGGAGAAAAATGGTTAACATTCGCTTGTGTGTTGAATTTGACGAAAAATTTTTCACTGTGTATATCTCATGGACACGAATATTTGAGAAATTTCCAATCGACTCGAACCTGTACTTGGTCGAATCCGCAAGTGCATTCTGAAAGATCAGGATTATTGATAACATGACGATGTAATGACGTGAAAATAATAATCGGATGTGAAATTTAATCATTCACCAGAGAGATGACAAAAAAAAATGAGATGTCTCTCACAGAGAATCGAACCTGACCGTTCTTTCGCAAGAACCATGTCTTTTGCCGCTAGGCTATGGGGTCTTGTGATATTTCGATCCACATACTACGTCTATGAAGTAATGCAGCGAAGGAAAGAGACTGATAGTGCGTGAAATGATGAAATATCAATTTGAACGCTCAAATCTAATTATTCAGTCCATTGAAAATAATTTGCACTCAATCAATTGAATATTCAGTCTCATTATTTTGATGTTGATCAACATCTGATAATCGATGTTGATTTGATTATCCTTATTGGAATATCATAGTGATCTCTGAAAATTAATTTATCAGGGAAAATTATGGAATTCACCGCAGGACATTTATCTTAGATCCCCAAACTATCTTAGAATTTTCCAACCATCGATTGATTGACAATTCTAATGAAATTCATTGAAAAATCATCAAGATTTAAAATAATGATTAGAAATGCGTAACCATTAGAAAATTTTCCTACAATACATACAGGAGTTCTTGAAAGCTTCATAATCAGTCATAAGAATAACCAATAATCTTATGAAATTCATGAAAAATAAATAATAATTGAAAACTTATTTACTCATATTCGATTTTAATTCAATTAAATGATGCTATGCATCAAATCTATATTTCATCGTGATAATTCAATAATCAGTATTGAACTGGTTCTTTAATTGAAAAGAAAAACGAAAAAAATATCGAAGGGCCCCGGCCGAGAATTGCCCAGGGTGCCGGGTAAGTCAGTTCGATACTGATTACAATAAAATTGTCACTTGGAAGAGAAAAAGCGGTGAAACTTTTCGGTAAGTCGACCGCGTGGACTTTAAATTTTTTCCGATTTTGCACGGAGTTGGCCGATCGTAGAACATATTGAGAAGACAAAGACCGACGGATAGTTGGTTCTCTCTCGATTGTCCGAGTCGACTCGAAGTGAACCGACTGGTTCCGAATCACATGAATACGGGTTTCAATGTGTGCGTGCACTTGGCTGGAATGGTGGGGACGAGAAATGGTCAGATGGAGAGGGTGAATCGACTCGGTTGACCAAATGCTGGCATCACTGTTCTTAAGAATGTTATTGGTAGGGAGGTTCAATTAAAGTATAGCGCCACTGGAAAACCGGCCAAAGATCAGGGAAAAAAAATTTCTCCGCCATTCACGTCTTTAAATGGATGTCAGGTACATTGAAAAATCTTCTTGGAATTCGATCTAGGAATTTTTGCATTTATTCATTTTATGTTATCATCAACTCGTAAAAAACAATAATTAATGATTCCAATTTTCAATAGATGTGTTATTGGATACGTGTGCTGGTAGTACAGAAAAACAATCAATTCCCAAATCAAGTCGTTGGTTATCAGGGGCGCTGGACAGAGGTGGTGGGAAAAAAGCCCGGGGTAAATGACCATCATCATATCTGATCTTCTGGTTCGATCATTCTCTTTTTGACTTAATAGTTGTTTTGAGCTTTTTAATACATGTACACGGAGAGAAAAAATGAGCTATACAAGCATGACGTACTTCACGCCTTTCCGCATTTAGGTGAGATTACATGCGTGCGTTCGTCGCATGCGATTTTTCAGCGTCCTTAAAATAGAAAAGGACAGACATATAGTCACTTGACTTTACTTTCTTCGCTTTTCATCGACGATTTGCCGCACTAAAGTAGAACCGTGTTGTACTTTCCTGCGACAAATTCTTCAAGTGATGTGATGGATGAGAGCGTATAGTTATTTTTGAACATTCACATAATTTATGTGGGAAAACGAGGGAGCAAAATAAATATGGTGAGTTGTAAAATATAAATTTTGTATTCAACTGCAAAATTTATTGGATTCTGTTTATGAAATATTGTATGCACACATTCTTCGCTGAGTTTTCAACGAAAACTGCATTGATGTTTTATATTTATAATAAAAATTGGAGGTTATCAATGTTTTATTTTCCATCGATTCAAAAAATCTTCTGTGTTTAGAGATCCGATAATGCTGTGTAATTGAACATTCACTTTCAATTTTGTTTCTTCTGTTACAATTGACAATTCATTTCCAATTTTATCACTGCTTCATGTTGAAAATGTAGGTCATTTTCCATTGTTTTGAATGGAAAACAATTCCAAGTCTATTTCATGAATCTTCAACCCACATTTAGAATTAGTTTCAACAGTCTTGTTTTCACGGAGTAGCTCATAATTTTCTAAAATTTTCCAAGCAGTGTTATTCATTCAGAATATAATTATAAACCCATTCCTATATATGCTTCTTAAGCGATGAATGTCAATTAATGACAAAAGATTCACAAATTATAAGATCTAATGACACTACATTATAAAATTCTATTTAAAAAAAAATTTTATTCACTCTTGAATATTTTCAGTTCATGTGTGGGATATGTGGTGGTGGTGTGGATGTGCAGAGCATATCTACCCACTTTTGCCTTTTGGGAACAGGTGACATTATGTTTGAGCATAACATGATTTTTCCTCAATACAATGGTACATGAATTCTCTAAATATTCGCTTTCAGATAGATTCTTAAGAGGATCCTTCAATTTAAGTAAGATGCGAAAACTGTCTCACGTTTTAAAATATTTCTCAAAAAATTCTTAACATCGAGGAATTCTCAATATTTTTAGATCAATCAGAAAATGAATCTTTGGACTCGCTTCCGGATCCTCGTTCAGAAGGCACAAGAAAAGCTCCTGCTATTGTGCAAGGTACATATTGCAGATGAGTATTCTTTCATGAGATATAATTTCTATAACGTCTTTACACACAAAAACTTGCTTTCTCTTCTTGAATACTGTTAACATCCTATTATACCACTGAAAATGCAAAGTAAACCAGGCAAAGATTAATTGTCAAACTTTGATCAGCTTTCGTTATTGGAAATCCGATCGAAAACTGACACGTTTCCTTCCTGTTTTGCCCAGTATTATTAAACTAGAATATGCTGTTGAAATCTGGCAAAAAAATTTTCCTCTGTTTTGGATTAGTTACACGGTCTTCGAATTCCAAATAGAACCATGCCAAATAATTGTTGTAAGTTTTTCATCTCATTTTTAGAAACGAATACCGTTCAAAACCTGACAAGTACGTTTGCATTTTCAGCAGCCTAAAAACGTCATTCACGTTGTTCAGAGTTGGATGTGAGTTGTTTAGTGTTGTTGGAGTTGGAGTTGATGGATGGTAAAATTATGAGTCAACATTTACTGTATGCTGTTGAACATTTCTTGGTATCCATGATTCTATCATGACTATTCTTGAAAAATTTTGTTCTGATTGGAGGGAAAATAAACTATTCTATGTTGTTACTGAAATTGTTTATTAAAGCGAGGTCATCATTAAATTTTGAAGGAGTCTATGTATAGTGAGGTGTATCAGAAAACTCCTTCTTTGGAAATTCGAAGTTGACAAAAAATTGTCTCCAAGGCCACACCAGAGCTGCCAGATGCCCATGGGCATTGTCGTTGAGGGAAATAGTACCTCCACCATCGCTCATATACATATTCTCACCTCCACATGTGAAGCCTTTAATCACATATAACTTATTTACTGCAGACGATAGTGGGGGTACACTTCCCCTCAGCGGCCGATCTGGCAGCTCTGGGCCACACATTCACTAGAAAGAACCTGAGTAAGATTCAAAACCTTATAGGTCTCCTGCACGTGTCTTGAAGTTTTGAATTTTCTTGAATTCTCCAAAAAATTGTATATCTCTTATAAATTTTTTCAAACACAAAAGATAATATGATTCAATTTTGTACATTGGAATACGTATCTAACGAACCATCAGATCCCAATGAATGAAAATGGATATCCTCGTGCAACATTTAGGTTTTCCATATACAATCCAAGTTTTATGATTTGTATTCGCAAAAATGAAATTTCCTCAAATTTCAAGAAGTCTTGTAGAAAAAGTAATTATTATATCACTGAATATTATCTATTTATGATCAAAGAAATACTGGCTTACTTCTTACTTGATGCCTTGTTGTTTATTTGACAAAGATTGTGAACCGGGTATTGGCTTACCAAAGCATAATTACGTTCGAATAATGATTTGCAGTTGTAGAATAATGATTGCTTTCGAACAGAAGTGCAAGGAATAATGATAAAAGTTAAATCAAAAAAGATTCACAGGATTTCTTGGAAGAGGAAATTTCATTTTTTTGAATAAAAATCATAAATTTTTGATCGCCCGTATGGAAATATTTCGCTGAGAAATGTCTGCAAAACTATGAAAAATCTGTGGAAAAAAATGAGAAAACTCTGAGAAACTCTGAGAATCTCTGAAATTTTGATGAGAAATCTAATATTTTTGGGACATCCTTTACAGACTTTTTTCAGACTTTTTTCAGAATTTCTCAGAGTTTTTTCATTCTTTTTCAGAGAAATAGTAACGAAATTGCACTCTGAAAAAACTCTGACAAAACTCTGATGGGTTGCCAACATTTTTCTGACTTTGAGAAAAAAATTAAAAAATTTTCCAACACTTTTTCACACATGATATTTAAATACAGCATATGAATGTATTTATAGAATTTCAGGATTTTTTAATGATCAGAAAAATGTCAACAATTTATTAGAGATGATTAGATTATTAGAGATAGATAGAGATTATTAGAGATTTATTTTTGTCAGAGTTTTTTCAGAGTGGAATTCCGTTACTATACTCTGAAAAAGAATGAAAAAACTCTGAGAAACTCTGAAAAAATTCTGAAAAAAGTCTGTTAAAAATGTCCCAAAAATATTAGATTTCTCATCAAAATTTCAGAGATTCTCAGAGTTCTTCAGGGTTTTTTCATTTTTTTCAGGGATTTTTCATAGTTTTGCAGACATTTCTCAGCGAAATATTTCCATACGGGCGTACATGGAAAATCTGAATGTTGCATGAGGATATCCACTTTGATTAATTGAGATCTGATAGTTCGTTACATTCGTATTCCACTTTACAAAATCTATTCATATTGTTTTTTGTGTCTGACAAAATTTATAGAAGATATCAATCTTTCAAAAGAAAATTCAAAACTTTAGGCTTCGTGCAGGAGACCGTACGAAAAGTCGGTCATTAAAATTTTGTGAATTTCACACAGGTTTCTTCTGGTGGCCTTAAGAGGATACCAGCGCATAAGTGGCTCCATCTGGTGGCAGTTTCGCTTGATAGACTAAGATATTTGAAACTGGAGCAAACAGCAAAACAAATTTTTTGTTGCTAATTTTCGAAATTCAAAATTCTGGCTCTGTGCAGACCTAGATTAATCCTCAAAGAATCATCCCTGAGAAATTGAGACTTCTTCATGCGTTCAGTTTCGAGTATTTTCGTGCAAACAAAAATGCCACCAGATGGAGCCACCTATTCGTTGGTATCCTTTTAAAGACGACTTTTTGTCAACTTGAAATTTCGAATTTCCAAAAGAAGTGTTTTCCGATGCACTCTAATGTATAGCAGATACTAATGATTCCAAATGATTCCCATCCAATCAATTACACAAATTTTACAACGCAATTTTCAGTGATGATTCTGCCCTAGTAGCAAGCGAACGTTGTATATATACTATGCACGTTCATAGTATATCTAGATCTATGAACGTGCATAGTATATATACAATGTTCGCTTGCTGCTTGGGTGTAAATCATTACGAAATGGTATTTTCCACACGAATGAAGTTTCCATGAAAATGAAAGTCTTCGAAGAATTATAATTTTTCAGATGAAACTATCTCAGGAATCGATGATGATGATGATGATGATGATGATGATGATGATGATGATGTTGACCATCAAAAAACAGGAAGTTTTAATGTGGATGAAGTTTGAACCGGTTTTCGAACCGAATTTGCGGCTGAGCGGTTCAACTACGAGATCCAACTCTCGTCGCTCGTCCGTTGTATCGCTATACGACGGGAGGCATGGCACCCCCACTCTCTCACGGCGAGCGCTACAAAGATCCAGTAGGGGAACGGAGCAGAGGTTCTCACACGATTGTCTACTCACAACAGACAGGAATATCGGCATGTATGAAACGGAAAGTAGATGACTGTACGGTGGCGCCGTGCTGAGCGGCATAGAGGAAACTTACTCGATCATTGTGTTGATATCAAAGCATTCATCGACTGCGTCTTTCAGGTAGTGTATACGAGATGAGGAATAAGAGGGAAATGCTTTTCACGAGGAGAATCGAATGATGAGCATACATATAATTTTTAATTATTGTATTACTGGAGGCTCGGATTCAATGACCCGCCGAGCGCTCGCAAACGCGAAAAAATATTGTCCAAGCTATAATTTTCAACGTTAAAATAAAGAGTGGAATTTTGAAAAACGAAAATACTAGGTGACCCCACTCAAAATGTCCGACATATCCAGAAGAAAAATTTTTGTTCCCAGATCTTGGTCGGTTTTTGTCCCATTCCAGACACAAACGGACAAGATTTTGAACGGAATCTGACAGGATCCGTCGAATCGTGTCCGGCGTGTACATCGATTCCAGCATCAATGTACAAACTAGACAACACCAGACGAAACCGGTCCAATTCAGAATTTTGTCTGGCTCTGTTGGACATTTTGAATAAGGGATGGGTCTTGAAAAATCAACTTAAGTCTCTCTTCGTAATTTTTTTCTGTACTCAAAATTTTTCTCAATAAAAAAAATGAAAACTCCCAATATTTTTGCTTTGAAGATCGACGTGTCTCAACATTAAACAACATAGCACACAAGAATCGCAAATGAATTCTGACAAAAAACTTCTCCAGCACTGTTTTAAAATACAACAAGTTTTTGAAGAGTTTCAAAAAGAATTCGATTCGTCAGAAATTTGCGAGTTCCGTTAAAATTCTCCAAGAAGTCTCATAGAATTGTAAGAAAATTCGTGAAAGCCCAACGAATCGAATTCTTTTTGGAGCTTTCTAAGAACTCTTTGTGATCTAAAAGAGTTCTTGAAGAGTCCTTTTTTCAGAGTTTATTTGAGATTGTTGTGTTCTATCTGGGAAATTCACTCCAACTGATTCATTTTTCAACATATCGAGATAGATCTCATCAATTCTTATTCGTGAGACTTGACCGAAGACGATGATGTTGGAAAATCTCGCAAAAAATGAGAAGAAAATTCTTAACTCTTGAATCCAAAGTGAAAACCATGTTTTTCAAGCTTTGTATTAAAAACCTGATGAACGAAGTATAAGTCGCAGGAAACTTCATGTGACAAACTTGTTCCGTAGTGTATGGCCTGTCTTTCTGGAAACTCTCAGCTTGATTGGGATATTACTCTGCAAAATACAGCAATTTGTTCATAAACGCGTAACCTATATTCTTCATGGTATCCCTGCTAAAAATGCCGGAAGTGTTCGGAAAGATTCGGAAAGAAACCGGGACAAAAACCGCCATCAAACGGAAAGAAACGGATGTTTTTCCCCGTTTCGTGGCGGTTTGTGTCCCGGTTTCTTTCTGAACACTTCCGTCATTTTTAGCAGGGATGTATATAGTTTGCGAGTTGAGATGATACGAGCGTTTTTTCGGACCCCTCTTTCTAACCAATGTTTTCTAATGGTAACGCTCGTATCCTCTCAAGTGGATACGAGGTTATCATTCGAGTTCTCCTTTTTCCAACCAAATTACTCGAAACTGAATTCATGAAAAAGTCTGAAATTTTCAGGAATAATTGTTCGAGATTTTATGATGCCCCTAAAGAGCCGGAATTTGAAAAAAATTTTGTTTCTGAAATTCCAAATTCGGGCTCTATAGGGACGTGAATGAAATCTCGGAGAATTATTCCTGAAAATTTCAGTTCATTTGGATGAATTCAGTTTCGAGTAATTTGGTCGGAGAAAAACGTGCTCGGATGGTAAACCTCGTATACTCCTAAATATGAGACTGTATGAAACATTATGTTCACTCGATTTCTCAACGTAGGTTTATGCTTCTTGGGTCGGAGAATCAAATATTGAACTATTTGTTCCCAATTCATGCCCGATTCCTATTTATGAACAATTCGGCGATTGAATAATTGTGATTATTATATTGTTTACATAACTGAAAATCGGGCATGAATTTTTCAAAAGTAGTGCGATATTTAGATTTTCCGACCCAAAAAGCATAAACCTATGTGGAAGAATCGAGTGGACATAATCCCAGTAACAAATCTGAAATAGAAAAAAATTAGAAAGAATAAGAAATCCTATTCTTTTTAATTCTTTCCAATTCGAATTTTGTAACAAAGGAATAGAAAAGAATAGAAATATTTGGATTTTGATCCTGTTTACGGAATGTAGTTGGCACTCTGTATTAAATTCTTGCAGCAGAATTGAAAATTTTGGAATCAAAACTGTTCAGGACATTCCGAATTCTCAAAGTTATTAGATATGCTCACCCATTTTCCTCAGGAATGGATGAATTATATAGAAAATGAGAATACCCACATTCCCTTAACAACTCGAGGAACATGCAGCTATTCATTATTTTTCATTTAAATCATTCATGTTCGAGAAAAATGGGGGTAAAAATTTGAGATCTAGTAACATTCCTAGGGGTTTCGGAATGCCCTTAACGACATTCATTCACAACATAGGAGTTGTATTCTGAATTTGAAATTAGAAAAATTGAAATGGAATCACAGATTTGGAAGGAAATTCCACAGTGAAATGGGAGAGAGTAGAGAAGAGGACCATTTGTTTGAAATGAGTTCTGTGACTTCAAAATTCGAATTCAGTTTCTTAAATCTCAATTCTCTTCTATTCTTCCCAATCACAAATTTTTTGCCGGGATGTTTCATACGACCTCTCATATTTTACCTACAAACTATGTAGGAATCATGAAGAATGTAGGTTACGCGCTAAACGAATCGCTCTAGTTTGCAAAGTGATACATGGAGAAAAAGAGATATTAATGAGTATAAGAAGTCGAATACTGGGTACCACCGTGTTTATTGAATACACGGAAAAAAAATATTGTCATCATGACAATACTGGTTAGCTGTCATGACTATCCAACGTTCAAGGATGCCGGTATAGCTGTCATAACTAAACGGATCATTCTAGGAACGACATAGATTGCTATCGCTGCCATCCGTATCGATACTACAACGATGCAGTGTTGCCAGTACAGTTATTCTTTCCTAACCTTATTTCAGATCGTTATGATAACCACATTTTTTGTTCCGTGTATGAGGATGAGCATATAGATCATACCCTTTGATATGTAGATGATAGTCTTAAATAACTTTCCACTTATTTTATTACCCACACTGAAAAAAAAGTATGGTTCTTGCAACGATCCAAAAGTATTTCAATTACAGCTAACTTCGCACATAGTCAGAGTAACGATACGTATAGTTTCATAACCTGAATATATGCTTATGACAACAATCCGTATAGTTAGGACAACTATATGGGTCGTCACTGTGACTATCTATGAAGTTAGCTATAATCAAAATACGTTTAGATCGTTATAGCAACCATACTTTTCTTTCAGTGCACTATAATCTGGTGTAAGGGGTGAGATCCAGTTAAAAGCATGGAAAAATGAGTATCTCTAATTATTCTTTTTTTCGCAATAATGAAGTTATTTTATAAAACTGATTACACAAAGTTTTCATATTATGTTTCAACTTGACTTCCAAAAAATGAGGAAAAACAATTAATTATTTATAAAAGCATCGCCATCGTTTTTTGGACCCCCTTCCGCAGGTAGTACTGCGGTGACCATCAAAACATCTCACTGAATCATTCAAAATCCATAAAACAAATCAAAACCATTGGTTTAATAATTCATCCAGTCTTTAATCGAGGCTTTTTATTTTTTTCTGAATATTAACAAAATTGCGGCTTTCAACAATTTACTCTCGAACTATCGAGCAAAACAGCATTACTTCATTGTTGGAAAAAACTCGAAATTTCAAACAAAAATGGAAATCCTTCGATTAAGGACTAGTTCTTAGTACTATCAGTAAGCTCTGAAAATTTCATCAAAACCCTGGTGAAAATGGAAGCAGAAAGGGAGAGTAAACAAAACGTATGCTGGAACGTAACATCAACGTTGATGAAAAGTAAACGGAGCTTGAATGGAAGGGATACAAAGAGTATGTGAAGAGGGAATTGAAACAAAGGAAGCGTATAAAATTCAAAAAACCTAAATAAAAAAATTGAACCTCACAGCGAGAATCGAACCGGTAGCTTCTATTACGGCAGACGAGGGTCTTATCCACTGAGCCATGGATCGTCGTTGGTATCGACTGCGTAAAGATATTATTCGAAATCAGAATAGATATGATTGGCATACGCTTAGTGTAATTTACTATTACGTTACATGAAGCGTGTGTGAAACGGGATCGGAAGGTCATGAAGCGTATGTGGAACGTATAATTTCATCACTTTATAGCAAGCGGTCTGCACACTCTTCAAGAAGAGGGAATTGTGAAACATTTATCGCTTCGTATGCGCTTCCTTCGCGCTTTGTGTATATGCTTCATTTTCAACAGGTAATCCACCAAGTGGTTTTTGAATCATAGTGCTCACCGATTTGAAAAACATAGTTTCGACAAAAAAGGGTTCAAAGTTTCTCGATGTACATACGGTATATTTTTGTTTAATTTCCATCTCGATGAATGAAGGTTTTCAACTTCCAAAATTTTTTTTATTTTCGAAACTTTATACTCCAAGAAAATGCAGAAAGAAATCGATTTTTCGAAAATTTCGATTGAATCTCACCCTTCAATACTCTTTAATAGAATGTTGCTGGAATTGAAATCGTTTATTGAAACGAATTAGTAATCGCATAACGAAATACTCAGCCGTTCCAAATCTTGCAGTACACTGTTTGAACGATATTTCCAGTTCCACAGCATTAATTCATGAAGATGGATAACGATGAACCCCTGTGAACTTAGCCGGCGACTTTGGAGAAAAATTTTTTTTTCCATGCCAAAATGTAGTCCATCGTTTGTACCCCAACGTACCGTAACGATTTTTGTTTGTACCCTTGAGGAAAATAAGTTATAGGGGGTTGAAAAAAAAGTTTGCCGGCGACTTTTTCCGATTTTAATGATCTTGGGCTCATTGGAAAGAGGATGACGCGTAGATGTTTGTACCGATAAGGATTTTTGATTTTACCCCCAGGGAAAAAAGTTAGGGGCGATATTCCCGTTTTGAAGAGAGATGGAATAATTTTGACTGCGGAATCCGATTCCGGGGCGGGCGCCATTCAAGAATCATAGGTCATATGCCCATTTCATCACGAAGGGGGAGAATTAGGGGGGGTAACTTGATTTCAAAGCATAAGAAAGGCATCCCGAGAGCGCAATCTGACTTCGGAGGAGGCGCCATTCAACAATCACAATTCATGTACCCACGTTCCATCAACGAGAAGGGGAATTGGGTAGGGAGGTGGGGTGATTTGTTCCAAAGCTTGACGGGAGTACCCTTACGCAAAACCTGATTTCAAGGCGAGCGCCATACGACGATTACGGGTCATGTGGCCAGTGCATCACGGAGGATGGGAATGGAGAAGTGGGAGATTGTCTTACGAACAGTTTTCAGTTTGAAGAGAGAGAAGATCGCTTCGATTGGGAATGTGATAGGAGTATTCCAACTACGGGAACTGATTACGGAGAGGTCATCATTCGAATCACATAAGATTTTTCGATTCCGATGCAGTCGGTTCAATGGGGTGAATGAACATATCTCCGGGAATGAGAGGTGATGTGTGAGGAGAATAACGGAATGCTGGAATATTGATGGACAAAGTTTTGCTAACACTGTCTCGAACGCGGATGCCGAAAGAGAGTGTGATTGCTGTAGATGTGCGAGATTCAGAAAGGAATTCCACATGTATCAGTATGTTTCCTACATGCCACGGGATGATTTCACTGAGTGATGTCGTCTAAACCCTAAATCCGGGAGAGCTGTGGAGTTTTTGAACTGAGAAACTTGTAGTTCCAGAACTATCGGGAGCTATAAAATGACTGAGTAGATTCCGGCAAAAATTCTGCGTGAATGACAATGATCCCCACATGCCAGAGTATGGATTCACCCAGTATCATCGTTTGTACCCTGAATCCGGATGAGATGGAGCACTTTGAAACTCCTAATCCTGTAATTTTTCAACTTTCGGGAACTATAAAATGACTGAGTAGATTCCGGCAAGAATTCTGCGTGGATGACAATGATCCCCACATGCCAGAGTATGATTCCACCCAGTATCATCGTTTGTACCCTAAATCCGGATGAGATAGAGCATTTGAAGACAAAAAAGTTGTGATTTCGTAACTTTCGGGAGCTATAAAATGACTTAGGAGATTCCGGCAAAAATTCTGCGTGAATGACAATGATCCCCACATGCCAGAGTATGATTTTAACGAGTATCATCGTTTGTACCCTAAATCCGGATGAGGTAGAGCATTTCGAAACTCATAATCCTGTAATTTCCCAACTTTCGGGAGCTATAAAATGGCTTAGGAGATTCCGGCTGGAATTCGGCGTTGATGGAAATGTTCCGGACATCTGGAAATCCTTGTCATCCACGAAGAATTTTCGCCGGAATCTCCTGAGTCATTTTATAGCTCCCGAAAGTCACGAAATTACAACTTTTTTGTCTTCAAATGCTTCATCTCATCCGGATTTGAGGTACAAACGATGGTACTGGGTGGAATCATACTCTGGCATGTGGGGATCATTGTCATCCAGGCAGAATTCTTGCCGGAAGCTCCCTAGTCATTTTATAGCTCCCAAAAGTTGGAAAATTACAGGATTAAGAGTTTCAAAATGCTCTATCTCATCCGGATTCAGGGTACAAACGATGATACTGGGTGAAATCATACTCTGGCATATGGGGATCATTGTCATTCACGCAGAATTTTTTCCGGAATCTCCTAAGTCATTTTATAGCTCCCGAAAGTTACGAAATCACAACTTTTTTGTTTGCAAATGCTCTATCTCATCCGGATCCAGGGTACAAACGATGATACTGGTTGAAATCATACTCTGGCATGTGGGGATGACCGTTATCCACGCAGAATTTTCGCCGGAATTTCCTATGTGATTTTATAGCTCCCGAAAGTGGAAAACTTATGGGATTATGAGTTTCAAAATGCTCTACCTCATCTGGGTTTAGGGTACAAACGATGATACTAGGTGGAATCATACTCTGGCATGTGGGGATGACCATCATCCACGCAGAATTTGTGCCGGATCTCCTATGTCATTTTATAGCTCCCGAAAGTTGGAAAATTACAGGATTATAAGTTTCAAAATGCTCTACGTCATCCGGATTTAGGGTACAAACGATGATACTCGGTGGAATCATACTCTGGCATGTGGGGATCATTGTCATCCACGCAGAATTTCCGCCGGAATCTCCTAAGTCATTTTATAGCTCCAGAAAGTTACGAAATTACAACTTTTTTGTCTTCAAATGCTCTATCTCATCCGGAATTAGGGTACAAACGATGATACTGGTTGAAATCATACTCTGGGATGTGGGGATCATTGTCATCCAGGCAGAATTCTTGCCGGAATCTCCCTAGTCATTTTATAGCTCCCGAAAGTTGTGAAATTACAGGATTATGAGTTTCGAAATGCTCTACCTCATCCGGATTTAGGGTACAAACGATGATACTCGGTAAAATCATACTCTGGCATGTGGGGATCATTGTCATTCACGCAGAATTTTTGCCGGAATCTCCTAAGTCATTTTATAGCTCCCGAAAGTTACGAAATCACAACTTTTTTGTCTTCAAATGCTCTATCTCATCCGGATTCAGGGTACAAACGATGATACTGGGTGAAATCATACTCTGGCATATGGGGATCATTGTCATTCACGCAGAATTTTTGCCGGAATCTCCTAAGTCATTTTATAGCTCCCGAAAGTTACGAAATCACAACTTTTTTGTTTTCAAATGCTCTATCTCATCCGGATTCAGGGTACAAACGATGACACTGGTTGAAATCATACTCTGGCATGTGGGGATGACCGTTATCCACGCAGAATTTTCGCCGGAATTTCCTATGTCATTTTATAGCTCCCGAAAGTGGAAAACTTATGGGATTATGAGTTTCAAAATGCTCTACCTCATCTGGGTTTAGGGTACAAACGATGATACTGGGTGGAATCATACTCTGGCATGTGAGGAGCATTGTCATGCACGCAGAATTTTTGCCGGAATCTCCTAAGTCATTTTATAGTTCCCGAAAGTTGAAAAATTACAGGATTAGGAGTTTCAAAGTGCTCCATCTCATCCGCATTCAGGGTACAAACGATGATACTGGGTGAATTCATACTCTGGCATGTGGGGATCATTGTCATCCACGCAGAATTTTTGCCGGAATCTACTCAGTCATTTTATAGCTCCCGATAGTTCTGGAACCACAAGTTTCTCAGTTCAAAAACTCCACAGCTCTCCCGGATTTAGGATTTAGACGACATCACTCAGTAAAATCATCCCGTGGCATGTAGGAAACATACTGATACATGTGGAATTCCTTTCTGAATCTCGCACATCTACAGCAATCACACTCTCTTTCGGCATCCGCGTTCGAGACAGTGTTAGCAAAACTTTGTCCATCAATATTCCAGCATTCCGTTATTCTCCTCACACATCACCTCTCATTCCCGGAGATATGTTCATTCACCCCATTGAACCGACTGCATCGGAATCGAAAAATCTTATGTGATTCGAATGATGACCTCTCCGTAATCAGTTCCCGTAGTTGGAATACTCCTATCACATTCCCAATCGAAGCGATCTCCTCTCTCTTCAAACTGAAAACTGTTCGTAAGACAATCTCCCACTTCTCCATTCTCATCCTCCGTGATGCACTGGCCACATGACCCGTAATCGTCGTATGGCGCTCGCCTTGAAATCAGGTTTTGCGTAAGGGTACTCCCGTCAAGCTTCGGAACAAATCACCCCACCTCCCCACCCAATTCCCCTTCTCGTTGATGGAACGTGGGTACATGAATTGTGATTGTTGAATGGCGCCTCCTCCGAAGTCAGATTGCGCTCTCGGGATGCCTTTCTTATGCTTTGAAATCAAGTTACCCCCCCTAATTCTCCCCCTTCGTGATGAAATGGGCATATGACCTATGATTCTTGAATGGCGCCCGCCCCGGAATCGGATTCCGCAGTCAAAATTATTCCATCTCTCTTCAAAACGGAAATATCGCCTCTAACTTTTTTCCCTGGGGGTAAAATCAAAAATCCTTATCGGTACAAACATCTACGCGCCATCCTCTTTCCAATGAGCCCAAGATCATTAAAATCGGAAAAAGTCGCCGGCAAACTTATTTTTCAACCCCCTATAACTCATTTCCCTTTAGGGTACAAACAAAAATCGTTACGGTACATTGGGGTACAAACGATGGACTACATTTTGGCATGAAAAAAAAATTTTCCCTCAAAGTCGCCGGCTAAGTTCACAGGGGTTAACGATGATCCATCAGATTTTTAGAGTGTGAATTTTCATTTTGTTTCTATAAGCGATTCAAACTTGAACATAAATGAATACATATTAAGAAATAGGGCAAACTTTGTAGGAAACGATTTGTATGATACATTTTCCTTCGTGTAGCCCTATCAAGCTGAAATTTTCCACACAGTTCATACACTACCGAACAACTTCGTTGCTAAACGTTGTTTGTGACTTATACTCTGTTCATCACTTGTTCAATACAAAGCTTGGAAAACATGGTCTTCACTTTGGATTGGAGGGTTCTTAATTTCTTATCATTTTTTGCGAGAGTTTTCAACATCATCTCCTTCGGTCAAGTTTTACAAATAAGAATTGATAAGATTTATCTCGATATGTTGAGAAATGAATAAGTTGAAACAAATCCAATGTTAAGAAATATCAATTGTCAGAGCAAAAACATTTGCAGTTTTCATTGTTCTACTGAAAAACTATTAATTACAGAAAAAGATCACCAAGAGAGACTCGGATTGATTTTTGAAAACCTATCGCCTAGTACTTTGTGTTTTGCGAAATTCCAATTTTCATTCTGACGCTGAAAATTACGGCTTGGATTTATGTTCACTTCAGCATTCGACAAGTTTATTCATTTCCGTCAATTTCAGCAATACCATGTTGGAAAAAAATAATAAATAATAAAAACGATAAAATGGGGACTGATCCTCACCACTTCACAATTAAAGTATTTCTCGAACTTTATTACAACTGAATTGAGCGGCCGGATCTAACAACCAAGCGAGCGCTCGAAAAGTATTGTCCAAGCTGTAATGTTCAACGTCAAAATGAAGAATCGGAATTTCGAAAAACAAAAATTATCAGGTGATAGGTATTGAAAAATCAACCCAAGTCTCCGTTTGTGATTGTTTTCTGTAATTTATAGTTTTTTAGTAAAAAAAAATGAAAACTAAAAATATCGAACTATTTTTGCAAGATTCATGACAGATTCTGAATGATAGATGTCAACAAAAATTGAACGACCTCAAAGTGTTAATGAAGTATTCAAGTGTGAATGGGCAAAAGGTTTTTAATGGTTTATCCAATATATCGTCACTAGAAACCGAAAACAAAACTGCCATAACTAAAAAGTCAGAGGAAAATGTTCTGAAAATAGATTTTGTATGAATGATTTTGTACTTCCACGTTCCTTTATAACGAAATTGCAGTATTGCAGTACCGACAAAAACCACTATTGAAAAAAAGAAATTCCATCTTTGGATTTAATTTCAAATAATGACATAAATAAATAATCGTAGTACTGAAAACATAGTTGAGACATAATTTATTCCACAACAAAAAAGGGGAAACTTGTTTGTCTACACAATTTTTCTCAAATACCAAGCGTTTGTCCATAAAATGGTTTCAAACAATTTATAATAAAAAATCTATCATGAATCTTGCAGGAATGGCTCAATATTCGGATTCTTCGACACGAAAAACATGAACCTACCTTGAGGAATCGAGTGGACTTAGGTTTCATACAGCCTTTTATGTTTAACCTGCAAATTATGTAGAAATCCTTTGGTTTTGTTCCTTATTTGTTAACCCGGTCACTTTTACGCTACTAGGACAATTGACCGGTGGAAGGAAGACCTTCCCTCAGTGATGCCAGAAAATATCGCGTGGACGGAAAAATCAGCCCCTCCACTGTTCCACACAATGAAACTTCCGTATACGTTTGACTCACATGTATATAAAGCTTTCAAAGTGTTGAGAGTAGAGGGGATGATTTTTCCGTCCACACGGTCCTTTTTGGCATCACTGCCTTCCCTTAACCTACGCGGCAGGAGTAAGATTTCCTGATTTATCAACCGTCGTTCTCCTAATACTGAGTAAACTTTCGGAGTAACTTTGGTTGACGCACCAACCGCCATTTCCCCTTCCGCAACATTACCGTAAGGGAAAAAGGCGAATTGATTAGTCAGGGATTTTAACCTCAAGCTTGCCGGACATCCATGTCTGAAAGTTAGTGCGTTAAGGGGATACCAACGTATCATCCGAGTAAACATTTTTTCGGCAAGATTTCTCCGAACTGAATTTATGAAACAGTCTGAAATTTTTAGGGAATAATCTTTGATACTTGACCAAGTGCGGTATATAGCACGAATTCCAATTTCGAAAAAAATTCTCTTTTACCGATGGAGAAAAAAGTTTTTCTTCGAAATCGGAATTTGGGCTATGTACCGCACTTGGTGAAGTATCAAAAATTATTCCCTGAAAATTTCTAACTGTTTCATAAACTCAGTTCGGAGAATTCTTGCACACAATTACTCGGATGGTACGCTGGTATCCCCTTAATCACTCAACCATGGAGCCGATTTATGCAGGAATCGTGGAAAATATAGATTGCGCGCTTATAAACAAATCGGCACCAGATTTTATGTGAGTTGAAGTTAGGTTATTAGAAGAAAAGAGTGCAGTCAAGCAAAACAACTTGCAGAAAAATTAAAATGTCACTCCATATTCGTTGATTTAAATGATACCCGAAACACGAATAGTCGCGTGGGGTGTAAATCACACCCCAGTCAACTTTGATGTTTAATAACTAATCAGAAAAGACATGTGCATACATATCAAGTTGTGGAATTGTTTCATAAGAGCTTTCTAGGAAGGTACTGAAGATGCCAACACTCAAATTCAATTTTACGTCGGTGTAGTAATCAAAAGAAAGTATCTGGAGTGTATTTTACATCCCACGCGACGGTCGAAGGGTTAATCGGATCAGTCTGAATCACGATGTAAAAAGTATAGGTGATCCAACTCTCTTTGTTTCCCCTAGAATCGTCGTGATCATATGTTGAGGTTTTCCAGATGGCAGCACAGAGAAAGTAGGTCTGAGTGTGAGGGAGAAAGAAAATACTTATCATCTTGTTTCTCCCTCACACTCAAGGCCTACTTTCTCTGTGCTGCCATCTGGGAAACCTCAACATATGATCACAAGATGGAGGACGGGTTGGATCATCTATACTTCTTACATCGTGATCTGAATGAATCTTGATGTATAGGTTGGAATAGTAAATAATAATGACTTCCTGAGAACCCTAGACGGAACATTAAAATTGAGCAATGATGAGATTTTAGGACAAATGATTTGACCATTGATAATGTCACAAATGAATACCATACCATTCACCAACCTACGGATTTCAAGGGTGTTCATTTTGAATGATTCCATCATTGGTCTATAATCATGGCACGTAATGGCCATAGGATTATGATTCTTGTATGATGAAAACACGCAAGAATTTATGCTGCATCCTCTCCATTGAAACAGTATTGAGCTTAATGAGGAGACCAAACTGGAGAAGCATTACTTTGAAATAGGTCTGACTAGAAAATTCACTCTAAACTGGCTCTTAATTAGGTCTGACTGTTTTATATGAAATTAAAATTTATATTTCACAGCTCTGATAGAAATAATCATCATATCATAGTTACTCAAAGATCTTCATATCCATCTGATGAAATATATGATTGTCAATTTGGAAAATATTAATAATATTACCTTAAACAATACAGGGTGGGGCATTTAAAGTGTCGCGGGCGTTTTTTCCAAAAATAAAATGAGATACGAGAAAATTTTTCGGACAAAAATTGTAGGGTATCGAGGGGGACATCCGATGGTGGCCTTGGCTTTGACCTCAAATCTCATCTTCAAGGGCATTCTGAGGTCAACTCTTGTTTTTTAAATAGCATCTCATATTTTTTACTGCAGATTTGGATTCTAGGTCAAAAACCAAGAAACTTTTGTCTGAACCATTTTCCTGAAATCCGCAAAGATGGCGCTCTAATCGATATTGTTCCATACTGAATCTGACATTAGAATAACTCGAAAACGAAGGGTCTTGGAGGAGAATGTTTCGGACAAAAGTTGTCTGATTCCAAGGGGGACCCCTTGAACTGAAACGGAGGTGATGGGGTATAACAGACAAAACACAACACATTTCAATCGTCTACATCACTTGGATAATTTTAATGCAGTAGATGCTCAAAATGATGGCCTTCGACTTCAATACACATTTCAAAACGTTTTACAAAAGATTGCTGAACTCGTGGTAAAATATCTTCATTGATGCTCGCGCATGCATTGATGATTCGTTGACGCATATTCTCAGGTGTAGTCGGTGCTTGTTGATAAACTGTATCTTTTATGTATCCCCATAAAAAAAAATCTGGAGAAGTAAGATCCGGAGAACGGGCAGGCCAATGAACTGGTCCACGACGTCCTATCCATCGTCCAGGATAATCTCTGTCCAATATTTCTCGAGCTGTGACTGCATAATGGGATGGACAACCATCGTGTTGATACCACATATTCAATCGTTCCTGAATAGGTATGTCTTCAAGTAATGTTGGAAGTACTTGATCTGAGAAATATCTGTACTTCTCTCCATTTAGCGTATCTGCAATGAAGTACGGTCCAATTACTCGAGATCGAAAAATACCACACCAAACATTCACATTCCATTGTCTTTGATGCTCTACTTGACGTAACCATCTTGGATTTTCTGTCGCCCAGTAATGCATATTATGTCGATTTACTTGACCATGATTGGTGAACGTCGACTCATCAGAAAATAATATGTTGATGAAGTTGTTATTGTGCATTTGCGCTAGACCCCATCGACAAAACTGTACACGATTTTCGAAATCATCACCGTGAAGGTCTTGATGCAAACAAATGTGATACGGATGGAATTTGTGACGTTTCAGTATTCGAAGAACACTTCTTCGAGAAATTCCCGAATGGAGTTCAATTTCACGAGAGCTCACGTGTGGATTATTGGCTACTGCAGCTAGTACATTAACTTCCGCATTTTCTCCGCTAACAGTTCTCATTCGATGTCGTTTTTCCCTTGTAACACTTCCCGTTTCTGAGAATAATTTTGTAATGCGTTGAAAATACCTAATGGATGGCGTTGTTCTTTCAGGAAATCGTTCTGCATACAAGTCATATGCTTGTCTGGGGTTCTTATGCACTTCACCGTAAATGTAGATCATATCGATCTTCTCAGAAACCGTGTATCGGATATCCATGATTTTCAATTTGTCATAAACCAAGTAATAATCAAATGTAACTGACAAACTGACTTTCAAAATCGTGAATTTTCACTGAACCCCGTCGTTTGTTTACATCGCGTGAGCTCTGAATGGTGGTAATGTAGACGATTGAAATGTGTTGTGTATTGACAACTTTTGTACGAAACATTCTTTCGCAAGACCCTTCGTTTTCGAGTTATTCGAATGTCAGATTCAAAATGGAACAATATCGATTAGAGCGCCATTTTTGCGGATTTCAGGAAAATGGTTCAGACAAAAGTTTCTTGGTTTTTGACCTAGAATCCAAATCTGCAGTGAAAAATATGAGATGCTATTTAAAAAACAAGAGTTGATCTCAGAATTCCCTTGAAGATGAGATTTGAGGTCAAAGCCAAGGCCACCATCGGATGTCCCCCTCGGTACCCTACAACTTTTGTCCGAAAAATTTTCTCGTATCTCACGTTATTTTTGGAAAAAACGCCCGCGACACTTTAAATGCCCCACCCTGTATAATAACAATGAAATATCGTTGGAATTTGAATCATTTATTGTAACGAAACCTGAACTAACAATGGAAGAATATGGTGTGCCATAAACACTACTGTTGGAGAGTTCATGTTTCCACATGAAACGTATATTTAGAAACGATTTTGGAAAATTGTAAACCTACATTTTGTTGTTATATATGCCAACTCTCGATGATCAATTCGTTTCAATAAACCATTCATACTTCAACAATACAAAATGAAGAATTGTGAGTTATAGAATATACATATGTACAAACCAAATGATGCTATCCTAGAAAGCACAACATATCTTTTGTGTCATGAGTACACAAATATCTTTTGTGTCTCGTATTAGAAATAACGTACAAGTCTCTGTGGAAAATGCCAGGTGAATCCAGATGAAAACGTGCAGATACTGACTAAAACAGAAGGTAGAACCGGGCAGAGCCGGGCAGTACCTTGCCCGGTCCTGGCCGGTTCTGCCAGGTTTTCTTCACAGGATCTGCTGGTTGGTTTTCATCTAGGGTTTCCTGGCATTTTCCGCACAGATGAGAAGTAATTTCTCGAAATGTAACGAATGCAAGATGTTACATTCTGAAGTGAAAAACTACTTCTTAGATGTAAGTTACGCCTGATACGCAAGTTACAAAAAATATTTTGTGTTTATTGGGATGCTTACATGTTTTCAAATGCACGTGAATTTCAGAAGGTGATATCCCGATGTTGAATCATGTTCAATTTCTCAAATGCTTTCACTAACTAAAAGATGAGATATTAATTTTACTCATCATGTAAGAATTACAAATTATCTAAAATCGACATACGACTTCGAAAACTTATGAATTGATATTTCACATAAACCTTATTTGTGGCAAACGATGTTTGATTAGTCAGCTACAATCGGGATATCTCTTGAATATTTTGTTGAATTATAATAATAATAGTAGTAGTAACAATAATGATAATGATGCTAAAATCACGTCTAATGAATGAATGAATAATGAACAAAAATCTATATCTCATTACAAGACAGTTGCAGAAATTTCACACATTATTTGATTGTTGAATCGATACCCTGGTTAAAGAATCTCATTGAACCGATTGATTCGCATTGATTCCGATGCAGAAAACCCATCGAGGATCAATTTCTAATGGGTTTGAATCAGTTTCCTGCATGGAAATCAATGATAATCTATCGGTTCAATGAGATTCTTTAACTACGGTCAATTAGCGTTATCTTATTAATACGTAAAAAAAATGTTTCAAAACGCAATGTTGATTTCTCAATTCAGTCTACATCTCGAATACAGTTTTCATAAAATCGATATTAACAATGTTTACAATAACTTCTGACAGTTTTTCCTATCCTTTTTGTAAACAATTTAGAACAATGGAAAATTGTATTCCTTGAACAAACAGTAAGTGCTGACTATTATCAAGCGATCGATAAGATGTAAGATGCAAAAAGAACAGGAAGAATTACATAATTGTACTCATTTTATGTTGTTGAAGTTTGAATTGTTTAAAGAAACGAAACGAACATTCGAACTCACAAAATCTGATGTATCGCCGTTATTTACCTTCTCGAATTACCTCCTTGGAACTAGAAATATCTTTGAAAGAATGTAGTGCAAGATTTCGTTATTCGAACTACTCAGCTAGAATTACTAATTCGTTTCAATAAACGATTCAAACTTCGGCGACATCTTATTTTACTCACATTTTTCTTCTTTCCCATTTGGTGAGTATTAGTCAATGTGTTTTTTGAAATGAGATATATAAATGAAAATCTTGGGTATAACAACTATGAAGGTTACTTTCATATAAATCCAGAGGAACCAGTCAAGGTTATTGAGCAGAAGATGTGAAATTTATTCGGTCAATTTGAAGTTTGGCGAAGTAGGCAGTGCTTGAGTAATTTTTCCCATAAATCCAGAGAAACCAGTCCACGTTATCGAGCAAAAGGTCCACACTTCATTCGGTCCGACGTTCCGACTCGGCACGAGCCATTTTCAGGGTACAAAGAATACACAGACGATGAAAATTAGTATTCCATCGTACAACCCATTTTCATACGGATGAGACTACGTCAATTTGAAGTATGGCGAAGTAGGCAGTGCTTGAATAATTTTTCTCATAAATCCAGAGAAACCAGTCCACGTTATCGAGCAAAAGATCCAAAATTTATTCGGTTCGATGTTCCGACTCTGTATAAGCCATTTCCAAGGTACAAATAATATTATAAACACGATGAAGATGAGTATTTCATCATAGAACCCATTTGGATACGGATAGGGTGACGTCAATTTGAAGTATGGCCAAGTAGGCAGTGCTCGAGTAATTTTTTTCATAAATCCAGGAAACGCAGTCCACGTTACTGAGTAAAAGATGTAAAATTTATTGGGGTCAACGTTTCAACTCGGTACGAGCCATTTTTAAGGTACAAATACGAGGGTGGATTGATAAGTTTCCGGCCTGACCAAGAAAAACAACGTTTTTAAGAATTTTTTTTTTTTCATTTCTCAACATAATCTCCTCCAAGGCTGATACATTTCTCATAGCGGTGTTCTAGTCTAGTAATGCCATCTCTATAGACTGATTCGTCAAGCTCCTCAAAATACCCATTTACAGCTTCGATTACTTCTTCATTGTCAGCAAATCTCTCACCGCCAAGCCATTTTTTGAGGTTAGGAAACAGATAATAGTCACTCGGGGCTAGGTCTGGAGAGTAGGGAGGGTGCGGCATCAATTCAAACTTCAGATCGTTGATTTTAGCCATCGCAACGATTGACGTGTGCGCTGGTGCGTTATCGTGATGAAACAAGATTTTTTTCTTCGCCAGATGATGTCGTTTAATTTTCACTTCGTGGCTCAAACGTTGCAATAAGTCTGCATAGTATTGACTAGTGATAGTTTTACCCTTTTCAAGGTAATCAATGTATATAGTACCTCTTGCATCCCAAAAAACAGTAGCCATAACCTTGTTCGCCGAAAAAATTGTTTTTGCCTTCTTTGGAGTTGGTTCCCCTGGTCCAATCCACTGTTTAGACTGTTCTTTGGTTTCAGGAGTGTAGTGGTGGACCCAAGTTTCGTCAACGGTTACGAATCGACGCAAAAATTCGCTTGGATTACGCTTATACAACGCCAAATTGGCGGTAGAAATGTTCTTTCGAATCAATTTTTGGTCGACTGTTAGCAAACGCGGCACCCATCTTGCACAGAGCTTTTCCATATACAAATGTTGGTGCAAAATATTTTGTACACGTTCATATGACATCTTACAGGTCTCAGCTATCTCACGAACTTTTAATCTGCGATCTTTCAGCACTATTTGATGGATTTTTTCGATCATATCTGGAGTTGTGACCTCAATGGGGCGTCCTGAGCGAGGCTCATCAGAGGTGCTCACACGACCCTTTTTAAACTCGGAAACCCACTGCTTAACGGTTGAATATGATGGGGAGGATGTCCCCAGTGTTGATCCCATCTCTTCTTTAATTTCCTTCGGTGTTAACCCCTTCAAATAAAAGTATTTGATGACAGCACGATTTTCCAGCTTTTCCATTTTTACGAAAAACACAGAGGCGTCTTGGTCAGCGTGCTCTCAAAACTAAACTAACATGGCGATCGGACTGAAACTATAGCTACAAGCTATCTAAGGATGGTACTATAGAACGCCACCTCAAGGTAGGCCTAGTGGCGCCATCTCTTGGTCAGGCCGGAAACTTATCAATCCACCCTCGTAATACAAAGACGATGATGATCCGTATTCCATCGTATACTCCATTTTGATACGGATGGGGTGAAGTCCAAGTGTATTTTTTCACATTTCAAACAATTCAACGTCTCGCCCAGTTACTGGTCCTCACAGAAAATACAATCGCAGTACAAAAAAATCCATGCATTCGGTCGGAGCAATTATTTCAGATAGGGTGTTTTTTTTTAATTCGTAGAGCAACGTAATTGGAATCGAAAGACGTATGAATTGAATAAATAGTCCAAGTCTTTTTTTCCAAGTACAAAGTTCAAGTCTATTCCTTCACGTTTCGACCAGTTCCTTGTCATCGTCGAGAATAAAATCGCAGTGAAGAAAAATCCATGCATTCGGTCGGATTCATTGTTGTCAGAACATTATTTGTTTTGTTGTTGATTGTTCCGGATTGTTTCGATATACATTTTCGTCATACTTGGTGAACGTTGTTTTCTTACCAGGGAATAATACGTACTCATTTCAAGAAAAAATTCCGATCCTCAAATGAACTGATGAAACCGATCAAATCTCCACAATGACTTTGCCATAACCAGTGATCAAACCTGCGATAATAATAATAATAATGATAATGATAATAATGATGATGATGATGATAACAATAATAATTATAATACTCAACGCCGTTGACGTTTGAATCGTTCATCGAAACGAATTTCAAACCGTATACGAAAATACTTAACCGCGAATATCCACACTCCCTCCAATAACATAGCTAATCCTTGTATTTCACTACAGAGAATTCAATTCAGAACACCCGCCTCAATTCTGAATTACATCATTTCATATTCGATTCTCCATTCGTTCCGACAACAGAATCAAATTTCGGTGATATGATACTTACAATAATACTCATTCCTGTAGTCCGGTTCGATCAGACGTGTGATCGGATATGGAACAAAAATGGATCAGTAAACCTTCTAAAGATTTAACTGAAGTATACGTACGGAAGCAATCATTTGATTCAACGTACCGACAAGAAAGTTCATTACTGATTCTTCCTCGACACTGATACTTATTCTCGATCGTGTAGGGGATCGTCCATGAAGTATCAGTCCTTTTCGATCAAACATATGATCGTATATGGAGCACAAGGAGCTCAGTGAACCTTCTAAATCTCCAACTGCTGTGCCTACGTGCGAATCACTTATTTGATTCAACGTACCGATGAGAAATTCCATTACAGATTCTTTATCGACATTCATGCTTTGTCTTGATCATACACAGACCAGAGAACAGAAAGTAAACCTCGTGACATGATGAAAAAATCTGCAACATTGTATAGCTATCTATAACATGAAACATACAGGATTTATTCAGACACTCCGTCCCAATCTTTTCTGCGATCAAATCAATGATCTTACATGGAACAGGAGCTGGAAAGTGATTATCATGGAATACAAGTGAATACCCCACAATTACAATCAACCTTATACATGAGTACCGTGTTATAATATTTTCGAAATATACACTCCACCGCATCAAAAAAAAAATTAATTCTCTTGTCTATAACGCATCCATGGTCTCACGGTTTTCTGACAAAGAAAGCATTTGTACACCACTGATGGATCTGCCCATTCTTCAGCAGTCCTGTTGTATCCTTCACGTTGTAGACTTTGGACATGAGCCCAACGTCTACACAAACTGCACAAAACTAAATCCGTGTGACTCGCACCAAAACAATAAACACATGTGTCTTTCATGCTTTTTGATGACTGTAATAATCTTTCGCCAACTTGACGCCTGAATTGATTAGGATCGAACGATTCTTCAAATGGTTCTTTATTCCCAATACATTGAATGTATTCAAGAATATAAACCCCACAGTTATTTTGATCATGTGGGGCTTGTCGTGGTCGATTAGTATACTTATCAGTTATACTCCATTTAACATTCTCAAGCTTCCATGACGACACGTGTTTTGTGAACTGTTTGAAAGCATTCACAGCTCTCTTTTTATCTGTAGTTGGATCATATGGATCCAACAGCGTTAGGTTTTTATTTTTTACATCTACTACCAACATCCGAAAATGATTCTTGTACAAATATGGGAGCAAAATCGTATTTTGAGGGGGAGAACTCACCTCTAAACGGCTTCAATCTCCGGACATAGCGGTTTGTTGGGTGTTTAAATCTCCCAATATGTACTGAGTATGATTTGTTGGCACATAAAAAATATCTTCCCACTTACCTAAATGAGAAATGGCCCACGCATCAATTATACGTCCATCTATCCATTGCTCTTTTCTCAGCGTCCGAAATGCTTCACTATACATATGATAATGTTTATCGCTGAGCAAAGGATCCTTTCTATTGACCGAAAAATTTCCAACTGTGAATATACCTCTATCATCTTGGAAGTAATATTCTAAATCCAAAAATAACCCGTTATTCAATGCATTCACATGCATCGACGAGTCACTCTGATTCAGATCTAAACTAGAAATGTTGGATGAACTGATTGTACACCTTGTGTGCCCTTCCCCAAAGTGCTGAACGGGAACTTCAGATAAAGGTGTGGACGTTCTGGGAACTTGGATATGGTTGAAACTTGTCTGCGATCCAACATTTGGTTGTTCACTCATTCGAGAAACAGTTGAAATGCCAGACCTATCCAATGCTTTTTCTGATTTAATTGATGTAGCTATTTTTTCAATACATCTTTTCTTCACGTAATCTCCTTTTTGAGATTTTTTCCTTTTAGGTTGCCATTGCTCTTCCACCATAGGGTTCATAGGGTGGTCCGAACCATCGTTACATCTCTTTCTGGAACTTTCTTTGTTTTTACCCCAAGACTTTCCTCAACAACTAGCTGCTGAACGTAAGTCTTGGTTTTTTGAACAAATCGTCCAACTTTGAGACCCTTTTCATTATTCAAAATCGTATGCTTTATCACATTAAAATGTCCTTCAACGTGTGCATTACTCAATCTAGGAATGCTAGGTGTTATCAATTCCAACACTATACTCGACCACATAGGAACATAAGACATGTATCTGTTTGTGATTAGACTAGCGACTTCTGGATTATAATATTCATTAATATCTGTATCATTATTAACCTCATCTTTTGCATTTACAGTATTCATAGTTTCTGAAGTTTCAGATCTTACTTCTCTTTGAATACTTAAATCTCCCACTGTTTGCGATAACGAAGAATTTTCATTCGTGGTCATACTCGTTTCAGACTTTTCGGCACTCAACATTTTATCATAATAACGCTTATGGAATGGAGATTGCGAAAAAATAGGTCCCTCTTTGTCTTTTTTGTTATCAACTATGAATTCTAATTCTTCATCACATTCCATGAATTCATCGAAGTTTATTCGTTTCTTTTCCGTTTTGTGGGCGAAGGAGGTGGTTTCTTCACCCTCAACGTTACTTATTTCATGCAATTTCAAGATACAATCTTCGGCTATCTCTTTACTCTTTGTGAGTAAAATTCGCATGAATATTTCAAATATATCATCTAATAAAGAGATTTTTCTGGTGTTAGCCATCAACGCTACGTCTTCCAGAATCAACCTTTTTTGAAGTGGAGAATTTGAAACCTTCTGTTCCACTGCATTAGAAACACGTTTCATGAAATGAGCATAGCATGATTGAATAATTACTATATCATGCGGTATCTCATTCTTAGTGACACAGTCGTAAAGACAGTGTAAATAAGGCACGATTTCCATCGTGTTCCATTCTGATAATATCGCTTTCATCAAAGCCCACGCCCAGTCAGTGACAATGATTGGAAAATAGGGCCATTTTCCCGTTTTCGCGACGACAAAATGTCGATAGAATTTCAATAACATGCTTATTGTGGGCACATCATGGACAGAGCTGATCATCTCTGCAATAGGAATTGTCGATTCTCTTCCTTCGGATACCATAGCATAATACATGATTCGTTTACTAGAGATTTGCTTGGGTTTTCGCACTACTGATCCCGTAGCGTCGAAGTAAACAATTGAATCTTCTTGAATAGCATTCAATTGTTTTTCGCTAAATAAAATCACGATTAGAGGGATACCCACAAATCTAATGTAGGGGTCTTTCAACTTTTGATCGTTGATACACTTTTGGAATATGTCAGACAAATCACTTGAAGCCAGCGATGAATCTTTCTTACAATTGTATTCAGATTTCGCTTTTTCAAGTACTTGCAATGTTCTTGAACTTTGCATATGACCATCGTGAAATATTTCTGGGTCAGTTTTTTCATCTAATTCTAGATGTTTCACTCTGGGTTTCATATGCTGCAATTGCTTTTGCATTTTTCTCCTTTCCACTCCTCTCAATGTACAATAAATCGGCTTCTTTCTATGAAGAATTTCGTAATTGTCATCCTCATCCATATCGCTTGTGATGAATACTGTACATTGAGGTAATTCAATTTCCAGAATTGTGAATCTAGAAGCTCGTTTATGACTCACATATCGGCATCTTGCATAAAAAATCCAACTCTCATCTTTTAAGTTATATCTGACTGCACCATAGAATCTCAATGGACATGAAATTCTAAATTTCTTCAGCATCAAATCTGAAAGAGCTTTTCTAACTCTTCTCTTACGGACTTCCTCATCCCGAAGTAGGCCTGCGGTAGACATCAATGATTTCCCTACGTCTACACTGAATTTCTTCTGAACATTCGGAGATTTAGGTTCAGGTTTTATCAAACCACAAGCATCTGATTCTATATCTTCTGTATTACTTTGAATTTCTGAGGAACTTGAATGTATGCATCTGTCATTATTACGTATTCCAATCTTAATCTCATCAAGCTTATCATCAGTTCCAGAGGTGCTTGGTGATGAATTTTCTTTGCCGTTGATAGTGTAATCTCCGATGATACTTCCGCTTTGTACGAAACTTCGAGTTGAGTTTGTATCATTATGGACTGAAGTTTCTGCTGAAATTATATTTGTGGATGTACAACTTATAATTTTTCCTCTCACATCTTCCTTGTTTTTCACTTCTGCAGGTTCTTGACTTTTAACATCTTTAGACTCCTCCCGTTCAAGATTCTGAACTTGTTCACATGCAGTGTCGGGATCTTTGTTGCATGTGACAGTTGCAATTGATTCACGTCCATAGTTTGCAGGTATCTTCTCTTCAATCCTCGTTGATTGTTCACACTTTGTATGTGCAACTTGTACATCAGCATTTTCATTGTACTGATCAATTGAATCATTCGTACATTCCTGTTGGTCTAAAGAAGATGCGTTTTGAGAATCTTCAGGTTCAGATAAATTATTATCAACTTCCATGTATCCCATTTGATAAGATTCATGTGAAGTTGATATATCTTCATCTCTGATCGTTTGATTCTTTTTTTGTTTGATCAACTCTCCAACTTTACGTTTAATATCATCATTTCGGATCCACCTGCGATACTTGCTCCTTTTTTTCATCCAAGATGATTTTTCTGGCTTTCGCAAACTGAAAAAAAAGTTCTAACCTCAAAGAACGAAAATTTATTCATATTTTACAACTAAAGCATTACATATTCCAAATCAACAAATATGGAACTGTATTCACAGTCCGATGCTGTTCACATTAATAAAACTCACGTGAATGAACTTTTACGCCGTCAATTTCAATTCCATACAGAGATCAGTTCTGTGAACACCGAGCTAAACTGACAGGAATAATGACTGATACCAAGAAAATGCGTTCTTGAATATTTTTCAGAATACATATTTTTCATTACACCTGATGTTTTGTAGGCCCAAGTGAAATTTTCTTAAATCAAGAAAATATTTTCTCAATTCAAGAATTATTTTCTTACTTCCAGAAAAATTTTCTTCTATTAAGGATACATATTTTTGGAGAAACGGATTTCTTGTAACATGACAATATGTCGACGACGTTTTGACAAAAAGGCGTAAGTGCCAAAAAAATACGTAATTGAGTTTTATATACCATTCAAACCCTCTTTTCAAGAATTTTCGATTGATATATAAAACTCAATGACGTATTTTTTTGGCACTTACGCCTTTTCGTCAAAACGTCGTCGATGTTGTTGGTGATAGTAATTACTCCTCTCAGTGTAACATTTGGATATCTTAAACATGTGTTGCCAAGAAATCTTGAAGATATCTTCTACAATTCAAAAACATTTTTGATGTAGGGTGGAGTAAGGTTATTTGGTGGTATAGGTAATTTAGTCATAATTTTTCAAAGCCTTATTGTAAGTTTATAAATCGTTTAGAAGACTCTGACTCACGTCACACGTTTACGAGAGCACCTCTATGCACTGAAATCGACTTTTTAATCCATGAACAATGTTTGCAAAATCATCACTGAATTACCTGTATCTCCAAAATTACCTTACTTCAGCCTAACATCGTAAGAAGAATTTAAGAACAATCTTTTCTTGAAGATTGAAATGCTCCTCAATATTATAGTCTGTTTATCGCAAGAATCGGTATTATATAAATTATAAAATTATTCTTCGTTTTGTTTCCTTCTATTGAAGATCTTTCTTCATAACATATTTCAATTTAAAATATCATGTTGAGTATAATTCAATTTTCAAAGTTTTCCTATTTGTTATATTTCCTTCCAAATCATTCCTTTCTACATATACTCGGCGGAGGCCGTGACAGTTGATATTATCAATCGTGCGCCTTCCAGAACCTTGAATATTATGCTGGTTTATTGCAATTATTTTTGTTTAATTTACTTTACTTTAACTGAAAAATATATATACACACTGCCTTCCAGCACCCGTGCACCACAGAATTCTGCATTAGCGACATCTTGCAACAACAGTACATTGTGGTGATAATCACATGATTCGGGGAATCACCAACTTAATCCTGCACTTCGAGAATTTTTCCCCTTGGAGATAATGCGATACCTTCACTTCTGACTTTCAACATGTTTTGTTACCACTTAGTCCTTGCCAAAGTTTGTTTGTAGATGGGAATTGCGTCCGGGGGATTTTCCTTTATCACGAACGGAGGATTGGACCAAACAGAATCCCAATCAACCGCGAATGATAAGATTTTTTCCTACCAGAAACAGTGGAATTAACTAACGTTCAACGTTAACGGATATCTTACTACCGTTCATTTGCAACGAAGAGTTTTTCTACCTTACAGTTCTATCTGAACGTTTCTTGGTAGACGGGAATGGCGTTCTGGCGTACTGTTTATGATGGTAATACCTCTTATTATTCAGAGTTGGTGTTATTGAAGCATTTTCGGATACTTTGGAATCAACGTGTAGCTCATACCACGGCGCTAGTATTCCCTTTGGTACGAATTCCGGGATATCGTACTGTTCCACGTCAAAAAACTTCGCAATGTGCAAAGTTGAAGTACGAATTCGTAGGGTAGGCGGGGTGACTTGGACATAGGGACTAGTTGGGCAATTGAAATATCTCGATAACTAATCATCGAACGACAACACTTTGAAAGTCTGGATTGCAAAAAACCAGATTTCCTTACAAGAAACCAAAAAACATCGGTCGGTTATTTACCTCCATGAACTTGCCCGGCAAAAATTCGGGGAAATGTTTTTTTTACGGCATTCGAATCTCCTACATTTGTGCTTGTTTGTGCGCTAAAAAGTTTCATTTGTGCTACTCTGTATATAGCGGTCATGCACGATTGAAAAATTGACCCGCCAGTGACTTGCTCCGAATTCAATGATCATGTAGTCGATGGAAACAGTGTCGCCAGATTTGACACGAAACCGTTACTCACACATACGCAACGGTACGCACGTGTGACGACACGTACGTATCACACGTTCACACGTACGTACCGTTGCGTCGGTGTGCAGTCACGCTTTCGTGTCAAATCTGGCGGCACTAGTTGGAAAGGACTCGACGCGTAGATGATCGTGCGTTAAACAGTTTTCAATGTAAGCATAAGGAGAAAAGTTATAGAGAAAAACGTGGGAAACATACACGGAGAAAAAAGAATTCGCTGTGGCAGCGAAATCTACTTTTGCTGGGTTCCTTTTGCCAGAGCAGCAAATTTTTTGCTGTGACAGCAAACTATTTGATGTTCCAGCAATCTTGTTAGCTGCGACAGCGAATTTTTAGCTGTGGCAGCAAAGAATGTTTGCTATTCCAGCAAAATTGATTTGCTATTCTGTATATAATACTGAAAATTTGCTGGCGGAGCAAACATATTTTGCTGCCACAGCTGAAAAATTGCTGTCGTAGCTAACACGATTGCTGTTATGGCAAATTTTTAGCTAGGTCAGCAAAAAATTTTGCTATTCTATATATAATACCTCGATTTGCTGCGTCAGCAAATTTTTTCTCTCCGTGTAGAAAACTGAGATACATGGATGAAGCTGTAGTGATTGATGACCAGTTCTATTGCAGAAACAACAACGGAAGATTGACAAGGAATACAGCAAACGAGCAGCAAGGTAAGTATGATAACATTGGTGGTTGATAGGGAAAAAATTGATTTAGGGGAGTAGTGAAGGATTTCTATGAGAGTGACCGCGAGAAACGTGAAGTGCCGGATACATGTGCCGGAAAATAGGGTGAAAAATGTATGCTGCAGGTAAAATGCATTTTTCACCTATTATCACTGTTTTCCGCGTCTAAGTCCCATATGTGATCCGCACAAACAATGAGACATTGATACAGTCATTCTCTGAACATCTGAGGAGAATATTTGATGGATAGATAATCGAGTTTCCCTGACGGCGAAAAAGCACAAACGATTTACCACTTCGAAAAACGTATTTTTCACCTATTTCGACTGTTTTTCGCGTCCAAGTCCCATATGTGATCCGCACAATCGATGAAACCTCCATAGAATCATTCTCTGATCATCCGAGAAGAATATCTGATAGATAGATAGCTGATTTCAGTCGACGGCAGAAGAGCTCAAACGGTCATGTATCCGGCACTTCACGTTTCTCGCGGTCACTTTCATAGAAATCCTTTACTACTCCCCTAAATCAATTTTTTCCCTGTCAACCACCAATGGTATCATACTTACCTTGCTGCTCGTCCGCTGTATTCCTCGTCAATCTTTCGTTGTTGTTTCTGCAATAGGACTGGTCATCAATCACTACAGCTTCATCCATGTATCTCAGTTTTCTATGTTTCTCACGTTTTTCTGTATAACTTTTCCCCTTATGCTTACATTGAAAACTCTTTAACGCACAATCATCTACGCATCGAGTCCTTTCCAACTAGTGCCGCCAGATTTGACACGAAAGCGTGACTGCACACCGACGCAACGGTACGTACGTGTAAACGTGTGATACGTACGTGTCGTCACACGTGCGTACTGTTGCGTATGTGTGAGTAACGGTTTCGTGTCAAATCTGGCGACAATGTTTCCAACGACTACATGATCATTGAATTTGGAGCAAGTCACTGGCGGGCCAATTTTTCAACCGTGCATGACCGCTATATACAGAGTAGCACAAATGAAACTTTTTAGCGCACGAAGAAGCACAAACGTAGGTGATTCGAATGCCGTAAAAACAAAAAATTTTCTCGAATCTTTGCCGGCCGAATTCTTTGTTTAAACCTGGTGTTTTGTGTTTGAACTTGTTTCTTTCCGGTTTGAATCAAAAGTTTTGAATTTTTTAAGTTCTTGGAGATTTTTCATAGCTATAAGTCTCACTCTCGTTCATGAACAAATCAGACCATACTGGATGTTTCAGAATTCATCATTCGGGTTTTTGTGTAATGTCAGTCAGCATTATGAAAACGACGTCTTTGAGACAACCTGAGGAACTCTTGAAGAGATCCTAATTACATTCAAAACGTCAATTTAAGAGATTCTACAGAGAACTGGAATAAGACAACTGTATGCTATCTTCAGGTGATACCAGCGACCCCTGAAGATGCAATCAGAACCCATTGATTAGAAAAAGACACGGCCAAAACTGTTCTGACAAATTGTCCGAAAATGATGCAATAAAATCAAAATATCGCTCCCCATGCGTATTGGACCCATCGTACCAATATTGGATCCATATCATGTTGATTTCGGTCCGACATTGAGGATGATAAGATGGATTGTAATCGAGCCAATATGACGACCCTGCTAAAAATGCCAAGCAGAACCGGACAAAAAATTGTTGTCAGGCTTTGAACGGTTTTTTTCTTAGGTAATCCAGGCAAAAACTGATAAACTTTCTACCCGGTTTTGTCCGGAATTACCAAATTAGAACATTCTGTCAGAACGTGTCAGGAAAATTTTCGTCACTTTTTGACTGGATATTACAGTCTGTGAATTTCAAACAGAATCCTTTCAAAAATTGCTGTGCACAAAATTCAAAATTGACTATGTTAATGTCTCACTTCTCCTTCGATCTTCCATTATTTAATCACCTCAGTTTGATGCATTTAAACAAAGTTGACTTGATTTCGGCTGGATATCGACAGACGATATAGCTTCGTCATATTGGCTCGATTGCAATCCTCCTTATCATCCCCAATTTCAGACCGAAATCAACGTGATATGGATCGAGTATTCGCATGGGTCTGTGCAGATCTTTTTTGATAAATAAAGATGGTCTGTACAGAGCGGTATTTCGATTTTATCGCTTTATTTTCAAAAGATTTGTCAGAAAAGATTTGGATCGGGTTGCATCGTCAGGGATCGCTGGTATCCCCTTAAAGAGAACATGTATAACATAAAGATAACATACAGTGGTCTCAAACAAGAGCTTTGTAGAATCTCCTAAATCGACGCATTGGATGACATCAGGATCTCATTAAGAGTTTCTTGGGTTGTGTTTAAGATGTCCATCGTTCTCATAATGCTGACTGGGATATTCTACAAAGAGAATACAATAATTTACCACTTGGAAAAACTTGATTTGAAGTTTAATTTTTAAGATGTGAGCATTTGTAGATTTTTTTTACAAATTCAAATCATTCAAAAGTATTGTGTTCTGAATACCTGAGCTTGGCACCATTCACTAATTTGAAAAATGGCAAATCTGTGGACAAAAATTGAAGTCCTCCATGATTTTTTGAATGTAGGTGATAGCTATTTGAAATTTCTGAGCTTCCAGCCAACCAGAATTCAGCAAGTTCAAATCATCACAGCTCCAAAACAAAGGATGACAAGATAGTTAGATTTCCTCCCAAAGATCCGCCGTTTTCAAACTTGACGAATGGTGTCAAGCTTAAGTATGTACAACACACTGGGAACCCAATTTCTTGGACTGAAAGAAAAGTTTCTTTGCCCTCATTCTAATAAATCTTTTTTTCAGTGGAAAGAAATTCAGTTCAATGGAAAAAGTTTTCATCAAATTGAAACAAAGAATTTTCAAATTGAAACGAAAATATACTCCTTCTTGAATTCGAAGAATATAATTTCAACTCGATGAACAATTTTTTCACTGAAAAGGATTTTTTCTTCCATTGGAAACAAGATTTATCAGAATGACGGCAAAGAAATTTTCTTCAAATCTAAGAAATCGGGTTCTCAGTGCACAGTGCTTTTGAGTGATTTGAATTTCGAAAAATATAAAAGTGCTCTAAGTGGGTACAATCTGTTTCGTTATTAGAACTAGCCCTAGGTCTTCGAACGACACACGTATTTCCAGATTTCAGATAGCCCCCAGATGAAAATCCACGGATGGACTGGATTCTCAAATTCACATGCAGACTCAGATTTCCGCTCGGGACCAATTGGTTTTTTGCTCAGGGCTGCTCAGATTCCTGTCTAACGGGAACCTGTGTGGTCCCCGGCGAGCGACTGGAGGATAACAAGTGAGTGTGCAGTTGGCATATCAAATGTTAGCATAGCACAAAAAAGCACCAGTTCTAGTGGCATCCGGTACAGTTCTATAGTTGTTGATGAGTTAGAACGATAATTCCGTGGAAATTCATGAAAAAATTAGATTTTGAATAAATGATATGCTGGATTCTGCTATGATATTGTAGCATCTCAGGGAAAACGAATGCAAAGAAAATGTACCACGGAGTTCTGGGCATGATTGGGATGTGTAAATGTGGAGAAACGAGAGTTCTGAATCTCAAGAATATGCAGAGACTTTTTTCCAAAGTTCAGTGAAACGATATGTTGAGTTTAGCTGTGATATGGTACCATAGCAAGAAGAATTTCTGGAAATTGGGCAGAGTAATATATTGAGGCTAATATCATAGATGAATGCTGAAAAATTCTTAAATTTTCAATCATTTTTCGAATACGTTCGTACCCTTGATTGCTGATGCATGGTGATGAGAATGAGAATCCAGGTTCATGGCATGAAAAAAAGAGCATGGTGGAATGCGAAATCGATACTTCTGACCAGCGTACCATGGAAAATCGATACTTCTGACTAGCATATCATGGAAAATCGACAGTTCTGACTAGCATATCACGAAAAATCAATAGTTCCGACCAGCATATCACGGAATTTCGAGAGATCTGACCAGCATATCATGGGAAATCGACAGTTCTTAATGGCGTACCCTAGAAATTCAACAGTTCTGATCAGCAGATCATGCAAAATTCATGATTCTGGCCAGCATATCATGGGAAATCGCTAGTTCTGAATGGCATATCACGGAAATTCAAGAACTCTGACCAGCAAATCATGGAAAATCGATAGTTCTGACCAGTATATCATTATAAATCGATACTTCTAACCAGCACATCATAGAAAATCGATAGTTCTGACAAGCACATCACGGAAATCTAATAGTTCTGACCAGCATATTATCAAAAATCGATAGTTCCCAACAGCATATCATGAGAAAACGACAGTTCTGAAAGAAATATCACAGAAATTCAAGAGTTCTGGTTAGCAGATCATGAAAAACCAATAGTTCTGATCAGGACTATCGATTTCCCTCAATTTGCTGGTCAGAACTCTTGAATTCCCGTGATATGTCATTCAGAACTATCGATTTCCCATGATATGCTGGACAGAACTATTGGATTTCCGTGATATGCTAGTCAAAACTATCGATTTACCGTGATATGCTGGTTAGAACTATCGATTTCGGATTCCACCATGCTCTTTTTTCAATCCATGAACCTACATTCTCACTCCCATCACCATGCATCAGCAATCAAGGGTACAAACGTACTCGAAAAACGATTGAAAATTGAAGAAATTTTCAGTATTCATCTGTGATATTAGCCTCAATATATTATTTTGCCCAATTCGTGAGAATTCTTCTTGCCATGCTACCATATCACAGCCAAACTCAGCATATCGTTTCACTCAACTTTTGAAGGAATTCCCTGCATATTCTTGAGATACAGAACTCTCGTTTTTCCTCATTTTAACATCCCAATCATGCTCAGGACTCCGTGATACATTTCTTTTTGCATTCGTTCTCCCAGCGATGCTACAATATCATACCAGAATCCAGCATATCATTTCATTTGATTTCCGAAAAACGTTCCCAATTCTTTTTTATGATTAGAACTCTCGTTCTCCGACATTCTCACATCCCAATTATGCCTAGAACTCCGCGACTAAGTTCATTCTGATTTGTTCTCCCTGCGATGTCCCTGCGAATGTCATAGCAGAACCCAGCATATCATTCCATTCAATTTCTGAAAAAAGTTCTCTCATCTTTCTCAGAACTAGAACTCTCTTTTGCCAACATCCCCACGTCCCAATTATGCGTAGAATTCCCAGATATAGTCCATTTTTATTCGTCTTACCTGCGATGCTGTTATTTCATACAGGAATCTAGCATATCATTTTTTCAAAATCTAATTTTTTCATGAATTTCCACGGAACTATCGTTCTAACTCATCAAGAACTGTGGAACTATACCGCATGCCACTAGAACTGGTGCTTTCTTGTGCTATGCTAACATTTGATACGCCAACTTCATACTCACGGGTAACAGAGGTCCTGGGTAATAATCCTATTATTCCCGTGTGGAAATCACAATCCGCATGTGAATTTGGAGATCCCGTCCATCTAAGAATTTTCAGCTGGTTTGCAAGAACTTGACAGTAGTCTTACGGAAATGATAATTTTTTGCCGTGAACTTCCATGTCGTACAACATGAAAAGATCCTGGAACTATCACTCATATGGTCCATGCGATTGTATTATTTGTCAAAAAGAGAGCCAATAAAAAAAGCATGAAAAAAATGATGTGAAAGTACTGAATTGTAGAAAAAACCACTATGGGTTCTTCCAACAAACAATCATGTGGTTCAAACCATAGTTTAAACCACGATTTGAATCAAGCTGGTTCAAACCAAACAACCCTGTTAAAAGTTAAAAAAGGAAAACGTGAGAGGGGAACACGGAGAAAATCCTGCACTACTGATTACTTTTTCATACACGATTCAGTCGTGTGGCTGAAACAAAAGAAGAACAACACTACTCACTTGTGTATTGGTGAATGGTTACTGCCAAAAAACGAATGATTCGTGTCAATACACGACTCAGTAGTGTTATTCTTCTTTTCTTTCAGCCATACGACTGAGTCGTGTTTGAAAAAGTAATCAGTAGTGCAGGATTTCCTCCGTGAACACGTTATGCGATCGTCAATTGTCACACGATGATAGAATGAGATCCTCTTGTTTTTTCCTACTTAAAAAATGAAAAACAAGGTTCCTCATTATTTTTTCTGGACTCGTACGAAGAGATTTACTTAAGAGGTACTGAGGATTAAGATGATACCAGCGTTTTTTCGGACCTCTCTTCCTATCGCATAGGCGTGGCTTTTTCTGATGAACGTGCTCGGATGGTAACGCTGGTATCCTCTTAAGTAAATGTTAATATTTCACTTATTTCTTGAGCTTTCGATTATAAATGATTGTTTACTTTCAAGTATTACCATTTTTCTTTACCCAAATTTTTATTTTGATGAGTCGGGTTGGGGCTAGTTGATCAAGTGTTGCTCGTAGTTATTTTTTTTATTAATCTCATATAATATTATCTATTTACTTAATGATTACTATGAGAAATATAATTTCACCTACAAAGAGTGTAATAATATCCAAAAATTCAAAATAAACTTATTAAAAATGAATTCTATATAAACCCTATATGAATCATATGCGGGGTGTCCCAGAACTAAATATCCGCCTGTAACCAGCGTATTCTTGAGAGATAACCGAACAACTTTTTCCTTCACCATTTTTCAATCTGAAGCTCAGTTTTTGAGTTATAAACAAAATAAGTTGACCATTCCGGTGGCAAGTACATCGGCTACTCCAACGATCGAAGAGTATACTTATGTAGCATCCGATTGATTGGTTGAAGTCAAGTATGAAACCAAGCTTCGGATCAAAAAATGTTAAATGGAAAAGTTGTTCCGTTTTTTCTCAGGAATACGCTGGTGAAAGGCTGATACTTTGTTCTGGGAGACCCTGTATAACTAAAATATGAGAGTAATACAAATCATATATGATTCTTTTGTAATCATATATATGCCCTATATAATTCATACCCAATGAACATGAATGTCTTGAAGATACATTCAACATATCTTCATAAAGATATCTTCAAGATATATCGTACAGACACCCTGAAGATGACTTCAAGAAATGAAATTAGGATGTCGAATATGAGATGGATACAAGATGTCTTGGAAACATCTTCATTGAGATACGTTTGACACACATCTCAAAGATCTGTTTTAAATATCTTACAATTATGAAATTAAGACATCTTCCGCAAGATACCTCAAAGATGCAACGGTTCGATATCCTTACAAAGACAACTTCAAGATGTGCCGTGAAGATATCTTCAAGATAACTTTAAAATATGAAATTGAGATTTCTGATTTGAGATGGATACAAGAGAACTTGGAACCCCTCTCGATCAACATATCTTTGGGACATATCTTAAAGATCTCTTTTAGATATTTGGGAGTTATGAATTTGACATATTTTTCATGAGAAAATTTTGGACAAAATTATGTTGCTGAAGTTTGAATCCTTTATTGAAACGAATTGGTAATCGAACGACATAATACTTGGTTCTTCAAGATATAAAATCTTGCAGTACGTTCTTTAAATTATGTTTCCAGTTCCAAGGAAAGAAGAAGGATTCGAGAAGAAAAACATCGATGTTTCATCAGATTTTGTGAATTTGAATTTCCGTTTCGTTTCTATAAACAATTCAAACTTCGAGAACATGAAAAATTCTTCTTTGGAATTCGGGTTCTTTACAGCATTAGATAAAATATCAGATTCATCATTCAAAACTCTACACCTTTTCATCAATTACATTTTGTGGAGTTTCACACAAACGAAAATTCCACCAGATGATGTCATTTGAGCACTAGTATTTCGTTAACAGTGCTGGACGAATGTTTTTCTTTTCATCAACAGAAACTTACCTCCACCATGCACCATGCCTACAGCGGAAACGTAAATCACAAGTGTACAGAATTTGATTCTCTCGCAATACAAGTAGTAAAATATTAGTAGTACGAGAAAATTCCCTTTCAAAACCCACTCGCCTGGCGTCATTACATGCTCAGTAAATAATATGTATGCATAATCAATTACTAGACAGCACAAAGGTTCTGAAGATAACATGCATGTTGTCTTTGAGAGCTACTTGCTGTTAAAAGTAACATATATGTATTGTGCAAACGTATTTTATAAATCTATTCCATTGTATGTATTTGGAATAGAAAATGTACTTTGCATTTCAAATAAATTGTTCGCTGTATTTTTTGTTTTTATAATTAAAACACATTTCAGATATTTGTTAATCTTTGAAAAATAAGGGATATCGTACACTGAGAAAAATGATAGTGGAGCCAACTATATAAGTAGTTGGATATAGCGAACAACAGTATGCAGTTGAGTCAATAGAATATTCGATAGACTCAACTATATTTCATTCGCTTCAACTATATTTCATTGAGTCTATCGAATATTCTGTTGACTTAACTACATATTGTCATTCGCCATATTCAACTACATATGTAGTTGACTCCACTATCTTTTTTCTCAGTGTATAATAACATGTTGTTGGGATAACAATATATTGCAATACATTTATTTGCAAATCAATAACTTTTAGATACAGATGTCTGAGAACATAGAAATAAGTATTGGTTGTAATGCCAGTGTTGCCAGAACAGCAACACGGTTGCTAGATTTAGCACTATGAAAACATTTCTAGCCCTGAATTTTCAAGTACAGCACTTAGCACTATGGATAGTACTTAGATTAAATATCCAGCACTATTTTTTCAAATGGAACATATATTTATAGGTCATTACTAATTGAAAATTTCAATTATCTGAGTTATTTGCATAATGGAAAGTTCTATAATTTATATGAAGAGTTTCCTTCTATGCCAAAGGATTATTTAAATTGAAATTATTCGTTGGAATAAAAAGTATGTATTGTATCGTGATTGAGGATTATTATTGAAAGTATGTTGATTATTGAATAAATGATTACCTGATGGCAAAATTTTTAAGGATTAGTTTGATTCACCCTAAGGGGATAGGTCTTGCAGCATATCTATTTTGAAAAAAATCATTATATATATATATATATTTGGTCAAATAAAAATATTGTTTTGTTAGAAAAAAGTCCAGTTTACAGCAGGGTTGGAAGTCATTCAATTGAAACTCATTTGAATTGACGTTCAATGAACAATAAAAATTTGATTTTCAATTGAAATTTTTCTCAATTAAAAATTGAATTAAATTCTTAATTGAAATTTTTTTGCAACAAACAATTGAATTAAATTCTCAATGGAGGTAATTTCCATTTGACAAATCAATTTAATTTATTCAAAATCAAGCAATGGTTGATTCATTTTTCTTATGTTTTCTTGTTCTTTCTTAATTAACAAATACAGAAAAACAAGAGCGCATCAGGAAAATCAATCAATCATTTGATCCATTGATTGATTTTAAAGCAATTACATTTATTTGATAATTGGAAACGACTTCAATTAAGAATTGAATTCATTTGTTAATTGAAGAAACTTTCAAATAAGAATTAAATTCTCATTGTTAATTGGGTGCTTCTTCAATTAACTAATTTACAACCCTGGTTTACAGTATATCGATACATGATTTTGGTCATTGAATATCGAATCAAATATCCCTGAACATCTATTTGGAGATGTAAAATGGAAAAATAAATATACAAGGTATCTCACTAAACACTCTGACCCTGCTGAATGTAAATTCCTGATATAACAAAATGTGCAAGATTCACAAATTCAAAATTCTCCATGTTTCCCGCGTTTTTTTTTTAGCACTAACATTTGGCAACATCGAAACAAATCTAGCACTGTCACCAACTCTAATTCAGCTCTGAACAGCACCGACTGCTGCGTCATCTAGCTCTGCGAGTCTATAACCTTCTGGCAACACTGTGTAATGCCACAGATTCTTGATTCTTATGAATCTCGAGTTCGAATAGGACCATAATTTAACAAACATTTTCCAATGAATATCAACATGATTGATTGTTAATTTTTCATGAAAAGTTGTATCAAAATTGAACACAATTCAGCAAAATCAAATCTTTTCCTCAACAAACTTCCATTCAAAAATAACATTCCATACATTCTCATCAAGCTCTTCATGAAATCTTTGGAATCATCATGAAATTGAATTAAAAAAAAGTGGAATATTCAATAAGATCAAAAAAAAATTCGTTATGAAGTATTCCATGCAAAAATTTGTTAAATATCATCGAACATTGTACTGCGTCACATCAAATTTGGCCGAAAATCATTTTAATCTGTCGTGAATCATATTCACTTTTAGCACAAGCTTTCATGAACAATTAACAAAATTCAATAAATATCTATACAGTTCATTGAAAATCTATGATGAATTTCACTGAATATTGTTGATGTTGGTGATAATTTTGAAAATCATTGAAAACCTGCATAGCAGTTTATTAAATATTTGAACTTCTGATGTGACATTTCAACAAAAATCATGTGCATTTTGAGTGAATTTCGTTCAGTTTTAGTGAACAGATGAAAACAAATTGAATTAAACTTCATTCATAATATACTCACGAGTATGTTAATTTCAAAGATACCTAAGCGAACATTTTAACTATCCAGGTATATCCCGAATTCGCTAAAAAGCATAATGATTAATAATGAAAAATGTTCCTCTGTGTACGTTCTTTCACTAGACATTTTTTTTCTATGGATATGAAATACGTATCACTGATTGAAAACCATAACATGAACCATTATCAAGCTGTAACGAGGTGAGAGAGAAAAGGAAACAGGAGTGGGAAGAGAGGGGAGTGGGAGACGAAGGAGCAGTGTCCGAAATGAGGTTGTCGACTGCCAGTAATCAATCACTAAATATCTCCATCAGAGTCGCAATCCATACATATATATACATCAAAAACTAAACCTGAAGCTGTGATGCCAGATAGGACAGCGAGGACGGAAAAATCATCTCCTCTACTGTTAACACTTTGAAAGCTTCATATGCGTGTGAGTCGCACGTGTAAGAGAGTTTCATTGTGTGAACAGTAGAGGGGCTGATTTTTCCGTCCTCGCCGTACTTTCTGGCATCACTGACATGAAGTACCCATGTAGAGATGTATGCGGCATGGGCCACTGATAATAAAATATAAAACCAAAGGAAAAAGAGGATCCTAAGGCCTATGAAACAACTCGGATGACCGCGGAAAGCAAAGGATTATAAGTCAATTGCATACAGATAAAAATCGTAAGCGAAGGATCAATCAGAAGGAAGTAGTTGAAGAAGGACCCATCGAACTCCCTCTCTCCCTTGATTTACAGTATCGATAACATTAGACGAAAATTAAAAGTTACACCTCAAAAGATATATATGTATGTATGTATATATATGTGCACTGATATATATTCAAGACGAAGAGCTTTATCACATATTGTAAGTTCATAAACCAGATTGATGCCAATTTTTATATTAAAACAGGGTGTCCAGCGTCGGTGGCGTACTGGATTTCCTGATTTTTCCCTGACTATTCCCTGACCATTCAGAAATTTTCCCTAACTATTCTCAAGTCCAAAAATTTGTTGAACTATAAATTTTGTTGTGTGTTATATTTACATACTTGGAGGAATTATTTGAATAAAAATCCTTGGGGTCAGAAATTATGCTTCTATGTTAAATATTTATTTCAAACTTCAGATTTCACTAAGCATGGACGAGAAACAGACTTCATTTCACTGAAAAACTCATCGAATTTAACGAAAGCAAATTAAATAAGTGTTCGTCAGAACATTGTACAGTTTTCAATAAGACTTGATAAGATTCAATAGGTGTTTGTACCCAGGCTAATAGGATCAATTGTATTAGTGTGGTGTATCGAAGGCTTTGTAATTAATTTGATGGCGTTCAAACGCTCAACATATATTGGGAGAGTTTTGAATTCATTTCTGCTTATTGTATAAAATATACACTGTATAAAATGTTCATACTACACAACCAAATATATTTGATTTTCAGGATGGCGATTACCGGGAATTTCTCTTGGCCTCCTAATTGGCCACTCTATTTAACAGGCTTGGAGCATCAAAAGAAATGGACGGAACTTCACTGCGTACTTTTCGAACGACTAAGCAATCATTGAAAATTTGGAACGTGCATTAACAAAGTATACTGCTAGGATTGCGCTCCAAATATAAATTTAAAGCCTGAAGTAATTCCTAAACATAAGAAAACAAATTATGAGAATTATTTACATTTGTTCGTTATTCTGTTCATAATCATTTGCATAATTTTTGGGAATCATTTGCAGTTCTAATTTCATATCCCGAGTGCAATCTTGGCAATGTGTTTCATCACTGTGTTACGTTCCGACACGTAGTTCTGTCGGAATTTGAGAATCGGGTGACCTCGGAGGGTACGGAAAGAGTTATGACTCTTTATGATGGATCGAGGGCTACCACGATTGGGTTAGCGCTGGCAAAGGGTCGCTAGGAGCCCTAAACTTTCTCTCTTAGTCTTTCTAGCATTATATTTTTCTTTCAAATATTAACAAATCAAGTAAATTCATTCGAAAAACTGATCTTTTTCTCTTTTCTTTCTGAGATAATTCATAATTCAAATTTCATAATCAAAATTTTATTTTCAAAATCCAAAATTTCTCAAATTTTCAATTGTTTAAATTTTTCAAATTAAACCAAATTTTCAAAAACTGTCAAAATTTTATCTTCAAAATCCAAAATTTCTCAAATTTTCAATTGTTCAAATTTTTCATATTAAACCAAATTTTGAAAAACTTTCAAAATTTTATTTTCAAAATCCAAAATTTCTCAAAGTTTCAATTCAAATTTTCCATATTAAACCGAATTGTTGAAAAATTTCAACATTTTATTTCAAAAATCCAGAATTCAGAAATTTTTGAATTTTCATTTTCGAAACATAGAATTCCGAAATTTCTCAAGATCCAAAATTCTTACAATTTTTCGGAATTTCTCGAAATTTCCTATTTTGAAACAATCCTTTCAAATCTTTCACAGTTTCCAAAAAAAATTCTCAAATTTGGTAATTTTCAAAATTTTTTCAAATTCTTATTTTCAAATTCTCATACTTGTAAATTTACTTTTTGCCAGATCGTTCCATATGGATGTATTGTATGTAAATATTTTGTGTATGCATGCTTCCTTTCCAGAATTTTAAGTGCATGTGAATTCAACGAAATGAAGTGGTAGTGAAGATAATAGGTTTTCCTACATAAAATTCAGGATTTGATTATATGGTGTAAGATTGATTATCAGAGTCATTTTCTTGGAAATTTGATACATATTTTGATATCATTTTGATTAAATTTTGATATCAATTATGAATTTTGGGATTCAGAATAATGTGAAATAGTGGGAATCTATGATTATAGGAATATCATGATTAATGACAAAATAGAAAGTTATCATTCTCGTTTTGAAGTTTTGAATGATGAGTCAATAATTAATTAATTAATTAATCAATCAGATGATTTTGACCTCATTGTTTTGAAATTTCGGGAAAATCGTGAAAATTCCAATAAAACGTGTGAAGTTTGGTGCGATTATAGGTTGTGAAAATTTATTCAATGAACAGAACTTATTTCAGAAGTCGAGTGACTACATTTATAGAATTTTGTGCTAAGATTTCGATTTTGTCTGCAGTGTTGAAAATTCAATTTTGAACAACTTTCGGTTTCCAAATTTGAAGTAAAATAGCAATGGAATTCTGCTCGAATCAATATTCATGTAAGGTTCGAAATCATTTGGGATACGTTAAAATTTGAGTGTTTGAAGTGAAGAATTCTATTTGTGATAATTTGCGCAGTACAAAAGTCTTCTGTGATTCGAATATAACCTAGTGGAAATTCAAACGTGACTGTTGAATCCACCGATAAATCAACGAATTCAGAGTCAGTTATAGGCTGTTTGAATTACAAATTTTTCAATTTCAAACTCATCTAATATTGCTGAACAATACATGACTCATGATAACATTTTTCTTACAGGAATTTATCATTGGCATGCGCAATTGATTCATTGCATTTCTGTGTATGTGTATATCTCAAATGTTTTGTGTCAAAACTGAACTCGGATTGAAATTTTGTCAACTGACTCAATATTGTCCATAATTGTGTCGTTTCTGATTTTGAGAAATAAGAAATGAATTGGAATTTTTGATTTCTGAACAAAATAGTAAATCGGAAATTCACGTCAGAATTTAGATTTTCCTCCAAATAAATAACATCTTATAATTAATTGGAAAACCAGAGTTCAGATTTGAAATACTTTCTTGTTTTATGTATGTGTAATTACGTCACAAAACGTCACATGTTTCTCTGTGGCGCTCAAATTAATTGTTAATCAGAGAACATAGGGCCCTGAAATTGTGCTAGGTACATATGGGTTGGAACCTATATATGTAAATATATCTTGTCTAAAAATTGTGTTCTATTCCCACCAAAACAATTTCAAACTATCATTGTTATCAAATCAATGAGCAGATTCTCGAGAACTTGCTCCATTTAATAGAATTCTGATCTGAGTCACGAATAGAGTAAGTTCAAATGTATCTGAGTTGAATTGATGATAAGAACAGAGATTTTCCTCTAACTATCGTGAATGGGGAGATTTATGTATATAGAAACCTACGCGATTCTTTGTCACTAATACTATCAATATTGAAATCTTGTTTGCGCAGATAGCGTATCCAAACGAACTATCGGTGTTCTATTGAAGAAACAATTGGACCTAAAAGCGACTGTTTCACTTAATGAAAATTTGCAAATCGGATTCAATTCCCGAGTGAAATAGTTAGGAAGATCTACCTCATTGAATGAAGAAGATAGATTTCAATAATCAATCAAAGGAAAATACTAACCATACAGTGTAAATTTTGTTAGAGTAAGTCGTTTTCAAGAAACTGAATATACTAGAGGTATAATATTCAAATTGATCAATATAATTCATTAATTACAAAACAGGAGTTGAACATATTTTCCTCGAGTTGGTTCACCAAACTTTGAGATTATCGTAATTAGTGTGATCAATTCGTGAAACCATCATTAGATCAAAGTAGACGTGAATATTTCGTTTTCCGTATAAGATTTCGTATAGGGTCATTGATTTTCCCTAGTTGTACAGTATATTAATATTCCAACTAAAATGCCTGACGAAACTGCAGATCCAAGTACCAGTCGCGCGAATATGACCCTGTCCGAAACCATGATGAAATCAATGGCAGAATGTTTTTCTTTGCAACAAGGAATTTTGGGTATACCCTATTTTGATGGCAAAAATGTTCCCCTAAAAGATTTTCTGCAGGACGTTAGGAATGGTGCTGCATTAGTGGCTCCGGAATTGGAAGGTAGCTATGTTAGAGCGGTTTTGGCTAGATTAAGAGGTTCCGCGCGTGATAGTACGTATGGTCAAACTTTCAATACTGCCGATGATTTGGTAAAACATCTGAAGGAAAGATATGCTCCGTGTAAAACTTTTCCATACTACCAGCACGAAATTGAGAAAATTCGTATGAACCGCGGTGAAACCGTCAATGATTTTTACGATAGATTGAATTCATTACTGAACGGTGCAAAAATCGCGTTACAGGATAAATACCAGAATAATGTAGAAGAAATGATAAAACCCGTAAAAGAATGTGCGTTAGAATCTTTCATACGAGGACTGCCAGACGAATTGGCTAGGGCTGTAGATATTAGAGATCCAGGAGATTTAGACCATGCTTTAAAAATCGCGGTAAAAGTAGAAAATAAGATCAAAACTGGAGTTATTCCGGGAGGAGAAACTTCTCGTCTTTCTTTCTCCCGAGAGAATGATTTTCGCTGTGATTATAGCGAGGATCGTGGAAATCGTAGTTATCGTACATATAACATATCTAATTCACCAGAAAACTCATGATCTTCAAGTCCTATTCCATCTACCTCTACTAATAAGGGTCCGACAGGAATTTTGAAACGACCATCTAATAATGAACCATCTTCAACCAATCAATATCCTTCGAACGTACCATATCAACCATTCTATCCCCCAATGCCATATCCATACTATCCTTATTTTCCACCGCAATTTCCGAATCCATATGGACCTCATTCACCACACATGCCTCAAAATCCATATCCACATCCACATAACCAAAATCTTTACAGTCCAGAGGACTGAAAATTAACTACTTTCGGAAATAATCGTTATCAGAGTAGATTCCCTTCACCTTCGTTTAATAGATCTTCAAATCGAAATTCATACTCACCGAACCGTCAATTTCCATCAAGAGATACGAGTCGTGAAAATTCACCTATGAGAACTCGTTCTGATATTTCGATCTCAAATACGGAAAATAGAAACAATTCTTCCGATAAAAATTCTAGAGATTCTTCAAACCAAACCAGGACTCGCCATGCCGACGCGATGACGAGTCGGAACCCAAAATCAGAGCGTCTAGCAACGGTCAAATTCCTAGAGAGCGGGGAATAGATGATGAGGATAACTTATCCCCTAAAGTTCGGATGTTTTCTAGAGAATTGCGTCACGGTAATGCAAAATTTTTAATAGATACTGGCGCTGATGTCAATATTATAAAGTTGAATGCTTTAGATGAAAATGTAGTGGTTTCCCTTCATGATTCAATTTCTTTAGTCGGAATAACGCCAGACAAAATCTAAACATTAGGAACTGTTGAGATAGAATTATTAGAAAGACCTGTAAAATTTCATGTAATAAAATCATCAATTCAGTTGAACTGTGCAGGAATTTTAGGAGAAGAATATTTGAGGCAGGAACAGACAGAAATTTCATTCGCACATAACACTTTGGTAACTCAGAGTGATCCAATAAGACCCATACGTTTCATTGGTGAAAAAGATGAAAATCAAAATTTCAATAGGGGAAATTCGAAATCACGAATTTTACATTTACAGACTCGTATGAAAATATCAATTCCAAGGGATGTTATAAATTCAGAATTGTGCGAAGGTTATCTACCTCAAATCGAAACTCCAGATGGAATTTATATAGGAGAAGCGTTAGTTCCAACCAATAAAGAAGGAGTTTGTCATGTCCTAGCGATAAATACTTCAGAGGAAAACATCGAAATTGAAATTCCTCCACAAGAAATTGTACCTTTTGAATATCATTATTTAGATAACTAATCATCGGAATCCAAACATGAAGAGAAAGAACTTACAATTCAAGATAGAGTCAATAGGTCTAATTCAATTTTGGATAAACTGAATTTGGAAGACCTAAATAAAGAAGAGATCAAACACGTGGTCGATATTGTGGAAGAATATTCATTTCATTTCTTGTTGGCTGGTGATAAATTGCGATATATTCCTCATAGCGAACATAGAATTTTTGACGGAAATAAACCCGTCAACACAAAGCAGTACAGATTTCCTCCCATTCATAAAGACGAAATAGAGCGTCAAATTCAAGTTAAACTCAAAAATAATATAATCAAACCATCTACTTTTCCATATAACTCTCCCATCTGGATAGTTCCGAAGAAACCAGATTCACAGGGTAATCCGCGTTGGAGAATGGTAATAGATTTCCGAAAATTGAATCCGCAAACGATAGGAGAGGCATATCCACTTCCTAACATAAATGAAATTTTAGATCAGTTAGAGGAAGCAAAATACTTTACAGTGATAGACCTCGCTATCGGATTCCAACAGATTTTAATGGATCCGAAAGATAGACACAAAACCGCTTTCACAACTCCACATGGCCGTTACGAATTCATTAGAATGCCTGAAGGATTAAAGAATGCACCTGCCACTTTTCAAAGAATGATGGACAATGTTTTACGAGGTTTACAAGGAATAGAATTATTCATTCATTTAGATGATATGGTAATTTTCGCGAAGTCACTTGAAGAACATAAGAGGAAAATTCATAGATTATTCAAAAGATTAGGCGAAGCTCAGATAAGTTTGCAGCCGGATAAGTGTCAATTTTTGAGGAAAGAAGTCGTGTATTTGGGCCACGTGATTACCCAAGATGGGGTGAAACCAGATCCAGGAAAAATGGAGGCTGTAAAAAAACTTCCCAGACCGCAAAATCAGGAAAATATCAGACAGTTTTTAGGATTAGCAGGATACTATAGAAGATTCATCAGAAATTTTGCAGAAATAGCGAAACCGTTAACCGAACTATTGAAGAAAAACTCAAAATTTATTTGGACAAAGGAACATACTGAGAGCTCCAAAAAATTGCGCAAAGCACTATGTACAAAACCGATTCTTCAATATCCAAATTTTGATGAAGAATTCATGTTGACAACCGATGCGTCAGATTCGGCGATCGGCGCAGTGCTCAGTCAAAATTATGATGGTTCCGATTCACGTATAGCATATCTATCGAGAACTTTGATGAAACCTGAACAAAATTACTCTACAACAGAAAAAGAATGTTTAGCTGTTTTATATGGTATAGTACACTTCAGACCATATCTTTTGGCCGTAAATTCACATTGTTCAGTGATCATGAACCGTTGAAATGGATAGATTTAATAAAAGATCCCGGACGACGACTTGTTCGTTGGAGATTAAAATTACGCGATTATGAGTATAACGTTGTACACAAACCGGGAAAACTCAATACCAATGCTGATGCTCTTTCGCGAAATCCTGTAAACCAAGAAAATAGCTACAGCTCCGAAGAATTTGATTTAGATTCAAGTACAGAAAATAGTTCCTCTAGTGATAGAGAAAGTTCAGATGTTCAGAATACTGATGAAATACTAATGTTTAAAAAGAAACACGCTACCTTAGCGAAATCAGATGAATCGGAGAAGAAGAAAGTAGTAATTTCAGAAAATAAACCGACTAGTTCAAAATCTAAGATCAAAGAAAAATTAATTGAAATAGAATCACGTGAACGTGTACATAGTGCTCCTAGTTCTTCTGAAGGTGATCCTCCACGTAAAGATAAAAATCCTAGGTTACCTACTAGTTTGGATTCGAGTTCCATAGCTGGTCGCACTAGGGCCAAATTGAAACATCAAATCACAAAACCCATAGGTCCAAAAGTGAATCCTTCGACTTCTCGGGTAGAAAATCCAATTGATTCGACATCCGACGAAGAATCGGATGCAGGAAAGGTTAACCTGCCTATACATAGAAGACGAAAAAGCGTGTTACCGAGTCTCGAGGTTCCACAGGTACCTAGAGAGCCGAAGGACAGGGAACACGTAGAAGTCGAGGAACAGATGGAGAATGAAAATCCAGAATCACCCACTGGAACCGAGATCATGATCGAGTTACCCGACAAGGGTGATACAGATGATGAAGTTTTTGAAAAAGAAAATAAGCCAAATGAAGAAGAGTTACCTTTTGATTTTAAGGAATTACAAAAATCTTTTGAAAAATTTGATAAATCTTTACATGATAAAAGCCACTTGTTTGAAGAAGAAGGAGAAGAAGAAGAAGAAGAAGAAGAAGAAGAAGAAGAAAGAGCGATAGGAATTCAAATACCTGGTACTATTTCTGAAGGAGAATCAGTAGATGATCTGGCTCAGCAAATTTCATTTGAACAAGATCCTTATGATACCGAGGATTAGGAAATGGATAGGAGAATACAAAATTTAGCTGAGAAGGCCAGGAAAGCTGAAGAGAAGATAGAATTGAAACTCAAGGAACAAATTAGCCAACCAACCACTTTGAAAAATATCCCTGAAAACGAGGAATTAGAAATCAGTGATAGAACCGGGAATTAATCAGTAATTCGAAAACAACCCCAGAACCAGACTATATTTACACCTTCAGTAATTTCGAAACCCTTAGCTTTATCTACGCCGTTAGAGAAAGATGTAACTCTAAAGGTAAAAACACCAGTAGTTCCAAGGCGAATAATTCCGTCAAATGAAAATTCCAATAGAAATTCTACAGGAATTCAGATCAATGACCTAGTACCCCCAGAAATCGACCTCATCAGTCCATTGAATTTGGGGTGAGCTTTGCGAAACGCGAAATTTATAAAATATTCCAGGGTGAATCTCACGTATCAAAAATCGAATATTGTGCATTTTATTCCCTCAGACTGTGTGCTAATTACTCCCATCAATAAATTATTGTCGGATGTTGGAATTTCAGATTCAGAACAATTGAAAGAAGTTAAACCGAAATTGGGACAAGTGTTAGTAACTAAAAAGGGAAAACATAGAATTTTCAGTATAATTTTGAAAGACAGATATTTTGACAAAATTTCGGAAAATGATTCAATCCTCGCTTTTGAAAATTTAAGAGAAACATTGTTGAATTTGAATGTGAAGGAAATTAGAATGTCGAAAAATGAAGATTTTATCGACGTCATCCCTCAAGGTACATTAATAGAAATATGATTGAATATTTTTGAACGAGATGATATAGAAATTACCATCTGCTACGGTAAAGTTGAGATACCCTCCGAAGAACTCCGTTCTGGTATAATTGCAGAATACCACGGAAGTTTGATAGGTGGACATAAGGGAATAAATAAAACGTATCGTAGAGTTCGTGAAAAATTTTATTGGACAGGTATGAGGAATGATATTCAAAATTATATCCGTAATTGCAATAGTTGTCAGAATCAAAAGTTGATAAGAACCAAAATTAGAGAACCCATGATTTTAACCGATACCCCGATAGAAGCATTTGCAAAAGTTTCATTAGACACCGTTGGTCCATTACCCATAACCCCCAGTGGGAATATTTTAACTATGCAGGATAATCTTACAAAATTTTGCATTGCAGTTCCCATTCCAGACATAAAAGCTGTAACCGTAGCTCATGCTATGGTAACCAATTTGATTTCGCAATATGGAGCACCCTTAGCTATATTAACTGATAGGGACACAAGTTTCGTAAACAAATTATTTACACAAATTGCAAAAATATTCAAAATCAGTCATTTAACTACTTCTGGATATAGACCTCAGACGAATGGTAGTTTAGAACGAAGTCATATCGTTTTAACAGAATATATAAGCCATTATTTGTCTGATTTTGATGATTGGGATAAAATTGTACCTCTTGCAATATTCTCGTATAATACCTCAGTTCATGAAGCCACTAACTTTACACCTTTTGAATTAAATTTTGGTAGATTGGCACGAATTCCAACTTCTTTCCCCTCGGAGGAAAAATTAATCACATATAATTCTTATGCACATGATTTGATTTCACGATTGACAAAAATGCAAACAATAGCTGGGAAAAATTTGATAGAAGCGAAAGGACGATCAAAAATTCATTACGATGAGAAAGCGCGACCATTCCAAGGGGAAATAGGAGATTTAGTGCGTGTCCTGGTGGAACCAAAACGAGGAAAATTCACTCCCAAATACCATGGTCCATATAAAATTGTCAGTATATTTGAGGAGGGAAATATTTTATTGAAAGATTCTAACGGAAAACTCTTTACAAAACATGCAGATAAATTGGAGTTGACACCCGAAAATGAAGGGGGTAGTGATTTCTCTCTTTCTCGTATTCCTGATGAGAACGAATGGGAAAAGTAACTACCAAATCACCGAAGTGGACACTAACACCGGGTTATATTACGAAAGACTGTTCAACATCCGATTGCAGCGTGCTGAGTGGAGAGTGATAATAGTGATGGACACTGAAAAACTGAAAATTAAATTTCCATTCGAAACAGAACTTTTAAATGAAACTCACAAATTCTGTTTGAAGTACAAGGCACAATTCGAGTGTGACATATCTTTGAGGAAAGAATACATAGACGATAAACTGCGAAAAGCTTTACAAATCCATGAATCCATCCTTCCTTCAATATGTAATGAACCAATGTATAAGTCAAATAGAAGAATTTTTAGATCACTTCCTAATTGAGGGTCGTGATCTTGGAAATACATTATATTCAGCACAAATCGGAAAAGTGCATTCGTCATTGTTAGGACATACAAAATTAAAGCAAATCATCGAAGAAATTCATAGTAGTGTGCACGAATTTGAAATAACAGTACCTCATCAAAGCTTAAGCATCGAAGAAATTTCGGACATTTCTACAGTATCCACCACACGGATGGATAAAAGACTCGCTTTCACTTTGCATATACCATTGGTAGACCGGATAAATTACGCTATTTTTCGTTTACACTCCTGGCCAGTAATACGAAATTTAACTGGATTCACGGCATCTGCATACATAAAACCAGAAAATACATATCTTGGAGTGAATTACGCAAACGGATTGTACTTCTCAGCTAACGAAAAGTTCATTACTTCATGTAATCGAAAGTATAAACTTTGCACTCCAAGCCTTCCGTTACGAAAAATAGAAAACTCCGAATCCTGTGAACTGATGTTATTATTGAATCCAAAAATATTGCAGAGTACCGAACAATATTATTATACTCCATTAATCACGCCGAACATTTCACTTGTGTCGCCTACAACATCGAAATCAATAGACTTAGGAATATTCAATGGAACAATAGATCCGATCGTTGAAAAAGCTCTTAAGAACGCTAATATACATTCACTAACGGACTTGGAACAAAAAATGGAAGAATTAGGGTCCCACTCGCGCAGTGAACAAAAACAGTCCAATTTCAACTTTTACCTTATTATGATGCAGATTATCACTATAGGTGGTGGTTTTGCGTACATTTTCAAGGGACAATTATGGAAACTATTATTCGGACTTATGATTGAACGGCTGAGATATTGCGGAGGGATCAGGGAGGAACAGAGCTCAAGGGACCTGTCGCGCCCGAGATCCAGAGACACGAGGACATTCGGAAGAGAACCTTGATCCAGACCCGCGACCCAGAGGAAGTGCGGGAGACGCTCACCCAAGGCAGAACTTGCCAACTCAACAGGCTCTGATTAACTAAATTCAATACTTATAATGTTGAACATTTTTCCTAAGACAACTTTTCTTATTACTCTTATTCAGATATAAAACTATCATTTTAATAACATAAGAATTAATATCCTTGGTTGTGATGCTGGTTGTTAGATGAATCCAGGGGTGAAAACATCCAGCACCCGGAAGATGTTCGTGGCAAGATTGAAGCAGAGAACCAAGGGGAAACACCTGGAAAAATTATTCAAATCTTTTGGCGCAAAGAGAGGCGTAGTGGTCCGAGGGAGCAAGAGTAGCACGGGCTTCGTCGAGTTCGACTCTGCAGAGGAGGCTAACAGGGCGTTCATCTGGAGCGCGGAACGCGAGGTCGCTCGAATCAACATGTTCTATATTGTGTTATGATTGGCTGGCATCTCCAAGGCTTAGATTGTAATCGTCGGGATGACGATTGCAGTAAGGGGGGAGGAGTGTTACGTTCCGACACGTAGTTCTGTCGAAATTTGAGATTCGGGTGACCTCGGAAGGTACGGAAAGAGTTATGACTCTTTATGATGGATCGAGGGCTACCACGATTGAGTTAGCGCTGGCAAAGGGTCGCTAGGAGCCCTAAACTTTCTCTCCTAGTCTTTCTAGCATTATATTTTCCTTTCAAATATTGACAAATCAAGCAAATTCATTCGAAAAACCGATCTTTTTCTCTTTTCTTTCTAAAATAATTCATAATTCAAATTTGTCAAACAAATAAATGAAATTAGAATAGTATCGAGTTGGAAATAGTAGGCATATCATTTGTAGCTGACTTATCACGGAAGTTCTATGAAATTCACCGAGACAAAGGTCTCTTTGTTTCATTTTGCTTGCAACTCAGTATCCACCATATCTGGTTACATTACTTATCAACCGTTTTCCCATGGCTCCTACGTGACGGAATGCCAGTTGCGGCCATCATGGTATTGACGAAAAAGTGCAACTATGCGAGAACTGATTCGTTTGTCTAAGTGAGCTTCGACACACCCTTCTTCTTGTAGGAGCACTGTCGAAGTTTGCTTCGAAGACGAGGAAAAAGAAACGTCACTCTCGTTTGCCTTTTTAAGTCGCGAAGTTGCGCTCGGTACTTCGAAGTTCGCGTTTTCATCAAGTCTTTCGTGAAAGAAAATATAGAGGGAACTTAGACGTGTTATCTCAATTTTGTCGAGTTTTATCGTTAACTTGTGTCAAATCTACATTTGTGCAGTAATCTATTTGTGAACTATTTTTGGATAATAAGTGACATAAAATTGTTAAAGTAAAATAAACTAAACCAAAGTGCATTTAAACCAAGATTACGGTGTAATCATTCTTCGTTTCCTGGGAGCATCTTCCTCATCCCGAATTAATCAAAGGAAAGAGAGAGAGAGAGAGAGAGAGAGAGAGAGAGAGAGAGAGAGAGAACAATTCCGTACAAGCGGTCGGTAATTCGAATATACGAGAAAAGGTAGGAATCTTTCGTGATCGTTTCCATCCAATTAATCCTGACAATCAGAGAGATTTGAATCAACCATCCTGTATAGGATGGAAAGGAAAATTTTCAATTAATTCGAAGATCAATCAAATTCGAAATTTGTGTTGTTACGTATCGTTATTATACAAGGTTACTCGCATAAATCTGAATTCAATTTCAAAGAAAACGACAATACGTAACAACTGCAAATCAATCATTTTCATTTATCGCGTAGTTGTTCGAAAGTTACGTAGCAAAGTTGCGCCCGTTTCTTTTGGGGCTCGATGGCTCTTTATACAAATATATAATCGGTTGATTTCGTTAGAATTCCCGATCACTCGCTACCATGATCATTGATCATGCAGATCAAGTAAAATGATACAATGAAAATAAAAAAATATGGATATTTTTTGACATGCATATTCCTAAAAGAAATTGAAGTTGATTTTTCATTGCATGAATAATTTGATTGAACTCATTCAAATAATTGAAAATTACATTCATATGATTACAATATTCATTTATTTTTATAACTTCTAACGACCATGTGGATTGAAATTTTGATTTGAACGGTTCGAAAAAATAGAAATTCTTGTGAAACTGACTTCCCTGACTACTTCAGAACTTCCCTGACATTTTCCTGACTTTTCCGTGCAACATGAAATTCCCTGACATTTTCCTAACTCCCCTCACTTCCCTGATCGCTGGACACCTTGTAAAAGTAAGTTCGTGCGAAGAAAAAAAGATTATCATTTAGTATATCCCTTATTGATTTCCTTTCATACATTTGGAAAAATAAAAAAGGTGAAATTGTTAAAAAGCATAACATATTTTATACAAAAAAGACTTTTCAGATTTGCCATCGAAAGAAACCTCTTCAACGGTGTCCGCGACTTCTGCCACTTCTCGAACAAAATTATTCACAACCCTATTCGTCTTTTTCATCTTTTTCCCCTTCATCTCCGCCCCGTTCTATAATATTCTTATTTTACATAAATCACACGTATACACTGTGTTTTTTAACCGTATGAAAAAATGAAAGCTTTCCGCGAACAAAATACACCGTTTACAAAACCTAGCCTCTTCAATGAGTATCGATATTTTTCTTTCAGTGCGGTGCACGTCGTATCCTTCCGAAAAATGAATACAATGTTACACGATCTCGCTGCTCACTCGAAAAACAAAACACTACGTATACACCGACGTATTAGAAAACTAGCAACAATGTGATTTGGCGTAACGATATAACGCTTCGTATTTCTGAATGCTGATTGGTTGCAGGAGTGTGATTATGCTAACGAATCCCAGTTCTTCGTATACACATATTTTGAATGTTGCTGCAGTTTGAATCGTTTATTGAAACGAATTCGTAATCGAATGACAAAATACTAGTTGTTGAAGATAGAAAATGTTGCAGTACATTCTTTGAATGATGTTTCCAGTTCCAAGGAGAGAAGAAGGATTCGAAAAAAAAAACATCGATATTTTATCACATTTTGTGAATTTGAATTTTCATTTCCTTTCTATAAACGATTTAAACTCCGAGAACATTATTGTGAGCATAAAAAGCAGCCCATTGAAAATATTTATGGGAAATTTACGATGCTGTGTACATGTTAATTACTTCACATACATGTACGGGAGATTTATTACAAAATTTTGTACAGTGTTTGAGATGCTTCATTCTGAATAAGGAACAATCAGAGATGAAGCGATTCTCCAATAGAATTCAATCAGCATCTTACCGATTCACTCTGTTATCGAATATGTGAAAATGTTTACATTACAAGTAGGAGATTTGAATTCACTATGGTAATGCATCATCGAATTTGATTAAATTTAATGGATCATATTCCAATTCAACATTGAGTTTCCTGCAACATGATGTTCTCGAAATGTATATACTTTAATTCAATCAGAAGATGATGAATTCTTATTCTACAATTACTATCAGGTGTTAAATGTGAAAAACATTACTTACTAAATTTGACTCGCATTTCCTTTTGCAAGCATGTTTGAGATTGAAAAGTTTTGTTTATGTTCTGAAATCTGTACGAAGAAAATTACGACGAGCACGTCGTCATACTTGAAGTCAAGATTGCCAAGTATGAAACTGAATCCCCGGAAAAACAAAGTTGAGATCTGATGATATCCCATCAGATCTGTCCATGCATGTTCAGATTCGAAATTTGTGTTTATCTGATCATGTATGAAATTTGGTGAACCTTTCATACATGAGCAGGTTTGATCATATATGGTCATACATGATGATGTATGATTAGATCTGCACAACTTTGGCATTCATAAAACAGTCGAGTCAAGAATGCTAAAAATGTTCACATCTGATCATTCATTACCATGTATAAACATATATGATCATACCTGCTTATGCATGAAAGATATACTAAATATCATATATGATCAAATAGAGACCAATTTTGGATCTGATCATATATGATGAGATATAAACTTTTTTTCTCGGGTTAATAAAAAGTATTGAAGGAGTGTTATTGAAATAAACCTCCATTTTCTGAAACGAATTCGTACATTGTTGAAAACATCTGCAGTAATTTTTACAACCTGATATGAACATTTTACACATGAATGTGATGAAATTTTGCCCGTTTTTATCTTCTGTGAAAATTAAATTGATTATCAGTTTACACCGAAAAAAAGTCTTGGTAATGGTAACAAAAGTGTTTTGTTGATTGATTTTTTATGACCATACGATATAAATTGGTTGAGGGAACCAAAAGCATGGATCGTTTTGTACCTCGAACTATCCCAATTTCAATTGTTTGGTTAAAATCAATAACATTTTTTGGTTACCCACGTTTGCTGAAAAAAACCATATCATTTGGTTGTCTTCACAAAACTTACGTACTTTTGTTCTACAAGCGAAATAATTTTGTAACCCCATAATTATCATCTTTGCAGTGAACAAATTCTTTTGCAGGTCAGAAACATTAATTTACTTGAGAAGTTTTGTATCCTTAACAAAATAATATATTCCTGCGAGAGAATACTTTTATCCATTACAATTATATGAATCCGTGTACTGAAATGAATTAGTAATTGAATCTTACAAGGGTATGTCGCGAGAGTTCAGAACCATCTTTTTCATGAAAGCCATGTGTACGTGTACCTTAGATATTCGTGATGAAAATCATTTCAACTTCAATCCTAATGCGACTTAGTTTTCAATGTATTTAAGTTTGAAGAATGAACGTAAGTCCATATACGCAAAGAAAGTATCCCTATCGCAGCAAGCGGCAGTGGCTCAATGGATAAAGCCTCGGCCTCCAAACCCAACAACCTGCGTTCTAATCTTCTGGCAGTGATTTTTTTTTTGTCAATCAAACTCATGATTTCCTCATCGGGACAAAATATTTTTAGTCTGCAGACGATACGATTTGGTTTCTCAAGCAAAATATATTCATCTAGAAACCAAATGTATGCAACAAAGAAATAATACGGTTTTTAACAAAACGTTTGGTTGATAACATTTCAACAAAATTCTTTTGTTGAAACAACAAAACATTTTTTTCAGTGTATGGGGTTCAATATCAAATTTGCTATGAAATTTTGTATTACAGAGGTGATGAGATTTGATATCAAAACTCATACTGAATTTCGTATTTTTTTCGACAGTCTACCGGATTTTTTGATTATCTGTCCATAAAATCGGTCATGATTTGTAAAACGGATAGGCTTCCATAAGTTTAAATTCCAAGTTTCATCATTTTTGCATTCATCAGTCACTATCTAAATTGGAAAGAGTGAGATTTCCACTTGAACGGAAAGATAGATTCCCCTCTGGCTGCCTAGAGAGTGAATTCTCACTCCAACAGAGTGGAATTCCACTAATACCTATCCTTTCGTTCGAGTGGAATTCTCACTCCTCCATATTTAGAGAGTAGATCGTATGCATTATCAAGGGAAAGTACAAAAATTTCATTTCAATTTGGTTAAACAATTTTATAACCCTCATTAATAAAAAATTTCGAATCAAATTCGAGATTGAATCTTATAAAGTGATAAGCAATTTAGTACTCATACAGGATAAAAATGATACAAAATTCCATAAAATTGATACGTGAAAAACTTTATATCATGTTGTGAAAACTGCTGCAGATTATTTCACCAGTATGGATCCATAAAGCATAATGAAGAAGCAAAGGAAAATCGATTCTGCAAACATTCGTTCAATCCCAAGCAAGGGACTTCGCAAATACGATTAAATTGTGAACATTACTGCATTTATATTGCGCGTTGATTCGCAAATCTCTCCTGGTGAAAAAACTGTATTGAATCTTATCAATTAACGGAATTTTATGACAACATTCCTACAGCAATTGTGCGTTAAAACAAATTGGAACCAATTCATATCAATAGAATCTTATATAATCCACATGATTCAATCAATTCGTTTAACAAATGTTGTGCTGGCATAACCGGTTGCATTTGGTTGAACTTTTTGTCGAAAGTGAACAAATTTTATCGAAATTCAAATCTGGGGCTGTTTACAGTCGTAAATATAATCTTGCAAAATCATGAACGAAAATTTCAAATTCTGCAATGAATTTTATTGCGAATATTTTGTAGCCTAAGGAACGTGCTACCATGGTAACGTTCTTTGCTAAGAATGTTGAACAAAACCGGACAAAATTGGATGAAAATATATGAAATATGATTTAATCTGTTGCTATTTGTTGTGATGCGGTTTTTGTTCCCTTTTTGTCTGAATCTGTCTTAGATTTTTTTATACGTCTTGTTGTTTGTTGATACAGAATGAAATTATGTGCAAACCCTTGATGTAATGGCCTAGGCACAGAGACACGGGAGACGTAGACGTAAACGTAAACGGATGCGCAGAACCTCATTTTTGGTTTTTACGCAGCCGTTTACATTTATGTTCACGTTTACTGAATTTATGTACTTAGGCCATAAATGCGTTGATTGCTTTATAGATACCCTGGCGAAAAAGTTGTACATAATTTCTCATATGTTTCAGTATTTTTTCATATTTCTTATAATTTCTCATAAATTTTCATAAACGTCATAAATTTTCATAATTTCTCAAGGAATTGAAACATTTAGTATGAGAAATGTTTTCTCATAATGAGTCATAATTTCTCATAAATGAAATCATATTATTTCATATATTGTCATAATTTTTCATAAAATTACGTAAAATTTGTCATAAATATAATGATGACTATGAGATATGGTTTTTCATAAAGAGTCATAATTTTTCATAAGAACTCATAATTTCTGACCAACAAAGTTACAACCCAGACAACATACCAGTTCAGAAAGAGTTCAGAAAGAGTTCATGAAGAGTTCAATTGGAATTCGAAGAATTCATTATGAATTCTTAAGAATTCTTTTTGAACTCCTGTGCTGTATGGGAATTATTCATAAATAAAAGTATATCATCATATGATTCTCTGATTCCTCAAAAAAATTGCATATATGTCTTAATTTTTCAAAAATTTCATACAGTTTCTTCTCGAATCCGTAAAGACGAGAAAAAAAATGGAGAGCGTATAATTGTTCATATAGTATACTCCACACAGAATTATACACTCTCAGGGTCTATCTAATTTGTAGGTTCATTGTTTTTTTTGTGAATTTTCAAAAATCAATGAATCCGTGAACGAAAATAATGTTTTCACGAAACGGGGAATTTTCAAATAGGAATCTTCAACTAAATTGGATGCAGGACTGAATAGGGAAAAAGAATTTGAAAAAAATGATGAATCTTATGTGACTTTATGAACATATGTTTTGGAGAAATTATAAAAAATTTGGGAATTTTAGAAGGGAATTGTTTTTTTTACAACAGCACCTCTGTTTTTGGAAAATGGTGAGATTTTATTCAAAATTGATGAGAATTTATGAAAAATTGTGAGGAATTATCAAATAGTATGAGGATTATGAAAAAGTATGAAAAATTATTAGAAAAGCATTTCTCATAAGAGTGTTCAAACTCCTTCAGAAATTATGGAATTTCATGCAAAAATTATGGGAAAATATGAAAATTTTATGAGAAAATTATTGAAAATTATGAGAACATTATACCTCATAATGATGTTCCGAATCCTTGAGAAATTATGAGATTTTATGAGAAAATTATGAAAAAAAATGATGAAAAAATATGAGAAATTATGAGAAATTTTTTCGCCAGGATACACGGTAAAAAGAAAGTTTCAAATTCAGATCAGGTCATGACTGAATCTAAGATGCAGCCAAAAGTACCCTACTTCGAGTGTAAAGTAAGCACAAAAAACAATCGCCGGGACAATGGAAAAAACTGAATTCCAGTCAGTTTTCAAATTAAGACGCAGCAAATTTAAGTCTCACTTCTTACAGTGTAGGATCAATTGCTGTGTCGTATCACTGTTCACGTAACATCTCGGATGCAATAACGCCACTTGCACTTGAAAACGCGTAGAAGTATTGTCCAAGCTGTGATATCAAGGGTCGCAAGGAATTGGAATTTCGAAAATAAAAATATTCTGGACAATAAGTCTGGAAAAATCACCCCATATCACCGTTTGCAATTTGTTTCTGTGACTGATAATTTTCAAGTAAAAAAATTGAAACCGCAAATCCTTTTGCCCCAAAAATCGATGTTTTCCAACATTAAACTCGTTTGAACTTTTTCATTTTTCGACATATCCAGATAAATGCTGCACACTGTGGTTCATAACACCCTAACGGAAACAACGATGTTGAGAAAATTTGTAAAAATTTAATTTTAATTATTACCTGTCCTAATCGGAAGAGCAAGCACGTCTTTCGAGCTTCGTACTAAAAAAGTAATAGACGAAGTATGAGCTGCAGAAAGTTTTCTGCTACAAAGTTGTTGACTGATGTATGAATTAACTTTCTGGAAAATTTCAATTCAATTGAGCGGTTACTTTGAAAAATAAAGCGATTTGTTTATAACCGCGCAACGGTCATGTTCCGCGATTTCTACTGACTGAATCATATAGTAAAACGAGGTAAGATGACACATGCAGTCAAAATTCGAGAAAGATGCACAATAATTCATTGTGCATGAATTGAACAGTAGCCGAGATTCTGTGCTTCTAAGCATTTCATGCACAACGACTTATTGTACATTTTTCTTGAATTTTGACTGCATGTGTTATCTCTCCCTGTGTGTCATGTTACCCCGCTTTACTATGGAGTTTTCCGAAGTGTTTGACCCGGGGCGTCTGTGGCGTGATTTAAAGATTCCTACTGGTCCACTCCACACCCCTGACGTCCCGGGTCAGACACTTCGGAAAACTCCTATATTTGTTTGATTTCTCAACGTAATCTAAGTTTATGTTTTTGGGTCTGAATACCAAACTACTTCTGCAAAATTCATATTCTGTTCTTAATTATGAACGATATGATTGATTCATAAAAAGCTTCATTCTCCACAGAATGAGGAATTTTTTTATCCGAACAATTTTTCCGTAAGGCCAATAATTTGTTCATCAAAACGTTTCAAACAATTGAATTGTTCATAATGAAGAATGTGTGGTATATTTATGTATGGGAAATACTAAAAGTGGGAGATATAGTTGGTGCGCGTGCGCGAGGCTGCTCGTTGCAGTGTTGCCAGATATACCGCATCCCCGCATTTCCCACCGCATTTTGACCAACTGATCCGCACTCCGCATTGTACGTTAAAAATTTTTACCAGTTGATGAGTAGTATCTATATAGTATGAGTAGTATCGGGACAACCGCGGTTCAGCGACCTTAGCAATAAATCGATTATAGCGGATTCAGGGACCCTTGTTTTTTTTCATTAATGTAATTCATGCCCCCTCTTGGTACCCGCATTTCGCAGAATAGGATCTGGCAACACTGGCTCGTTGCTACTCGAAGCTCAGTGTTGCAACAGCAACTGACCGCAAAGGTTATACGAGGACTTATTACTGGTCCATTAATAAACGTGCTTAACCTCAAATCCTTCATCACTTATGTTTTTTTCCGTTTCGGGTTATCCTACTACAAATGGAATACGAAATTTGCAGAAATAGTTTGGAGAGAAGGAAACAGTGACTATTATCACGCGCACCATGAATGTGACAAAATTTCAGACGTTTTCACAGTCACCCTGAATGTGTTCACATTCACGATCAATGTGAAAATATTCACTGTCAATGCGAAAACATTCAGAGTGACTGTGACAACGTTTGAAATTTTGTCACATTCATGGTAGTGTTCACTAAATATCGATGACTATAACATCGACCTACATCGATGTTTTTACATCGTATAACGATGTAACATCGACCTGATTGATTTTCCAATGTTTTTTTGAAAAAATATTGAAACATCAAGAAATTGAATAATAACAATTGCATGAAATGATGTTGAATTCAAAATGGCGTTAGATCCCAAAATTTTTATTGGTAAAATATTTTTTTTCAACAAGACGCCATACGAGTTTGACGTGCATTTGCTGCTCCGATAATTTTCTCATCCGTCCCGTACAGCACAACCACCAATCCTCCACCTAGGACTTCGGTGGACTGGAGGTGGAGAATTGGTGGAGAAATGGGAGCCGTGGAAATAAGGGAGAAATAAGGGAGAGTCTCCGTTGAGGCAACGGAGAGGCGACGGAGAAATGTCCGCCCCCTGTATTTTCAATATAATTCTTATTGGTGCATTTACGTACACTGTAAAAAAAAACTGGAAATTTACTGTGCAACTGGACTGGAAATTTCCAGTGCTAGTACTGGAATATGGATATTCCAGTACATGTACAGAGATTTTGTTGTTACGTTACTGAAAGTTTACCAAGCATAACTGAAAATTCAGTCATTGTACTGGAATTTTCAAGTTTGAGATGATGTACTGAAATTTTGCCATGATTTCGCGAAAATTTTACCGGCTCGTACTACAATTTTATAGTTCTTGTGCACCAAAAAAAAATATTCCCTCAAAAAGGACTTGAGAAAAAATTTGGAATTTAGAAAAAAAAACCTAATCGTTGGTATACTGGAATTATACAGGTTTTTAACTGCAATTCTCAAGTTTTGTGATGGAATTTTCCAGTTACTATGCAATTGAATTATACAGGTTTTGAACTGCAATTTCCAGGTCGTGTGATGGAATTTTCCAGTTGCTATGCAACGGAATTTAATCACTGTTGCACTGAAATTTTCCACTTCTATTGGACTTCGTCATTTCTGGCAGGAAAAATTTCAAGTCTTTATATTAAAAATTTCCTGATTGAGATTTTGAATAATAATTGTAATTGTAGCCAATGAAATTGATATATGAGGTTTTTCCAAGACTTATCCTCTTGTGTTCTAGATATGAAGCATATGTAGTAACCCAAGCTGGCCTTCCAACATGTCGCGCTATAGCTCATCGGTTAGGTCTTAGGTTTCAGTTGGTAGGCAGGTAGAAAAGTGTGGGTTCAAATCCTGTTAGGTAGACATGAGTTTCTGTCCATCCAAATGAACGATCAAAAGTTTCTCAATCATCTTGGAACACAAGGACCCTGCAAAATCACTTTGCGTGAGCAATTTTTTTTCAATTTTCATGGATATTTTCAGCATTAATTTTCCAGTACATGTCCTGGAAAAGTCCAGCTCGTGTACTGAAAAATTCCAGTACCGAGGCTCAGAAAATTTCCAGTTTTGATGCGGGAATTCCATAACGTTTGCACTGAATTTTTGCAGTACAAATGTGCTGAAATTTTCCGGTACATGTACAGGTTAATGACTTCCAGTACATGTACTGGAATTTTCCGGTGAAATTTTTTTACAGTGCATACAGCACAACCACCGATCCTCCACCTAGGACTTCGGTGGACTGGAGGTGGAGAATTGGTGGAGGAATGGGAGCCGTGGAAATAAGGGAGAAATAAGGGAGAGTCTCCGTTGAGGCAACGGAGAGGCGACGGAGAAATGTCCGCCCCCTGTATTTCCAGTGAAACTTAAATCCGTGAATTCATACATTCAGATTTGGTTACACTGTAAAAAAATTTCACCGGAAAATTCCAGTACATGTACTGGAAGCAATTAACCTGTACATGTACCGGAAAATTTCAGCACATTTGTACTGCAAAAATTCAGTGCAAACGTTATGGAATTTCAGCATCAAAACTGGAAATTTTCTGAGCCTCGGTACTGGAATTTTCCAGTACACGAACTGGACTTTTCCAGGACATGTACTGGAAAATTAATGCTGAAAATATCCATGAAAATTGAAAAAAAATTGCTCACGCAAAGTGATTTTGCAGGGTCCTTGTGTTCCAAGATGATTGAGAAACTTTTGATCGTTCATTTGGATGGACAGAAACTCACGTCTACCTAACGGGATTTGAACCTACACTTTTCTACCTGCCTACCAACTGAAACCTAAGACCTAACCGATGAGCTATAGCGCGACATGTTGGAAGGCCAGCTTGGGTTACTACATATGCTTCATATCTAGAATACACAAGAGGATAAGTCTTGGAAAAACCTCATATATCAATTTTATTGGCTACAATTACAATTATTATTCAAAATCTCAATCAGGAAATTTTTAATATAAAGACTTGAAATTTTTCCTGCCAGAAATGACGAAGTCCAATAGAAGTGGAAAATTTCAGTGCAACAGTGATTAAATTCCGTTGCATAGCAACTGGAAAATTCCATCACACGACCTGAAAATTGCAGTTCAAAACCTGTATAATTCAATTGCATAGTAACTGGAAAATTCCATCACAAAACCTGAGAATTGCAGTTAAAAACCTGTATAATTCCAGTATACCAACGATTAGATTTTTTTTCTAAATTCCAAATTTTTTCTCAAGTCCTTTTTGAGGAGATATTTTTTTCTGGTGCACAAGAACTATAAAATTATAGTACGAGCCGGTAAAATTTTCGCGAAATCATGGCAAAATTTCAGTACATCATCTCAAACTTGAAAATTCCAGTACAATGACTGAATTTTCAGTTATGCTTGGTAAATGTTCAGTAACGTAACAACGAAATCTCTGTACATGTACTGGAATATCCATATTCCAGTACTAGCACTGGAAATTTCCAGTCCAGTTGCACAGTAAATTTCCAGTTTTTTTTTACAGTGTAGTGTCACTTACATTGCCGCTTCGTTGTGTGAAACGAAAACAATAAACAGACCATTACTCGTGTATGTGTGTTGTGTGTTACTAGTACCAGTGATTATCATCTGCTCTACGTTTTGATCTTTTCATATATTTAAAATGTCACAACAAGATAAGAAAATCTGTAAAGGTTGTACTAAACCTGTCTCTCATCCTGTGAGCTGTCATACGTGTAATATTCATTCGCATCCAGGATGTGTGCACAGATGTAATCATCCGTGGGGTTTGAACAAACTCATCGATTGTTCAGATGCTTCTTCACATCAAATTGATTCATCTTTGGCAGAAGACTCGTCTCTGCTGGTAAATATAAAGGAGCTCATCCATGAAGAATTTTCGAAATTTCGTGATGAAATGGCTCGGGTTTACGAGGACAAAATAGTTTCTCTTAGTCAAACTATTCTTTCCCTCACTGCGAGATTGACTGAAGTTGAGAACAAACTCGACGTTTCAAAACAAGACCGCGATTCTCGTGATCTTGAAACGATTATTCATGAAGTCCACGAGCGACAGAAGCGATCTCGCAATATTATTATTGTTGTTATTGATGAGACGCCGGACAATCAACAGCAAAATGATGCAGCGAAGCTGAAAACACTACTCCGAAATATTAATCCTACCGTTCATGATAATATTAGGCTGCATAGAATCGGTAAAAAGGTTGCAAACAAACACAGACCTATTTGTGTTCCTTTTCCATCATCTCAGGATGTTATAAATGTCTTGAAACGTAAATCTAATAACAATGGACCGTTTAAAATTTATCAAGATCGAACTGTTCAAGAAAGAAATTATTTAACCACGTTACGTGCGGAACTCAAGAATCTGATCGATGGTGGTGATACCAACAAAACAATCAAGTATATAAATGGATTGCCAACGATTGTTGACACGCATACTGTGCCCCAGAAAAAAAACCTATAACTCACCCTTTGATATACTATCAGAATGTTCGTGGTCTTCGTACGAAACTTCAAGATTTGCAAATTTTACTTTCATCTCTCACTTCTACGTATGATGTCATTATCTTCTCTGAAACCTGGTTAACGGATAACATATCTGATGAAGAATTGTCCTTTAATGATTATGTCTTGTATCGGTTGGACAGGAGCAGGCGCACCAGTGTTTTTTCTCGAGGAGGTGGTGTGCTGATTACGGTCAAAAAGTATTTGAATAGTACATTGGTTGATTTGCCGCCTACTAGCGTGGAACATATTCTTGTCAAGTTGCAGTTTAATTCGAAGTCTGTTTTTATTGGAGCAAGTTACTTTCCCCCTGCCTCATCATCATCTCTTTACCTTGAACATTGTGTTTCTCTGGCCGAGGTACTGTGTCAGGATTATGATTCTTCAACCTTCCTCTTCGGTGACTACAATCTTCCGCATGTGGTTTGGCGCAATGACGACTCTTCTCTAACGGCATCGTTTCGTCCTGGTGTGACACTGAATAAAAGGTCTTCGGTGGAGATTTTGACTCAATAGTTCAATTACTTTGGTTTATATCAAAAAAACAATATTTACAATGATTTCAATGCTATGCTGGACTTTATTTTTACCACCGATGAGTATGTTGAAACTATTAGTCCGGTTGATTACCTCCTACATTGTGATGCTTATCATCCCCCTATTGAAATTGGATTGTATTCTCTTGCATTGAGATCTTTGTCTTGTACCGACACGTACCGGTACAATTATAATTAGCTGATTTTTTTTCTATACGGCAGCATTTGAATCAAATTGATTGGGATTTGGAGTTAAAATGCATGGATGTAAATACTGCTATTAGTTTTTTGTATGATCAACTTTCTGTGGCTATTGAGTTGTACGTTCCGAAAACATTGATCAAAAGATCTATTTATCCTCTTTGGTTTACTCCTGAGCTCAAAAAATTAATTAGAAGAAAGAAAGTTGCCCATATGATTTACAAATCGCCTTATAGTCGCGGCGATTATTTAGCGTTCTCTTTTTTGCGTGCTCAATGTAAATCACGAGCTCAGGCTTGTTATTCGAATTACATTCGCCAAGTTGAGACTAATATTCAAAAGGATGTTAAATCTTTTTGGAATTCAATAACTTTGGAAGTTAATAAACAGTAAGCGTTCATTTAATGACTTGCCTAGTACTATCATGTTAAATAATGTAGTTGCTGACTCTACAGCTGGAATGGCTAACCCTTTTGCTGATCACTTTTCATCGGTTTTTGCTTCACATAACTCTGTTAATGTTAACCATTCTAGACATGATATGTCATTTAACATGCTTTCTAATTTGGATATTACCATAAGAGAGATCTACTCTGTTCTTGATTCGTTAGATACGAGCAAGGGCCCAGGATTTGATGGCCTTCCGCCGTTGCTGTTCAAGTCTTGCAAATTTATTCTTTCTCGACCGCTTTGGATTATCTTTAATAAATCTCTTTCTTCCGGACGTTCCCCTGCTGAATTGAAAACGAGCCTGATCTCTCCTATTTTCAAGCATGGTAATAAACTGGATGCTAAGAATTATAGACCTATAAGTATTTTAAATGTTATGTCTAAGATTTTTGAGCGCGTGGTTGTTGACAAGATTACTCCTTTGTTGTCTCCTCTTATCATCCCGGAACAACATAGTTTCATGTCAATCAGGTCTACTACTACGAATTTGGCTGCTTTCTGTAATGACACCGCCATTGCGCTGGAGAATAACTCACAAGTTAATGTTATTTACACTGATTTCAGTGAAGCGTTTGATACTGTATCTCACAGCGTTCTTCTATCTAAGTTGAGTAGCTTTGGAATATCTGGTAATCTGAAACTTTGGTTCCAGAGTTACTTAACTGATCGGGTGCAGATGGTAAAAGTTCGGAACTGTTTTTCCGAACCGATTATACCTTCTTCGGGAGTGCCCTAGGGATCCCACCTTGGTCCACTTTTATTTTTGCTATTCATAAATGACATTGGGCAGGTTCTCAATGATTGTGATTTCCTGGTATTTGCTGATGATCTAAAAATCTTCAAGAACATAAAATGTCTTGCGGATGTTCATCACATACAGTCAGTATTATCGAGATTAGATTCCTGGTGCACCCGTAATTCTCTGCATCTGAACTTAGAAAAATGCTGTGTAATGAGAATCTCGCGGTCAAGGAATCCTCTCATCTTCTCCTACAAGATTGCAAATGTTACATTGAATACTGGTCAATCTTATGTTGATCTTGGTGTAACTATAAATGATGAATTGGATTTTTCTGAGCATTCTGTGTAAGCTTGTGGTACTGCGATGAGAAATCTCGGCTTCGTCAAAAGATTTTCTAGTGATTTCAAAGATTTTAGGTCATCAAAAGTACTATATTCCTCTTTAATTAGACCCCATCTTGAATATGCGTCCCCTATCTGGTCTCCGTACTTGAAGAAGGATATTAGAATGTTTGAGAGTGTGCAACACAAGTTTTTACGCTTTGCTGCTTTTAGAATAGGCTGCCCTATGAGATATTCTGACCATGATTACTCCAGAATTCTTCACAGAATGAATTTAACTACCCTCGAAGAGCGGAGACAAATGAATGATCTCCTATTTCTTTTTTAATTGATTAATGGTTTTCTTGATTGCGAGTCATTGCTGAGTAAAGTTAATTCCAACATCCCCGGTATACCAGTTAGGAGAGCGCTTTTATTTAGACCTGTACAATTTAAATCTAGATTTGGAAATTATGATCCGATTTCTCGCATTAGTGAATTAGCAAATAATTTCGATCGGTCGATGGAATTGTTTGGTGTTTCCTTGAATCGGTTTAAACTGTCGGTTAATGCATGACCATATTGTAATTGTATTTTATGCGTCTTTGGACGCTGTCTTGTATTGACTCTGTATTTACTTTTTATATCAAAGGGTGCTAACCCGTGTATTGCAATAAAAAAAAAAAAAAAAAAAACACCCAATCACGTCTTCGCTGCATCGATGTTCACGATGTCAAACATCGATACCAGCCCAATCGGATGACACATCGATATGCCATCGATGTTTAGTGAACACTAATTCATGGTGCGCGTGATAATATTCACCGTCACTGTTTCCTCCTTTCCATGTACTTGAGTCAACTTCATATCGATTATGATTTGAGAAATCCAAATTTGATAAGAAACCATATTCATTCAAATCAATTTCGATGAGGTTAAATCAAATAAATGATTTGGTTATAGTTGATAAATGTGAATTTCTTGATGCAATACAAAGTTTGGTTATAATGAATAAGTCTTGATGAATGTTCAACCAAATACATTCATTTGTCAGAGTAAATCCTTTTTCTCAGTGCGGATCCGATTAGATCCGTCACTTTATCTGATCAGATCTGAACAGATCTGATAGAACATGGACTTAGTTCCACAAATGTTCATCTCTCGGTATAAATAGACCCCACCAAATCTGGTCAGACCTAACAGGATGTGATTGGATCCGTTCAGATCTGACAGGACATGGACTTGGTTGAACAAATATTCATCTGTTGGTATAAATACCTGGCAAAAAATGATTGGATCTGATCGGATCCAACCAGATCCAACTGAATCTGCTCAGATCCGATTAGATTCGCCACTCCAATCTGGACAGATGTGATAGGACATGGACTTAGCTCCACAAATATCCATTTGTTGTTATGAATAGACTACTAAATTTGGTCAGGTCTACTCGAATCGCAATGGATCCGATGTTTGATCCGATCAGATCTGGTTAGATCTGATAGAATATGGGTTCAGTTCCTCAAATATTGATCTCTTGATATGAACCGATGCTGCTAGATCTGATTAAATGTAGTTGGGTCTAATCAGCTTGAATCAGATCCAATCAAATTCCAGCAAATCAGACCTCATATGAGATTGTAATTCAAAGTAGTTATTCAGACTTTTCGATCCATTTCAACACCCACAGAGCACAATATTTCTTGGAGATATGTTCAAGAATTCTTCTGAAATTATGAATATGATCCATTCCTTTAACTCTGACTGGACCCGATCAGATCCAATTGGATCCAGGCAAATACAAATCCAGTCAGATCCACTAATTCAAGTCCGATTGGATCCGATCAGATCCTATCATTTTTCTCCGGGTTCAAACAAGTTGAATGTTGGAAAACATCGATTTTTGGGACAAAAAGATTTGTCTTTTTCATTTTCTCACTCGCAAACTATTAATCATAGCATTCGTCAACGTACACATGAATTAATTTTTCAAGACCTCTCATCCTGTATTTTTTGAGTATCAAATTTGTACTTTTTTTTTCGACCCTTCACCCACCGCTTGGACAATATTTCTACGCGTTTTCGAGCGCAAGTGTCGTTATTGCAGCCAACCCTGACAGCACGGTAGTCTGGGGAAAATCCATAAAAAATTCAATAGGGTTTGAAGAATTTATTATGAATTTTTCAGAAGTCTTTCTGAACTCCTGTGTTTTTTAGGAGGGTTCAATTTTGGATCCAGTATCTTAGGGCATTCAACAAAATTTCTCAAAGAATTTTGAAACATTTCTCATGAACGATATGAAGATACTTTTTGAAAGCTTTTATGTGAGGTTTCTCAGAGTTCTCTCAACATATGTTTGATTATTGTTCAAGATATCTTCTGTGATGTCGTTGAAGTTTGAATCGTTTATTTAAACGAATTTGTAATTGAATACGCAAAGATTGACGCGTGAATATCTCCCCGCGCAGCACACGCATGTTCCAAATGAACTCCCGTTATGTTAGTTCCAAAAGAATTCATAATGAATTCTTGAGAATTCTTTAAGAATTCGGGTCCAGGGTGCTGTGTGGGTCCACCTTTCCTAATAATATATCCAATCCTTGTATTTCGTTCAAGAAAATTGATCTTGGATCACTCTTATGAATTTTGAAGTAGATTCTCTCATATTCAATTTTGAATTCGATTCGATAAACGATTCAATCTTTGGCAATATTTTCTGTGAGATCACTTCAGAATTTTCAGGTAAATATTTAGGTGTTCCATAAGAAATCTTTTTGAATTCTTCAAGATATCTTTCAGAATGTTCCGGAAAAATCTTTTGAAATCATTATCTGGGCGATCAAAGTTCTCCATCGAAAACGATAGAAAATTGAGCGGCCAGATCTAACAACCAGCCGATCGCTCGAAAAGGAGTGAAAGTATTATCCAAGCTGTAATGTTCAACTTCAAAATGAAAGTCGGAATTTCGAAAAACAAAAAAACCAAGCGATAGGTCTTGAAAACTCAACCGAAGTTTCCGTTTGTGATTTTCGTCTGTGATCAATAGTTTTCTAGTGAAAAAATAAAAACTGGAAACATTTTCACTTTGAAAATCGATGCTTTCAGACATTAAATTTGCTCCAACTTATTTATTTTTCAACATATCGAAATAAACCTTATCAATCCTCATTCGTCAGACTTGGCCGAAGATGATTTTGAAACACCTCTCAAAAAATCATTGCAAATTATTAATTTTTTAATCCAATGAGAAAATCATCTTTTCCCAGCTTCGTATTGAAAAAATGATGAACAAAGTATGAACTGCAGAAAACTTCCAGCGACAAACTTGTTTGCTAGTGTACGGACTAAGTTTGTGAGAAATTTCAGCTTGATTGGGCTACTGCTTTGCAAAATACAACGATTTGTGCATAAGCGCGCAACCTATATTCTCCCCGATATCCATATAGTTTGCAGGTTAAACATAAAAGGCTGTATGAAACTAAGTCCACTCGGTTCCTCAAGGTGAGTTCATGTTTTTTTGTGTCGAAGAACCCGAATATCGAGTCATTTCTGCAAGATTCATGATAGATTGCATATTATAAACAAATTGTTTGAAACGATTTTATGAACAAACGTTTGGTATTTGGGAAAAATTGTGTAGACAAACAAATTTCCCCTTCTTGTGTTGAGGAATAAAGTATGTAACCACCCGCACAGCACAACTTGCTGCTGGGACTTTTATGGAATGTTCAAAAAATGTGCAGAAGGTTTTCTAAACGTTCTGAAAACGTCCCAGAGACGCATTGTGCTGTTAGGGAACTATGTTTTTAATACCACACTGAGAAAAAAGTATTGGTCTTATAACTATACTGTGTACCTATACTTGCTATCTGAAGTATAGAGACATCGGTATTGCTACAACAGCCAAACGGATCGGTCTAGGTACGACACAGATTGCTCTACTAGCAATCCGTAACGTTCCAGGATGATGTGAGTGTCCCCACTACAGCTGCCTGCCCTAACTATACTTCAGATAGTTAGTATAACCACAAATTTTTCTCAGTGTACGATTATTTACTTATGTAATTAATTGAAATTAGATCCAAAGATGGAATTTTTTTTTTAATAATGGTTTTTGTTGGTATTGCAATACTTCAATTTCCTCATAAAGCAGGAGCGGACTGGCCACGTGGAGCATGCGGAAAATTCCACATGTGCCGCTATGTTTTTAGAGTTTGGGCTGCTTGTTTGTTATATGTTGAGCCGTTTCGTTTCACTTATCAAGGGCCGATTAGTATGTTTTTCACACCAAAATTTCGGAGCCAGTCCACTCCTGTCATAAAGGAACATCGAAGTAAAAAATCATCCATACAAAATTTATTCTCAGAACATCTCCTTCTGACTTTTCAGTTATGGCAGTTTCGTTTTTGGTTTCTAGTGACGATATATTGAATAGACCATTCAAAACCTCTTGCCCATTCACACTTAAATACTTTATTAACACTTTGAGGATGTTCAATGTTTATTGACCTCTATCATAAAGAATCTGTCACAAATCTTGCAAAGATAGTTCGATATTTGGATTCTTCGATCCAGAAAGCATAAACCTACGTTGAAAAATCGAGTGAACTTATGGTCTATAACAGCCTTTTACGTTTAACGTGATGACCTAATGTTGAATGTTTAATCGTGAAGAATATAGGTTACGCGCTCATAAACAAATCCTTGTATTCTGCAAAGCAATAGCTCAATCAAGCTGAAATTTTCTAGAAAGTTAGTCCATGCAGTAGCAAACAACTTTGTCGCTGGAAGTTCTGTGCACTTCATACTTTGTTCATAACTTTTTCAATACGGACCTTGAAAAACGTGGTTTTCAGTTTGGATTAAAAAATTAATAATTTGCAATGATTTTCTGCGAGGTTTTTCAACATCATCGTCTTCGGCCAAGTCTCATGAATAAGAATTGATAAGGTTCATCTCAATATGTTGTAAAATACATGAGTTGAAGCGAGTTTAACATTGAAAAAAACATTTTCAAAGTAAAAATATTAAAAATTTTTAATTTTTTACTAAAAAAAACAATTTATTACAGAACAAAATCACAGACGGAGACTTGGGTTGATTTTTCAATACCTATCACCTGGTATTTTGTACATTTTTCTTACTCAGACAGCAGACAGGAGACAGCAGAGAGCTCTGAAAGATAACATCTATGTTATTTTCAACAGCTTTGTGTTGTCTGGGAATTAAACGATAGAAACTATCGTTTCTCATTCTATTCATCGTATTCCATAAGATTTGATTGAGACATTATGATAAAATACAATAATTACGATACGGAATAATGAAATTCCATCATGCGTTGAGGATAGAACGTCGAAAGTTTACAATTCAGGAACCATGTAGAAAGCGGTAGGAAGAATCTATCGTTTTGTATTGTTTTCAATGAGGAAGTTTTAGCAGAGATCCTACACGGAGAGAAAAATCGCGGACCAATTCCGTGTGAGCTTTCGGTGAAATGAAAGCATGCGGTCTTGAAGATCATTCTCCAACGTAGCAATGGATGATAGCTGAACCTTTACGCAATCATTCTAACCAATACGTGGAGAAATCCTATGCGTTCCTTGCAGTTCCTCCATGGTTACATTAGTTAGGATGATTGCGTGAAGTTGGCAAGGGATGAGTCCATCATTTTTCTCTCCGTATACATTGTACAAAATATTTTTACATTCACCCAGAAAACGGTATGCTTGAAATGAAGTAAGCAATTCTTACTATAGCTCCAAACATGACTACAATTATTCCAAGTATTATTCTGTTCGAATCAAACGTATTACACTTGATATAAGCATCATTACACTCAATGTAAGCATAAAATATGTTCGATTTAGGCATAAAGTATACCCAGGACAAGGGTATTTTATGCCTAAATCGAACATATTTTATGTTGAAATCAAGTGTAATTATGCTTACACCAAGTGTAATTATGCTTATATCAAGTGTAATACGCTTGATTCGAACGGAATAATTCTTGAAATAATTGTAGTCATGTTTGGAGCTGAACACAGTAAAAAGTAAAACTTACTTCCAACCTTAATATCGGCTTATTTCAAGATGCAGCCAAAACTAGCCCTATTTCAGCTGAAAGTAAGCATCGAAAACAAATGCCGACACAATGGAAAAGACTGAATTTCAGTCAAGTTTTCAAGTAAGATGCAGCCACTTTCAGTCGGACTTTTTACAGTGTAGTAAGAATCGCTTACTTCATTTCAAGCATAACGTTTTCTGGGTGTTCCTAAGAAGAACAGTATAGGGAAAAATGTCCGGATTTGTAGATTTACAGATTATTTGGAAATTGACAAACTGTCCTGTAAAATCTTCAACACTTTTAGTGGAATCACTGTGAAAAAATTTTATTTACAGTTACACAATACATCATTAGTAATATTGTAGCCACTGATATACTGTGGAATTTAAATATATGTTCTCGAAGTTTGAATCGTTTATAGAAACGTCAACGAAAGTTCAAATTCAAACTTTAGCAACATGATATATTGTGCGATTTTTACATACATTTTTTACAGTGTTCCCAAGCAATGTTTGTCAAGAATTTTTTAGAGATTCCCTAAAATTATTTGGAGAATCACAACGAATATTTTGATGAAAAGAAGTTTTCCTGTATTATTTTGAAACTATAGAATTCTTGAAGGGTTTCAAAAAGAATAAGATTCATCAGACATTTGCGAGCTGTTTTAAAATTCTTGAAGACTTCTTTGAGAATTTGAAGAGCCCTCGCAAATGTCTGAAGAATCGAATTCTTTGTAGAACTTGGAATTTTTTGAATTCTAAAAGAGTTCAGGAACAGTTCTTTTCTCAGAATTCATTAGTGATTCTTGTAATCTATCTGGGAACGTAGGATATTTGTGATGTACGATAATAGTATTTGTATTTCAGTGATATGAGATGAGCAAAAATCAAGAATTCATAAAGTTTGTCAGACAAATATACACCCATACAGCACAGAAGTTCGAAAATAATTCTTAAGAATTCATAATGAATTCTTCGAATTCTAATTGAACTGGTGTGTTGTCTGGGCAGTTGCGTACAACTGAAATCTTCATCCCCACTGTTTTCTTTTCAAATATAACGTTGCCATTCTTAGAATGTTGCTTGTGTCTCCAAACAAATGTACATTCTCCATGCTAAAACAGCGCGTGTTACTACGCATCAATCTGACGCATTTGAAATGTGGCAACGCTGTTTGTTCTTCGAGGTACTGGCTTGCACGAGCGCTCATTCGTCTTCCGTCCAGTCGAAGTAACACATCAACTCCAAGTGTGTGAGAGAGTGACATCAAGTGCAGGATCAAGGAGGAACATACCAGGTAAGTACGAGGAAGAAAGTAACGCTTCGTTAATACAAGTAAATGCAATATATTTACTTTTACATTTCTTTTTGAAGTCTCCTGGAGAATGAGTGTTGTGTGTTACGGGAATCATTTAATACTCATTCTCGTGAAGTTAGATGAAATTTTGAACTGTGTCACAGAAAAAAAGTACTTGGGGTGATTAAGAGAATACGAGGTTACCACCCAAGCACGTTTGTTTTTGACCACATTACTGGAAACTAAATTCATACAAAAAATATGAAATTTTCAGGGATGAATCTTCGACATTTGATCTACGTCGCTAAAGAGCCTAAATTTCGAATTTCTAAAAAATATTTTTGAAAAAAAATGTTCCGCGATTCCAACTTTGGGTTTTTCATCGACGCACAGAAAGTCTCGAAGAATGGGCCCTTAAAATTGCAAATTTTATTATGAATTCAGTTCCGAGTAATTTAGTCGAAAATAAACGTGCTCGGATACCCGGAGAGAAATGTTACATTAAATACTACTATATTGCTAGCACGTGCGGGACAGACTCGCTTTTGTGATATCATTCAGTCAGACACTTTCTAAAAGAGCACTATATCTGATAGTATAGTACAGAAGAATTCTTCCACATTGTACTATTAGATATAGTAATTTTTCAGAAAGTGTTCGACTAAATGATATCAGTAAAGCAAGTCTGCCCCGTACGTGCTAGGAATATAGTAATTTCTAATGTAACGTTTCTCTCCGTGTAGTAAATCTTGTATCTTAATAAAGATGTCTCATGCAACAATGTTCACTGTCTTTGAGAATCTCAAAGTGGAGGATCTCAGGGTGTCTAGCAGTCGGGAATTCCGGGAAAGTCGGGAATTAGTCAGGAATTGTACTTTCGTCGGGAAAAGTCGGGAAAACGTCAGGAAATGAAAAAAATTCCGGGAAATTTTCAATTATATTTTTATTTTTATGTGTGCAGAATTTTTGAACTTAGAAAAGTTTTCCCCATCGACGAATAATCGATTATATTGAATATTGATTATTTTAAATCTTAATATAAAATGAATATTGATTATATTAAATATTGATATTTTTTGTTATAATTTTGAAAGTTATGCAAAGATTCTCAGATTAATTTCTTCCAGAAACCTTACACAACTCAAGAAGTCTTATTTCACGGCCCTGTTACAAATGATCTATAAAATCTCATTGACGAATGGGAAAATGAATAGGTTTCAATGGAATTCAATGATATTTAATCAGAAATTTCACCATTTGTGATGGGATTTAATAGAATATTTCTACCTGGGGCAGATTTGAGAGTTGTTTCAAATATTCTCTCAGAGGTCTTGCGACTGTTTCAAGAATTTTCGAAAGAATTCCCAAATGTTCGTGAAATAGTATGTTTCTGACTTCTTTAAGATGTCTATAATTGAATTCACAATAGTGAATTCATAAGAATTGAATTTTGTGCTCAATAATTCAAAATTATGTGAATTCATTTCTGCATTAATTTATATATTAAATATAAAGTAGAGCATGAAAAATGAATTTCACGATATACATTCAATGAATACAAGTGAATACGATAATTAATGTAATTATATCTATTCATAAATGCTAAAAATGATTATTTAATACTTTTTATTCATTTCAAGTATTCATGAACGTTCTAATTGGATGAATGATTGTATTTACTTGTAATTGGATGCTTCCGACATTCGTGCAAACTTCAATACTTGTGTCCTTCTTCTGCTCATTGAGTTTGCAAAATTTGCACAAATGTCGGAAGCATCCATTGTTGAATATACATCGTGAAATTAATTTTTCATGCTTCAATTTCGATTCAATATATGACTTACGCAAAAAGTAATTATTTTTTCATTCAACTAAGTCAATCGAGAAAGCCATGTTATATGCCTATGTATTGGTAGAATATTTTCAATGTGTCATATATACTTGATTTTATTTTCAAAACGCGTTATAATCAAATGGAGCCGAGTTGGATATAAATGATTTGGATTATTGATTAAAAACATGTCCATTTAGAATGATCGATATTTGAATATTCAACTTCGAATCAATTTTTCTCATTAGATTGTATTATGCCATCGAAAATGTCAATTGAAATTGATGTGTGTGCATTTTATTCTCGATCCGGGAATTTCCCAAAAAATCCTGGAAAAAGTCGGGAATTCCAAAATCATATTTTGCTAGACACCCTGAATTTGAGATAATGCGTGATAATAATTGCACCATTATAACTTATGATGAAGCGTTACTATCCGGGCACGTCTTTTTTTCGGCTGAATTACTGGAAATTAGACGCAAAAGAAATTTGCAATTTTTAGAGTCAATTCCTTCCCTGCTTAGAATATCCGATTTAAACTTATTAACTCGTCAATCAGTTTGAATCCGATTTTTGCACAGGAATTTCCCTATTTAATCTCATTGAGAATCTAATCGGTTTCAACAGGACCAACATGGAAATTTTTACTACATAGGATATAATCAGAAAATTGGTATGTACACGATCCGAATTTTCTGATTATATCCCATTTAGTAGTAATTTCCGTTTTGGTTCTATTCAAACCGATTAGATTTGAATGAGATTAAATAGGAAAATTCCCGGACAAAAATCTGTTTCTGACTGATTGACGAGTTAATAGATTTGAATCGGATTTTTAAAGCAGGGTTGAGACTATCAATGTTTGTGAAGAGGCCAAATTTTGACTTTCGAAAAAATTATTTATGAAAATATTGCAAATTAAATTTTTTTGTGATTCAAAATGTGGGCGCTTCCCAGACAAAGATGCAGTCTCGAAGAATTATCTCTGAGAATTTCAGGTTCTTGGATCAATTCAATTTTAAGTACTTTGACAAAACGAAACATGCTGGGATGGGAATAACAAAACTCGTGCTGTCTGGGTGTTTGCAATAGTAAATTCACAATATGCGGTAGTCAAGTATGAGAATCGAATATCCACCACTGACAAACCCACAGTTTTTTCCTGTTTTACGTAGCTGTTTATTAATCACTACAGGTACTTTTTCTGTGAAATATATCAAAATTTTATCTAACTTAACGAAAAGAATGAAAAACTTTATTAAAAAGTACTCATTTTTCACGAGCTTCTGAAGCAATGTTTACAGGCAAATTCTTTCAAACTTCCATTGATCAATTAGTGCTATATACATACATACATACATACATTCATACATACACACATGCATACATACATATATATGCGCGCGCACACACACACGCACACACATGTATAGATACACATACACACACATGCACATAAAAATACACACAAACCCGCGCATACGTGAACACATTCTCAAATGCATTGATACCCAGATACCAACATACATGCTCATTTGTGTGCACAGAGCTTTGAAAACATTTGAAATGATTTTTTGCGGAAATTTAGTATTCTCCGCAGATTTTGCTGTACATTCCCTTCTCCTGCACATTGCCTGTATATTTTTGTGGTTTCGTTTTGAACGAAATTTTCTCAAGCATGATATACTTTGGATTTTGTGTTTTATTACACGTTTCCGAATGGACTTTGTATTTTCCCTACAAAATACGAAACAGGTTTCAAAATATATTATAAAATACAGAATACACAATATATCATGAAATACAAAATACAAAATGTATCATGTTCAGGGAGATCTTTTTCAGAAGAAAACTACGGAAACACATAGCAAATGTGCAAAAAGGGGGAATATACAGCAAAATTTGTTGGGAACATCAAATTATCGCTCAAAAGTATTTCAAATGTTTTCACAGCTCTGTGTGCACATGTACACATACATGCGTATTAACATATGTGCCGGCTTCCCTCTACAGACGCACAAACATACATATCACGTAAGATATTGATGTCAAATTTGTTTCACAGCAGAAAACAACGATGTGCAAATGGGGGATGGCGGAAACCCGCCCACTCCACCTGGCGCAACGGCAAATACGATGACAAGAAACACAGCTGACGTAGCCGTACAATGTGACCTCCTAGTGCATATGAGGCCAGTGGGTGAACTAGGGGATCAGGAGGTGCGAACGATGTGCGGGCGTATCAATCTGAATGGGACCGGAGACGAGTGAGTAACAGTTCTATTGGCTTGAGGAGATACCAGCGTAACATCCAAGTAAACATTTTTTCGGCAAGATTTCTCCGAACTGAACTTATGAAACAGTCTGATATTTCCAGGAAATGATTTTCGGTACTTTAAAAATTGCGGTACATGGCCCGGATTTCAAATTTCGAAAAAAAATTCTCTTTTCCCGATTTCGAAAAAATTTTTTTTTTCGAAATTTCAAATTCGGGCGATGTACCGCAATTTGTGAAGTATAAAAGATTATTCCCTGGAAATGTCAGACTGTTTCATGAGTTCAGTTTGGAGAAATTTTGCCAACAAAATGTTTACTCAGATGGTACGCTGGTATCCCCTTAAGGGGATCCCGTAGACTTACAATCACTGGATCTTTCTCATTGATATACAGGGTGACCTAAGTCAGACAGATGATATTTCAAGGGCGTATTCTGCAGCCAAAATGTAACAACTTTTCCCTCTGGCCAAATTTTTTTTGAGGCTTAGTTTTTGAGATATGAGCATTTTTAAATTTTTTTTCAAATCCAAATCACTCTGAAACACATTGTGCTATATGCTTGAACCTGAAATGATTCGCTAAGTTGGAAAATGGTGAATTTTTGGAAAGAAAATCAAACTATCTGATCTCTCTTGGTTTCGGAGCTACAATAATTTGAAGTTGCTGAATTCTGATTGGCTGAAAGCCAAAAAATTTCAAATCACTATAACTTCAAATTGAAGAATGATGGGATACTATCCTTTTTTTTCTAGAGATCTCCCGTTTTCCAACTTAGCCAATGGCGACAAGCTCAAGTATGTGGCACACAATGCTTTTAAGTGATTTGGATTTGAAAAAAAATCTAATAATGCTCATCTTCCAAAAACTAAGCTTCAAAAAAAATTTTGCTAGGTAGAAAAGTTGTTGCATTTTGGCTGCAGAATACGCCCTTGAAATATAATCTGTCCGACTTGGGTCAAACTGTATAATAAAAAGTGGACAGTGCATAGCATAGCGCTCCGTATGCCAACTTGGTTCTCATCAAAGTGCCGCCATGAAGGGGCACTTCCACCGTCTTTCTCTTCGACAGTCGCGCGGAATCGATCAATTCTGTTGGACTTGACAACGGAGGGGCACTTCTACCGGTATACAAGGTGTCCCAGAATGAAGTATTAGCCTTTCACCAGCGTATTCCTGAGAGAAAAATGAACAACTTTTCCATTTAACATTTTTTGATCCGAAGCTTAGTTTCAGATTTGACTGCAACCAACCAAATGAATGCTACATAAGTATACTCTTTGATCATTGGAATAGCCGATGTACTTGCCACGTGAATGGTCAACTTATTTTGCTTATAACTGAAAAACTAAGCTTCGGATCGAAAACGTTGTTCAGTTTTCTCTGAAAAATACGCTGGTGAAAGGCTGATACTTTGTTCTGGGACACCCTGTATATAGCTTTTTACATGGAACACGTTCCAGTGAGCTATGCACCATCCAGTGCATATTATAGATCAGTGATCTTTCTACCCAAGATACTAAAAAATGACTTAACAAAATGGAATAATACCTTCCCTGATTGTTGCTTCTATTTGTATGGGACAACGTTTGGCTGGTCGATTGAAACCATTCCATTCAATTATTGTTGAGTATTTTGGGTAGAGAGACCTAGTAACTCTCGTTCTACGGGATGTCCTTAAGGGGATATCAGTGATCCCTGCCAATGCAACCCAAGCCGAATCTTTTCTGACAAATTTTTCGACAAGAGAGCAATGAAATCAAAATCTCGCTTTGTGCAGACAACGTTTATTCATTGAAAAAGGTCTGTACAGAGCGATATTCTGATTTTATCGCTTCATTTTCGAATAATTTGTCACAATAGTTTTAGCCGTGTTTTTTTCTAACCAATGGGTTCTGCTTGCATCTTCAAGGGTCGCTAGTATCACCTTACGAGCGAGGATTCGAGCGATTTATCGAAACTTTCTTTCTATCGTATAGGCGTGTCCTTTCCTAACTAACACACTCGGATGGTAATATTCGTATCCTTTTAAGAGGACACGAGTGTTACTATCCGAGCACATTGGTTCGAAGAAAGCACACCCATATGATAGAAAGAAAAGTCTAAAGAACGCTCGTATCCACTTAAGGGCATTCCGAATTCTCAGTTAATAAGTTGTCGCCCCCATTTTCCTCAAAAGTGGATGCACTAAATAGGAAATAATGTATGCTCGCACCTTTGTTACAACTCGAGGAAAATGTAGGTATTCATCATTTTGTGTTCAATTCATTTGGTTTCGAGAAAACTGGGGGCGAAAATTTGAGATCTAGTAGTCTTTGTAGAGGTTTCAGAATCCCATTGAGGAGATATTAGCGCCGTGGTACGAGCCACATCATTTATTCCACACTATATAAAAGTTTTTTGATAAAATCAAAATATCGCTCTGTATAGCAATTATTTTGTACATGTAGAATCGCTGTACAGCGTGATATTTTGATTGTATCAAAACCTTTCCGAATAGTTTGGAATAACCGATTTGACTACTGCCATGTGCAATAGTATCTTCTTAGGGGCATTCTGTAGATCCAGTTACAAGATCTCTTTACCCGTAGTACTAAAAGATGATTCAATAAAATAGAAAAAATCACCCAGCTAGACCTTATTCCATGTGAAGAGAAGACCTGGTTGTTTGATTTTTTCCATTTTATTGAGTTATCTTCAAGTATTTTTGGTAAAGAGATGTGGTATCTCCAGGTTCTACGTGATATCCGGAAGTCATATTCCACTGGATTTATGGAGGCTTTCAGACTAAGTGATCTGAAGACTACTTCGTGAGTAGGATGTAAACATGTTCTGAAAACACCAATGCATTGGAATGATGGTTCACAGTATCTTGAAAAATTAACTGTATCTCGTTTACGCCCAGATTAACTACTTTGAGAGTCTCCCATGTATTGTGAACGCGATTTAAGACTCAATTTGAATAATATTCGCTCACTGCAGAAGCAGATTCAGAAGGAGAGGAGAGGAACAGAGAGGGATTCTCCTTCTCGCCCGTCGACCAGTCGCAGCCAACAACGAGGCCGGAGCTACCACCGTAGCAGAAGCGGTAGGCGAGATAAAAGTACGGAGGAAAAACGGGATTACCGTCCTCGAGAAAAAACTCCAAGAAGCAGTTTAAAGGAGAAACGCCGTGGGGGGAAGGCGAGAGAAATGCCATGGAAGAGGGGAGGTTCCGTTGTCTACCAGAAAGTACCAATGACGAGGGAGATTTTTTATAAATAATCTTATGAAAAAAAATTCATATATCTTTCGGTTGTTTTTGATAATTTTAAATCCTAATTTCTGAATAATTTATAACTACACCATTTTCTTCAAGATTGAAAATAAATAATCTGAAACATCTAAATTCGGAATATTTCACTCGCATTGGAAAGATACCAGCGTACCGACTGAGCGAACAATTCCTGTGCGGGATCACTTTGAATTAAATTTATGAAAATATCTAGAAATTTGAGAAAAAAAAGTTTCAAAATTTGAAAAGAAAATATACTCTTCATAATTTGAAATTCAGGCTTTGTACCGCAATGCATGAAGTATTTCAGATTGACTTCGGAGTGATCATACATGAAAAATTTTTTAGAGAATCGATACGCTGGTATCAACTTGGAATCCCTTTCAACATTACATTCGATCCTTATATCCTATACTTGTTCCCGCCATTTAAAAAAATTTGGTCTGGGAAGAGAGAATAATTTGAAAGTGAGACGAGTGTTCTTTTCTGTTCGAATTACCACTTGGCTCGAGCATAATAATTATCATGCCTGAAATGAAGGAACCAAATTGTTGCAGGGTCAAGTTTGAAATAATGTATTTGGTTCGCGTTGTACTTCCAGCTACTAGACATCGCCGAGATGTTTTGTAAATACAGCTTGCAAAATGTAAGGGGAATGTCGGTGAACTTTGAATAGTTTATTGAAACGAATTTGCAATCGAATACAAAAACATGGAAGCGTGAATATCCCCACCTATTCTAATAACGTATCCAATCGTAGTATTTCATTCAAGGGAATTGATTTTGGATGACTGATATTGGTTTTGAAGCAGATTCTTTCATATTCAATTTTGAATTCGTTTCGATAAACGAGTCAAACTTTGGCAACATGTGTTTGAGAGGTATGCTGGCAATAGATATTTTTTCCAGCATTCAAGACTTCGAGGTACTAGCGATGGACAAGATATTCTGAGTATGGTTCTGAATTTTCAGGGAAAATATAGTTTGAAAAACAAACTACGGAAAAAACGATTTTGTTCCGAAAAAAAACGAAAAAATAATTTTGAATCAATGCTGCAATATATTTTGTTGTACTAGATTTTTGAAATTCAATTCTTGATTTTTAATTGAACCCTGGTGTGGCGTTGGCAACACTGTACGAGAATTCGCAATTTGAGGAACAACTTTGATACACTTTGATTGATTCTACGTGTATTATAATGGAAACGAATTCAATCAGGTTTTCGCGTACAAACTTATTCTTCCGACTGTCGAGTACACATTGGGTGGTAGCCATCCATTCATGAAACAACTGTATTCTTGAAATTATCAATTTCACACAAATGAAAATGCCATGGGTGAGCTTGAATACAAAAATGTACTTACATGAAGCTTGGAATCAAAATATCATGTTCTTCGGACCTATTAAAGCCTCATTACTTTTGTGGAATTTGGAAGGGAATGGTGTTTTTGTGGAGGAAATGCCTTAACAAGATTCTAAGACTAAGCCAATAATGGTCCATGACTGCGCCATAGCCGAAATTAATGGTACGATAATGGCAATCATTATGCTCCTGAATAGCCATCAGTAATAGGCTGCTGGATAGTAAGTTAGGCCCAGCAATTGTGAAAGATAATCAAGCGATGATAGAATTGATAATTGGTCCAATGCAGAGTCGCCAGATTTGACACGAAACCGTTACTGCACACCGACGCAACGGTACGTACGTGTGAACGTGTGATACGTACGTGTCTTCACAAGTACGTACCGTTACGTCTGTGTGAGTAACGGTTTCGTGTCAAATCTGGCGACACTGGTCCAATGATGGACCGATTATCGGCTATTCCCTTTTCTGAGTACCTTTTCAGCCAGTAATGGGTGATATCCCAGCCAGCAACCAGGAATCGTCAAGTGATTTTGGGTTTTTGGCTGAGAGAATCGAGAGCGGATGAATTTTCACGTGAGCTCAGTTGTTGTTCACATGGAGTTCAGCACAATGAGGGCGCACACCGCATTGTTCCGAACCTGATATGGGGGAAGAATATTCTTTTGTGGTCTAACTACACCGGCGCGGACCAGTAATAGCTGAGAGATGTTAGGTTGTTGGCTCAGGGGATGGGGGCAACAACATTCTCCGCGTTGACTCCTCGTCTCTGTTTCCAAGGATTGCAGTACGTTGAGTACGGAGAGCGCATGGTTCCCAGGCTGATACAAAGACGGAATATTGTTTTCTGGTCAGAGCACACCTCGATGAACTGGAAATCCTCCAGAGATTTGAGGTTTTTGACTTAGAGAATCAACCCTGGTGAAAATGGAAGCGGGAAGGAAGAGTAAACGAAACGTATGCTGGAGCGTAACGGAAACGTATGAGGAGTGGTAATTGAAACTAAAGAAGCGTATAAAATTCAAAAGACCTAAATCAGAAACTTGAACCTCATAGTGAGAATGGAACCGGGAAGTTTCACCACAGCAGTCGAGGGTCCTATCAACTGAGCCATGGATCGTCTTTGATGTCGGTTACTCAAGGATATTATTTGAAGTCAGAATAGATATGATTCGCACAAGCTTGATGTAAGTTACTATTACGTCATATGAAGCGTGTGTGAAACGGGTTCGCTAACCTATGAAGTGTATGTGGAACACATGGATTTACATCACATCAAGCAGGCTTCACACGCTTCAGGAAGAGGGAATTGAAACATTCTTCGCTTCGTATGCGTTTCCTTCGCAGTTTGTGTATACGCTCCATTTTCACCAGGGAGGACGAAATGAATTGTCGTGTGAGCTTGTTTTTGTTCGGATGGAGTTTAGTACAACGAACGCGTGAAGTGCATTATTCCGAGGCGTATATGCTCTAGTAGAAATTTGATCAGGCATTCCCTATGTCCAGCAAGGTCCTAATCAGGTGAAAATCCGGGAAACGTGAATAAGGAAAATCTTATCAGGCCCTTTTGAGGGGGTTATCCGATTGTCCCAATGAGATGCAAATGGGGATATAACACAGGGCTACAATAGGGTCCGAATGGAATTCCATAAAAAGGAGCAAAGTTGGGAAAACCATAACGAAACCTGATGAGGACCTGATAGGAAATCAGGCATGGCTCGTGAGCCCCTGGTATTTTCCCTTTCAAAATATCCACTGGGGTGTGCACGGAATATTCTTCTCTAGTGAGAGTGTACCTCTATCAAGCGGCAACCGATAACAGATTCTAGGTTTTATCCGTAGAAAATGAAGGCAAGGGGATATTTCGCGGAAACTCGTCTCGGTTTCTTTGCATTGAAGAAGATGGAGCGCGGGAACCGTATAGTTCCGAGGCTGATGCGGAGACGGTGTGATTTCTTTGTGCCTACGCCCGCCTCTGTGAACTAGGAATCCTCGGGAGATTTTGGGTGTCTGGTTCGGAGAATGAAGGCAAGATCGTTTCTCGCGTGACTTCGGCTCTGTTTCCATGGAATCTGGTACATGAAGCGCGGGGAAAGGATTGATCCAAGACTCATATGAGGACTGGATATATTTGCCTGGTCCAAGCATACTCCTTCCAACAAGGAATCGTTGATAGAATTTTGGTATGCGGCTAAGAAAATCAGAGCAAGATGATTTTTCGAGTGAACACGTGTTTCTTCCCATGGGTTTGAGTGAAACGTGAGCGGAAATCGCACTGTTCGAGGCCGATATAAGGACGGGATATTTTTTTCTGACTTACCCCTGTCCCTACCAACTGGGAATCGTTGGGAGGTTTTGGGTCTTTGAGGCGAGGAACCAAGGGGAAATAATCCCACCAGTGAACACATGTTCGTTTCTATGGGTTTCAGTCAAACGAGGGCGGAAACTGCACGGTTCCGAGGCGGGTATGAGGATGGAATATTTTTCTCTGACTTACCCTTGTCCCCGACAACTAGAAATCGTTGAGAGATTTTGGGTCTTTTACGCGGACAACCAAAGCGAGATCATGTTTCAAGGGTCGCGTGTCTCTCTCCATAGGTTTGAGTGGAACAAGAGCGGAAATCGCACTGTGGCGAGGCTGACATGAGGATGGGATGATTTTTTCCGACCCACCCTTGTCCCCACCAATCCCCACCAACTGGGAATCGTTCAGAGATTTTGAGTCTTTGACGCAGAGAACCAATGCAAAATGATTCTTCCAGTGAACACGTGCTCGTCTTTATGAGTCCCAGTCAAAAGAGGGTGGAAACCGCACTGTTCCGAGGCTGATATGAGGGTGGGACATGTTTTTCTGACTTACCCCTGTCCCTGCCAACTGAGAATCATCGAGAGATTTTGGGTCTTTCAGGCGAGAAACCAAGGCAGAATGATTTTTCCAGTGAACACGTGTTCGATTCTATGGGTTCAGTCAAACAAGGGAGGAAACCGCACTGTTACCGCAGGCGGATATGGGGATGGAATATTTTTTTCTGACTTACCCACGTCCCCGACAACTGGAAATCGTTGAGAGATTTTAGGTCTTCTACGCGGACAACCGAAGCGAGGTCATGTTTCGAGTGTTGCGTGTCTCTCTCTCCATAGGTTCAAGTGGAACGAGAGCGGAAATCGCACTGTTCCGAGGCTGATATGAGGATGGGATGATGTTTTCCGACTCACCCTTGTCCCTACCAACCGGGAATCGTTGAGAGATTCTGGGTCTTTGACGCAGAGAACCAATGCAAAATTATTCTCCCAGTGAACACGTGCTCGTCTCTATGAGTCTCAGTCAAGAGAGGGCAGAAACCGCACTGTTCCGAGGCTGATATGATGATAGGTTGTGATGATTTTTCTCGACCCACCCTTGTTCCTACCAACTGGGAATCGTTGAGAGATTATGGGTCTTTAACGCAGAGAACCAATGCAAAATCATCCTTCCAGTGAACACGTGCTCGTCTCTATGAGTCTCAGTCAAACAAGGGCGGAAACCGCACTGTTCCGAGGCGGATATGAGGATGGAATATTTTTTTCTGACTTACCCTTGTATCCGACAACTGGAAATCGTTGAGAGATTTTGGGTGTTTTACGCGGACAACCAAAGCGAGATCATGTTTCGAGTGTTGCGTGTCTCTCTCCATAGGTTTTAGTGGAACAAGAGCAGAAATCGCACTGTTCCGAGGTTTTCTTCTGACTTACCCCTGTCCCTGCCAACTGAGAATCTTCAAGAGTTTTCGGGTGTTTGAGGCGAGAAACCAAGGCAAAATCATTCTTCCAGTGAACACGTGTTCGTTTCTATAGGTTCAGTCAAACAATGGTGGGAACCGCACTGTTCCGAGACGAGTATGAGGATGGAATATTTTTTTCTGGCTTACCCTTGTCCCCACCAACTGGGAATCGTTGAGAGATTTCGGGTTTTCGACGCGGAAAACCATGGACAATGATTCCTCCAGTGAACACGTGTGCGTTTCTGCGGGATTCAGTCAAAACAGGGCGGAAACCGCACTGCTCCGGGGCGCATAAGAGGATGAGATATTTTCTCCTGGTCCAACTGTGTCCCTACCAACTGTGAAACGTTGAGAGATTCTGAGTCTTCAACGCGGAGAACCAAGGCAAAATGCTTCTTCCAGTGAACACGTGCTTGTTCCTATGGGGTTTGGTCAAAAGAGGGTGGAAGCCGCATCTCATTATTGTGGAAAAAAGAATCATCAGAGATACTCATTTTGCCATGCTTCCAACTGGATCCGACCCCTTACACCAGATTATAGTCCACTGAAAAAGAAGTATTGTTGCTATAACGATCTCAAAGTATTCTCATTATAGCTAACTTCATAGAAAGTCACAGTGACGACCCATATACTTGTCTTAACTATACGGATTGTTGTCATAAGCATATATTCAGGTTATGAAACTATACGGATCGTTACTCTGACTATGTGCGAAGTTAGCTGTAATTGAAATACTTTTGGATCTTTGCAAGAACCATACTTTCTTTTCTGTGTGTGTAATAAAATAAGTCGAAAGTTATTAAAGACTATCATCTACATATTGAAGGGTATGATCTATATGCTCATCCTCATATTCAATAAACACGGTGGTATCTGGTATTCGACTTCTCATACTCAATAATATCTCTTTTTCTCCATGTCTCACTTTGCAAAATAGAGCGTTTCGTTCAGCGCGTAACCTACATTCTTCATGATTCCTACATAGTTTGTAGGTAAAATATGAGAGGTTGTATAAAACATTCCGGCAAAAAATTTGTGATTGGGAAGAATAGAAGAGAATTGAGATTGAAGAAACTGAATTCGAATTTTGAACTCATTTCAAACAAATGGTCCTCTTCTCTACTCTCTCTCATTCCAGGGTGGAATTTCCTTCCAAATCTGTTATTCCCTTTCAATTTTTCCAATTTCAAATTCAGAATACAACTCCTATGTTGTGAATGAATGTCGTTAAGGGCATCCCGAAACCCCTAGGAATGTGACTAGAACTCAAATTTTTACCCCCATTTTTCTCGAACATGAATGATTCAAATGAGAAATAATGAATAGCTGCATGTTTCTCGAGTTGTTAAGGAAATGTGGGTATTCTCATCCTCTATTCAATTCATCCATTCCTGAGAAAAATGGGAGAGCATATCTAATAACTTTGAGAATTCGGAATGTCCTGAACAGTTTTGCATTGAGCATCATGTTAAGCTCGACTACATGCATCTTATATGACAACAACAGTTAACGTGTATAATTATAATTGTACATTGAAAAGTGAAGTATTTAAAAGTCATATAAACAATGATGTTGTGTGAATGAAACTTGGTATAACGATGAGCATTACATTTCAAATACTTATAGGTATACATATATACTCACAACATTTTTCACTCACCTTTATACTCAGTGAGCTTCGAATTTTTCAATTCTTCATTATTGATACCATTAAGCCATACGCATACTGTAGAATAACCATCCTAGGTAACACACCAAGAATTCTCTTTCAAGAACATGAATAGAATCCTTGAGGAACTCTTTCTGAACTGATGAATCCATTAAGAATTCTGGAAGTGCTCTATTCCGTTGGGATTAACGAGTTCTTCTGAAACACTGTTCGGATTGTTTCAGTGTTCTTGAAGAACTCGTTAATGTCAGCAAAATAGAGCACTTCTAGAATTCCTGTTGGATTCGATAAGTTCGAAAAGAGTTCTCCAAGAAGTCTCTTCATATTCTTGAAAAAGACTCCTTCGTGTGTTATCTGAGATTCCCTAAGTTTCTTACCATGTTGAAAATTTCTTAAAATTTCATTGATTTTTCAATTACACGTGTGGAATACATTTCGGATCCTTGGTAATTGAATTGAGAACTCATTTATTTGTAATTCAATTCTCAGTTCTTGCTGTATTATATTGCTCACAAAAAGCATTCTTTGGTAAAGAAGCCGGGCAGGAATCTGAATTAAACCCGGATAGGACTCGCGGGTCTTTATCCGGGTGTATCCGGGTGCATATACGGAATTTGCGGTGATTCTTCACCCGGTTTTATCCGAATCCTATCCGGACTTCAATACTGGATATTTTTCGAAATCTCCCATGAAAATCGAAAATAACTTATTCTGTTTTTTGTTTCGGGTTTCATTTTGGATTCCAAAAAATATCTGGATTCAAAATCCCGAATAGGATCTAGATTAAACTGGATCAAGAATCACCGCAAAATCCGTATAAGTATACGGATACAACCAGATGGAATCCCGGCAGTTCGATCCGAGTTTAATTCGGATTATCATCCGGGTTCTATCTGGGTTACTATCCGGTTTTTATCTGGACCATTAGCCGGATTTCATCTGCTTTTCTGTCCGGTTTTTTTATCAGGGTTCTTCAATCACTGAATTTCCATTTTTCGTACTCTAAATTTCAAGATATTTCTGGATCACATGAATGGAAATTGTTTCCCATTGAGCTCTCCAATATACTGGAGTCACTGATCTCTACTATACACTGGATAGCGGATCCGTCCAAATTCTTGTGATGAATAGAGGACCGCAGATACTATATGTTAAGTGGGCCAAATGTTTATTTTTGGTGGGAAATTTGTACTATATGAGCATATTTTCTACAAATATATTTCATGAATTAATATAAACGTTCGTTTAATCCCTTATTCATTCCAATGTAGTTGAAATTGCATTCTGAATTATGAAAGATCGCACATATACCAAAAAATGGTGGTCGTTATGATTTATTTCATATTTGATGGGAAAAAATGATATTTCTTATTTTAGAACAGTTTTTGTTCATCAAAATAGCAATCACTTATCATTCTTGAATGTTTTTCATCACGTGGTATAAGAATAATCGTAGAGATTGAATTGTTATTGATGAATTGGATAAAAGTGTATTTATGATTTTTAAATCTCCCGCCAAGAATGGACATTTGGCCCACGTAACATATAGTATCTGCAGTCTTCTAATCGTCACAAGAGCAATTTACAGGAGAGGTGTGTTCCAGCTATCCAGTGTGTAGTAGAGATCAGTGACTGGAGTGCGCACTCCCCAGGAATTCAATGAAATAGAAAGAAAACTCCTTCGTCAGAGGGAGAAGAAGCAGCCCTAGTAAAAATGAATCATATATGCGGCACATATGACCAAACAGGCTACATATATGATTTCACAAATTCATATATGACCCATATAAAATCCATATATGGACCATATATGGCCATATACATCCCATATTTGGAATTGTTCAGCCTATATATGGATCATTTTTGGTCCTTATATGAATCGAATGGCCCTACATGAATTTTATACGGTGATATATGAGTTTTATAACGTCATACATGGCCCATATATGAATTATATAGGGGTCATATATGATTTATATGTTATTATATATGATTTTTACAAGGTCCATATATGAATCAAATACGGTTTATATATGGAGCATATATGAATCATTTTTACTAGGGAGTGAATACACGAAGGAGATGTTGTTACCCATTCAAGTACCACCTTCGCTACGAATATCGTGGGAATCGTTGTGGAATGTTCTTAGCAAAGGTACTATTTTTGTATAGCGTTATCTCTCTGACGTCAACGGTTTTTCTTTCCGACGGAAGTTTTTTGAGGAGTTCAATGTTGCCTCCATAACATATGGTTGATGTCAGTCATGCAAATAATTTTCAATAGTTTATAATACAGTTTGTCACAGGTCTGTTGGAAAGAGATCGCTGTTGGTACAGTATTCTCTTCCTTGTCGCATTAAACGATCCCTTCTTCTCTGCACGTCGTAATCTAGTGAGTCCTTCCATTATGTATCAGGCCAATTCCACATGCGTTCCCAGCCAACAATACTAGAGAAGCGCTCCTAGAAGCGAGCGGTAGTAGTGCTTCCTGATGAAAATTTTTCCCTAATGGTAGCGAAATTCCAACAGTGCTATCAGAAGCGAGTGGTGGTACTGCTTTCCCACTTAAATTGGTATCTTTTGGTAGCAAGACTGTGGGAATACCCCTAGAAGTGAGCGGCAGCAACGCTCCCGTATGAAAATGTCTTTTTTATGGAAGCAAGATTGCAGAAGCGCTTCTTGGAACGAGTGGTAGTAATGCTTTCTGATGAAGGTTTCTTTTTAATAGTAGCAAAATCCTATTAGCGCTTCTATGAGCAAGCGGTAGCAGCGCTACTTTCAGAGAAGAGGATGCGCCAAACCCAGTTAAGTGTACTTCTATGAGACAGTTTTATATGCATTATTAGTTACGCGTCAACACCAGTGATAACTTGCACGCAGTGTTCGTCGACAAATAATAATACCAAAATAATGACCGAAAGTGATCTTTTATTTGAAAAAAATATCATATATTGAGGTACGTACTTATGATCATTTCAATTTATGCATGTAACATAAAATACCTTATTGCCGACCTCATCTCCTTAACCTCATTTTCCGACCGCTTTGCACTTTTTTGGATAAATATTTGTATATCCATGTGAATGAATTGAATTTAGTATAAATGTGCAGACAGATGATCATGTGCTTGCCCTTGTTCATGAAATACCAACGCTTATGATCATTTCTTTTTTTTTTCTAATGTAAATGATTATAGGATTCAGGAGAGTTATCGCAAATATATAACTTTACCTTATTATAACCTCATCCATACCTTATTATAAGATGAAAGGACATCGTTTTATTTATCGGAAGTGAGATTTTCTTTACAAAATATAGTGTAACCCCTTCTGTCACCTACATGACACAACGCGAGTTAGTACTCCATTTACATGAAATTTCACATGATACATATCCATGATATTTATCACACATATCAATGAATTGAATTGATGGAGGATTGTGTTTAAACGTATCCAACTGTCTGGTGTAGTTAAACGTCTAAAATTGTCTAGATATAAATGATTTTAAAAAATTCTATAATATTACAACGTATTGAAAAAAATACTTCTTATAGCTTAAAAAAATTTTCTTTCACTGCGATTCAAATAACATTTCCAGTTGACCGGAATGGTATTAATTCACTACCCTGGCGGAAAAATTTGGTTGAATTTTGTTCACTTTTGGCACAGCAATATTTCAATAAAATTCAATGGAAATCCTCAAACTTCAACCAACTTCAATGGAAGTCAACCAATTTCACTAAAAATTACTTAATTTCATGGACAATTATTGAATTTCACCGGAATGGTGTTGAATTCAGTGGAATTTTGCTAATTTTCAATGAAAATCAATTGTGCCAAAAGTGAATGAAATTCAACAAAATTCAACGGAATTTTTCCACCAGGGTAGAAAATGTTGTAATTTTTATTGTATTATTTTTCTCCGTGTACATGTACAGATTAATAACTTCCAGTATGAAACTGGAAGTTTTCAGGAAATGTATTTTACATTGTGGAACGTATATCAAATATTTATAGAACATCAGTCATTTTCGAGAAAAGTGGGGAAGAGATTTGGGATTTTTTGGGATTCCGGAATGCTCAAGCGTATACCGAGCGTGAATTAAAACATGAAGAGTAGTCCAAACGTGTGTTTGAAGTACGTATAACCTATTGGAAAAAACACCAATGTCATAGGAATCGGGCTTTGAGCATGGAAGCTTAATTAGAGAGTGGATAGGAAGGATGTAAGATACAATAGTAAAGTCATCTGAAACACGCTCCCATTACATTTCATGACACGCTTCCCTTTTCTAGGAGTAGAATACACTGGAAACAGAAGCTTCAGCGATATCGATAATATCTCCTCAATAACCTGCTTCATTGAAAAATTTTATGCTGATGTACAGAAAAAAGTATTCCTTTGAATCTAAGAAATTTTTACTTGGATGGATCAAAATATTTCTTTCACAAAAATAAATATTTTGTGTATTTAAGAAAGTTTATCATCCGCTCTTTGTTCTAAAGAATAAATTTGTTCATATCAAGACGATATTTATTCTTGTCGAAAAAATATTCATTTCGACCGGTTCAAATAGCAGTGCCTTAAATTTAAAGAAAAACTTCTTCCTGGGATATTACTCAAAGTAGCGCTCCCTATCAGCATTCCTGGTAATGTCACCTGGAAGCACCACTGGTAGTGCTACCCAGAAGCACTTTTAGTAGCACCCAGGCAGTATCAATCGCAGCGTGTGATAGTATTCTTAGTAGCGCTACTGCCAAGCATTTCTAGTACGCTACGCTCATGGTAGCACTTCTGGTAGTGCTGCTTGGTAGCAACCCGGCAGTGCTTTGAAAGCGAAATATGGTAGCGTAGAGTCTCAGGTCCAGCAAAATGCTATCTCACTCGATTCTACTTGCTACCTGGTAGTATGAGTAGTAGCAAATTTTGAAAAGTGGAAGCGTTTTGCTAGCTGGGTTAGAATTTCTCAGGAACAGAACGGGAATTTGCAGGGAATTCTAGCCCTCGATCAATGAGATTTCTGGAAACAGTTCCGTCATGTCAACAATGCCAATCGAAGTTGCCTTCAAAATTATTGTGTGTAATTTGATTTGCTCATTCTTTCGAAACCATCGAATCAGATCATGGTCTCCAAAAGAATCAACCAATTAGCAAATCACACGATAATTTTGAGGCTACTCTGATGCCGATGCATGTAAAATGGGCCTTACAGTCCCTGTAACAGACAGTAACAGAGTATGAACAGTTCAAGATCTGACGACTGATTGGTTCAATCTTGTAGAATCTGATTGATCAAGATTTTGCCAAGACATGAGAGACCCAATCAATCGGAATCGTCATAAAATCGGCGGAATTCCCAAGTTTTCAAAATCCCTGATAGAAGTGTTCAAACGTCGCCACCATGTCTTGGCAACACATAATCATTGGCCAGACTCTGATATAGAAACTTCCAGCTTTTATACATGAATTCAGTGATGAATACACAACGATAAAACATAAGAGTATAACCAGAGTATAACCAGTGAAAATCACTGTTGATGAGGTGAAAAGAATGTTATTATGAAAACTATATTTTTCAGAAGAAAATGCATCTCGGAATGTGAAATGGAATATGAAATCTGCAACTGAAAAAGTTCCTATTCTCGAAGGTGCTTCTGAAGGTAAAGCAAGCAAACTTAGTGAGTTCAAATCAGGAAAGACCCTTCTTAGATCTCTTAGAGCTGACCAATGTCCAACCAAAATAGATATTCAAGCTTTATTTGGATTACGAAGTGATAATTGAGATGAAAACGAGCTCATAGATGCAATTTGATTGAACTTTGATCAGATCTCCCTGGTGAAAATTTCCGCTTGCTGGAAGCGGAGATTGAAACAACTGAAGCGTAAAATGTTTCAATTTCCGCTTCTTTCGCGCTTGGATACCGTTTTGTTTACTCTTCCGCATCGCTTTATCCCCTCTCCACGCTCCCATTTCCACTAGGACTAAGAGCGCTAAAAAGGGGCTTTTCTGATTCCTGTTAACTGGGAGAGCATTTGCAATTTTACTCCTACCGTCCTAAATTTCAGGTTCTCTAATTATGACAAATGAAATTAAAAAAAAAATTCTATCACTTGAAAAACTAATAGTTCCAGATAATCCGGATACAGACGAACTCATCGAGAATCTGATTACTGAAATTCAAAAGCGTCCAGTGATTTGGAATCACCGTTTAAACATCATACACAGATCCAGGAATGCCAAATCAATTGCATGGAAATCAGTTTCAGACGCTGTAGGAGGTAATCATGTTATTTAAATAATATTATTGCAATTGAATTTTATTATTATCGATGCATTAAAACAAAGTTTTCCAAAAATGAGTGCACGCCATCGGTCACAGATCGAAATTGCAGGGTCCCAGACAGCAAAAGAGTCCCTTCAAAGAGCTCCCGTTATGACAGTGAATATGAATTCATTATGAATAGTTTGAATTCGAAATCAATTCTTAATGAACAACTTAATGTTCAGAAAGACTTCATATTATGAGTTCATGAAGGATTCTTCAGGTATTCAACATGTATTCAATTTGAATTCATTGAATTCATATTGAATCCATTTTTACTGTCATCACGGGGACTGTTGAGGAATTCTTTCAGAAGTCTTCAAGAATTCAAACAGATCATTTTTGCTGTCTGGGGTAGCTCACACGAGTGTAACAGCCCGGCAGCACCGGACTTTTCTACGTCACCTCTACGTGGCATCTTCATTCATCCACCATTTATCCACATATGAAGATGCGACGTACAGATTGGTGAGTGTGCTTTTAGGGAGTACATTCGTGTGAAGACACAGGATTCTCCCGATTGCGCGAACTCTTGGTCCCAGGAGCCATGATACAGCTGGATTCAGCTGATGGAAATTCATTTCTCAAGTCTCGGGGGCACGATGCCTACAATCGGGGAGCATGTTCCCTCCTGATACTCCTTGGCTATCACCCTCTCAAGTCTGGGAGCGCTCGTCTATATACTTCTGTTGAGTTCAAGTGTTATAACAATTCAGAAAAAAATGTTTTGCCGAAAAATTGTGAGATTTGTGACACAATGTTCACAAACAATAAATCTTATTAAAAATCCTCGATGATTCCTCATTAAGAATCACTGGAACTTTCCCATAGCATATATGTATATATATATATATATATACGTTTGGCGAATAATAGACAGGGGTGGAGGGTTTCATCAAACCAGTCGTAAGACTGATCACTTCATGATGATGATGATATACAGGGTGGGGCATTTGAAGTGTCGCAGGCGTTTTTTCCGAAAATAAAATGAGATACGAGAAAATTTTTCGGACAAAAGTTGTAGGGTATCGAGGGGGACATCCGATGGTGGCCTTGGCTCTGACCTCAAATCTCATCTTCAAGGGCATTCTGAGGTCAACTCTTGTTTTTTAAATAGCATCCCATATCTTTTACTGCAGATTTGGATTCTAGGTCAAAAACCGAGAAACTTTTGTCTGAACCATTTTCCTGAAATCCGCGAAGATGGCGCTCTAATCGATATTGTTCCATACTGAATCTGACATTAGAATAACTCGAAAACGAAGGGTCTTGGAGGAGAATGTTCCGGACAAAAGTTGTCTGATTCCAAGGGGGACCCCTTGAACTGAAACGGAGGTGATGGGGTATAACAGACAAAACACAACACATTTCAATCGTCTACATCACTTGGATAATTTTAATGCAGTAGATGCTCAAAATGATGGCCTTCGACTTCAATACACATTTCAAAACGTTCCACAAAAGATTGCTGAACTCGTGCTAAAATATCTTCATTGATGCTCGCGCATGCATTGATGATTCGTTGACGCATATTCTCAGGTGTAGTCGGTGCTTGTTGATAAACTGTATCTTTTATGTATCCCCATAAAGAAAAATCTGGAGAAGTAAGATCCGGAGAACGGGCAGGCCAATGAACTGGTCCACGACGTCCTATCCATCGTCCAGGATAATCTCTGTCCAATATTTCTCGAGCTGTGACTGCATAATGGGATGGACAACCATCGTGTTGATACCACATATTTAATCGTTCCTGAATAGGGATGTCTTCAAGTAATGTTGGAAGTACTTGATCTAAGGAATGTCTGTACTTCTCTCCATTTAGCGTAGCTGCAATGAAGTACGGGCCAATTACTCGAGATCGAAGAATACCACACCAAACATTCACAGCCCATTGTCTTTGATGCTCTACTTGACGTAACCATCTTGGATTTTCTGTCGCCCAGTAATGCATATTATGTCGATTTACTTGACCATGATTGGTGAACGTCGACTCATCAGAAAATAATATGTTGATGAAGTTGTTATCGTGCATTTGCGCTAGACCCCATCGACAAAACTGTACACGATTTTTGAAATCATCACCGTGAAGGTCTTGATGCAAACAAATGTGATACGGATGGAATTTGTGACGTTTCAGTATTCGAAGAACACTTCTTCGAGAAATTCCCGAATGGAGTTCAATTTCACGAGAGCTCACGTGTGGATTATTGGCTACTGCAGCTAGTACATTAACTTCCGCATTTTCTCCGCTAACAGTTCTCATTCGATGTCGTTTTTCCCTTGTAACACTTCCCGTTTCTGAGAATAATTTTGTAATGCGTTGAAAAAACCTAATGGATGGCGTTGTTCTTTCAGGAAATCGTTCTGCATACAAGTCATATGCTTGTCTGGGTTCCTTATGCACTTCACCGTAAATGTAGATCATATCGATCTTCTCAGAAACCGTGTATCGGATATCCATGATTTTCAATTTGTCATAAACCAAGTAATAATCAAATGTAACTGACAAACTGACTTTCAGAATCGTGAATTTTCACTGAACCCCGTCGTTTGTTTACATCGCGTGAGCTCTGAATGGTGGTAATGTAGACGATTGAAATGTGTTGTGTATTGACAACTTTTGTACGAAACATTTTTTTGCAAGACCCTTCGTTTTCGAGTTATTCGAATGTCAGATTCAAAATGGAACAATATCGATTAGAGCGCCATTTTTGCGGATTTCAGGAAAATGGTTCAGACAAAAGTTTCTTGGTTTTTGACCTAGAATCCAAATCTGCAGTAAAAAATATGAGATGCTATTGAAAAAACAAGAGTTGATCTCAGAATGCCCTTGAAGATGAGATTTGAGGTCAAAGCCAAGGCCACCATCGGATGTCCCCTTCGGTACCCTACAACTTTTGTCCGAAAAATTTTCTCGTATCTCACTTTATTCTTGGAAAAAACGCCCGCGACACTTTAAATGCCCCACCCTGTATATGTATATATATATATATCATTTATGCAGGAATAATGACGCCAGAATTAGCAATGAAGAAGTGGAGATCTCTAAAAGATTCATATGTGAGGATTTTAAATGAAGAGAAAAAGACCAAATCGAGTGGTTCTGCGAGACAGAAAAAAATAAAATGGAAATGGTACGAACAAATGGAATTCTACCGCGATCAACAAGCTGTAAGAAGGTCATTATCATTTTGTTTGAATATTTCTTGTTTAAAATGCCTGTTAGAATCTGTTATAAAATTTCGAACAAACTTTGACCGATTTTGATGTTGGAAAATGCGGTGAAAAACGGGTAGGTTTTTATCTGCTCCTTTTTGCTTTGAAATATTCTGTTGGAAACTGACAACAATTTTATGATCGATTCTGCTTGATATTTATGACTTGGAAACTCCAATCTTACTGGTTACAATATCTTTTGAAGGATTCTGATCGGGCCTAAGAAGATGATTAGATCTGTGGTACCAGAATACTGTTTACGCGATTTGCACATTTATAGTACATGCACAATATTTGGGTGCTACACGGGTAGAAGGTACGTCATTTTGCCCGAAGTTCCCATAACAAAAACCAGTCGAAATTCAACAGGAATTTTCTCAGATTTTCCAAACAGGTTTTAATATGCATTCGAAACAGGGTTCCGAACAGGGGGCATAATCTCAAATAGAAAATTTTTAAACGGATTTCAGCGTCGCCAGACGATAGTACAGTGAACTTTTTTACATGTACACACCAACACTAATTCGAAAATCGGTGTGATTTGTTGATTTTTTGTGTTAGTTGTGTCTATGGCAAATAGTTCACTGTACTACCGTATGGCAGCGCAGAAATCCGTGTGAGAATGTTCCATTTGAGATTATGCCCCCTGGTTCCCAGGAAGTGTCCCGAATTAGAAAGCCTTTTAAAACAGCGTTGTTCCGTGATTTTTCATAACAGGGGAAAAAATCAACCTGTGGAGCTTGGAGGTAGATGTTTTTATATATTCAAAGTATATAATAAATATTTTTGGAAAGTGATATAAACAATCACAACAGATTATCAGTCTATTTTATGAACGCAAGATTGCGTCACGTGATCAATCTTCGTGACCACGTGACTGCAGGCGTCGAATAAAGTCACAAAGATCACAGCGCCACCTGACCTAACTTCTTTGGAGGAACTAAGATGATGTTTTCTTATTTCCGATAGAGTTGCACCCCCCTGCACCGAATCCTCATTGTGCTGAAAATTCATATCTCGAACGTTGATAGACCGAAAGTTCTTTGTGCCGAACGTATTTGATTGGATGAAAAGGGCGACTTCTCATCTATTCTACAAGACTGGCGGATCTGATTGATTTCGGCATAATAAAATTTCGGTCTATCAGCGTTCAGAATATGGATTTTCGGTACAATGAGTATTCGGAGCAAGAAGCATTCGGTGTACTGAGGGCCCACCCTGTCTGGCATCACTACTGGGGCACACACACAACGTTCTTTCAACATCCTGAGACGTCATTTGTACATTCTCTGTGAAATGAAACCCGTTTTTACAACGTTCAGAAAACCTCCTGGTGCTGTATGGGTGATAACTCAAAAACTGCACGACATATTGAATCGAAAAAAAATTCCAGTCAGTATTGAACCTTTTAGTACGCACTACAAAATGGCACCTCATCAGTTCGCACATGGGTCATTCATTTCTAGCCATTGTTATACACAGAAACATTGGTGAAAAAAATATAGCAAAATTCGTAATCATACTTCTAATTTCCTAGAATGAAGCTATGCACTGGGAATCAGGCAACGATTAGATTTCATGTGCTTTGAAAATTTAGAAAGTATTGGAAAATTCGTCTTGAGAGAAATCACCTAGACAACAGTGACCCAGTACGTACTGAAAGGGTAAAATTCTTTTCTATGTGAACCTGAAAAGTTGGTTAAAAAGTCTGGTTTGATTTTTTTTTAGCACCTCAAAGTCGTTTCTTGGTGAACAAAACGCGTTTTTTCATTCAAGTCCAAGAAAAATCATGAGTTCACGATTTTTTCTGCGTTTCGTAGATGCACACAGGAGAAAAATATGTAAAAATTGAGAATCTTTAATTAAGAACCACGGCCTCGATTTTTTCTGCAAATTGGAAAGTGCAGCGTTGAGACGCTCTTGGAACAACTTAGTAAATCTACTGCAATTCATTTTTTCACCTTGGAGGAAATTTTTTCATATACTTGAAACATACACCAAGAATCCCTCGGAACTGAATGGGTTAATTTCTTTTTTCTGTTCTAATAAAAATCCAGACTCAACGCTGTTTTCGTACCTTCTAATTCCAGGGCAACCTCTGAATTATGAATCATTACTGAGGGGCCTTCCGAAGTAGCTGATCTGATCAGGTGGTCAAGACCAGATCACTTCTCAACCAATCAAAGTGATCTGGTCTTGACCACCTGGTCAGGTCAGCTACTTCGGAAGGCTCCTATGTTAGTTTGATTTATTAAGCCAGTCATTTATTCTCAGCACTGTGACAAATTTGCCAGATATCTCTAATGAAGAGCCAGAAAATCAACCTATGGATGAAATTCCATCAGCAAAACGCAAAAAAACTGAAAAAGAAGAAAAAATTGACACTTTGAAATCAATAGCAACAACGTTAAGTAATCCTCCACCTTTTCCACCTATTTCCACAATCCTACCCCCATCTTCAAAAAATGAAACATCCCCTCCAAAAGATGATACTTATTACATCGCTGTGCTGATTCAAAATTCATTGAAAAGACTGCCAAATACAATTAAAATGCAGTTTGCAATGCAACTGCTAGCCATGAGGGTCCAAAAAGAGCAACAATGCACCAATACTAATAATTGAAAAAGGAATTACATCATTCATGTTCATTACCATTACTCTATTCTCTATTATTATGTTTCCATCTTTGACTATATAAGTATGGACTGCTAGCCCCCCCCCCCCCCACTTTTTCTATATAAAAGCCGTATGGGTCCTGTCTCCAAGATCTAGCGAGATATTTCGATATTTCGTGATGTCAGAGGTACCAAAAAGACGGTAATTCGAAAAATAAAATCGAGTGCATATAATTAATTGCATTGAATTTATGGTTTTCGGATTTATAATCAATGAATATGTCAGAATTCTAGCTCTCTGTAAAATTTCAAGTGAAATAACCTGAAAAATCATCTGCTTTTGTAATGATTATTTATTTCTCGATTCCCACCAATTCCAAAATTTTAGTCCGTGAAAGTAGAGGTGCTGTGACGCGGACAATATTTTTCTGAAGTTAGTGACTAGCAGTCCATACTTATATAGTCAAAGATTCCCATATAAGTTCCTGTCCACGATCATTCAAGTAAGATCAGTAATGATAGTTTTAAGATTTATTGCGTCATTATTTTGTATAATTGGTGTTATTATTTATTATTATATTCTCATGTAACAATCTTATTCATGGATACTACATGTTTTACGAGATTTCACACTAATATGCACTATATTTTTTTTTAAAGTCTACTAATGAATGGTATAGATGAATTTTATTCCACAACTGTGAATATCTTGCAGTAATTATGCTGTTTGTATAAAAGTGCGAAAAAAAATCTTGAATCTTATAAGCATAAGAGAGAATTAGTTTAATAAGTGTACTCCTCCTCATGAAAATTGAAAACTCAATATTTTCATGAAAATAAAGAAAAATAATTAAAATATAACCAATCAACTCATTCGAATTCCAAAGATTTGTGCAATGTACTGGAACTACGTTTTTGTGGGTGGTTTCAGGTTCCACAGCGACGTTGAAGATAATATATTGTAATTATAGGCTGGTGAATGCAGATATAGCTAAGTTCGTTTACCGATGTCCCAAGTTACCCCAACTCGCTCTAAGTATTTTGGATTCGCTACTTCCAGTTTAAGCAACGAAATGATTGGTTTGGTACAAGTTGGAGCAACTCAGGGCACGTAGAACGAACGAACCTTATAATTCTCTGTAAAATTATTATGCACATATTACAAATGAGTGTTTTGATGATGCATATGTATTCATGAGTTGTTGATTAACGTAAAGTTTCCAATCAAGAATTATCTGTATATTAATGTCGTCCATCTGCATCATAATTTGAACAAATTATGAAGCTGTGTAGTTACAGTGGTGTGCAAAAGTTTCGGGCCAAACATATTATTGCTTATTTATAGTAAATAACACTAGTTGGGAAAAAATTAGTATGCTTAAACTATTGGTATTTCATTGAACTACAAGATTAAGCAATTTACATACTTCTAATGATGATTGTTAGTACACTGTTCAATAATAGCTTCGTTCGTTCTAAAATGTTCCAAGTTGTCCCAACTTGCAACAAATCAATCAATTCATTCTTATAACTAGAAGAGCCAATCAAAAATACCTGGAGCATTTTGGGGCAACACAGAACAGCTGAGAACGAACGAAGCTAATATTGGTTATAAGAATGTGCAAAAGTAATGGGCCGTACTGATTCTTTAGGTATATAATTCAATAAAAGTCCACAAAATCTTGGAAGAAGTTATCATTTCGTCGGTTATTAACTCATATTTAGTAGCCATACCCTCAGCAGCAATTACAGCAGTACATCGACGCGGCATTGAATCAATTAAGCGCTGAACGTAGTCCTTTGGTATTTCTTCCCATTCTTTGTTGTGTAGGCAAACACAGTTGTGTAGGCAAACAGTACCTTTAATGATACTTATTACGGTTTTCACATTTGCGATGATAAGCTTCCGATGAATACGCCATTGAGAAACGAGAATACCAAAGGTATTTTCAATCGTTCTCCTGGCACGACTTAGACGGTAATTGGATATTAATTTATTTCTTGATAATCAACCCCGGCCAGGGAATGGTCGCATCATGTGAGCAGTCAGCTGAAAAGCCTCATCTGCAACTAGAACATATGGGATCACTTGTCCACTCCCTATAAGATTAGGTGCTGGAACATCTAATTCTTCCTTTGAGAATTTTTGACCCATTATAGAGCTACTCCATATACCACCATCACTTATTCGACCTTGAGCACCAATATCGACCATTGTGAAACAATAATTGCTATCACATATGCCTAACAGTACAACACTGTGATAACCTTTATAATTGAAAAATGTTGAACCAGTGTTACTGGGGCACTGCATCTCTTCATGTTTCCCATCCACAGCTCCAATGCAGTGTGGGAATTGACACTTATTTTCAAAATCATTTGATATTTGACGCCAATCATCATATGTGGGTTTGCGAAGAACCATTGGATATAAACTCTGCCAAATTACTTCACATGTTTCATAAATTATTGAAGAAATTGTTGGTTGAGCAATATAATATTGATATTTCATTGACATCGTTGAATCCCCAGATGCCAAATATCTTAAGGTCAATAGCAATCTTTCAGCTGGTGGAATTGAAGTGCGTACATAATTTTGCTTTCTAATTTTTGAACCGATTAATCTTAATAACTCTTCAAATTGAATTTTGCTCATTCGACAATAATTTCGGAACATATCATCATGCATACGAAGTATTGGAATTGTTGTACAATAAGCTCCAAATTCATGCCTTTTTTGCAGAAATGGATGAAACCAATATTTTCTTCCCTTTCTTTGAGGTTCTTCATCTTCCATTATGAGCATTGTAGCAAATGCAGAAAGCTTTCGTATATACGTGTAATAATAAATTTGATAATCCTCAATATAGCCCTGTATTCGTGTATCCATCTTAAAATATGAAATGTGAACACATTTATTTTTTATTCACTTTGATTTTAATGGATGATCGGAGGTTGTAAAAATTTGCATTCATTCATCTCATCTTGAAAAAGCTAGAAAACAGATCATCTTATATTATTGATGTTAACAAACTGACGAATAAATCAAACTTATACATAATTGAAGAATATACTCACCTTGATCAGATTAAAAGATCAAGTAATAAGTGAATTGATCATAGGATTCATGAAATTTATCATTTAGTGGAATTAATTCAAGATCATGATTGTATAATTGGAACATCAAGATTCAATCAGTTTATTGAAAGTAATGAAATATCATTCAAGCCCTATATAATTGAAACAAACAGATGATAGGTTATGAAATAATTATTTTATACAGGCAGCACCGAATTTTGTTTTGAATTTGAACAGCAATTTTGTCGTACAAGAGTATTACATGAGTGCGACGAACATTTTGCGTTTTGCGATACTTTACTGTTTGCTGCATGCGATAAACGCGTGCATGTAATAGATCCTTTTGTCATAATGTGCTTCCAACGCACGAGGCTCATGCTTGCAAAGCATGGACTCGTACGTTAAAAGCACGTTTTGACGAATGCGTAAAGGCGTGAAGTACGTCATGCTTCTAGAGCTTGTTTTTCCTTTTCATGTGAGCATGAATTCCAGTCTTCCGAACATGGCCTGATGTGATCAAAAGCAATCTAAACCAGGGTTGGGTAGGTATCAAATTGACGTATTAATACGTAGTGAATATTACGTATCATACCGTGAAACAAACCCCTCTTTCAGGGTCTTCTCACGTAATAAATGTAATTTATGTATTGATACGTACGTATCATACTCGCGTAATAAATGTAAAAAACCCTCCAGTGACGCGTCATTACCCAACCCTGACCTAAACACAACGTTCAAAACGTGAAATTTCATGATCTTAACGCTCATTTTTTCTCTTCGTGTATATATTTATTTTTTTTTATATTGTATTTTACTTGAGATGTGATACATTGATATTATGTTTTGATTTCACCATTAATATATATATTATATTTGATAGTATCAATTTATGAATTTTACTTGAGGGGTAATACTACTTTGTTTGGTCAAATCCAAAGAGCACCTTCTCGAATTTATTGTGGAAAGACAAAACAATTAATTCAATTTTGTTTTTTTTTCTATGATTAGACATCTTTCAAAGTACATATTAACATTTTTTTTATGTCATCTAACAACAAGACGGTGGCACAACAGCCTTCGGAATGAATGACTGTTTTTTTTGCTTGCCTCACAGCTAACTCCGACAATTTTTAACGAATGGACTTGAAATTTGAACTGTAGCTAAAAAATAGCATTTTCTAGTGAACGCCCGTAGAATTTTTTGATTGATAAAAATTTACCGATTTTATACTCGATTTTCAGCCGGTTTTTTTCGAACAAATTTGTCTTAGTCTTCAAATTGACGGCAAATTCTTGAAAATTAATATTTCGAATAGTTCTACGGGCGTTCACTAGAAAATGTTGTGTTTTAGGTACAGTTGAAATTTTTAGTTGATTCGTTGAAAATTGTAGGAGTTAGCGGTACGGCAAGCAAAAAAAAACTGTTATTCATTCCAATAGCTGTTCCGCCACCATTTTGTTTTTAAATGACATAAAAGATATATCAAATTGTACTTGGAAAGATATTCAATCATGTACAAAAAACCAAAATTGAATAAAGTGTTTGGTCTTTCCACAATGAATTCAAGAAAATAACCTTTGATTTCAACCACACAAAGTAGTATTACCCCTAAAGGTTTTGCGCAATGATATGCACCAAAGAATTTAATTTAACGTTTTTTTTATTACTCTGTTCCAATTCAGTTGTGATAAATTCACATGATATTGTAATTTTACCATTATGATGCGAAAATTTGTAGTATGAAATTATAAATATTTACATGAATCATACATTTCGGTTAAGGCTTTCCGCAGTAATGCACTCCGAAGAATTTGAGTTTATGTTTTGTGTTCAATATTATATTATTTAACTTCGGTTCTGATACACTCGTGTCACATTTCAATTTCACCATTGTCATACAAAAATTTCATAATGACAATTTATATATTTCTGTTGGAGTTTGCCGCACTGATGTTTCTTTTATCAACATTTATAATAATAAAAGTATATTATGTGTACCAATTGATGTGATGTATATTTTCATATTGCTCCTGCAAAAGAGGTTACAAATTTCCCACTGTTGGAAATTTCTGCAATAGTACGTAACCGTTATCAAGACGGATTTCGATACCCACATCGGACGAGACCTAGCCGCGCCAGAGATCATCCCATATCCAGATCTGGCAAAACAATTGACAACACCAACAATTGGAACACAACAATTGAAATTCCAGAATTTCACCATGGCAGGCACACATGGAACACCAGTACCGACACGGTTATCAATATGGCAAGTAGTCAAAATGATACTGACTCATGATTCTTGCTAGAATTCTGAATACAGGCAAGCAGTCGAAATGATACTGGCTCAGTATTCTTGTCAGAGTGACCAATACTGGCAAGCACTCGAAATGATGCTGGCTCATTATCCTTACCAGAGTTCCCAATACTAGCAAGTGCAAACCTATCACTATCAGGCTAATTCAATTGACGGTATTGAACGTGAGTCGGAACAGCACATCAGTCCACATATGTGAAATGATGTTGGGTTCTGCCTTACGTTTAGTACTGTCAATTCAACTGTACTGGCGAGTTTGGATTTGCCGGTATTGGCAGCTTTGATAACAGTAGTGAGACAGTACTGGCCCGTGCCTCTATTCCATATGGCGCAAATCCGGGCTAGTACAGGCATAATCCCACACCCAGTTCTGGCAGAACAACAGGGCCTGTGGATTGCCAGAGGTCCACCATGGCAGGCTCACATTAAAAACCAGTACTGATACGGTTGTAAAAGACACTCTGGCTCTTACGTTCAATGATGTTATCATTTCGGCTCCTTGCCAGTATGTTCATTCAACTGGCCCTGTACTGGTAAGTTTGGATTTTCCAGTACTGGCAACTCTGGCATCAGTACTCACCCAGTACTGGCCCGTGTTTCCATTCCCACATGGGATAATTCATATATAGCACTGTAGAAAAAATGTCGGTAAATATACCGAAATTTATCGGGAAGCAATTAACCCGATCACAGTCGGTGAAAATTTCAAAATTTCCGGTAAATTTATCGATTTTTTCGGTATAATGACCGAAAAATTGATATATTCACCATATTTCTATCAAAATCCCAGTAATTTTCTCGACTTTTTCTCCGGGTTAACTGCTGCCTGAATTACCGAGGAATTTCTCAGTAAATTTACCGGTTTCTTTTGCAGTGTGGGACATATATGACCTTATAAAATTCATATATGGTTATTCGATTCATATAAACACGAAACATGATCCATATACAGCCTAAATAACACCAAATATGGGATGTACGTGGCCATATATCGTCGGTACTATGACAGCACCTCATATCTCAATTTTTGACGGTTTCGAAATTCCATCGGAAAAAAATCAGTACACGCTGAATACACATGTTGAAGAAGTTTTAATTGTTCATTAAAACGAATTGGTGATAGAATAACGAACTACTCAACTGTTGGTGGCCCGAAATTTTGCAGTGGGCTCTTTGAACGATGTTTCTATTTCCAAGCAATTCAATCGAGAAGATCAACACTGTTGATTCGTCAGATTTTGCGAGTTTGAATTTTCGTTTCGTTTCTATAAACGATTCAAACATCAAGGACATGAATACCCATATAATCAAGTTATACGTTATTAATTATATTTAATTAACCCTCAGCCTACAAACGCAAAATCGACCTATATTTTGGCTCCCAAAATTCCACATGAAGTGACATTTTTTTAATCATCAATAAAGTGGTACGAATCCATTGATTCGTTATCGAATTCAAAAAATCTAAAATCGAATTATTCGCAACTGTTCGAATCGCAATAATTCGATTCCGAATCAATGTCACACTGAAAAAAAAACTTCGTTCGAGTCAAGTACATTTTTCTCCAGTGTACCTGATTTGAGAATGTGTACAAAATATATTCGTAAAATAATTCTATTAGATATTCATCATCGGAAGATCCCAGAAAGCACACAAGAATCCCAAATGAATTCTGAAAAAAGAACTCTTGCAAAACTCTTTCAGAATACAAAGTGTTCTGAAAGAGTTTGAAAAGAATTCGATTCGTCAGACATTTGCGAGTTCCTTTGAGATTCTTAATGAAGTCTTATAGAATTTCAACGAAACTCGCAAATGTCTAACGAATCGAATTCTTTTGAAACTCTTTTGGAATACTTTGTATTCTAGAAGAGTTTTTCAAGAGTTCTTTTCTCAGAATTCAATTTGAGATTCTTGTGTGCTATCTGGGATTAGCTTCGTTCGTTCTAGGGTGTTCTAAGTTGCCCCAACGTGCTCCAGATATTTTTGATTGACTCTTCTAGTTATAAAAATGAATTGATTGGTTTGGTGCTAGTTGGGGCAACTTAGAACGAACGAAGCTATTGTTGAATGTTACTGGCTGTGCGACTCATATTGTACAACTATTCAAAAGAATTCTTGATGAAATTTGGAAATTCTTAAGGATTGTTCTGAACTTCATTAGAACTTCCGCGGTGTATCAAGAAGTCTTACCGCAGTTATGTTCAAGTAGAACACATCAGTCAAAGAAACGTCATTTTGACGAAAATTCAATGTTGCTGAAATTTGCATCGTTTATTGAAACGAATCAGTGACCGGATAACCAAACACTCGAGCGCTATAGGCACTGGAAAAAAAAATAAGTACAACGACCCGAAGTTTGGTTATAATAACCCGTCAGTGGATGCTTCCGACATTTGTGCAAAATTTCAAAGATAGCACAATAATTCCACAAGATTTCTATAAGAACACTTTGTATTCTTCATGACCTCTTTTAGAACTCTTGTGCTACCTGAGTTGCAAACTCTGGAGCGGTAGCATCTCAATGCCCCGAATGTTCAATATCCCGAATGGTTTTCATCCCGAAATTCAATGTCCCGGAAAAATATATCCCGAAAGTTCAATTGCGTGAAATTCGATGATTGGTTAATTCCTAGTAACTTACTAGAGATTGACTAATCATCAAATTTCGGGCAATTGAACTTTCGGGATATATTTTTTCGGGATAAAGACCATTCGGGATATTGAACATTCGGGGCATTGAGATGCTACCACTGGAGCAGGGGTATGACACTTACTCTCAAAACGTGTACAAACTTTATCCGATCCCCTCTGTGCCCCTCATCTCTATAACTGACTAGGTGGCGACACTTGCGTTTGTCATAATATGGAATCTGGAAAATTTCATCACCCAAAACATTTGAATTCCCTTGGTTTAGGAGACATATGACAAATGCAAGTGTCGCCACCTAGCAAAACGGGGGTGAGTGTTGGTGCGGGGGGATCGGATAAACTCTGAACATAGTTTACACATTGCAAATATATGAAGTGTCATACCCCTGCACTGGAGCGAGCATAGCAGCTTCCGACACGGCATCAATTTAGTGGGAGAGAGAAGCGATGGAAGTCCGGAAGATCTCTCTTTCTAGTGACCTTTGATTGGCAGCAACAACGGAAGAAGCTGATTATTCCGTGTCATGGCGAATCAACAATTACTGCAAAGAGAGATCCTCCTGACTTTTATGGCTCTCTCTGTCCGCTGAGTCGACAACACATCACATTCACATTCGTTGTGAATACATAATAGATTTGAATAATTGAATTTTTCGGTTTATTTTTACCCAGACAGAATAACATAACCTCTCATAAAAATCTGTTGAAATGTGATAAACTTCCGAGAGTCCCAAATAAGACTATCTAAAAGACATTGTAGTGTTGAAGAAGATATCTTCTAGAATTATTCGAGATGTTTTCAAGAGGTTTTGGGAAAATTCCTTGAAAATGTTCATTGATGTCCACCAACTTTAATCAATTTACTGGGATCAAGGTTATATTTTATTATATCGTATGATTTGACATTGCTGTGATAGGTAGATTCCATCATATATTTTTAAAAAATTTTTGTATCATTGATATTGATATGGATGCATATAATTAGATAGTCTTATCATATTTAGAGAAATTCTTTTATATAATGATGTAAGATATTCTCAGTTTCCTTTAGGAATATACAAATAATAATCTTATCCATACTCAAACATGATGTTATTTATAATCCAATACTACAATTCCATCAGAATCTTCCTGATATCATCATATTTGATTAAACATAATTATATTTAATCATATGCAATATTGAATGCTTTAAATGTGAGATCGATTTCCGAATAAAACCATATCAATTCAAATAGCATTATACACTGAGAGAAAGAATGGGTTTCGCGAATAACATATTTTATTCTTTCAAGAATATATGTTCATGTTCTTATCCCAAGAAGATATGGTTTTGGTATAAGAAAATTTTATTGGAACAAGTCCATGAAAGTTTGTATTGAGAAAATGTTTTATTGGCCTCGTTCAATAAAATATATTCTTGGCTGGAGATTTTTTTTCTCTCAACGTCCATTACTAAATAGGTTAAGTTTTGTTACATGTTTCTGAATATTTTTCAGGAATCTATTCAATTATTCAACTTCCTTTGTTTCACAGGAAGTAATTCATGTATTTTTCAGGTATTGTCTTGATGTTTTGAGATTTGTACGTGTAGTAATAACATAAATCCTAAACGAGCCGATGTTACCGAAGGATATATACATATAATATTGGCGCCTCATTTCCCTAACAGCACACTTCTTCGCATCTCCGTGGTCTCCACGTACATACCACCTATCTCCGTGGAGACCACGGAGATGCGAGGAAGTGTGCTGTTAGGGTTCATATTCTACATAATTATGCTGGTATTTATAAAGAAATTCTTACCAAGCGTCACCTATATCTCCACGGGAAAAGTTTGTATCAAACGTATTTTTGATTCATTCCATTTCTCTCATTCTCAAATATTGTTTCCTCGCAGTAACTGATTATAATATAAAGTGAAGTACGACAACAAGTTTAGTAAAATCAAAATAATGGAAAAGCATCTGAATCCTGATAGTCCTGAGGCAACGAACTCGATGTGGAATGAAGTCCATAATCCCTCACAAACAGAAAGGCCAATACTCTTAGAATCAGATGATAATAATAATAATGGAGACCCAAGTTATATAACTGGCGCCCAAGAAAATCATCTGAGTGATTGTAAAAAAAGGAAGCTCACAGATTATTTTTCATTTTCAAAAATGCCCAAAGTCGATTCTTGTAATGAAGTAGACACAGCTGATATGAATATTGATTCTGATGATCAGTTCACACTTCACTATGATACTACTGGTACCATAAAAACAACCAATGAAAATAAAACAGAAAACAAAAATGATTCTGAGCTTGAAAATATTGATGAAGCCGATCTGCAAAAAATTAATGACCATCGTTCTTTGATATGGAACTATTATAAAAAAACTGAAAATAATACTGCACAATGTAATATTTGTGGACAATTACGCAGTATACCAACTGGCACAACTACGACTCTGAAAAATCATTTACAGAAACACAACAGCGCTTATGCAGAATACACAAGATTGATGAAAATTAAACAACAGATGATCGAATTAAAAAATAAAGACCATCCTGAGCAACAGAAAAGCTCTGTTAAAAAATATTTCAAAAACAGAAACTTTTTTCCATCATCTAGTCAACGTGTCAAATCAATTAATGAAGCTCTCGCCATGTTTATTTGTGAAGGTTTACAACCGTATACAATAGTTGATGAACCAGCATTTGTGAATTTGATAAATTTATTGGAACCACGTCATAAGATTCCAGCTAGGACTACTTTTTCACGTTCTATTGTTCCAAAATTTTATCAAGACTTGATGAGCCAAATACTCCAGGAGATTGATAATGAAAAAGGTCGTTTAGAATCAGTTCCCATAACTACAGACTTATGGACATCAAGAGCGCAAGATGCATTTATTTCTTTCACTTTACAATTTATTGATGAAAACTTTGATATGAAGCATATTACCATTGATTATCAGCCTTTCCCAGGCAAGCACGATTCTGCAGCTATTTGTAAGAAACTAGAGCAATTGAATAATGATTGGGACTTGGATGATGCAAATATTGCTAAATATGTTACACCTGATAATGCAGGCAATATGATACGTGCACTGAGACAACCTGTTCAAGAAATAATTGATGATGAGAATATTTCTGCTATTTTGGAAACAAAGAAGTCTTGGTCTCATGTCCTTTGCGACAATCATACGCTCCAACTCGCCGTGAATGGCACGAGAGAAGAAATGAATGCCAATAGCATTATTGAAAAAGTTTCTCATATGGTGAGGCGCTATAATAAAAGTAAGACAGCTCAAGGAGATTTAGAATTCTTTCAAAAAGAGCATAAACTGCGATCGCACGAATTGCTCCAAATGGTTTCCACGCGATGGGATAGTGAATATATAATGCTCGAACGATTTATAGAACAAAAGGCTGCCATAACCAGTGAACAAAGTAAAGCGAATGTCGATGGTCTTAACGTTCAAGAATGGAAATTGGTCGGAGGGTATGTGAAGATATTGCGTCCTATAGCTAATTTCACCGCTGAAATGGGAAGCAGCGAAAAACCGACTCTTTCTTTGGTACTACCAGTACTTTTTGAGATTCAATCTTCGTTACAAGAATTCATTAACAACACTAGCAAAGGGACAGGTATCATGTTTGCTAGAAAACTTTTAGCAAGCATAAAAAGACCATTTCCCGATGAAAATTATAAAAATTGTGAAATATATCAACTATCCATGTTGTTAGATCCTGAATTTAAAGATTTACTTTCTCAAGATAGAATCGAAGCTCGTGATTTATTAGAAGAAAAGGCCATTGCAAAATGGGAGCATCACATGAAAAAAGGGTTCTTAGAACAAAGTTCGGATTCAACTACAGAACCAATGCCGAATCCAATTGCAAACGAAAATTGTGACAACCTTAAATGGAAGCATTTGAAAAAAAAAATTGGAACGATGGATATGAATTTTCAAAATAAAATAGATGATATCAAAAAAGAGGTTAGTTAAAATTCGAATGTTTTAGCAACGTACACTATCCACATTTTGAAATATTATGCAAAAAGATGAAAACAGTAACCATTCAAATTGAAAATATCTTTTTTTCATCACAAAAATTATTTCTTGAAAGAATGTGTAATAGAAGAATCAGATCTTTGAACTTGAGATTTATTTGATTGAAAATGAGTTGGATTTTTTTGAATTACAAACGTGTGAGCTGAGAACCAAAGTGTATTTTTTCAAAAATAATACATATTTTTGAATTTAGTAAATATTCCTTTCAGTATGAGAACCTGCTTTTCAACAGTATCCTGGGAATTACTTACATTGAAGAATATTTTTCTTCTGAGAATTCACTTATTTTCAGGTGGGAGCTTATCTAAAACTACCAGTCATTGGTGAAAACGATGACACGCTTGCATGGTGGAAAAAAAATAATACAACATTTCCATGCCTTGCTCCCCTTGCGAAGCATTATTTAGCTATAGCTGCTACAGAAACAGCCAGTGAGCGAATGTTTTCTGTTGGAGGAAACGTAGTCACTAATAAACGAACAAATCTCCTTCCCCAACATGTGAGAGAAACTGTTCATACTGCAACAAAATGACAACTTCATACTGCCAGTGCATTTTTTTTCGTTGATTTGGTTTTTCGTTGATTCGGCACCGACCCAAAAAATTGATGGTTTGTGATTTTTTTCTCGAAAATCGTCAATCATAGAAAAAAATCGTAGGGAGTAACTTGGATTGATTTTTCAAGCTCTACCACTTGGTATTTTTACATTTCCAAAATTCCGACTTTTTTTCCGACCTACGACGGGATCTCTTGCATCAAACTTGTGACGCGGTTCGAGCGCTCGGCGAGTTATTCGATCCAGCTCCTCAATTGCACAATTACATATCGTTCTGACGCTGTTATAAATGATTCTTTAGTTTTATGCAAGTTATTACAATTGTCACAAGAATCTTCGAAAATTTTCCATGTTGAAAAAATTGAACTTGAATATATCTTGAAACTCAAATGATTTTGGTGAAATTGGAGGTAGCGCGAGACGTACAACACAATTTGTACCAACAATATTTTCGGTACATTCACATTTCGTACATTCCGTTATGGTAGTTATTTGGTGCTTCATTGAATTTTTAATGGCCATTGAATTTTCGCGAATAGAAGCGATGAATTCTCCTGCATCTTGTGAGTGATTATGCAAGTATTGTGGACCTACAAGCTGTTTTAAAGCTATGATATCAAGGTTTTTTTGCGAATTGTAGTTCTGAATTGAAATATTTATGATGTCATTGGGGTCAGATAAAAGTAATTATTTCGTCTTAGAAGCACAGTACAATATACACTACATTACTGCATTCAAATAAGAAGGAACACCGTCAACATTAGGAAGACCCCATACGTTTAACGCGTGAGTTTCTGTTGATTGTTCATCAATATTTTGGCCCCCGGATTCCATATTATCCAATATCCTTATCCCTGAGTACCCAGGTGAAAAAGTTTTTTCAGTGAGTAAATTCTTTGAGTAAAATTACAGGTGGATCAAGAAAAAGTAGAAAGGATGCAGGTATACTATACATCTGTATGTTACTTACCACCACAATCAATATCATCAGGTAGCGTAGAAGGAAAATGAAGAGAAGGCAGGAGCGCAGTGGATATACCACAGGTCCTTGCATTAGGTACACTATCAGATTCTTTCAATGGAATCACAGATAGATGAATAAAAAGCAAGAAGGATGCATATGTACCATACATCTTCATGTTACGTACCACAATGATCAATGTCATTAGGTAGCATCATAGGGAAATGAAGAAAAAGCAGAAGTGCAGTGGATATACAAGTCCTTGCATTGAATAATACCACTATCAGATTCTTCCAACAGAATCATGTAGAGATGTGTGAATCACGTTTTCAGACCCTCGAATCGAATCGAATCTTTGGCAATTTTATCGAATCCGAATCGAATCGAATTGTGGAAAATCACATCGATTCGAATCGAATAGAATTAAGGATTTCGAATCGAGTTACAACATAACATCAATACTGGATATAATAATCATTTGAATGGAATTCGAACATTGCATACGTATTGTACTAGTGTAGATGTACCATTCAGTGGCTCCTTAAGCCTTCTCAGCCCATTGAATTCGTCTTAATTTTTCACATTTCAATACATCAAAAATGGAGTCCTCATATTCGCTATTTTATATTCGTGAGGAATTCATATTTGTTAGTTTGGTTTGTTGAATTCATAATGATTGATCAAAATGAGATGAAAAATCTGTGATAATTTTTGAAAAAACTTCGCCCCAATTCCATCATATTTTTCATCGAAATTTTGGAGTTGATCAGATTTCTTCAGATTTGTTTGAAGAGAAGTCTGAGTTTTATTTTAGAAATCGGAGAGAAATTTTCAAACATTTTTCAGGAAATTATTTACATACGGGAAGTGAAATTCTAACTTGGATAAAGTGAACAGAGCCAAAAGTAATAAGATAAAATTTTATATAAACAGTCAAGAAGTTTTTGAATATTTGTATTATACATTAATGAATTAACGTTCAATTTTCTATGACGGACAAATCAAATAAGGTTTGATTTCTATCTCAAATTATGAATTTGTAGGAATCTTGAGATTATCATGACAAAATACCATTTCTCTAACATGTTGGGGAAGGAGATTTGTTCGTTTATTAGTGACTACGTTTCCTCCAACAGAAAACATTCGCTCACTGGCTGTTTCTGTAGCAGCTATAGCTAAATAATGCTTTGCAAGGGGAGCAAGGCATGGAAATGTTGTATTATTTTTTTTCCACCATGCAAGCGTGTCATCGTTTTCACCAATGACTGGTAGTTTTAGATAAGCTCCCACCTGAAAATAAGTGAATTCTCAGATGAAAAATATTCTTCAATGTAAGTAATTCCCAGGATACTGTTGAAAAGCAAGTTCTCATACTGAAAGGAATATTTACTAAATTCAAAAATATGTATTATTTTTGAAAAAATACACTTTGGTTCTCAGCTCATACGTTTGTAATTCAAAAAAATTCAACTCATTTTCATCATCATCATGAAGTAATCAGTCTTACGACTGGTTTGATGAAACCCTCCACCCCTGTCTATTATCCCCCAAACGTTTAACTTCTACATATCTACTACATCCCTTGTCTTGTACGATTTGCTTCATATAACTTGCTCTAGGTCTACCTTTACCAGTTTTACCATTAATTTTCCCTTCCAATATTGTTTTCAATAAACACTCATGCCGTAATGTGTGTCCTATAAGATTGCTTCTTCTTTTCACGATGTGGTTCAAAAGATTTCTTTCTTCATTTATCTGCTCGAGTACTTCTTCATTTTTGACTTTGTCCATCCATTTTATTCTGAGCATCCTCCTATAATACCACATTTCAAGAGCTTCAAGTCTTCGTTGATCAGTTCTCCCCATTGTCCAAGTTTCGCAACCATATAGTGCTGTGCTCCAAACGTAACTTTTCAAGAATTTCTTCCTCACTTCCAAGCTTATATTTTTTGAGCATAATAACTGTTCCTTTTGGTGAAGAGCCTGTTTCCCTTGTGCTATTCTTGCTCTTATATCTCTTTCGCTTTTGCCGTTTTCTGTAATTATGCTTCCTAGATATTTGAATTCTTTCACCTGTTCAATTGTCTCGGTATCCATTTTGATTTTCGTTCTTCTAGCTGTTTCCGCTGCTGTACACATCATGAATTTTGTTTTGTCTTTATTTATATTCATACAATAGTTTTCCAATAATATTGTTCTCATAGTGTTGAGAATATTTTCTAACTCAGTACTACTCGTGGCAAATATAGCTATGTCATCCGCGAATCTCAACATACTTATATTTTCTCCCTGAATCTGTAATTTCGATTGAATTTCCTCCTTCACTTCGTTCATTGCTTCTTCTATATATAAATTGAAAATCAGTGGCGATAATGAGCATCCTTGTCTCACCCCTCTTCTTATTTGTGCTTCCCCTTCCTGACCCTATATGTCTATTATTGCACTTTGATTCTCATATAATTCGTATATTATTCTTCTATCTTTATAATTTATTCCCACCTTCTTCAGGATCGCAAACATCTACTCCCAGTCCACATCATCGAAAGCCTTTTGTATATCTACAAAACCTATGTACACAGATTTCTTCAGCGCTATTCTTTTCTCTATTACTGCTCTAAGTGCTAAAATTGCTTCTCGCATTCCCCTATTTTTTCTAAAACCAAACTGATCTTCTGCCAATCTACTCTCTATTTTGTTTCCCATCCTCCTGTATATAATTTTGGTCAGTATCTTCGAAGCATGTGAAGTTAAACTGATCGTTCTGTAGTTCTCGCATTTGTCTGCCCCTTGTTTTTTCGGGATAGTGACAATTTTATTCTTTTGGAAATCTGCCGGTACTTCGCCTTTTCCGTACATATCTCTAATCAATTCAAACAGTGCGTCACGAGTTCCTTCACTGGAGGCTTTCATAAGGTCCGCACTTATGCCATCTATGCCTGGCGCTTTATTATTTTTCAATTCTTTCAGAGCCTTGTCGAATTCTGATCTCAATATCAAATCTTCCAATTCTTCCTTATCTACATCCTCCTCCTTCTCTAAAAGTGCTATATCATCTTTTCCTCTATACAAGTCTTCCAAATGATTGATCCACTGTTCTATTTTCTCTTCTTCTGTTCTATTTTATCAATTGTCGTCCTAGAGAGTTTCTAATCTTATTGCTTCTAGATTTCATTTGTCCGAAAAATCTTTTAATAATCCTATATGCTTCATCTATTTTTCCTACATGCAATCTTATTTCCATTTCCTGACATTTCTCTTCTAACCGCTGTTCTTTTGACGTCCGTTACGGTGGAGGACCCATATCGACAAAACCCTTTGTGACCTATATGAGAATTTGTCGCTTTTTTGTCGCTAATTAGTTACCAAGAGTTTGATTTTGTCGCTCTTTTGGTTTCCGAGAAAATCGAGGGTACACCAAGGGGGCCGTTCCGCTAGAAAACCCAATATGGTTAATGAGTCGGAGCGGATTGAAAGTTATACAGGAATTTGTCGCTTTTTTGTCGCTGAAATTTGAGCATAGTTGGAATACCGTAGGCCCAACCGTTCCCGAGTAGGAGGGAAATAACGGATTTGAAAATGCAGGATATATGGGATACGAGAATGGTGGTGATGAACCCACGGAGGACAATTTGACGACTTGATATGTGATAACGCACAGAAACATTTGAAGGTAGTGATGCGGGGAAAATCTTGTAATATGGATGTAACATGGGTGTAACGAGGATATAACAAACCTCAAATGGTGATTGATTGAACATCATATTGATAGAAACCGTTGTGCGACAGAATGTTTCATTCACAATATGCGAGCGACAAAATCAGAATTCACTGGGAATTGATAGGTCGAGCTGACACTGAACTTCGGTGTAGGTTTTTCCAGTCCAGTGAAGATTTTCAGGGAATATTCTTGGGTTTCGTGATTGATCGAACATTCCACTGATGGAAACCGTTGAGCGATAAAATATTCCATTGGAATTATCAGAGCGACAAAATCAGGATTCACCGAGAATTGAGAAATTGAACTGGCTCGTCACTTCTATCTGGGTTTTCCACGTCCGGAATGGATTTTCTGGGAATATTCTTGGGTTTTCTGATTGATCCAACATTCCACTGGGAGGCACCGTTGAGCGACAAAATATTCCATTGGAATTATCGAAGCGACAAAATCAGAATTCACCGAAAATCGAGAAATTGAACTGGCTCGTCACTTCTATCTGGGTTTTCCAGGTCTGGAATAGGTTTTCTGGGAATATTCTTGGGTTTTATGATTGATCCAACATTCCACCGATAGGAAACGTTGAGCGACAAAATATTCCATTGAAATTATCGGAGCGACAAAATCAGAATTCACCGAAAATCGAGAAATTGAACTGGCTCGTCACTTCTATCTGGGTTTTCCAGGTCTGGAACAGGTTTTCTGGGAATATTCTTGGGTTTCTTGATTGATCGAACATTCCACTGATAGGAAACGTTGAGCGACAAAATATTCCATTGGAATTATCAGAGCGACAAAATCAGGATTCACCGAGAATTGAGAAATTGAACTGGCTCGTCACTTCTATCTGGGTTTTCCACGTCCGGAATAGGTTTTCTGGGAATATTCTTGGGTCTTATGATTGATCCAACATTCCACTGATAGGAAACGTTGAGCGACAAAATATTCCATTGAAATTATCGGAGCGACAAAATCAGAATTCACCGAAAATCGAGAAATCGAGCACGTTCGTCACTTCTAACTAGGTTTTCCAGGTCTGGAACAGATTTTCTGAGAATATTCCCGGGTTTTGTGGTTATCCGAACATCCCACTGATGGGAACCGATGAGCGACAAAATATTCCATTGAAATTGTCGGAGCGACAAAATCAGGATTCACCGAAAGTTGAGAAATTGAAGTGGCTCGTCACTTCTATCTGGGTTTTCCAGGTCTGGGATAGAGTTGCTGAGAATATTTCCGGGTTTTGTGAATAATCGAACATTCTACTGATGGAAACCGTTGAGCGACGAAATATTCCATTCACGATATCCGAGCGACAAAATCGGAATCCACGAGAGATTGAGGGATCGAGCTGGCTTGTCACTTCTATCTGGGTTTTCCAGGTCTGGAAAACCTAGATATAAGTGACTAGCGTGCTCGATTTTTCAACTTTAGGTGAATCCTGATTTTGTCCCTCCGACAATTCCAATGGAATATTTTTCCGCTCAACGGTTCCCATCAGTGGAATGTTCGAATAATCACAAAACCCGGAAATATTCTCAGATAACCTATTCCAAACCTGGAAAACTCAGATAGAAGTGACGAGCCAGCTCGGTCCATCAATCTCTCGTGGATTCCGATTTCGTCGCTCGGATAATGTGAATGGAATATTTTGTCGCTCAACGGTTCCCATCAGTAGAATGTTCGATTGATCACAAAACCCAAGAATATTCTCAGCAAATCTATCCCAGACCTGGAAAACCCAGATAGAAGTGACGAGCCATTTTAATTTCTCAATTTTCGGTGAATCCTGATTTTGTCGCCCCGATAATTCCAATGGGATATTTTGTCGCTCAACGCTTCCCATCATTGGAATGTTCGAACAATCACAAAAACCAAGAATATCCTCGGAAAACCTCCTCCAGACCTGGAAAACCAAGATAGAAGTGACGAACGTGCTCGATTTCTCGATTTTCGGTGAATTCTGATTTTGTCGCTCCGATAATTTCAATGGAATATTTCGTCGCTCAACGTTTCCTATCAGTGGAATGTTGGATCAATCAGAAAACCCAAGAATATTCCCAGAAAACCTATTCCAGACCTGGAAAACCCAGATAGAAGTGACGAGCCAGTTCAATTTCTCAATTCTCGGTGAATCCTGATTTTGTCGCTCCGATAATTCCAATGGAATATTTTGTCGCTCAACGGTTCCTATCAGTGGAATGTTGGATCAATCACAAAATCCAAGAATATCCTCAGAAATCCTATTCCAGACCTGGAAAACCTAGTTAGAAGTGACGAACGTGCTCGATTTCTTGATTTTCGGTGAATTCTGATTTTGTCGCTCCGATAATTTCAATGAAATATTTTGTCGCTCAACGGTTCCTATCAGTGGAATGTTGGATCAATCACGGAACCTAAGAATATCCTCAGAAACCCTGTTCCAGACTTGGAAGACCTGGTTAGAAGTGACGAACGTGCTCGATTTCTCGATTTTCTGTGAATTCTGATTTTGTCGCTCCGATAATTTCAATGGAATATTCTGTCGCTCAACGGTTCCTATCAGTGGAATGTTTGATCAATCACAAAACCCAAGAATATTCCCAGAAAACCTATTCCAGACCTGGAAAACCCAGATAGAAGTGACGAGCCAGTTCAATTTCTCAATTCTCGGTGAGTCCTGATTTTGTCGCTCCGATAATTCCAATGGAATATTTTGTCGCTCAACGGTGCCTATCAGTGGAATGTTGAATCAATCATAAAACCCAAGAATATTCCCAGAAAACCTATTCCAGACCTGGAAAACCCAGATAGAAGTGACGAGCCAGTTCAATTTCTCGATTTTCGGTGAATTCTGATTTTGTCGCTTCGATAATTCCAATGGAATATTTTGTCGATCAACGGTGCCTCCCAGTGGAATGTTGGATCAATCATAAAACCCAAGAATATTCCCAGAAAACCTATTCCAGACCTGGAAAACCCAGATAGAAGTGACGAGCCAGTTCAATTTCTCGATTTTCGGTGAATTCTGATTTTGTCGCTCCGATAATTCCAATGGAATATTTTATCGCGCAACGGTTTCCATCAGTGGAATGTTCGATCAATCACGAAACCCAAGAACATTCCCCGAAAATCTTCACTGGACTGGAAAAACCTACACCGAAGTTCAGTGTCAGCTCGACCTATCAATTCCCAGTGAATTCTGATTTTGTCGCTCGCATATTGTGAATGAAATATTCTGTCGCACAACGGTTTCTATCAATATGATGTTCAATCAATCACCATTTGAGGTTTGTTATATCCTCGTTACACCCATGTTACATCCATATTACAAGATTTTCCCCGCATCACTACCTTCAAATGTTTCTGTGCGTTATCACATATCAAGTCATCAAATTGTCCTCCGGGTGTTCATCACCACCATTCTCGTATCCCATATATCCTGCATTTTCAAATCCGTTATTTCCCTCCTACTCGGGAACGGTTGGGCCTACGGTATTCCAACTATGCTCAAATTTCAGCGACAAAAAAGCGACAAATTCCTGTATAACTTTCAATCCGCTCCGACTCATTAACCATATTGGGTTTTCTAGCGGAACGGCCCCCTTGGTGTACCCTCGATTTTCTCGGAAACCAAAAGAGCGACAAAATCAAACTCTTGGTAACTAATTAGCGACAAAAAAGCGCCAAATTCTCATATAGGTCCCAAAGGGTTTTGTCGATATGGGTCCTCCACCGTAACGGACGTGTTCTTTTGCTTTCCTTGATTCTCTTATTATTTTATTTCTTAATTATTTGTATCGTTGCTGGCCCTCTTGGCTATCATTATTCTTGGGTTTTCTTCTTTCATTCATCAATTCTAAAATTTCTCCCGTTATCCATGGGTTTTTAGGTTCTACTCCATTATTCTTCCAAGTCTTATCCGTACATTCCCTTATATTTCCCTTCATCTTTGTCCATCTCCTCTCTATTCCCAAGTCTTTCTCTTTTCGATCTCCCAATTTTTCATCCAACATTTTCTCGAATGCCTCATGTGTTTGTTTTTACTTGAGGTTCTTCAAATTCCATCTTTTCTGCATTTTCCTCTTCTTCTTCAGAGATTTGAATTTCAGAGAACATTTCATCATCAACATATTATGATCACTATCTATATCTGCACTGGGATAAGTTTTACAGTTTTTCACTTGGTTTCTAAATCTTTGTTTCACTAATATGTAATCGATTTGGTATCTTGCTGTATCTCCTGGCATTTCCCAAGTGTAGATTCTTCTTGGATGATTTTCAAATAAAGTGTTTGTGATAACCATCTTATGATTTCCACAAAATTCGACTAAACGTTGTCCTCTATCGTTCCTCCTCCCTAACGCAAAATCTCCTATTATGTTGTCCTCTCTTCCTTGTCCTACTACCGCATTCCAATCCCCCATCACTATCAAATTCTCTTCTCCCGTCACATATTCTATCACTTTTTCTATTCCTTCGTAAGTTTTTTCAATATCTTCCTCCGAATATGCTGATGTGGGCATGTATACTTGGACTATGACTGTGTCTACTGGTTTTGTTCTGATTCTAACCATCATCACACGTTCATTATGTTGCAAATAATTTTCTATTCTATTTCCTACTCTTTTATGCATTACAATTCCTATACCTGCTTGACCGTTCTTTGATCCTGTATGAATTATTCTATAATCCCCACTCCAGAAATTGCCCTCTTGTGGCCATCTCATTCCGCTGATCCCCATTACGTCTATATTCAACCTATTCATTTCTAATTTCAAATTTTCCAATTTTCCCACTTGCCTCAGTGATCTAACATTCCACGCTCCGACTCGAAGAATGTTGTTCCTTTCCCCTATCCTATTCTTCGGTTTTCGTCCTTTGCTGATGAAGCTCCCTCGAGCAGCTTCCACCCGGAGATCCGAACGAGAGACTAGTTCACCTCCGGAATATTTCACCCGAGAGAGCGCCATCATGTATTTAGTAATTTGTTCGTTTGTTTTTGTTACATAATATTCCAGGTTATGAAAAGGTTTGATTTCCTCGGGAAGTATTGGAATATGTCAAGGAAGGTAGTTTTCCCTTGCTTTCCTTCCGTTTTTGCCGATGTTTCTGGCATTAGGATGATTTCGTTTCTCTCAGTTTGTATTCTTTCTCTTGAGTAGTTCATTCCACTCAAAAAAAAGATCCAACTCTGAGATACTTATCCTCCCCACCACGTAAAGGAAGCAGATACTCCCAGGGATGGATAAAAAGGATATCAAGGACAGGTATCATGAATATCCCCCTGGAAGACCCGCAATCATCCACGGGGAGGAACACTCATTCTCAATCAAATATATCTCAAGTTCAAAGATCTGATTCTTATATTACACATTCTTGCAAGAAATAATTTTTGTGATGAAAAAAAGATATTTTCAATTTGAATGGTTACTGTTTTCAACTATTTACATAATATTTGAAATATGAATAGTGTACGTTGCTGAAACATTCGAATTTTAACTAACCTCTTTTTTGATATCATCTATTTTATTTTGAAAATTCATATCCATCGTTCCAATTTTTTTTTTCAAATGCTTCCATTTAAGGTTGTCACAATTTTCGTTTGCAATTGGATTCGGCATTGGTTCTGTAGTTGAATCCGAACTTTGTTCTAAGAACCCTTTTTCCATGTGATGCTCCCATTTTGCATGGCCTTTTCTTCTAATAAATCACGAGCTTCGATTTTATCTTGAGAAAGTAAATCCTTAAATTCAGGATCTAACAACATGGATAGTTGATATATTTCACAATCTTTATAATTTTCATCGGGAAATGGTCTTTTTATGCTTGCTGAAAGTTTTCAAGCAAACATGATACCTGTCCCTTCGCTAGTGTTGTTAATGAATTCTTGTAACGAAGATTGAATCTCAAAAAGTACTGGTAGTACCAAAGAAAGAGTCGGTTTTTCGCTGCTTCCCATTTCAGCGGTGAAGTTAGCTATAGGACGCAATATCTTCACATACCCTTCGACCAATTTACATTCTCGAACGTTAAGACCATCGACATTCGCTTTACTTTGTTCACTGGTTATGGCAGCCTTTTGTTCTATAAATCGTTCGAGCATTATATGTTCACTATCTCATCGCGTGGAAACCATTTGGAGCGATTCGTGCGATGGCAGTTGATGCTCTTTTTGAAAGAATTCTAAATCTTCTTGAGCTGTCTTACTTTTATCATAGCGCCTTACCATATGAGCAGTGTTTCCAGATGGGTTGAACGTTTTCTCCCTATTTGATTAGTGGAATCTCCCTAGATTCATTGAAAATCCCCTAAAAATTTATATTGGTATTGATCAACTGAGGTATTATTATTTTCGAATTTGAAATTGAAATACGTTATAGAAAATGACTGATGGAGCAATGACATAAGTTGTTTTTACCAAAGAATAAAGAATTGTTACCCAGATAGCACAGAACTCGACGAATTCTTGAAGAATTCTTCACGAACTCGGTGCTATCCGGGTACTGATTGGTGATTTATACATTTTTGTCAAGAAAATCATGCCGTTGAAATGTATTGCAAATGGGAAAACGAAATTATGCTATGAAAAAATGCCTCATGAATATTTATTTGTAATAAAAATAAAATTAATACAATCCTTGGTCACAATCATACTCTCTTCTTTTCAACTTAATATTCCTTTTTTTCACACTTCTTTTTACATACTGTGAGAAATCATGACAATGACGATAATAATGAATTCAAACAATCAGGAATCTTAGATAACACGACAAATAGTAATGTATTCACAAAGAATGCTTATAATTATCCCTGCTGAAAATTTCCCATAGGAAACGATTAGATTTTTCCTATCAGTTTCAATGTAGTTTCTGAAACTGGAATTCTCGGAGCGTCATCGTGAATTCACGATAGAACTCTATCGATTTTTATCGTTTTCTATAAGTTTTCTAGAGACATGTATCTGGTTTCATTGCCAATTCCCATAAAAGAAATACAAGTTATTCAAAAAAGTATGATTATATTTTTCCAAATCAATACTACTTCATGTATAGGATTTTCACGATGAAACCAGATACATTTCTCTCAAGTTCTATAGAGAACGATGAGAACCAATAGAGTTCTATGATTGAATTTAAGATGACACTCCAGGACTTCCAGTTACAGAAATCAAATTGAACCCAATGAGAAAAATCTTATCGTTCTTTATGAGAAATTTTTAGCAGGGTTCTGAAAGTATTTCTCATGAATTCATTTTGAATTGTTGCGCTACCTGGCGTATCATAATCAAATCAGGCACGTTTTTTGAACTTAAAATTCATTCCCATCTATGTTATTCATCGTTTCAAATATGGCTTCATCAATCTGTGCATTGTACATATCTTCAGAATCAAATTATTTCAGCATTTTTTTCCCTGGTTCAAATCCGGTGCATCCTTTCTCAAGCCAAAATCTTATCCTAAGTATCGCTTCTGCTGTAGTTGTTGACATCCTATTCCGTAGTTTGTTTTTAATGACACTCATTACGGAAAATGCTCGTTCTACAGTAGCGTTTGAGAATGAAAAGCTCAATAAAGATAAAGCCAGTTTGCTAATGTGCCCAAACTTTTTTGAGCCGCAAGCATCTACCATATTATTAATTTCAATCCAGAATTGTTCAGTTGTTTCCTCTTCATCATGACGAGATTTTTGTATAATTTCCCATTCATCAATTGTGCTATCAATATCTTCATGAATGCTCTCATATAGAACAACAAGATCTGTAATATTTTGTTTTTGGCAATTATTGAAAGTTTCAACTGAGAAATGACTCATTTTTTCTAAAATATGTAGATTTTTAGGCAGTCGTGTTCTCAATTGATTGCACAATTCGATCAAGAAGGATAAACATCTTTTTCTTATACATGTGAGAACTTCTTCAGAAACTTTGTCACTTTCAACACTAAATGTGTCACCGAAGTTGATACAATTGACTGGCATCACATAGTTTTCAAATTCAAACAATAATATGCTTTCCTTACTGATCTTTTCAAGTTGTCGTGGTACCACAATCTTCTGTAATATACCATGATATAGTTCATTGAGCTCTTGGAATAATTTTGAACAATCTACTTGATCTGATTGGAACATTTTGTTTGTTGATATTACTCTTTTTAAGGATGTCGATAGAAATGTGAAATAAAGTTTGTTTTGTGGGTCATTCAACATAGCATATAGTTGATCTGCTGTGTGACATCTTTCCCTTTCTTTCGCGAATTGAAAATGTAGTTTCAATGAATCCCACTGATTTAGAATTTCATTGATTGATCGCAACCTAGCCAACCAACGCGTGCCTGATAGTTTACTTATTTTACGCGGCTCGTTATCATCACAAATTAATCGATAAATCTTTTTGTATCCATTCTGTCTTTTGGTACTGCAAGAAAACCAGTTATAACATTTCTTTATCACAAAATCGATATGTTCGGGTAAAATTCGAAAAGCGTGTTCAGCTGCTAGATGAAGAGAATGACAAACACATTTCACAGTTACCAGATTCGGGATTACCGACTTTAATTTAGAGGAAAAAGAATTATGCTCGCCAACCATTACATTCGCTCCATTTACACCAATACCCAGAAGATTCCCAATTTGCAAACCATCGGATTTGATTAAATCTATAAACGTCTGATATAAATTGTCAGCATCAGCTTTTTCAAGTTGAACTAATCTATAGAATGTGGTACGTATTCTTTTAGACCGCTCACTGAAGTAACGTATCATAATGCACAATACTTTTGTTGTATCAATGCAGGTACTCTCGTCAATGATCATTGAATAATTTGAATCGCCAATATCTTCTAGTAACTCTCCCAACCAGCCCCCTCTGACTCATGCATTTTCTCCTAGAAATTCGTTTCACATATTGGAGCTGAAATCCACAAAAAATCCAGATGACGATTACATCGTCTTGGCCGAATTATAACCTCAAAATATCAATGTTGCGAAGTGTGGTTTCGTGGAGATTAAAATTTTACAGATATAATAGTATTGTTTGTTATTATTTGTCGTTCTCTCTTGAATTTTTGCACTCAATGATTTTTTTCCACAACATTGATAGGCCAATTAACACGTAGAGCCCTCTACAACTTTTCGTTCACTTTGTGAACAGGAGTTTTAGATAGTCAGAGAGGGCTGCTTCCAACATACAAGGGGCAATAACATCCAATATCAAAGCCGTTCATTTTGATTTGTGTAATTTTATGTCTTGTAACACTTCGGATTTGCTATCTAAATTTTTGATGATTATACTCAAATGATCTGCACAATTCATAGAACAATGTTTGGCTACGAATGCGGCTATCTTTAATTCGCTGATTTTTCTTTGTTCGCTTATGGTTGGTTTCACATAAGACGTTATCTTTGGTGTTGAATGCACTGCCTTATCTTGTTCCATATTATACAAATGCTTTTTGCTCCCCCGGTGGTCAAGTAAACGCTTTTTATGAGGATGTAAGTTTGTCTTACAAACTTTACAGAAAGCCATTTTAGGATTTTTCTCCGCCCTGCATAACCAGCCTATAAAAACATTGTATACTCATTATGCTTTGATATTGTTTAATTTCATAAATTATGCCCTGCTCAAAATGCCATAGAGAATCGTACAGAAAACACAGATGATCATTCAAAAACATGATAAGATTCACAAGTTTCTGTCCTGTTTTTGAATTATAATCTATGTTTTTCATACGATTCTATATGGCATTTTAAGCAGGGTGTGTAATTAATTGATGAATTGATTTTATAAATTGTATAATATTACCCTCGAATTCTTTATCTGATTCCTAATCTTTTCTATATTTTTTATCATACGTGATTTTTCGTTTTTTTTAAGGTTATTTTTTTCTACAGAACTTTCATCCAATGGCGAACTTCGTTTCTAAAATGAAAACAAACTTCATTCAATATATCCAGTTGATAGCATGAATTATATTTCATCGACACTTACTTTGCTGTCTTCGCTCATTTTAACCATACATGAAGCTTGTAGTGCTTACAGTTCAAATCGACGTTTACAAATAATTCTGTGATTTTATGAATCTCTGCTAACCCAGGAATATGCGTACCAACTTACCAGAGATTATCACTGATCTCTGTACAATGAATTCGATGTGACCGCGATTTTCATGTGCCAGATTGAATACAATTCTAAACAGACATTTACAGCAAGTCTCCTCTGCCTAGAAGTCGCAGCAACAACAGTTAATCGGGTACGTTACCTATGTATACAGGGTGATTCAAAATTCGCGCACTCTTTTTTGAGAGTAGATTCCTGATGAAATTCTAAAACGATTTGTCCTTTTGCACAATGCTCTCCGACGCATAATTTCCAAGATATAATTAATTAAAGTTGACTAATTATGAGGTGGATCCATCGGTCATCCAGGAGCGTCATAACAGAACAAGAGAGGAAGGTGCTTGCAAAGGGCGCTCATACGATCAGCTGATCGGTATAATCGATACGATTTACCACCATACACATTGGTAAATTTTCTATGTAGAACGATTGAATTCGTCGGCACTGTGGAAAAATTGATTATTGTCATGAATTCTTATCACGATACGCTGTAGGTGAAAGTTGTAATTTCAGTAATGATTTTTATTACGCAGACAAATGTAAAATAGTGTTATTTCGTAGGGATAGGGATTCAAGTGGGAGAAAAAAGTATAACTACTCGTTTTCAATCAGAATTTTCATGTAAAAAAGAAAACATGGGAATTTTCATTCATCCGATACCGATTCGAATTTATTCGAATTCACCCTTTTTTTAATAATATTTTATTAATAACTTACTTCAACTTGTACGTGATTAACGTTCGATAAACCCTTTATAATCATCGAATGATGTAACGTTCAAATTGGGTATCGGATGAATGAAAATTCTCATGTTTTCTTTTTTACATGAAAATTCTGATTGAAAACGAGTAGTTATACTTTTTTCTCCCACTTGAATCCCTATCCCTACGAAATAACACTATTTTACATTTGTCTGCGTAATAAAAATCATTACTGAAATTACAACTTTCACCTACAGCATATCGTGATAAGAATTCATGACAATAATCAATTTTTCCACAGTGCCGACGAATTCAATCGTTCTACATAGAAAATTTACCAATGTGTATGGTGGTAAATCGTATCGATTATATTACAGAAGATTGTGGTACCACGACAACTTGAAAAGATCAGTAAGGAAAGCATATTATTGTTTGAATTTGAAAACTATGTGATGCCAGTCAATTGTATCAACTTCGGTGACACATTTAGTGTTGAAAGTGACAAAGTTTCTGAAGAAGTTCTCACATGTATAAGAAAAAGATGTTTATCCTTCTTGATCGAATTGTGCAATCAATTGAGAACACGACTGCCTAAAAATCTACATATTTTAGAAAAAATGAGTCATGTCTCAGTTGAAACTTTCAATAATTGCCAAAAACAAAATATTACAGATCTTGTTGTTCTATATGAGAGCATTCATGAAGATATTGATAGCACAATTGATGAATGGGAAATTATACAAAAATCTCGTCATGATGAAGAGGAAACAACTGAACAATTCTGGATTGAAATTAATAATATGGTAGATGCTTGTGGCTCAAAAAAGTTTGGGCACATTAGCAAACTGGCTTTATCTTTATTGAGCTTTTCATTCTCAAACGCTACTGTAGAACGAGCATTTTCCGTAATGAGTGTCATTAAAAACAAACTACGGAATAGGATGTCCACAACTACAATCACGTACAAGTTGAAGTAAGTTATTAACGTTCGATAAACCCTTTATAATCATCGAATGATGTAAAAAGGGTGAATTCGAATAAATTCATCATTGTTCAATGTTGTGGTTGGGATAAGTCGAAAACACATTCTTCAGAAGAATCATTTGAAACGGCCGAGGATTGATCTAATATACATTGATTCTCGAACAATCAGAATACAGGATTCGGAATCCAATCTCTTGTGTTAAACTTACTAATCAAACCGTTCAAATTGAGTATCGGATGCATGAAAATTCTCATGTTTTCTTTTTTACATGAAAATTCTGATTCAAAACGAGTAGTTATACTTTTTTCTCCCACTTGAATCCCTATCCCTACGAAATAACACTATTTTACATTTGTCTGCGTAATAAAAATCATTACTGAAATTACAACTTTCACCTACAGCATATCGTGATAAGAATTCATGACAATAATCAATTTTTCCACAGTGCCGACGAATTCAATCGTTCTACATAGAAAATTTACCAATTTGTATGTTGGTGAATCGTATCGATTATACCGATCAGCTGATCGTATGAGCGCCCTCTGCAAGCACCTTCCTCTCTTGTTCTGTTATGACGCTCCTGAATGACCGATGGATCCACCCCATAATTAGTCAACTTTAATCAATTATATCTCGGAAATTATGCTTCGAAGAGCATTGTGCAAAAGGACAAATCGTTTTAGAATTTCATCAGGAATCTACTCCCAAAAAAGAGTGCGCGAATTTTGAATCACCCTGTATATGGATTTCGAAAATACCGCAACGCTATGGCAGACGTCGCTGCTGTCATATTCATATGAAAAAGGAAGTACAAGCATAGACATACAAATAATGTATTGGGTACAAGGAATAGGATGGATTTCAGAGTGATTCCATATCCATTGTATAGAGATCAGTGGATATTATTCAGTTAACATCAAATATTCATAAGTATATTCTTTTCATTTCGCTTCGTAACGGAATGAACCAATCACAAACTTTTGTAAACTGGAACGCCCGAGCATGTGATGGAAACAATTTTGTTGTGGGAACATTGACATTAACAGAAAATCCACATCTGAAGGTCTGTCTACCCGTGTTTGATGAATAAAAATATACAGTGTATGTATGCATGTATTATGAACATTTGGTATTATGATATAAGATTCGTTCGTTCTGAGTGCCTCAGGCCGGAGACTCATGCTAGCGACTGCCGCGCCTGATACCATTAGAAGAAAGCAGAGAGAAGATGTTTTCAACTCGGGTCTCTTTTTTCTTCTAATGATATCGCGCGTGACAGTCGCTAGCATGTATCTCCGGCCTTAGGCCCGCGTCACATGGAGCAAAAATCACGCGAAAAACGGAACCGTTGGTTGAAAAGAGAGGCAGATAATCACCTCTCCCTTCAACCAAGGGTTCCGCGTTCCGCTGGATTCTAGCTCCATGTGACGCGGGCCTTACCCTGGCGGGTGCATGCAAAAGATTCGAAATGCATAAGATTCGAAACCTTGGGTGGGAAAAGAGGTCAGATTCCGCGTATCTTTTCACTCTTTTCAACTAAGGTTTCGAATCTTTTGCAGCTCGAATCTTTTGCATGCACCCACCCTGGCCTCACATGGACCGAAATTTGTTCCGGCGGAATGCCTTCAAACCAATCGCATTCACAATTTCTTTTCGAGCGATATATGAGAAATCTGGTAGGGGGTCTTTTTACCGAAGAAGTTTTTCGCCGAATAAGCTTAATTCGACAATCGCTCGTCATTTCTAGAGATCACTACGCAATCTCCCAGTGATTTCTAGAGGTGACTATTGATTGTCAAATTACAGTTTATTCGGCGAAAAACGTTTTCAGCAAAAAGACCCCCTACCGAGAAATCTATATAAGTTTGTGCATTGGTTCAATTTTCATTTTGCCGGAACGCATTCCGGTCCATGTGAGACCAGCCTTGAATTGCTCCAATTTGCACCAAACCAATTAATTTCCCTTTATAACTGAAAATATCGAATCAAAAATACTTGGAGCAAATCGAGGTAACCTGGGGCGCGCTAAATGAATTTGGTTATACTACCACACTGGGCAAAATTTGAAGTTGTCTCAACGTGACGTATTCATGTGCCCGATTTCAAGCTGATTCAGCCTTTGACAACGTAGAAACTACGTGAAAGTCAAGCCACATCAACTTGTCAACTGTTGTAAACGCCACTTGCATTATTCAGGTCGAGTTGCCCTTGATTCCAAGCAGAATCTATCTGAAATTCCTCCCAGTGCACGTAAGCAGCTACACAATGTCCAGAAGTCCGTTCCACGTTATTTTTATGAGTTTGAGAATTTGCTTTTCAAAGAAAGTCATCGAGATATTGTTTATTTACCAGATATTTTTATACTCAAAATTCAAGTTCATTATACATTTGATGAATGACAGTATATTTTCTTGGCATTAGATGGAAATGAATACTTATGAATTTATATTAGTAACTCTTTCCTTTTGCAAGATCAGTTTTAATTGCCAAGATGCGAAACAGACTTCATTTCCACAGCAAGAAGAAAATCCCTAAAAATTCCCCTAAATTAAAAAATTTCCCCTGAAAAGAACCTCTAAGAAAATTTCCCCCTAAAATGACCCCTAAATGCGTGAATTCTCCCTGAATCTAGGGAGAAACCCCTAAATCTGACAACACTGCACATGAGAATCTTTTTCAATAATGCTATTGGCATTCATTTCTTTTCTTGTGTCATTCACGGCGAGTTGAAGCGTACGATTGTAGCAAAGGACATGAGACCAAGATTTCTTTGTTTCCAAAATAGCAGAAATATTCTCATCATCAATTATTTCTTGAACAGGTTGTCTCAGTGCACGTATCATATTGCCTGCATTATCAGGTGTAACATATTTAGCAATATTTGCATCATCCAAGTCCCAATCATTATTCAATTGCTCTAGTTTCTTACAAATAGCTGCAGAATCGTGCTTGCCTGGGAAAGGCTGATAATCAATGGTAATATGCTTCATATCAAAGTTTTCATCAATAAATTGTACAGTGAAAGAAATAAATGCATCTTGCGCTCTTGATGTCCGTAAGTCTGTAGTTATGGGAACTGATTCTAAACGACCTTTTTCATTATCAATCTCCTGGAGTATTTGGCTCATCAAGTCTTGATAAAATTTTGGAACAATAGAACGTGAAAAAGTAGTCCTAGCTGGAATCTTATGACGTGGTTCCAATAAATTTATCAAATTCACAAATGCTGGTTCATCAACTATTGTATACGGTTGTAAACCTTCACAAATAAACATGGCGAGAGCTTCATTAATTGATTTGACACGTTGACTAGATGATGGAAAAAAGTTTCTGTTTTTGAAACATTTTTTAACAGAGCTTTTCTGTTGCTCAGGATGGTCTTTATTTTTTAATTCAATCATCTGTTGTTTAATTTTCATCAATCTTGTGTATTCTGCATAAGCGCTGTTGTGTTTCTGTAAATGATTTTTCAGAGTCGTAGTTGTGCCGGTTGGTATACTGCGTAATTGTCCACAAATATTACATTGTGCAGTATTATTTTAACCCTGACAGCACACTTCCTCGCATCTCCGTGGTCTCCACGGAGATAGGTGGTATGTACGTGGAGACCACGGAGATGCGAAGGAGTGTGCTGTTAGGGAAATGAGGCGCCAATATTATATGTATATATCCTTCGGTAACATCGGCTCGTTTAGGATTTATGTTATTACTGCACGTACAAATCTCAAAACATCAAGACAATACCTGAAAAATACATGAATTACCTCCTGTGAAACAAAGGAAGTTGAATAATTGAATAGATTCCTGAAAAATATTCAGAAACATGTAACAAAACTTAACCTATGTAGTAATGGACGCTGAGAGAAAAAAAATCTCCAGCCAAGAATATATTTTATTGAACGAGGCCAATAAAACATTTTCTCAATACAAACTTTCATGGACTTGTTCCAATAAAATTTTCTTATACCAAAACCATATCTTCTTGGGATAAGAACATGAACATATATTCTTGAAAGAATAAAATATGTTATTCGCGAAACCCATTCTTTCTCTCAGTGTATAATGCTATTTGAATTGATATGGTTCTATTCGGAAATCGATCTCACATTTAAAGCATTCAATATTACATATGATTAAATATAATTATGTTTAATCAAATATGATTATATCAGGAAGATTCTGATTGAATTGTAGTATTCGATTATAAATAACATCATGTTTGAGTATGGATAAGATTATTATTTGTATATTCCTAAAGGAAACTGAGAATATCTTACATCATTATATAAAAGAATTTCTCTAAATATGATAAGACTATCTAATTATATGCATCCATATCAATATCAATGATACAAAAATTTTTTAAAAATATATGATGGAATCTACCTATCACAGCAATATCAAATCATACGATATAATAAAATATAACCTTGATCCCAGTAAATTGATCAAAGTTGGTGGACATCGATGAACATTTTCAAGGAATTTTCCCAAAGCCTCTTGAAAACATCTCGAATAATGCTAAAAGATATCTTCTTCAACACTACAAAATGCCTTTTAGATAGTCTTATTCGGGACTCTCGAAAGTTTATCACATTTCAACAGATTTTTATGAGAGGTTATGTTATTCTGTCTGGGTAAAAATAAACCAAAAAATTCAATTATTCAAATTTATTGTGTATTCACAATGAATGTGATGTGTGAAACCACGGAAATCATAACTACCCAATGAACATTATGAGGACGAGGACTTGGAGACAACTGGATGAGCTCTTAAAGAGATCTTAATGTCATTCAATGCGTCGATTTAGGAGATCTTACAGAGCTGTTGTTTAAGACCACTTTATGTTATCTTTATGGTATAAATGTTCTCTTTGACATAACATAAAGTGATCTGAAACACGATCTCCACAGGATCTCCTAAGCCGACGCATTGGATGACATGAAGATCTCTTTAAGAGCTCCTATGATAATAGGGTTGAGAGGCTGTAGCACGGACTCGATCGTAGTGTTGTACGACTGAGACGTAGTCAACGCACAGAGACAGTCGTAGAAGTCTCACGACTTCGTCATATTTTACTACGACTGCTCTCGTGCTTCGGCCTTTACCTTTTCTCAATTCTTTGATCCTTCACTGTTTTTGCTTCATGATGGATATTTATCAAGTTCTTGAATTCATACAGACACAAATGTAGAACTTCTAGATTCACTGCTACGAAGAAAAATCCATCGGGAACACAACTATGTGAATGAAAAAAATTTACTTCGCTCACTTGAAGTGGACACACGCAATGCAGAAACCATGGGGAATAAAGATAGGACAATGAGAATACTTTCAAGGCGTTCGTAAAAACGTACGTTCAGGGTACATTCAAAAACTTCACTTCCATATTTTGAGATATGGGTAGAGATTTTTTATAATGAGAGATTGGACCTCAGAGCATATACTACCGGAGGGAGCCATATGAAAACAATGTAAAAGACTGTTGTCGACTCAGCGGACAGAGAGAGCCATAAAAGTCAATAGGATCTCTCTTTGTAGTAATTGTTGATTCGCCATGACACGGAATAATCAGCTTCTCCCGTTGTTGCTGCCAATCAAAGGTCACTAGAAAGAGAGATCTTCCGGACTTCCATCGCTTCTCTCTCCCACTAAATTGATGCCGTGTCTGAAGCTGCTATGCTCGCTCCAGTGCAGGGGTATGACACTTCATATATTTGCAATGTATAAACTATGTTCAGAGTTTATCCGATCCACCCGCACCACCACTCACCCCCGTTTTGCTAGGTGGCGACACTTGCATTTGTCATATGTCTCATAAACCAAGGGAATTCAAATGTTTTGGGTGATGAAATTTCGCAGATTTCATATTATGACAAACGCAAGTGTCGCCACCTAGTCAGTTATAGAGATGAGGGGCACAGAGGGGATCGGATAAAGTTTGTACACGTTTTGAGAGTAAGTGTCATACCTCTGCTCCAGTGGTAGCATCTCAATGCCCCGAATGTTCAATATCCCGAATGGTCTTTATCCCGAAAAAATATGTCCCGAAAGTTCAATTGCCCGAAATTTGATGATTAGTCAATCTCTAGCGAGTTACTAGGGATTAACCAATCATCGAATTTCACGCAATCGAACTTTCGGGATATATTTTTCCGGGACACTGAATTTCGGGATGAAAACCATTCGGGATATTGAACATTCGGGGCATTGAGATGCTACCGCTCCAGAGTTTGCAACCCAGGTAGCACAAGAGTTCTAAAAGAGGTCATGAAGAATACAAAGTGTTCTTATAGAAATCTTGGGAAATTATTGTGCTATCTTTGAAATTTTGCACAAATGTTGGAAGCATCCACTGACGGGTTATTATAACCAAACTTCGGGTCGTTGTACTGTTTTTTTTTTTCAGTGCCTATAGCGCTCGAGTGTTTGGTTATCCGGTCACTGATCCGTTTCAATAAACGATGCAAATTTCAGCAACATTGAATTTTCGTCAAAATGACGTTTCTTTGACTAATGTGTTCTACTTGAACATAACTGCGGTAATACTTCTTGATACACCGCGGAAGTTCTAATGAAGTTCAGAACAATCCTTAAGAATTTCCAAATTTCATCAAGAATTCTTTTGAATAGTTGTACAGTATGAGTCGCACAGCCAGTAACATTCAACAATAGCTTCGTTCGTTCTAAGTTGCCCCAACTAGCACCAAACCAATCAATTCATTTTTATAACTAGAAGAGTCAATCAAAAATATCTGGAGCACGTTGGGGCAACTTAGAGCACCCTAGAACGAACGAAGCTAATCCCAGATAGCACACAAGAATCTCAAATTGAATTCTGAGAAAAGCACTCTTGAAAAACTCTTCTAGAATACAAAGTATTCCAAAAGAGTTTTAAAAGAATTCGATTCGTTAGACATTCGCGAGTTTCGTTGAAATTCTATAAGACTTCATTAAGAATCTCAAAGGAACTCGCAAATGTCTGACGAATCGAATTCTTTTCAAACTCTTTCAGAACACTTTGTATTCTGAAAGAGTTTTGCAAGAGTTCTTTTTTCAGAATTCATTTGGGATTCTTGTGTGCTTTCTGGGATCTTCCGATGATGAATATCTAATAGAATTATTTTACGAATATATTTTGTACACATCCTCAAATCAGGCACACTGAAGAAAAATGTATTTGACTCGAACGAAGTTTTTTTTTCAGTGTGACATTGATTCGGAATCGAATTATTGCGATTCGAGCAGTTGCGAATAATTCGATTTCAGATTTTTTGAATTCGATAACGAATCGAATCGAATCTACAAAAATTCGTTCGATTCGATTTCGAACTATTCGCACATCTCTAATATCAAGAGGTGGAGAAGGGGAAGAAGTCGAATTTTGTGCAAACTTCTGTTAGAAGGTACATGATTGAAACACATTTGAAGTGAATTATAATGAACTATATACCTCAGGTTGTGTTTTGCCGGAAACTTCGAATTTATGAATGATTTGTAAAGGCTGAAAGATAAAATCCTCAAATTTGTTAACGTGTGGAAATTGAAACTTCGTAATTTCATTTCTCAGCCTTCGAAAATCATTGGGAAATTCAAAGTTTCTGGTAATGCCAAATCCAAAGTATGTAGTTCATTATTATTCATTTCAAATTAGTATTAGTTACCTGCCTATTGGAAAATTTTTCAAAGGATTCAATTTGATTCCCTTCCTGTAGAAAAATTTACTAATCATACAATTTCCTTAAGGGTTCTCCATCTCTAGACATTCGAGTCTCCTTAATCAATTATTCTACAGCACAACAGTTCAGGATGAGTTTATTGAGAATACTTTAGGAATCATGAGAAATCATAAAGGATTCTCCTTGAATACAGCAGGGACTAAAATGCTGACTGGGAGTGATCAAACCCAATTCAAAATAGAAAACTCTTCAATATTAGTTAATTGCCCAAGGTTAGGATATCTATTTTGTTATCGCATATCATATTACCCAATTCTACAGCTTGATTATCATTTTCGTTCAACACTCCAGGTTGTACAATTTGAATATTCTCAGTTGGACCATCGGACACTTCTGAAAGTGAAGATAACAATGTTTCTGATCATCGATTCCCATATTATTTCAAATTATTCAGCTAAACAGTGATTTTATGTCTTGTTTCCAATGCAAAGGGAAGAAACATTCATGAGAAAGAATTGCTGTGAGCTCATCATCATTACAATACTCATTTTGAAGAATTCATTCATTGTGAAAAATCAATCATGACACATCAACACAAAATTTGGAGTGCAATGTAAAGAGAATCCGGAAATAGAATGCTGTTCAAGTTTGAATTGTTTATAGGAACAAAACGAGAATTCAAACTCACGAAATCTGATGAATCATCATCATTATTCATCTTGTCAAATTAACTTCTTGAAACTGAAAATGTCGTCAAAAGTTTTGTGTCAATCACAGCTGAATATTTTGTTATTCGTTTATTAATTTGTTTCAATTGAAGATTCAAATTTCAGCAAGATAATAGAATGTTATTCCTTACAAGTGCAATGAATTTGATTATGAATAGAAATTTTATGAACATGCGTAGTATCTGGAAATCACATGGTTTTTTCTGAGTAATTCATAGTTCATCATCAAATACTAACCATTTTGTCTTGGAACGTGATTCCCTATTTTCGCAGCGTATCAATTTAACCCTCTAACCGTAACCCCGGTCTCACAGACCGCTATCAAAATGGTATTTGCTCGTAATTCGAACTTTTTTGGTCAAATTGTTTGACATTTCATTCCTACTCTGCACAGAATTGCTCACCAAATTCTGTACATAAGCCCACTATCCTACTTCGTAGACATTTCTAATGATCTAAAAAATGTTTTCTTCACTTCTAACAACTTTGAATATCTAGAAGAAGGTGATAGCGGTCTGTTAGACCGGGGGTTACGGTTGACGTGATTTTGAGCAGGGTTACGGTTTAAGGGTTAAAAATTGTTCAAGCGTCAATCTAAGGATATAAAATAAAAGTAATTTTTTAATAACGTGTAGCATGTTTCTCATATTCAAACGATTCAGGCTTGATTTATTTTTTTGAAAAGGCAAGGAAATTACAAAAAATGATATGTTTACCTTCCAATCGTTAGAGCATTTTGAGCATCTTGAATTTCTATGTCCTTCAACAAATATTTGATATTACGGCCCCTTCTTGGTGGAAGACCGCTTTCTAGTCTTTGTACGTCAATTTCACTATCAATTATCAATTCTTTCAAGCCCCCTGCCAAAGTGTCGGGAATATAAATGAATCCTTTCGTATCGAGGTAACAAGTGATTTACTGAATACAAAATAGATTACTTTTGAAATTGTCAACAATGGTTATACTAGAAACATCATAGTCCGCGGTTTAGTTTGCGTGTTAAGGGATAATATTACCATGAAGAAGTCATAAAATCAAGGGACATTCCCTCATATTTTTCCACAAAGAATGTGAAAATAATCATTTCTAAAATAAAGAACTCCTTATAAATCTGGCGCGGAATGACCCATACATTTCAATTCCCAATTATTATTGAAAAACGATGAAATAGCAATCTATGATCTATTATCGGTATGAAATTTTACCTAAGAACATCCATATGTTTTGATGAATGCCACCCAGTTTTTTTGTGAGAGTACTATGGAAGGATTCGACCAAATTATTTGTTCTGTGTGAGCAATTTGCTACACTGACTATGTGTGCCAGTGGAAGCCATTGTGTCCGCATATACGATAAGAATATTGAAATTTCGGGATATTCTTCGGTGATGTTATCGCCTCTAACTGTCAAGAGATTCAGACCCGCTTCAAAATATTCAGCTGGGGCCAAAGCTAGAGCCATTCCATGAATTAAGATAGTTTTATCAGCCTCGTACAAACCTGGATTCAGCCATTTCCATCGCAAACACTGTGTACAAAAAACACAAATCAGAAAATGCATTGAAATTTCCATACATATAACCGAAAAGCACAAACTCAAATAACATCGTGTCCAATATGTAGGCGACTAATTGTAAAGAGTAACTAAACTAACGGCCGATCTAAACGAGCCTTAATGTTCAAGCATCGAGAAGAAGGAACATGCGCGCGCTAACAGAAGTCTCTGGAACCTCGCGAGAAGCGGCACGCGAACGAAGGCGTGAAAAAAGTGGGATAATCCCACATGTTCGATTTTATGCCGCGAATGTTCTAGAACGTTCTATAAAAGTGGCGAAGGTGACTCGTTGTGATTGTTGTTGTGATGATCAAAGCGCTTGTATGTCTTTGAACAAAGAGGACATAAGAAACGGTAATCAATGTTGACATTTTTTGCCGAGTGTGGTATGGTGATGTGTGTTATTGAGACATGAGAAGGAAATATGTGGAGAGTTTGTCCGAGGAGCAGTTAAACGAAGCGTCATCGGCGAGGGAATTGTGTACTTCAGGATTATTGGAACGTAAGAGAGTGAGACTACTCGAACACATGGAGAACATCGATGGAATTATCGGTGCAGCCAACCCACCAACCAACGATATGGAACAGCAGCAGGAATGTCGTGTACCTCAGGAGCCACGAGTAATAATTCAAAATTGCCAAGACAATGCGGTAAGACCTGAACCAAATTTAAATCCAACTATAGACTTTAATGAATTCTTTAGAAGCACCACACAGATGCTATTAGAAAATAACAGGATGATGATGCTCCAGTTACTAAGTGAATTACGTAGGCCAACACCTGCATCACCAGCAAGTGATAGTACTGCAAATCTATCACCACTAACCACTGGTCGACGAGGAGAATGGAATATCATTGGAACCGTCTCCAAACAAATACTTACCTTCACAGGTGAACCAGACGAGGATGTTGTTAGATGGCTGGAACGAGTGAGAGTGGTAGGGGATTTGTATAATCTTGGTGACCAACAACTTCTGCTGGCAGCGACTAGCCAATTCAAGGGTCGTGCGCAGCACTGGTATGATCGTCAGACGACAGAGGTAATATCCTCCTGGAATAGAGTGGTCATCGGGTTGAGAGATTATTTTGAAAGGAGAGAGACGCATGCTGTTCTGACAGCTAGAGTTCAGGACCGCACGTGGAAGCATAATAGTGAATCCTTCGTAGAATATGCTGAGGCTAAATTGAAATTAATGTCTCCTTTAAATTTAACAGAGCAAGGGCAGGTGGATATGCTGGCGGCAGGTGTACACCATCCAGTGTTACGTACCATGGCTTTAGGAGTACGTATACCACACGTGTCAGATTTTATCGCTCACATGAGGCGGATTTCTGAGGAAGATAGCGGCAGACGTTTTCATCAAGGTTTTAACAAACCTAACCACAGATTCGTGAAAACAACGAACGACACAAAGGGGTGTTTTATCTGCAAGCAAGCAGGCCAAATCGCAGCACGATGTCCAAAACGTAGCAACGACGTAACCTGCTACAAATGTGGACAAAAAGGGCACATTAGTACAAGGTCTCCAAAAGGTATTACATCGACTTCGAGAACTTCATTGAACTACGTTGACGATAGCAAGAACGAGCAGAACAACAGGTCAACGAGGCTGCAGAATGTCTGCGAGGAGGGAATGACATCGCCAATCAACACCGTGATGGGTACGCGCTCATCAACAGCTTGCGTAGAGATAAGCAGAACCTATAATAATAATGTTTTTATTAAAGCCTTAGTAGATACGGGCAGCCCGGTTAGTTTGTTGAAACGTAGCGTTTGCAATAAATATTTCCACGATCGACCTATAGAGTCAGTAAGTAAACAAGATAATAATTATAGGGGAGTTAATAATTCTCAAATAAATGTTTGGGGTTTTATAAATGATTGCATACTTGTAAATAACATGAAAGAACATAACCTTAACATTAAATTATTGATAGTCTCAGACGAGACGATGTCTTTTGATATGTTGCTGGGCCGGGACTTTATAGATAATAATTATTTAGAGCACCGGTATTTTCAGGGTCGTAGTTGTTTGGAAAGAAAGCCTGATCAAGGTCTAGAAAAGGCGATACAAGAAATTATGACGATCGATTATGGAAATATGAAAGACAAATATGAATTAATATACGAAAAACTAGACGATGATTTAGAGTCATCTGTAAAAGGGAAAATTATTGAGATTATTGCCAGGTGCGATGAAACACCGATAGCAAAGATCGAAGATGGGTATTCAGTTAGGGTACGTTTGAAGGACGAATCTCCATTTGCACATGCGCCCCGTCGTATGTCCTGGACAGAAAAAAAGGAATTGCAGGAAATTATTGACGACCTCATGAATAGAGGAATAATTAAAACTAGTACGTCCGAATATTGTTCGCGAGTGGTTTTAACCACAAAAAGAATGGGAAAAAACGCATGTGCGTGGACCTCCGTCCTCTTAACGAGAGGGTATACAAGCAGAAGTACCCCTTCCCTCTTATAGAGGATCATCTCGATCGGTTGCACGGAAAAACAGTATTCATAGTACTGGATCTCAAAGACGGTTTTCATCAGATCGACGTGCATAGTGATGATACTCGATGTTTTCATTTGCAACTTCATTTGGTCAATATGAATTTCTAAAGCTACCATTTGGTTATTCTCAAGCTCCGGCAGAATTTCAAAAACGTATCGTTCAGATGTTTGAGCCCTTGATTCGGCAAGAAAAATTGCTAGTTTATATAGATGATTTGCTGATCGCAACGAAAAATATCGAGGATAACTTGAATATATTGGAAGAGGTCCTGATGATACTGAAAAAATATGGATTAGAACTAAATTATAGTAAGTGCTTATTTGCGAAAAAGAAAATAGAGTATCTAGGGTATGTTGTATCTCAAAAGGGAATCACTTTGAGTGATAGACACACTGAAGCCATTCGAGATTATCCGACACCAAGTAACCTACGTCAATTGCAGGGTTTTTTAGGACTTACGAATTATTTTAGAAGATTTATATCTAATTATTCATTAAAAGCCAAGCCCTTGTATGAATTAACTAAAAAGAATATGACATTCCGATTCGGCCAAGGTTGCATGCAAGCATTCGTGAATTTGAAAGAGGAATTAACATCTTTCCCCTTATTAGAAGTGTATAATCCAAAAACAGACACAGAATTACATACAGATGCCAGCTCTTTCGGTATCGGTGCGATATTGTTGCAGGAGCGAGAGAATGGCAAGTTTGCTCCGATAGCTTATTTTAGCAAGACCACCAATGAGACGGAACAAAAATATCACAGTTTTGAATTGGAAACCCTAGCCATTGTTAGGGCATTAGAACGTTTTCGGATTTATTTGCAAGGGATCCATTTCAAAATAGTCACTGACTGCAATGCATTGGTGCTTGCTATGAAAAAAGTAAATATTAACTCGAAAATCGCAAGGTGGAGCTTGTTCTTGCAAACTTTTGATTTTGCAATGGAGCATCGGTCAGCCGAAAGAATGAAACACGTTGACGCTTTGAGTCGAGTCGTAATGAGCATAGAAAGTATTGAAGATAGGCTTATGTACAAGCAACTAACTGACCCTGTTATAAAGAAATTGGCGGAATCGTTGGAGTACGAATCACACGAGCGATTTTGATTTGTTAAACGGACTAGTTTTTAGAAAATTTAATGACCGATTACTTTTTGTAGTCCCTAGCTCCCTAATTTATAATATCATTTATATTTATCATAATGACATGGGGCATGTAGAGCTTCGCCTTGGGCTAATGGCCCAACGAATGGGTAGAAAAATTGCCCCTGGTACAATATGTGATAAACAATACTTTGAATAGATCTATTCAAACTACGCCGGCCAGGTTACTCTTGGGATACGATCAGCGAAGGGAAGATGATGCGCAATTACGTGCCGTTTCATCTGCGTTACTAAATTTAGATGAGAATTTTGTTGAAGACCGCGAAACTCTTAGAAGTAAAGCCAAAGAAGTAACAAGATCAGTACAAGAATATAATAAGCAAAGATACGACCAATATCATAAGAAACCAAAACTTTATAACGTAGGTGACCTAGTAATGATAAGAAATTTAGCATATAAGCCGGGCGGAAACAGGAAATTGGTACCCAAGTACAAGGGGCCGTTTCGGATTGAACGGGTTCTCAATAAAAATCGCTTCGTAGTAACTGATATTCCTGGTTATAACCTAACTCAGAAACCATACAGTGCGATTTTATCGCCTGATAAATTAAAACCGTGGATTTCAATCGAAAACCCGAACAATCACACAAATGAATTGTTGAATAACACAATTTTAGATGACTAAGAATTAGAAAAATAAGTGTATTATTTTATTTAATCAAGTGTCTACGGCTGCCGGCCCATGCAAATGGATATCCAAGTTCAAGACTGATGTAATGCGTGAATATTTTGTCTTGTCAACTATGCATATCAAATGTGGTGATGAGCCTGCAATCAGTGAGCGAATATGACAATGTTAAGAATGTGTCTATGTGTATTGTCGCTCTTTTTACAGATAGACACACTCGTATATGTAGAACTCTCTTAAACTCAAGGCGACGTTCCTTTCAATGTACAAAGGATAAAAAGGATCTGACTATAGTTCGAGACGAACTATTTTGTAGGATGGCCGAACTGTAGGCGACTAATTGTAAAGAGTAACCAAACTAACGGCCGATCTGAACGAGCCTTAATGTTCAAGCATCGAGAAGAAGGAACATGCGCGCGCTAACAGAAGTCTCTGGAACCTCGCGAGAAGCGGCACGCAAACGAAGGCGTGAAAAAAGAAAATGGCTTGAACGGCCGCGTGGTTCAGCCATTAGTGGAATTCGATTATTCGAATGAGCTGTGAGCTCTATTATGTATATACAGAGCAAGTGGACTCTTTTCATTTATTGTTAGAAGTGCGTAATTATTCGGAGCGTGTAAATATATGTATATATAACCGGTGTATTAAATACGGGTGTATTCAATGGTCTGGCGTCTTAGATAACGCGTTCAAAGTGCGAAAGTATGCTCTTATGTAGAGAATGGTGTGTATGGGTTAAGTGGAACCCTGTGTGTTGATAGATTGGCCTTGTGCCGTAAGCATTTACATGTGAAATCAAATTCCACATTGGCTTGTAAAATAAGCTTGTACATAATATAATGAAATTTGGTGAATAAATAATCGCCCTCAATTATAATAGTATTTTTTAAATGAATTTATTGAAAAACGACGTAACGTAATTCCACAAATACATATTTACACTACATATTGTGTACAGATATTCATTGTGGAGAGATTTCTACGTCATATTACGCCAAAAATTACACCTAGGACCGGCGTTTCAAACAGCGAACTGAGAAAAAAAGGGCATAGCAATACATAGAAGGGTGTAGAAGCGCATGAATATTGCTGTTTTTTTTATGCAATCCTCTGTAATAAAGTAAGGTAACTGACCCCATTAGCAAACGCGACCCCTTCAGTGAACCTCGAGATAATAAAACCTCTTTTACGAACAAGAAGTGTTTACCTATTACGTGCTGTGAAGATTATTCCAATCTTCAAACATTATCGTTCGTGATTAATGCGAAAACAAATGGAAGAAAGAAAAATGTAATTCACGAAATAAATAAAGATTCATGCCGAGTGTCACAACGAGCTTTGCCTTCGTGAATCTTACAAGGTGAGTTAAGAATGGACATTTTTTCAATTGTGCATTTTCATAGTATTAATGCGACCATTGAACTATTTTATGTATCCAATCTATGGATATTATTCAAATTAAGATAATATAGGGTTATTTTCAATAACTGTCAGTCGCTAACCTAGAAAATTGTGCGTTCAGAAATACACACACGAAAATGATCGGTGAATCTATTACTGAACGAATAAACGTAACAATTCATATCATGGGTATCTACTCTAGGAAAATTTTTTCATGAATTCTCATAATGCGCATAATTTTTCAATCAATCTATAAATTTCTCCAAGGATTGGAATAAACATGTAAAATTATAAACTCTCCTTGAAATTCTCAATTTTTTTCGCCAAAGTAACTCAAGCAGCAACAGAAGTTCGAAGTATATATGAAATAAAAACGTTGGTAGAATTTGAGAATGAGATACGAAGAACATATCATGAAGGTTCATAGAATATACGAATGAGACTGTTTTAAATATACTCAGAACGTGCATAGTACATTTGAAATGTACGATATTCATTCAATTGACGTTCGACCGACGTCCCGTCATATATTCGATTACATACGTTCGATGAATATGCATAGCACCTATGAAAAGGTCTCATTAGAATGTGCACAGAATATTTTTCGAATATCATCAGGAAAGTGATAATAACTCATCTGAGCAGCCTCAGATTCTACGCGTTCAGTAATGGGGTCAATCAGCGTTCACTAATTCATGCGACCCGTTCATTAATGGGGGTATTGTTAACATTTCATTAATTTCATTATTTTTATGGTTATCACTTAGAAAATGAATAAAAAATCACGGTAAGAGAAAATTGAAATGCTCAATCTACCTTATTTACTCGTCATGGTGTCTACTGGTCGGGAAAAGTCGGGAATTCGGGAATAGGTCGGGAATTCCGATAGGTCGGGAAAAAGTCGGGAATGAGTAATGAATTTCGAAAGTGTATCTCCTTTTTCTTGAAATTTCGATTTCCAAAAATAACCGATGATTCTAATTATTCAGATGAGCTTAAAGTTTTTGATTTTTTTCGTGAGTGAGTCCACCTTTTTTGAATTCCTCGTATGTTCCATATGGATCTTTATTGTTTAAGGTTTCCCAGATAGCACAATGACTCTGAAAGCATTCGAAAAGAGTTCTCGAGAACCCTTGAGGAATCAATGGAATATCAGAGAATAGTAACCCTGCTAAAAATTTCCTACGAACTTGAGAAATATCCTTAGATTTTGAGAAATATTCTCAGATTTTAAGAAATACTCCCCAATTTTCTGTCAAAGACTACTATCCTTTCGACCTGCATTTTTCTCCGGGATGCGGTAAAGCTCTACCGGTTGATATTATAGAACTTGAGAGGAATGTGTCTAGTTTTATCGTAGAATTTTCACAGAAGGAATATCAGTTATCCGAAGAAAAACGGTTCATATTTTTCCATATAATTGATACTTCTTCTATAGGAATTTTATGATAAAACCACATATATTCCTCTTGAATTCTATAGAATACGATGAGAACCGATAGAGTTCTATCGTAAATTCACGATACACCATCGTGAATTTTCGGTTCACAAATCTCATTGAAACCGATGGAAAAATTTTATCGTTGTCTGTGGGAAATTTTCAGCACGGCACTGGTTGTACAGTTGGAAGTGTTCCTGTTCAATTGAATCAGAGATGATATTACTACTAGGTGCGTTTATTGAATGTTTCATGAAAATGACTTCAAGCTGTGTTATTTTTATAAATATCCCTACGATAATTTTCGATAATTTTAATTCCAGTCCTGATTTTGTGCATCCATTTGTTCAAGTTTCGATGATAATTCCTCTTTTTACTATCAACGGAATTTGTCAACTGATTCAAGGGTATCTAAGTGATGCAGGGTTCAGTTTTTTCTGACTTCATTCATTCAAAAAAGATGACACTCAACGTTGGATAAAGATAGAAGAAGCATCAGTTGAATGCTTTCAGAAGATTATTTATTTGGTCAGTGGCTATTCAGATGGAAACAAATTTTCCATCTCAACCAATAAGTCATACTCCAGCCAACACTACAACCTCGAGAACATGAAGCTTTAGGAACGTTCATTGAATGTTCCTGGAGGTTTGCGAACTTTCCTTGAACGTTTGTTGAGGTTTATGTTCTCTTGGGCAATGGATACCCGAAGAAAAATAAGGAGTAATCCCTATTGAAATCGCGGCAGGTTTTACTCTAGCGCCTAGTCAATATATGGATGACTATTCTCGGAGTGAACGTTCTTTTATTGGAGTACTGTGTACCAATGTTCCAGAAAAATTCACTTTGTGAGGAATTAGCCGTACTAAAAATACCGTAGAAGCTACCAAAAACTTTTCACTAATTCTATGAAGTGAAATATACTCCTTCATCTTTGTCCGTCTAATGTATTCATCAAAAACTTTCCGCGAACTCTCAAAGTTCAGAAAGTATTCATTATGAAATAATCCTGAGCTGTTGTGCTGCATGGCTTTACTATCAATGCTTTTATCTAGAGCTGTCAAAAATGATACGGACTCAAGCATCAAAAGGGGCGAGTAATTATGTGCCGACTTTTTTCTTAGATTATTTGATCAATAAGAATTCAAAATGCATACCGTCCATATAGCACACAGACACCTGGGACGTATGTGAAAATATCTTGCAAATCAGAATTCTTAACCCTCATCCTGACAACACATTTTTGTATTTTTTTTGACAGTGTATTTTTCTAAATATTTCATTACTAAAATCCTGAGACTACACGGAGAAAAAGGAATTCGCTGTGGCAGCGAAATCTACTTTTGCTGGGTTCCTTTTGCCAGAGCAGCGAATTTTTCGCTGTGACAGCAAACTATTTGCTGTACCAGCAATCTTGTTAGCTGCGACAGCGAATTTTTAGCTGTGGCAGCAAAAAATGTTTGCTATCCCAGCAAAATTTGTTTGCTATTCTATATATAATACTGAAAATTTGCTGGCGGAGCAAACATTTTTTGCTGCCACAGCTAAAAAATTGCTGTCGTAGCTAACACGATTGCTGTTATAGCAAATTTTTAGCCAGGTCAGCAAAAAATTTCGCTATTCTATATATAATACCTCGATTTGCTGCGTCAGCAAATGTTTTCTCTCCGTGTATGATCTCGAATCTCATTGATTGGGTCTTCAAAAATGCGCATAGTTAGTTTGCCCTGAACATATCATTAAAACGATGTGATTTTCATTTCTCATTCAAAGTGAGTCTCGAAGACTCTAAAGTCAGGATGAGGGTTAAAGATATCCTACCATTGTCTAGAAGATGTCCAATGCGACACAATCAGAACAATTGAAGAACTCCATTATTTTTCAAGAATAACGGAGTTCTCGAATTGTTCTGATTGTGTTGTATAAGACATCGTTTCACCCTTCAAATTACAAGGTACCTTCAAAACTTCTTTGTCTGCAAGAGTATTCGTGCTGTATTGAGTAATGATTAGGGCATATCTGAAATTTAGCTCTGGATATGAATTTGAGTTTCTTCATGATCTGTTGATATGAAGAATCTAAATTATGAAAAATTTGTAACACTTGGGGGTAGTTATTCTGAAAATTCTCTCATAACCACCAGAGATCACTGAAAGAGAGCGGAAACTCATATTCAGGGTCTAATTCTGGTCATACGATTGATTATTATGCATGTAAAATTTCCAGTGAACGCATGATTTATGAAAAAAAACTACGTAGGATTTGACATCATTTTTCCTGATGTTCGAAAGCCTTCGAGTATTTGCGTTGCTGATCTTGTACAAATCTAGTAAATAATGTACTGTGAGAAACTTTTTTGATTAATGACTATCTTTGCTCGTAAGCCAAGGATATTGAAAAATTCTAACTACGAGTACTCTCGATTCTCAGCAATTTTCACCATCAGTAATGGTGGACTTGCTAAATGTGAGTGGTTTCATTGTATAGCGAGTTACTATCCTTCATGGTAAAAATTATTGAGAATCGAAAGTGCTCGAGAGTCGAGTGAGCTCAAACTTGGAATTCTTCAATGTCCCTGACTGACGAACAAATATCATAATTCATCAAAGATCATTCCTCTCAGTGTTGTTTACATGTTTTTTTGTGCACAAAATAATCAATCGCTGATATGTCGGGAAAATCTTGGAGAATTCTTGAAAAAGTCGGGAATAGGTCGGGAATTTCATTTCCAAAATTCAGTAGACACCATGCTCGTGGAAATTCATTTTGAAGAAATTATTCAGGAAATAATTCATATTTAGAGTGCTTGTGTTCTCAAATGTTCACTAATGGGCCAGTTACCTTAATTATTATTTTGGTTTTTACACCAAATCATATATTTCTATTTCCTCTCTTTTGAAAAACAAAAGTATTGGCTCAAGTATTCATCGCGAAAAAAGTATTCAAAAGTATTGGATTTTTATACTTCTTTAGTACTGAAAAGTATTGGTATCCTATACTTCTCAATACCATTTTTACGATAAGTATCTAAGCCAATGCTTTTTTTTTATAAGGACTCTTGCATAGTTTCAGAAAGAGAGTACTTAGTTCCAACCCTGTCCAATTACATAATTCTATGCCAAATAGTGTGTCGTAGATTGGCGTGATTTCTTATGATTTTTAAGGTAGTGTGGTGTAGAAGTATTTCCACAAGGGGTGCCTAATATTTTGCATTGTGTGAGAATGTGATACTTGATACAGTATCCAAATTTATGTGATTTCACATCGCACAAAAGTTCAAAAAAAATTTTTCAAGCCCCAATCTAAATTCTGTATGACATTCTTCTGATCTAGTGTGCTGTATCGATTGTTCATGAGAATTTAAATGTCACTGAAGTGTGAATCGTTTATTGAAACGAATTAGTCATCGAATAACGAAATATTTATCCATTATAGACTCAAAATCTTGTAGTATGTTCTTCAAACGATGTTTCCAGTTCTGAAAAGTTCATTCTAGCAGATAAATAACGATGATTTATCATGTGCTGTGAGTTTGAATTTTCGTTTCATTCCTATAAACGATTCAAACTTCAACATCATGAATTTGATAAACTTTCGATATTGAATGTTACCTGCGTATAGTGAAACCAACAACCATGTACGTCCGCTTCTTCGAAAACATTCCGAGTCGCTGACATTGCACTTCTTTCATAATCCCCTAAGACGAGCCGTAAATTTGTCGCTAAATTCGGGCATAAAGCTCGAATGCGATGAAATATCAATTCATACAAGCGAGTCGTTCTCTTTGTTGTTAGAACTGTTACAGCTAAAATACCCTGAAATGAAGAAACATTCGAGATATACGAATTCAAATAAAAGAAAGGAAGATATTTTCATCACATACAAATTAATCCATCTCATCCAGGGATGGACATTTTTGTACTCCGAGGAATACTTTTATCGAGAATACTTTTTTCTTGGTGTGAAGTGTCTTTCAAGTAAAATATGGGGTCAACAAAAAGTATTCCCCACTAAAAGTACTCCCGGAGTACAAAAATGCCCATCTCTGATCTAGTCTCCTTAGGAAAAGAAGTATTAGTCGAAGTATCTATCGCGAAAATTGTATTGGAAAATATTAAAATCCTATACTTTTCAATACTATTTTCGTGATGGGTACTTCAGCTTATACTACTTCTTTCATAAACAGTCCTGTGTAGTATGTTTTTGAAAACAATTCAATTGACAAGGGAACGGTCCGACGCCGATTGTTCTGAAATTGAGATATATGTTGTAGAATTTGGCAAAATGAATTTAAATCAAAAACATATTTAGGGAGAGAGATATTGTAGGGGGATCATGTGCTTTATGGGAAAACATTTTTAGAACGGGAACTCACCCCTGTTCCCTCCTCTTATTCGATGGACCAGTAAGTACAAAATATCGCAATGACCCAGAATTTCCATTATTTTCGTTCAATCTTTGAGGGTGTGTTTCAGCCTCCTAGGGCGATGTGAAAAAAATGCGTAATTTTTCTTAAATTCTCCAACTTATCTCAATTTAAAAAAAATCGGTGCTGGACCGTTCTGAAAGTTCCCTTGTGGGACAATCGAATCCATTACAAAAAAAGAAAACTTGGTATGGAGGACCATACACTATTTCCATGTTCCTCATATTTACATTGCAATGTGAAAATTTTATTGCTCAGTGCTTCCTTCCCTCAGTTCCGATTTACCTGAAATTCATGTTATACAACGAATACCCCATGAATTGAATATGCCATGGCATTCGGGTTAGGGGGCTTCGCACTAACCAGAAAACTTTTTCACTTTTCAACCGATTAAAATGAAACTCATATGGGACCACTATGAAATCATAACTGGAGCGTGGTATGGATTTAATCGCAATCGGATAACTGAAAGCGAAGATATGCGGGGTCGCAAAATCACAAATTTTGATAACAGCCCATATAAAAATCTTCAGGCTCCACCAATGCTGACGACGGAATATAGCTAGACGCAAGGCTGCGAGCCAAAGCTGGGCAATCTATGTAGGGACAAGGATGGTTGACAATGGTCTAAACATTGTACCAATATGGGAAGTCATAAATCGACTTCATTGATCCATCATTGATCATTGACTGCGCCACGCTTGGTCCATCCTTCAACCAATATTGCTTGAAGGAAAAAGCATGCTTTCAACAGAGGCTCTCTAGGGCTTGGCGGGACACTGCTCCAAGCATTAGGCAACTCTGAATGACAATGGATTCTCATGTTGCACTAAGCATGGGTCGTAGCTTGGTCCAGCTTGGGCAATAGCTTGGCTCAGCTTGGGCGATGGCCTCGCTCAGTTTAGGCGTTAGCTTGACTCGACTTGAGTAATAGCTTGGCTAAGAGTGAAACTTCCTTTTCAAACAGCAAATTACAATAACTCTCACCAGAGTGATGCTTGTTTCCTGCGAGTGGCGAACCAAGCATTCAATCGATTTTATAAGTCTCCTCTGAAGATTCCATGACAGAAATAATTCTTCATCTGTTTCCAGACCCGCCTACTTCTACGCCAGGACCACCGGATTTACGTCATTCATCAGTTTAAACTAATCAGAAAAATTACATGTTGAAATTCTCCGACATTCATTTCGTTCAATCGAAATGATAGAATGGATTTTTTATTTTATTTTCAATTACAATAAAAAATGAAAGTGACCATTGGCATGAGATGGGCGCAACCCTGCCGCAAGATTGCTACAGCGTTGGCTCATCCTTGGAGAACAAATTTTTGTATGGTCTGCCATTGACGGCATATGCTATCAGAACCCTGTTTCCAGTGTTGGGTCTTGATTGTGGAAACAAATGGGCTGAGGCTGAAATGATGTTATCATTTCAGAGTTGCGCCATGCCTGGTAGCCTAGGCTCGGCCCATCTTGATGAGCCTTGCGGCAACCTAGCGCCCATGGTCAATTGTTACCTGGGAGGTTTCCTTTCCCCCCGTATTTTTCTTTAAGGATCAGATTAAAACTGATATAAAATATTCCACTGGTATCAATTAGAATGTTTATGATTAATGAAATACCGATTGAATCCAATTGAAAATATTGTATTGGTACCGATCGGAATTTCTATTATTCATAGAATACTGATTGAATTCGATTAGAAAATATATTATTGATATAAATCAGAATTCCCATTATTAATGAAACACCAATTGAAAAATATTCCACTGGTATCAATTAGAATTCTCACGATTGATAAAATACCGATTGAATCCAATCAAAAAATATTGTACTGGTATCGATCGGAATTTCTATTGGTCATAAAATACCGATTAAATCCAATCGAAAAATATTTCATTGGTATCAATGGGAAATTTCCGATGCAGAAACTCAATTGATTCCGATACAATTTTTTTTATCGGATTCAATTGAATTTTTTAACCAGGGAGGTCTGAAATGTTCAGGGAATATTCTTTAAGAGGATACCAAAGTTACCATCGGAGCACGTTTTCTTGCACTAAAATACTCGGGACTGAATTTATAAAACAATCTGAGATTTCCAGGGATGGTTCTTTGAGACTTCATCTAGGTCTGTACAAAGCTCGAATTTTGAATTTTGGAAAAAAAACTTGGAAAAAAAAACTTTTTCCCCACACCTGCACGGGAAGTTGATGTTTTCTGACTTATTTTTAGGGGAGAAAGTGCTGAATTCTAAGCGAATGTGTCACAGCAGGAGAAAAATATTTTCCGCCTGCTCGCAGCGGGAGGAAAATACAAACTATCTTTTCGTTCTGAAATATGCATATGAATATTTTATATGCAATTAAACAGATTATTTTCACTTTCCTTGCAGTTGTGGGAAAAAATAGTATGTTCACCTCGGGAAGAAGTGGGAAATTTCCACTCGTGTGATTGTCCCCCTCGCCTTCGGCTCGGGAAGACAAACTTCACACTCGTCGGAAATTTCCCACTTTCCTCCCTTGATGAACAATATACTATTTTTCGAAATTCAAAATTCGAGCTTTGTACAGACCTAGATGAAGTCTCAAAGAATCATCCCTGAAAATTCTCAGATTTTTTTATAAATTCAGTTTCGAGTATTTTAGTGCCAGAAAACGTGCTCCGATGGTAACTTTGGTATCCTCTCAATACTTGATCTATTGCCTTACATGACCCAAATTTTGAATCTCGAAAATTCTTTTTTACCGACTGGAGAGAAAAATTTTTTGAAATTCAAAATTTTTGTATATACGGCAATAGATAAAGCATTGAAAATTATTTCTTGGAAACTTCAGACCTCCCTGCTGAAAACTGCTGTTGAAGACGCTCAAGATTTCGAACAGTATCAGTGAGTATCTGAGTGTTTCTGCGAGTACGGCTGCCGAGGAAAATGAGTGCAGATTGAAAAAGAAGCAGTTCCTTGCAGCAATCGTGATATAATGAAGAATGATTAGACTGAGAATGAAATGACTGTCTGAAATGTTGATAGTTGTAAAACGTATTCTGAACAATAAGTTGATTCATAGCATGAGACTGTATGTGGTTGGAGAAGCTGTTCGGAAATTCAATTGAAACTGATAGGATTCACATGTTGAACCACAAGTTTGCTCTTATACGCTGTTACAGATCCAATATCAGAACGAATCAATCCGAATTCCGAGGAAAAATATTATTGAACGATTTCGTTGGTGTCGGCTGGATGAAAATCATCACGTTGTATACCGGTTGAAAAAAATAAATGATTTATTGAATGTGAGAGTTTCTGACGGGAAATGCGGTTTGAAATGTTCGTGCACCGAGAGAAAAAGCATACTGCAGAAGTATTGACGCACTAAAGTTTCTAATGCATTTGTCATAACGTGCTTTCAACGCTCGGTACCCATGCTTAGGAAGCATGTGACACATACCCGAAAAGCATGGTCTCGTGCGTTAACTGCATGAGTCCCGAGCGTTAAAAGTACGTTGTAACAAATGCGTTAGAAGCATTGAAGTGTGTCATGCTTCTAAAGCATGCTTTTTCTCTCGGTGTGGGCTTTGACAGGGTTTACATGTCGAACAATAAGTCTGCTCTTATACGCTGTTACGGATCCAATATCTGAACGAATCAATCCGAATTTCGAGAAAAAAAATTATTGAACGTTTTCGATGGTATCAGCTGAAAGAAAATCATCACGTTGTATACCGGTTGAGAAAATTAAATGATTGATTGAATGTGAGAGTTTCTGACGGAGAATACGGTTTGAAATGTTCGTGGGCTTTGACAGGGTTTACATGTCGAACAATAAGTCTGCTCTTATACGCTGTTACGGATCCAATATCTGAACGAATCAATCCGAATTTCGAGAAAAAAAATTATTGAACGTTTTCGACGGTATCAGCTGAAAGAAAATCACCACGTTGTATACCGGTTGAGGAAAATAAATGATTTATTGAATGTGAGAGTTTCTGACGGAGAATACGGTTTGAAATCAAATCCACAGTTAAAATGAATCCTTTGATGCAAAAATGGTGATTTACAAAATTTTTATAAGTATAATGATTATCCATTTCTTTTTACTCAATTTATCCAGTACAGACACCTCGTTTATGGATAGGAATCTCAAAGCAACTTAACGTTGAAGTAGTTCACTGATATTTTGATTAAACAGTTCAGTTTTGATTCGTTAGATCGCCACTGCTGGACAAAATCAAAACCTCATCAATTAAGTCGCATTTTTAACGGAAATGTCTTTCTGATATGAACTAATTCTGTAAAATCTGCAATATCAATTGATATTGAAAAAACTCATTCTCGTAAAAAATGTGGTGTAACAAGGTTTTCTCGTTGTACAGCAGGGTTGGGGTGAAGTTTTCATGCGTCAAACCTCTGGCTTCGTACCAAAATCAAATTTTATTTATAAAAAGTTCAAAATGTAACTAAAATCAGATGAGTATTTAATTGTTGAGTGCAATATCAATATCGTAGAGATGGATCAATAAGTAATTCTACTTTCGATATCACATCACGAAGTATAATTTCCAAATTAAAGAACTCAGAAAATTGATAATGGAATGTGTAAATCCTCTAAAAATCTGTCACAATTTTGAAGCGGGATTCCAAATTGATTTTGGCTTCATTCAAATATGATGATTGCAGCCAGAAACTTCCATCTTTTCGATCAGTCCACGCTGTAGGATACTGGATTCGCCAATACTGTCAGGAACTATCACATTTCTACAAAGACTGACAAAAACATAATGATTTCCAATGTGTCATCTGTAATTTCGCGTAAGAACAGACTGCTAATGGAATATGTAAATCCTCTAGAAAACTGTCATGATTTTGAAGCGGGGATCCAAAGTGATTCTGGCTTCATTCAAATATGATGATTGCAGCCAGAAACTTTCATCTTTTCGATCAATCCACGCTGTAGGATACTGGATTCGCCAATACTGTCAGGAACTATCACATTTTGGATCTAGTGATCGGATAACTGTCCTTTCAGATTCTGACTCAAATTTCAACTGTTCCCAACAGGCGTTGCTCATAAATAGAAATGCCAGTCAAAAACGCTCAATGAAAATCTTTGACCGGATCTGAGCGGTGCAAGCCATTCCCAAACGCAGTCAAATACTAACTAAATATTTTTTGAGTGTTCCAATGCGGCTATGCGGAGTCAAAAACCGCTCTTACACTGTCAGAAAAATTTTTTGACTGTTTCTGACAGAAATTTTCAGCAGGGCTTTGCATGAGTTCAGTTTGGAGAGTTCATATCGAGAGAATGTTTACTCAGAGAGTATACTGGTCTCTTTTTAATGGGTTTCAAGATTCTTCCACAGATTCCACTGGTATTCAATATATCTCATCAGAGTTGAGAATATTCCATCACCCGTGTGATCCCTGTGTGATCTCCGTCATTATTTCCCACATTTTCAACAATTTTCAACAAGAATTTCCATAAACATCAATTCATAGGATTTCTTGAAAACTTATCACAAGTCATCATGTTTCTCAATATTCCAACAATAAATATGAAACAACGTTCGATGGATGCCAGGAAAAAGTAAAGAAGTTCTGAGGAATCTAGTTTACTGGACCTTAGTGGCAATCATTTTCCTTCATCAGAACTTTCAAAGTCTGCTTCCCCACTTGCCTTTGGATCTGTCGAAAGAAACTTACGATACTTCTTGCCTGTGGAAAGAATCTTTCTCAAATGTGTTAGAATTCTAACTGTAGAGAATGATGCAGAAACTTTATACACTGTAGAAAAATTCCTTCTGAAAATTCAGAAAATGTGACTAATTTTTTACAGTCATTTTTTTCTGAATTCTCAGAACGATTTTGTTGAATTTGAAAAAACTTGACTGAATTTTCAGAATACGTTCTGAAATTCAGTTGAAGGTTCTCAAAATTCAGTAAGAAATTCATCTGAAAATTCAGAAAAAAGTGACTGTGAAGAATCACAGTCACTTTTTTTGAATTTTTAAAAGGGATTTTTCTACAATTTTTTAAGATATATCCTACATCATATTTTCGAAGATGAGAATCATAGCAAATCTGAAACAGATCCTTTCTTCAAGTGTACTTTTGTAAGTTCCTGTCGTCAGATCCGTAGACAAGTAAGGAAGCAGATTCAATAGGTTTTACTAAAGAAAAATGATTCCCACCAGGATATTCATGAAATTCATGGAATAAGAATTATTTTCATTTAAATTCATTGAATCTTATCTTAAAATCTTAGCCTTACTTTTCCTTCATCTCATTTTAACTTTTTCTCAACAATATTCCAACGATTTTCAATACAATCTTTCCACCGGGGAAATTGAGTACTGTATGAAATGATATGTGTGTTCAAAAAATTTATAAAAGTACTATTCAAACACGAAACAAACCTTTCGAATAATATTAGAAACAGAACAGAATTAAAAAGTTTAAAATTAAAAACAGTTGAAAAGATACATATGAGAAAAGAAATGGTAAATTTCTCTACATAGCATAACGAAAGTACATCGTTAAAAATTTCTGTATGAAGCTTCAATCACATGTGATGGAAGCAATTTCCACTCATGTGATTGAAAAAGTTCTTGAAATTTCAATCTCAAATGAATGAAAGTTTAGTTACCAAACTATACTGTTATGGCTGATATAATACAACAAAAATTGAAAATTCAATCACGTGGGATTGAATTCCTAATTCAATCACCGAGTATCAGAAATTTTATTGACAGGTGTACCTGAAAAATGAATGAAATTCAAAGAAATTTTTAACAGGGTACGCTTCGAAGCTCTAAATTGTGAATTCACATTTCCTATTAAGATACATACATACCTTTGGATGTTGATCAGGATCGTTCTTCCCGCAAATATTTTCTACGTTCACAAACAAGCTCGCATTCGAAATAAAACTAGAAAACAATGTGATTACATAAAATTAGATATGTCATGGAACAAACCCTTTCAAAAAAAAGTATCAGGTGAGGTACTTATAGTGAAAATATTATTCAAAAGTATTGGATTCCAATACTTTTCAGTATCGAAGGCGTGTTGAAATACAATACTTTTCGATACTATTTTCTCGATAAATATTGTTTCACTCAGCTCAGCTTCTTCGAGGTATCGTTTTTTTTTCTATAAGGAAATCAAGTATCCACTGTTGCCAAGAAGTAGCTGAATTTAATGAAATTCTTCAATCACTTATCCTTGTTAGTTAGTAAAAATGACCAATTAGAAACAAATCGCTTGTTGGCGTCAGTGGAAGTATATCTATACACGCAATGTTAGTTCAACTACAAATATGCATTCACATATGTATCTACACACACTCACGTTATTAATATACAGGATCAAATCGAACACTGATCTGACATGCACGAAAGCACGGGACACAACGCAAAAACACGAGGTCAAAAATTGTGAGAATGTTCCAGCGTACTCTCAACAATTCTTTATGTTTTTATATATGTTTGTTGACATCCCTTTCATAGCGCAAGCCGACGCACAAGGCGGCGTCTATTATAGATCTACCGGCTTGCGGTGCGAAAGGAATGTCAACAAACATATATGAAAACATAAAGAATCGTTGAGAGTCTTTCCACTATTTTTTTAATTTTTCCTTTACATTGTTTCCTGTGCTTCCGTGCATGCCCATTTCAATACTACTTCCGCGATGAGTATTTGAGCTAATGCTTTATTTTCAATGAATCGTTTAAAGGAATGAAACGAAAATTCAACCTCACAACGGGTAAGAAATCATCGTCATTTATCTGCTAAAATTAACTTTTTAGAACTGAAAACATCGTTTGAAGAATATACTACAAGATTTTGGGTCTATAGTACATAAATATTTCGTTATTTGATAACTAATCCGTTTCAATAAACGATTCAAACTTCAGCAACATTTTTTTCCCTGGGGGTTAGTTGCTAACGAGACAAGATATACTTGATATTTAATTATTCTAAGAGATTCAAGAATAAAGTTTAATACCCACTAAAATCAGTGCCTTGAATATGAATCTATCGGACTTTTAATCTACTCATATAAAAAAAAGTATTAGCTCAACTATTATTGTTGCGATCAATACTTAAGGAGATACCAGTGCCGATATCTTCTTAAGAGGATACCATTGTCACCATGTGAGCAAGTTTTTTTTCTTCCAAATTAATCGAAACTGAATTCCTGAAAAAATTTGAAATTTTCAGGGATGATTCTTTGAGACTTAATCCACGTTGCTAAAGAGCCCGATTTTTGAATTTCGGGAAAAAACTTTCTTCCAAAATGTAATTTGGAAGAAAAAAACCGTTCTCGGTCAGTAAGCTCGTATCCATTCAAGGGAGAACCAGCGTTTGCTTCGGATCTCTCCTTCTATGAAATTTGGAAACACATCCCGGGAGAAAAAATTCCATATATGGACCAATATATGGATTCATATATGCATTCATATATGAGCATATATGGATTTTGGCCATATATGTTCATATATGGTCATACATGAAAGTGGGGAATCTATCAGCATTGATCTCACTTCTCTCTCCTTTGGTTTTTCATCACATTCCATGTAAAATTGTGACATTTTTTTGTCCATATATGGATGTATATGACAATGTATGATTGAATATGATCACATATGGCCCCATACAGTTTCATTCATACATGATCATATATTATGGCCAAAATCCATATATGCTCATATATGATCTCATATATGGGGCATTCTTTGTGAAATCGCCCACCCCCCCCCCTGCACATCTCAATTTTGAAGATAGAGATCTCGGAGACCAATCAAAATTTTCGTTGAAGTGTCTACTTTTCATTGCCGTATGGTGTTTTTTGAACATGGCGGCCATTTCACCAATATGGCGGCTGAAACGAAGGGGAAACGTGTTGGGAATAATCAAAACCAGTCCTAGAAATATGATACGTGGGTGTTGGATAGTTCTGTGGACTAAGGCATGTAATTCGAGCCTTCCGGATCAATTGTATGCGGTTGGGATACTGAAATTGCGAATGGCGGATCCAATATGGCGGCCGGAAATTCAACATTGCTTCGAATTATTTGAAACATGGAGAAAGGGGGTTTTTCGGGTTTCTGGTGACGAATCCGAACTCAGATTTCCGGAATTGCAAATGGCGAATCCAATATGGTGACCGGAAATTAAAATATTGCTTAAAATTTTCTGAAACATTGGGGAAGGGGGTTTTTTTGGGTCGCTGATGACGGATCCAAACTCAGATTTCCGGAATTACAAATAGCGGATCCAATATGGCGTTCGGAAGAATTATAAATCGCTTAAATTTGCGGAAACATTGGCATACTGGAGTTTTTGGGGTCGCTGATCAAGAATCCGGACTCGAATTTCCGGAATAGCGAATAGCTGATCCAATATGGCGGTCGGAAGAATTATAAATCGCTGGAATTCGTGGGAACATTGTCATACTGAGGTTTTTGGGGTCGTTGATCAAGCATCCGGACTTGGAATTCCGAAATAGCGAATGGGTGATCCAATATGGCGGTCGGGAGAGTTATCAATCTCTTGAATTTGTGGAAACGATGTCATACTGAGATTTCTGGGGTCGCTGATAGACATTCGAATCCGGATTCTCAGAATTATGAATGGAAAATTCGATATGACGGTCTGGATATGAGGAATAATCCGTCCCCTGATGTAAATCTTTGTTCCGAGAAAGTTCTGGTCGTTCATTATGAACTTGAGGTCAGATTCGGGAAACCAGAACGAACGCACCACGTTCAATGATCCGCAAGCACATTTGATATGATGGAAACGAATATTATATTAATTTCAGGAATCATTTGGGGTCTGGTCACACAAATTCACAAACTTTCCATAGACTCCCTCTCAATGAAACTCCTTGCAAATCTTCCTCAAACCAAACCATGAATACTGCTGGTTTTTGACTTGTGAATTTGTGTATTCAGGCTCCAAGCTGTCGGCATTAGCATAACCCAATGTGCACCACGAGGAGGTTGCGCGATCAGACTTTGCACATCGAGTGGCCCTGAAAAGGGCCGTTGATTGTCACATGTCTCTCAATTAACAAGTTCGCAACTACGCGTACATTACCTCATGGTTGTCCATTTGGCCACCATACTCTGTTTTGTTCATCGTTAGAGTACCTTTTGATGAGCACTTTATTATCGGATCCTATCAAAAACCCATGGTTTTTCAGAATCTCAGGTACAGGTTGGGCATTCTCGAATCGTTTGATGAGTTTCCGTCTCATCTTTTCGTGAAATACTTTATCATAGTACATGATGCTTATGGTTTCAAAATGACTCTTTGCCCAGCTGTAGAGTTTTTGGGGCGTCAATATAGCATTTTGAGGTTTGGCAGTCAGACTCGCTCTGGATGCTTCTCTTTTGAAAGTAGCACCGATCCCGTCACAAGCACCTTTACCATGAGCAGTTGCACTGTAATGCCATTCAGCGTCAATATTGAAATCTTCTTTGTGATGAACTAAATTCGCGATTTGAAATTTATTTTTGAAGTGCTGCTTTGCTCCGTCACTGGTATAAATAATCTCATTCGCTCTTCTCACATTGCCTTGAATTTCAGGAATTAACAAGGTCTGGATAGCATAAACAGCGGAAGTGTCGTGTCTTAAACTTTCAGATAAGAATACATAACTCTTGTGCTTAATATCGCGCCCTTCCTTATAATAATAAATGGCAGGGAAAACAGTGCATTGGTCGTCATTGAAATGGAATGCTTGTGAGGCATCCTGGCAAACATATGCGTAGTTCTCAGAAAAATCAAACGTAACCAGTACTTCGCCATCGCGAAGATTGTGTTTTCGTTCTTGGATAAAAAGACTCTGTTGCTTAGAAATGAATGAATGAGGTTTGAGGATTGTCAGTTTTTTACACAATTCAAGTATAAAATCATCAATTTTCATCACTTCTGTTTGTAGAGTTGAACGATCCGTTGCTGTCCAAACTGAATATTGAATATCTGTGATGAATGAATTCTCCAGTAGATGATGTAATTTCTCCGAGAACTGCGAAACTCCTGGACAGTCATCACATGCGTCTAGATAACAATCAGCACGAGGTCTCTCACTAACATTTCATTGAGGCAGTCTTTGTAATTAGTTAGTGGCTTTCGTGTATTCAACGTCAGCTTTTGAATATCAATTGCATCCAACATCAATTCCGCATTTTGATGTATTGTGCAAACACAAACTGAATGTGTTCCACAAGCCCCAGGTAGTATGCAATTTTTTGGTCTCAGTTTAGCGAACGCGCTGAAGCAGATAATATGTTCTGGGTGAGACTGTTTGAATACGATATAAAGTTCTTTTAAACCCATCAGCAAGAGACGTTTCTGTTTCAGCGTTCGCTCCCCATCAATTTTCACAGAAACGACATCTTTCGATGCAGGCATTATCCTGCTATTCATGTCACTCGTATAAAATCCATGTACTTTTTCTAAAGTTGTTTGAGAGAGTTTCCTCCCCTCCCTTGCAATACTATCGGGTAAAATGCCAGCTTTCATCTTCAATTCCTTTGATTTGTTGGCCAAATATCGCGTTGTAACAAATTCTTGGGTGATTTTCCTCGCACTCCAAGATGATGGGGCGATAGTTAAAATTTGTAATTTCAATGGATTGTTGGGTTCCAAGGTTGAAAATTTCTCCTTAAGCTCATCCAGCATTCCTTCCAGTTCGATGTCTCTGTTCGTGCGTGTATCATTGAGACCTTCGTGTGTCTCATTCTCCAATTGAACATCCATCCTCATAGAACTCTCAATACTACAAATATTTTCACCGCTATCATTTGATTCATGAACCACATCGTCATTTTGTAATTTGTCCGATGAACCCTTTTTTATACATGCAGCACAAATCCGCGAATTCGCGCATAAGTCAGGAAATTGCTGTAACATAACCTCCGATATCTTTCGTAAATTTCTATCAACGTGCCCGGCAGTTTTGAACGGATTTGCACATCGGTCCGTTCGAAGAATTCGCGGCATCGTGTATTAGATGATCAGATAAATCAGATGAAAATATGCGACCTCCTAGTACGATTTTATAAGTTATAACACAAAAACTTTGAGGTTGAAACGTCGCGAACATTCATAAAGTAACAATGTAAAACGATAAATAACAGGAGACGAGAAAAACAATTGACGTTGCAATGAAACCACATGAAATTAGGTGCAGACATTACTGAACAATACACTGTCAGTTGATGAGAATCGATTTCACGCATTCATTCGTTTATTTTCACCTGATTTATTCGACATTCTGATATACGAAGCCGCGAATTCTTCAAGAATGCCAATGATTTATTCACTCAAAACAGCCGCACACAATGGTAGAAATTCGCGAAAGATATCGGAGGTTCAGTTACAGGAATTTTCTGACTTATACGCGAATTCCAGAATTCAAGCTGCATGTATGGAAGAAGGTTCATCGTACAAATTACGAGATGACAAGGTGGTTGATGAATTGGATGATAGAGGTGGAAATATTGAAAGTATTCAGAGTTCGATTGTCCAGGAGTTTCGCAGTTCTCGGAGAAATTACATGATCTACTGGAGAATTCATTGACCACAGGTATTCAATATTCAGTTTGGACGGCAACGGATCGTTCAACTCTACAAACAGTAATGATGAAAATTGATAATTTCATACAACAATTGTGCAATAGACTGACAATACTCAAACCTCATTCATTTATGTCTGAGCGACAGAATCTTTCCATCCAGGAACGGAAACACAATCTTCGCGATGACGAAGCACCGATTACGTTCGATTTTTTGAGAACTAAGTATATGTTAGCCAGGATGCCTCACAAGCATTTGAATTTCGATACCGAACAATGCACCGTGTTTCCTGCTATTTATCATCACAAGGACGCGATGTTGAGCACAAGAGTTACGTATTCTGATCAGAAAGTCTAAAACACAACACCTCTGCTGTTTATGCTATTCAGACTTTGTTAATTTCTCAAATTCAACGGAATGTGAGAAGAATGAATAGGATTATCCGTACCAGAGACGGAGCGAAGCAGCACTTCAGAATAAATTCCAGGATGAGTATGATCAGGCCTCAAATAATTCTTGAAATCAATATAATATTTGATCCCATCATATTAAATGTGCTTGCGGATCATTGAACGTGGTGCGTTCGTTCTGGTTTCCGGAATCTGACCTCAGGTTCATAATGAACGACCAGAACTTTCTCGGAACAAAGATTTACGTCAGAGGACGGATGATTCCTGATATCCAGACCGTCATATCGAATCTTCCATTCATAATTCCGAGAACCCGGATTCGAATGTCTATCAGCGACCCCAAAAATCTCAGTATGACATTGTTTCCACAAATTCAAGAGATTGATAATTCTTCTGACCGCCATATTGGATTACCCATTCGCTATTCCGGGAAATCCGAGTCCGGATTCTTGATCAGCGACCCCAAAAACTTCAGTATGCCAATGTTTCCGCAAATTTAAGCGATTTATAATTCTTCTGAGCGCCATATTGGATCCGCTATTTGTGATTCCGGAAATCTGAGTTTGAATTCGTCATCAGCGACTCAAAAAACCCCCTTCTCCAATGTTTCAGAGAATTCGAAGCAATATTTTAATTTCCGGCCGCCATATCGGATTCACCATTTGCAATTCCGGAAATCTGGGTTTGGATTCTCGTTCCGCGACCCTAAAAACCTCAGTTTGACAATGTTTGCACAAATCCAAGAGATTTATCATTTTTCCGACCACCATATTGGATCCGCCATTTGTAATTCCGGATATCTGTGTTTGGATTCGTCATCAGCGAACCGAAAAACCCCTTTTCCACATGTTCCAAAAAACTCGAAGCAATTTTGAATCTCCGGCCGCCATATTGGATTCGCCATTTGCAATTTCAGTATTCCAACCGCATACAATTGATCCGGAAGGCTCGAATTACATGCCCCAGTCCACAGAACTATCCAACACCCACGTATAATATTTCTAGGACTGGTTTTGATTATTCCCAACACGTTTTCCCTTCGTTCAGCCGCCATATTGGCGAAATGGCCGCCATGTTCAAAAAACACCATACGGCAATGAAAAGTAGAGACTTCAACGAAAATTTTGATTGGTCTCCGAGATCTCTATCTTCAAAATTGAGATGTGCAGGGGGGGGGGGGTGGCCGATTTCACAAAGAATGCCCCATATATACATACGTGCGCCAAATGTCCATCCTTGGCGGGAGATTTAAAAATCATAAATACACTTTTATCCAATTCATCAATAACAATTCAATCTCTACGATTATTCTTATACCACGTGATGAAAAACATCCAAGAATAATAATTGATTGCTATTTTGATGAACAAAAACTGTTCTAAAATAAGAAATATCATTTTTTCCCATCAAATATGAAATAAATCATAACGACCACCATTTTTTGGTATATGTGCGATCTTTCATAATTCAGAATGCAATTTCAACTACATTGGAATGAATAAGGGATTAAACGAACGTTTATATTAATTCATGAAATATATTTGTAGAAAATATGCTCATATAGTACACATTTCCCACCAAAAATAAACATTTGGCCCACTTAACATATAGTATCTGCGGTCCTCTATTCATCACAAGAATTTGGACGAATCCGCTATCCAGTGTATAGTAGAGATCAGTGACTCCAGTATATTAGAGAGCTCAATGGGAAACAATTTCCATTCATGTGATCCAGAAATATCTTGAAATTTAGAGTACGAAAAATGGAAATTCAGTGATTGAAAAACCCTGATAAAAAAACCGGACAGAGAAGCGGATGAAATCCGGCTAATGATCCAGATAAAAACCGGATAGTAACCCAGATAGAACCCGGATGATAATCCGAATTAAACTCGGATCGAACTGCGGGGATTCCATCTGGTTGTATCCGTATACTTATACGGATTTTGCGGTGATTCTTGATCCAGTTTCATCTAGATCCTATCCGGGATTTTGAATCCAGATATTTTTTGAAATCCAAAATGAAACCCGAAACAAAAACCAAAATAAGTTATTTTCGATTTTCATGGGAGATTTTGAAAAATATCTAGATTCAAAATCCCGGATAGGATCTAGATGAAACTGGATCAAGAATCACCGCAAAATCCGTATAAGTATACGGATACAACCAGATGGACCCCGGCAGTTCGATCTGAGTTTAATTCGGATTATCATCCGGGTTCTTTACCAAAGAACGCTATTTGTGAGCAGTAAAATACAGCAAGAACTGAGAATTGAATTACATATAACTGAGTTCTCAATTCAATTACCAAGGATCCGAAATGTATTTCACACATGTAATGGAAAATCAATGAAATTTTAAGAAATTTTCAACATGGTAAGAAACTTAGGGAATCTCAGATACCACACGAAGGAGTCTTCTTCAAGAATATGAAGAGACTTCTTGAAGAACTCTTTCCGAACTAATGAATCCAACAGGAATTCTAGAAGTGCTCTATTTTGCTGACATTAACGAGTTCTTCAAGAACACTGAAACAATCCGAACAGTGTTTCAGAAGAACTCGTTAATCCCAACGGAATAGAGCACTTCCAGAATTTCTAATGGATTCATCAGTTCAGAAAGAGTTCCTCAAGGATTCTATTCATGTTCTTGAAAAAGAATTCTTGGTGTGTTACCTAGGATGGTTATTCTACAGTATGCATATGGCTTAATGGTATCAATAATGAAGAATTGCAAAATTCGAAGCTCACTGAGTATAAAGGTGAGTAAAAAATGCTGTGAGTATATATGTATACCTATAAGTATTTGAAATGTAATGTTCATAGTTATACCAAGTTTCATTCACACAACATCATTGTTTATATAACTTTTAAATACTTCACTTCTCAATATACAATTATAATTATACACGTTAACTGTTGTCGTAATATAAGCCCTAGTAAAAATGAGTCTTCTATGACCCATACAAAATCCATATTAAAACCATATATAAATCATATATGCAGAGATTCATATAAAGTCCTTACGCAAATCATACATAATTCATGTATTGGGCATATATGACACATATAAAATCCATATGTAATACATACATGATTCTAATGTATGAATTGTACATGTACCTGATGTATTATATATTGACCCTATATGAAGTTAGGATAAATCGTATTCTTCTCATATATGATTCATGAAGATTTCTGACACGCTCAATATATGAATTCAAAATATAAATCATATAAGGGAAAATGCATATATGATTGTACAAATAGATTTTGAGTCATCCATATATGCATTTTCAACGCCATATAGGACCATTGACGTGATCTATATGTAATGAGGTCGAATACATGTATGTTTATATCTTCTTCCATGTATGACCTATATACGGGTTCTAAATACATTACATATATGTGAGGTATGGATTTCGAAAAAACCTATATTATGTCCATGTATGTCATTTCCCATGTACATCATAAACGGTCTACATATGAGTGGTGTGTAATTCATATATGAGTCGATTGTCATAAGTATGAACCGAATGGATATGGATTATACGAATTCCAATATATGGATGACATTGGGATGATGTATGATCATATATGAGCTTCGCTTGATTCATACATGCATAATATTCCGAATATTGCATGCATGAATCATGTTTAGTTTTCACGTAACCCTGTTATGGATCATACACCAAGCAACACGCTCACCGCGGTGGCGTGGTAGTCCCCAAGTAACCCCAATGGGTGTAAAATATTCTCTGAATGTTCCTAGAATATTTGAGCTTCCTGCAAACATTCTCAGAACGTTTGACGAAGATTTTGTGTTACTAGGGTAGCATTATAGTGACATAGTGAGTCACCGTGATGCTATCCATACATTTCATACATAGAAAGTACGAAGACATGGAAGCGTCTGTGTAGATCTCATGTGTCATAACGTCCAATATACAAAGTATCCAAGAATTATCGAAATGTTGAAATTCCTGTTGAGATACGGATCGATTTTGGTCGGATTCACCTTTGAATTGCATTGGACTGGTTGATTTTGGAAAGTAACAAAATTAAATCCAGCAAAAAGAAAACTTTATTCAATAAATGCGATTCACAACGTGGATAAATCTTCTGAAATATTCAAATAAAAATATGCAAATTAAATTAGAAACTTCAAAACAAAAAAAAATTACAAGTTTTATAATTACAATAGTATGTTATAGTACTTTTTTCAAATCACAATTTGACAATGGAATACAATTTTCATCTCTTCTGTGAGATGATGAACAGTCATTTGAATTTGATGAAAATATGTCTTCGTGCCTCAATCAGTGATGTCAGATTACTAGCAATACACTGAAATTACCACCTCGATGTCATCATCGTATGACACGCACGCTATAACTATATATATATGGTCATAATGTGTGTGTTATGCAACGGTGACGTGGAGGGGGTAATTCCGATATGTTGCTTGTGATTTAGCATCATAGGCCTGCAGTGAAATTTTCTATTCCGATCATGATTAATTATTTTCTCATATTCTCACAACACATATTTAATTTATGTTCGGCTATTATAATCTTTTCTGGAGAAGGAACTACTGATAATGATGATTATTGTCATAGCAAAAATAATTACACCTCGTCCGTTTCATCTCAAAACCAAACAGATAAAAGATACTAAAATCATCTATAATCTATAAAGACATTAGTATAGAGGAGTACAGTATAACAAACTTTTCATTAATCACTCACGCATGAGCTATTGCAGAAGTGTTTGTAGTATTGATTAGAATTTAAGTATATTTCAACATTTTATGATATCGAAATCTTGAAAGATTCCTATCCACAAATGGATATAAATTCAAAATGATTGAGAAGAAATGGAGGAAAATAAATTCGTTATGGAATACGGGAGAGTGAGATACAATGTGACTATTGGACTTCATTCAGAAGAAAATATTTTTTCAGCAGCAGTGTTATAGTTGGAAATGAGAAAATAGATCAACAGAATGGAATAAATTTTCCATCTCTAATGATACAGTCCAATTCATTTACTTGTCAACCCTAGGGATTGTAGGAGAATATAATTCCAAGAATCTTCGTACCCGCACTATAATGCCGTGATGTGAGCACTATAGTACTTCAGCGCAGAATCTCTCTTCAATCGTACACCAATAGAAAATGCGTAGAAAAGACACGAAATGTTGTAAAAACGTGAGCAAATTTTTTTTTTATTAATATTTTTCCTTCTGGTGACTTATTTGGGCTTCTAAATTCATTAATAATGATTATTCTCTTCTCTAATGACTTAGTACATTTTTATATTATTGCAATTACACTAATTTCTACTGTGGACAACTAAGGAGATGTTGAGAGGAGAAATCTTCCTCATACTGTGGTGGGAGCGATGTTCAACATTCGATCGAGGGGGACGGATAATTAAAGAGCGGTCACTTAAGGGGTACCAGCGAGCCCCGCTGATGCAACCCGCCATACAAGTGTACCGACTGAGTGAACGTTTCCTCGGCAAGAATACTCGGGAATGAATTCATGAAGAAGTATGAAATTCCCAGGAATCAATCTTCAATCCTTCATCCATCGCGGTACATCGGCCAAATTTCAAATTTTGAAGAAAAATTCTTTTCTCAGTCGGTAACACAAGCTTTTTTCCGAAATTCAAAATTCGGGCGATGTACCGTGATAGATGAGGAATTGAAGATTGATTTCTGGAAATTCACTCCTCCGTGAATTCAATTCAGAGTATTCTTGCCGAGAAAATGTTCACTCAGTCGGTACACTAGTATGGTGGGTTGAATCAGCGGGGATCGCTGATATTCCCTCAAAGCGGTTGAACTGTAATACTGCTACAGAAGAAGTGTTTTCTTTCAAATGAAGTCAGTGTCAAATTGTTCCCTGCGTGACATTGTACCCCTCTCGCCCCTATTTAATCAAAATCTCTATGAATGCAACGAATTATCAGATTGGCATATTGAAAAGATTTATGTATCATCTCTGAATTTATCAACACTCAAGATAGAATCATCTGTTGGTTATTGGGAACAACAAATAATAAATGCAACCGCGTTGCAATGTTGTGATAACGGTAGAGCGATGGAAAAAAATGAAGAAAAGATATGAGAGTAGAAAATGTAAATAGCTTCCTAAGTCATCTCTATACCCACATCTCCATGATATGAAAAAAATATATAACAATGAAACATAAAAATAAATTGTTCAAAATTCAAACTCTCTACAAATATTAAGAGGAATAAAACAAAAACTTTCTAAAAATCATGAGAGAATGAAACCAAAATTTTCCAAGGATATCTCAAGTAATCACTAGATAATATTCAAATCGAATTCGTTAAAAGAAGAAGAGATTCAATTCATTCATTGGAATTACGTTGATGGTGATTGAGAAAAGATGAAAATTCTTACTTTCATTTGATTTGATCCGTTGCTTAGACGGCGTATATTCTCTCTCTTAGAATTAATGATAATATTTAGAAACTAAAGTTGTTCGGATCTCGCGCTCACCTCTGTCTCTCCTTGGAAGTTTGTCCGTTGGTTTTTGAACGGTTGGCTATCAGTCGTTGCGATGCGCCGAATAGTGTAACATCTCTCCCGCGTTGTACGGATTTTATACCGTTAATTGCTTTGTTTCGGGATATGCTTGATTGACCTATCAATACTAAAATAGTTGTGCTTTTGTGCTTTCAACTGCTATTCGCTTACTTGTCGCATTTTCATGCTTATTGAAGGATAACTGCATTTGAGTTGCAATCACGCTTCTTGCTTTTCGTGTGCTCTTTGATCCGTACAGCGTGTAGCAACGACTCGTTTGCTTTGTATCACTTGCCGCGTAGATTTTGTTTCGCGTTGTTCTTACGTAGTTTTCAACAGTGTAATTATTTTTCAAACGTGTCCATGTTAATTGAGCCTTTAAAGTGAATGCCAGTCCAAACCCAGAACATCCGATATCTGGCGTTGTAATTTTGATTGTGTTAATAATTAATTGAGAAGATTAGTATTAAATGTTGTCAAACTCAACTATCGTCTTCTTTATTTCATTATAAATTCTCCTCTAGATGGTTTGTTCCCAATTTTTGACTTCTTTTGTCGACTAATGTTTGCCTCATACTTGCTTTGATTGAGTCTGCCGTCACAGGTTTTACGGAGTGGTCAGGATTTTTCTTCTGAAAATTTTCCACAAAACCTGTGAAAAAAAATGTCAACAAAATCAGATTCATTTTATAAATCTACAAGTCCAAATAAAAACATACAACTCATGACAGAACGGAATCACGGACCTACAATCACATCCACAGCTGCTGTATCTAGCCCTGGTCGTTGAGTAACGTTTTCTTTCCCATTACGCGTGAAAGGATTTCCGGCAAGAGAACAAATCTTTAAGGCATCTGCAGTAAAAATTCCCCTCATTAATTTGCGTGCCATCGCACTTCCTGGGGTGCAAGTTTTAGCCTTATCTCGTACTGTGCGCTGAATGTAGATCGGGATCCCTTTTTTTAGTTCACTTACCTGAAAAAAAATCATTAGCCATAACTGTAATTTTAGCCATGCGCAGTTGTATTGTGTAACTCAACACAACTTTCCAACATCGATATAATGCGTGATTTCCGAACGATTTGAACAGGGGAAAACTATACTAAACTCATAAATGCTCTGAATGCTAACGCCTTGCAGATAAGTTGGATAATGAATAAATAAATATCATTGAAGTTTGAATTTCATCTGAGATAAGAAAATAACACTATCAACTTGCATAAATTTATATATACAGTAGAATATTTCATGGCGAATGAATAGAAATTGCCCAAAAAAATTGTTACAACATATGATTTCTTCAAGACCAAGTTCTCAGAAAAAAAACAATTCCATACAAATTTCCTGTTTTCCGGGTCTATGAAAACTTCGCAGATCCGAGTCGGAAAAATATCATCCTGTTAGTATTATATCATCCTGTTAGAAGCGTGATTGAGTCCATAATACGCAAACGAGTTGAAGTTGAATCAGTTCGTCAAAATATGATTATCAGAGATTGAACAAGAATTTCGAAAGTATGAACACGATAGTGTTGAGACGAAATTATAATAATACGTACATTTGGAGTATCTTTGGTGCACAAGAACATTTCACCCTCCAATTTTAATTTCGGTATGTCCTTATTTGGAGAAGATGTTTGAGTTTTTTCTTCTGATTGTTGAATATTATCTACAATACAACAATTGCACATTCGAAGGAAGAACTATAATTAATTCGGAAACGTGCATTTAATTTTAATCATGAAAACATACTTTCAGAAGATGGAGGTCGAGTGTTGGAAGAGTCTTTCAAGCATCTTTCAGAAGTCTCGGCAAATACAGATTTTTCTTTATTTTCGAGGTCAGGCAAATTGGTCTTCTTAATAGATTCAATGGTAGAATTTTCAACCTGGAATATGATTAGAAACAAGAATATCTAATTGAAGAGAATAATCAGAAAGAAGATATATTCCCATATCGTTTTATCACTTCCGTTTCACTATCTGTGTCTGAGAATTCGTTTTTTGCATCAGCGTTCTGAAATATAATTTTGTTTAATTTTACTATTTATTCTGTTGAATGGAGAAAATTATATGTTAGATACATGCGCTGAATTTATATATAATTATCAAAATTGAGTGGAGCAAAAGTATCTTACGGATTCATGATCACTGCTGTCGTAAGAGTCCCCTTGCTGTTTGTCACTATTTTCCTATAATAATGATGATAATGATGATAATTTTTTTTTTTTTTTTTTTTTTGTAGAGGGGGAAATGCGTTACGCACCATCAGGGAGCTGAGTTGCTCCCCGGTGTGTGGGACTCCTGCAGTGGCTGACGATGGTTGCTGCCTATCGCAGTCTACCCACTAAAACCCCCTCTTCACAGGCATTGATTCCCCCCCGGAACTGTTTATCACATTACTTCGGGGGGGGATGCCCTGGCCTACGGGCCGTTTTCACCTGGCCCTTCTGCCTCCTATGGGTCCTCTGTTGTTGTGAGGCCCTCTCCTTGTCCTGGACTCTGCTCGAGACCGTTCGTCTTTGTCATGAATACATACAAAGGACAGATGGAATACAACAAGGATGTCACAGAACACAAAGAAAAGGTGTAGTCAATAATAAAATAGGATAAATACATAAATAAATCTGGTCAGCAAATAAAAACGTTGTAAAGATAAAATCGGTGTATAACTAAAAAACAATGTATGAGTAAAAACGATGTATAAATAAAAGCAATGTAAAGATAAAAGTGGTGTATAAATAAATAAAAGCTGTGTATAAATAAAATTGGTTAAAAGTCTCGACCCTAGCGGTGGTATCACAGGTGATGTCACAGATGGTGGAGTCATGAAAGTTGAAAAAGAGACACACTAGGGTCGTCGTCGGATGTAATTAAAAGAAAATAAATAGGTGAATGAATAAATAAATAAATAAATAAATAAATAAATAAGTCAACACGTGAATAAATAACGTCCCCATTAAATTGACATACGGCTGCGTGACCCCAGAGAACATCGTTGGGGTCATGCTGCTAGGCCAGGACGCATGGACCGATGTCGCCCGCTTCGTGGAGTCAATAATAATAATAATAATAATAATAATAATAATAATAATAATAATAATAATAATAATAATAATAATAATAATAATAATAATAAGTTTTTTTTTTTTTTTTTTTTGTAGAGGGGGAAATGCGTTACGCACCATCAGGGAGCTGAGTTGCTCCCCGGTGTGTGGGACTCCTGCAGTGGCTGACGATGGTTGCTGCCTATCGCAGTCTACCCACTAAAACCCCCTCTTCACAGGCATTGATTCCCCCCCGGAACTGTTTATCACATTACTTCGGGGGGGATGCCCTGGCCTACGGGCCGTTTTCACCTGGCCCTTCTGCCTCCTATGGGGCCTCTGTTGTTGTGAGGCCCTCTCCTTGTCCTGGACTCTGCTCGAGACCGTTCGTCTTTGTCATGAATACATACAAAGGACAGATGGAATACAACAAGGACGTCACAGAACACAAAGAAAAGGTGTAGTCAATAATAAAATAGGATAAATACATAAATAAATCTGGTCAGCAAATAAAAACGTTGTAAAGATAAAATCGGTGTATAACTAAAAAACAATGTATGAGTAAAAACGATGTATAAATAAAAGCAATGTAAAGATAAAAGTGGTGTATAAATGAATAAAAGCTGTGTATAAATAAAATTGGTTGAAAGTCTCGACCCTAGCGGTGGTATCACAGGTGATGTCACAGATGGTGGAGTCATGAAAGTTGAAAAAGAGACACACTAGGGTCGTCGTCGGATGTAATCAAAAGAAAATAAATAGGTGAATGAATAAATAAATAAATAAATAAATAAATAAATAAGTCAACACGTGAATAAATAACGTCCCCATTAAATTGACCCGTCTCTTTCATTCATTCAGGGCCCTCCCGTCGAGAGCCCTCTTCTTCCGTCGCAGGACTGACTCCACGAAGCGGGCGACATCGGTCCATGCGTCCTGGCCTAGCAGCATGACCCCAACGATGTTCTCTGGGGTCACGCAGCCGTATGTCTCTTCGAGACGTCTCCTTTCCGCCCTCCACTCTTCACATTCAAAAAACGTGTGGAGGGCGTCATCTCGTTGGGAGTCGCAGAAAGCACAGTCTGGTTCCGCCACTTTACCCATTTTGTGTAGGTAAGCTTGGAACAGACCGTGCGCCGCCAGCAGTTGGGTGATGAAGTAATTAACTTCCCCATGCTGACGGCTGAGCCAGGGTTCGAGGCTAGGGATCAACCTCGCCGTCCACCTGGCTCGCGACTCCCCTTCCCACCGTTCTTGCCAGGCGCGCATGGACACTTCTCTTGCTTTGCGCCTCGCTTCTTCTCTTCCTACGGCGGAAGCGCCGTGGTGGACGAACTTCCGCTCCCGGGCGAGGAGGTCGATCGGAATGACCCCCGCGACGACCAGCGCTGCTGGCTCCGAGACCGTGCGGTAGGAGCAGGCGATGCGGAGGGCCCCTCTCCGCTGCACTGCGGCCATGCGCTTTCGGTATTTTTCGTACCGCAGCGCGTCAGCCCAGACTTCGGCACCGTAGAGCATGATGGACTCAGCGGTTCGTAGGAGTAACCTTCTTCTTGAGGGTCGGGGGCCGCCAATATTGGCCATGACCCTGCTCAACAACGTGGTTACTCCAGCCGCCTTGTCCGCTCTCCTCCTTATCTCCTCCCAGAAGGTAAGCCTGGAGTCTAGGCACACCCCCAGGTACTTTACCGATGCCTTCGTCTGGACCGTCGCCTCTCCTACCTGCATATCCCTGATGAGCGGGATATGCTTTTTCGTGAGTAGCACGATCTCGGTCTTCGCCAATGCCAGCTGTAAGCCGTGGTCGTCCATCCAGGAGCGGACGCGACGCATGGTCTGGTTGAGCAGCATCTGCGCCTCATCCACAGTTCTAGCAATGATGACGGCGCCAACGTCATCCGCATACCCAACCAGAAAAGCCCCCTTCGGCAGCTCCATACGAAGGATCCCGTCGTACGTGGCGTTCCAAATGTCGGGACCCAGTATGGAGCCTTGAGCCGCACCAGAGGTCAACTCTTTTACAACCGGGCCATCCTCGGTCTCGTATCTTATTGAGCGGGATCTCAAGTAGTCGTCTAGTACCCGAATGAGGTATTCGGGTACTTGAAAATCCCGCTCCAGCGCGCTCACGACGTCGCTCCACCTGACCGAGTTGAAGGCGTTGCGCACATCCAACGTGACCAGCAGACAGACGGGGCGGGAGTAGTGATTCCCCCGCTCCGTGCCACTGGCAGCCTCGGCAACCTCCTGGATCGCGTGTATCGTCGACCACCCTCTCCGGAAGCCAAACTGCTTCTCGGAGAGGTCTCCAGCGGTTTTGATGGCCGCGTGGAGGCGAGGTCTCAGGAGCTTCTCCAGGAGCTTGCCGGCAGTATCCAGCATGCACAGGGGCCTGTAAGATGACGGGTCGTCTGCTGGCCCCTTGCCCTTGCTCACCAAAGCCAGTCTCGCTAGTTTCCAGCGGGCAGGGAAAATCCCTGCACGCAAGCTGGCGTTATACATGTCGAGCAAGAGCCTTGGATGACTCTGCGCAACTGCCTTCAGCACCTCTGCTGGTAAGCCGTCCGGACCCGGAGCTTTCTTGTTTTTGAGCGAGCGAGCGGCGCTCGCCAACTCCGCCCCTGTGAAGGGAGGGATCTCCGGGACTTCAGATGTTAAAGGACGGCGTGGGCGCTTCGGGTGTTGGGGGAATAGGGTGTCAACGATGTTCTTGACGGTCTCCGCGTCTCTGGGGGCACAGTTGTTGTACGTACCCAGTTTGCGGAGCACTATCTTGTACCCTAATCCCCAAGGATCCTCGTTGAGATCCTCTCCGAGCGCCCTCCAGCAGCGGTGCTTGCTCTCCGTGATGGCCCGGCGTAACCTCTTCCTCGCCGCTTGATAGGCGGCGACTTTAGGGGCTGCGTCGCTTCGATCGCGGAGTCTTGAGCGCTGAGCGATACGTCTGCGTCTGAGACTCTCGCTCCTCAACTCCGCGATCTCATCCGTCCACCAGTAAACGGGTCGTCTATTCTCTCTTCTCCGACGCCTCGGCACTCCGTCCCGACAGGCGCGTTGGATGTGGCGCATGACCACATCAACCACCATTTCCGCGTGCTCGGAGGATGGCGGCACTTGGGGGATCCCGTCAACGGCGACTTGTCCGCGCGTTAAGGCCGGAGAAAGTCTCTCGGGGCGCATCTTCGCGACGTTCCATCTGGGCATCTGGTCGTGTCGTGCCACTCGGACTGGAGCTACATCACGCACGGTGAACGTGATGTATTGGTGATCGCTGGCTGTATAGTCCTCGATCACCCTCCAGTCCCTGACGCGTGGCACCAGATCTTCCGTCGCGAAGGAGATGTCCAAAATCGTTTGTCTATAGCCAGGCCTCCGGAAGGTGGACGTTGAACCGGTGTTCAACACTGCAAGTTGGAGTCTGGATACCATATCCATGACTCGTCCACCCGGGAATCTGGCCTGGCTTCGCCCCACTCGAGAGACTTTGCGTTGAAGTCTCCGGCCACTATTTTGTGTCCCTCCATGTCCCGGACAGTGTCCTCGAGGCCTCCGAGTTTGGCCTCAAAATCTCGTATATGTTCGTTTGGGGTGAGGTAGCAGCTGAAGTATGTTACGTCTCTGCACCTCACCCACACAAAGCCACTGCCGGAACCATGGGCTGCCACGGGATTGCGCCGCATATCCGGGATCCATATTGCCGCCGTGCCGAGGGCGTTGGAGAACCATCCTGGCCCTTCCCTGTCGCGATACTGTTCGCTGATCAGGGCGAGGTCTGCTCTCTTCTCGAGGCAGATCTGGGCCAGGAGGTCATGGGCCACCCTACTTCTGTTGAGGTTGCACTGCAGAACCACCGCCATTTTTGTTGTCGCTGCCTTTCGCCTGGGCGAGGGCGCTGCGGAAAGCGTCGCACTTGCCGGAACCTGCTAAGTGGGTTCCAGGCTTCCCCGCCGCGGTGCAGAGGTAGCAGTTGGGCTCCTTCTTACATCCCGCTGCCTTGTGGTCCTCTGCACCGCACCGGAAGCAGTTCTTGCTCCGGTCAGGCTCTTGGCAGCCGCGGCTTTGATGGCCGTAACCGAGGCATTTGTAACAACCCGGCACGACCGCCCTCTCTCGGATCCTGCAGTTCTTGATCCAGCCCACTCTCACGTGACCTGTGGTCATCAGTTTCTTCGCAGCCCCTTGTTCCATTGAAACAAGGGCCGAAACTTGACCACGCTGCGTGGGCTTCGTGAGCGTTAACTGCAGGATCCCGCTGTAATTTGGCAGTGCATTCCGCAGTGCAGCCTCTACTTCCTCCTTGGTGGAGGCAACGTCCAGGTCGCGTATCTCCAGGCTCGTGCAAGGCGTCAGCGCTCGGACGCTGCCCATCTCCTCAACGGCCTTCTTCAATGCTTCCGAGAAGGAAGCTTTGGCTTGGTCCGTCGCTTTTTTGATTTCGATGAGGACATCGCCAGTCCTCGTGCGACGGACCGAGCTCACTTGAACCCCCAGTTCCTCTGGGTTTACGGTCTGGCGGACGGTGGTCAGGACGTCCGCATACGTCTTGTCCGCAACCGGCTTCAGGGCGAAGGCATCGGGCTTTGCCGGACGCCGTTCACGTTTACGTTTAGGATTCGTGGGCGGCGCCACCCTCGCTGGAGGCTTCGTGGTCTGAGCCGGTTGCCCCGTTTTCTTCTTCTCCTTCTTCTTCGTTTTGGGGTCGACCACCGTCCACACTTCTTCCTTCCCAGTCGCCGAAGGTTTCCTCTTCTTGGCCACAGGAGTGGCAGTAAGCGGAGGAGCTGGGGGGCTCGAAGCAGAACGCTTCTGGCCAATCATCAGTGGAGAGCTGCTGGGAGAACTCTGGGGGGCGGATGGTGTTGGTTTGGTCCGCCCCCTCAATGCCCCGGAATCAAGGGCCTCCCGGACACGGCTGTGGGTCCGCGTGTCCTCCCGCAGCCCATCCAGCTGTTCCATCAATTTTGGGAGGCCATCCTTCACAGTTCGATTAACGTTGGGCTGCTTCTGGATGGCCTCCATCATGCTTCGGATAAGGCGCCGCATTTCTGCGAACCTTTCCTCGGCTGCTTTTTCGGATTTGAGGATTAGCTCCCGTAGGGAGGCTAAATCCTCTCCTCCTTCCTTCTTCTTCCTGGTTCCGCCGTGCTTCGAAGTCTCGAGAGAAGTCATTTATTTTGGTTGCCAGCGCATCGTGTTCGGTGGGGCGGCCCGGAAAAGCCGAGAACGGGTATACCCTCAGAGAACGTCTCCTACCCCAGTTCCCCAGGGCTCGGCCTCCGTTTGCCCAGTCCGGAATACCGCATGGACCGGGGGTCGCCCGTAGCAATGTAGGCTCCGACACCTACATCCACGGTCCACTTCCTGATCAGGGCTCGAAAGGGCTGGTCCCTGACTCCGCGCCGCGCCGACTCCTCGGCAGAGCAAACTCACAGCAGCCCCACTCCCCAGACCGGGTGAGAAGTCCGACTGGTTCAGGGGCACTCCCAGAGTCGACTACAGCGCGGGCCGATCGTTGAAATACGGCCGCACCTGACATGGTGACAGACGCCGACCAGGACGCCGCCCGATACAGGAACAGACGCGCCTGGATTTGTCGAGATGTGGCTCTTCCGCCCCCTCCGCCGTTGGGGAATTCATTCCCTCATCCACCGTCAGGGCCGTTGGCCGGGTGTCACCTGTAACCCTAGGCAGGGGCCCTCACGCGGTGCTACCATCCGGAGCCAGATGGACCGCGGTTTTTAGAGAGGTGTTACTCCTCTATCCCTCCTCCTCCCCCATCACTTGCGAGATGGGGTCCCGGGCTTGGGACCGGTTCATAGCGGAGTTAATAATAATAATAATAATAATAATAATGATAATAATAATAATATCAACACTATGAATTCTTTTCCATCAGTTATCACGTTCGTCGCACGATCTTTTGGTTACATTACCTTTGCAGTAACTTCAATACAGTCGCTGGACCAATTTTCATCTTTCTTGGCACTCACACTAGGTGATTCACCGATGACTTTCTGTCGTCTTGGGGGAGTATCTACTTTGTGTTTCTACGAAGGAAGAGAAAAAGAAAGATTGAAATCAGGATATGAATATCTCATACAGCATTCCAACTTAGGTGAGATTAAGTTAGAATAGGTTATATTGAGAATAGTTCGATGAGGATTAAAATTTGTTATCAATTATTCGAGAATTTCTTCCAACACCACGGATTCATGAATAACTCATTCTAAACGATCGAACTGAGACCTCAAGAATTCCACGATAAACCCAAGGAGAATTCTTTATGACTACATTGGAACCAACGCACCGGGAGATATGAGAAAACGAAATTCCAAATAACTTTTGAAGCGCAATTTTGGACCGATTTTGAATATCTTTGTTCAAAAAATTCAGCATTAAATCCTTAAGTGGATACGAGCACATAGGTGACTCTATCTGGTGGCATTTTTCCCCAGACTAAAATACTCTAAACTAGATTCATAAAAAGCTCTGAAATTTCCAGGGATGGATCTTTGAAGGTTAATCCAGGTCTGTACAGAGCCAGAACTTCGAATTTTGAAAGAAAAATTCTTTTGCTGACTAAGAAGGTCGGTAAGGTGGAAAAACCTGCTGTATAAAGATATACAAAAACCATCTAATGAAATGTGAATTCAACGTAAGAGTCAACCATTCTTCGTAGAAGTGTACAAACAATTTGCGGAGACTTATACTTTTGACAATCTGTTGCTGAAATCAACTGGTGGAATTTCATTGCAATAATGACCCAACGAAATCCAAGCAGCACAATCACGTACATAGGAGATTTATTGAATATTCTTATTACGTGCATTTGGTACAGCTAAATGCGTTCAATGTATGTTCATAATACATTCATGAAAACGAACATTCTATGAACATGCTATGGAATATTTTTTGCTGCACCAAATGAATATGACCGAGTGGAATTTCAACAGTACTTTATTAGCACGTTCGTGCTGCTTGGGAAATCACTTCACAAAACTTAAACACTGAAGACCTGCTGATGATAATCATCTGATAGAAGCGAACCCAGGTAGGTTCTGGAGTTCGTAAATAAATCAAGGAGAATTCCCGAATTGAGCTCTATTAGAATAGTTTTTTACATACTGTTCAATCCTTTCTTGAAAAAAGATTAAGTTTCTGAATAATTTTGTAAAAGTTCTCTAGACCTCATCAAATATTCCGCAAAAGTTATACAGTAGCATCCTTAAGAAAACAAGAACGTCTCAAAAACGTTCCGAGAACGTAGATCAGCAATGCGGTCATGCATCGTTCAGTGAATCTTGATTGAATGTATATCAACTTGAAATCAATCTAAAATCGACCTACGCTGCTTGAGTTTTGTTGGAGATGTAAAAAACACGGAGGTCGTTAATGTCAGCACATTTGAATGTATATAGTTTCCTAGTTCTCATTCACTAGAACTTCTGATAAATTCAGCCATGAGTGTGTAAAGTACTCTTTATAATACAAATAAAATTGTATTATTGTTGTATAATTAAAAAAAAAAAAAAAAAAAACTCATTTTATGTGTAAGTGATATCTGAAAATTTCCTAAAGAACTAAAATGTAGGAAAATTCTAAAATTAACAGTTCTAAATGTATTGCATATGATTCAATAGTTTGCCCTACAAGGATTCCTTGCATTTCAATGGGTCACCGATGACCCTGCAATGCCGGTGGAGGGCCGTTACCGGACCTGTAAAACGCCAGTTATCATGTTTGCTGGGTGCATCGCAGTCTCTTTGATGGCCTTTTTGGAAGCTCAAAAAATACATTACTCACTTACATGCTTTGTATTTCAGGAAAACAATAGTGAGTTATAGCGGAAGAAAAACTCAAAAAGATAATAATCGGACATTTCAACTTGGGTGAAAATTGAGATCAAATATTTTAAAAACTGGAAAAATTTACTGCTTTTTAACCTTGAAAAACACTACGATCATTGTTCCTCTTACTCGTAAATATTATTCAATAAATGTTTATCATGACATATTTTATTCAACTAAATTATATACTTCCGTAACAATCAATAGAGCATATCAACGTGAATCATAAATATCAAGTTTGATTATTTTGAAGAAATAATTTCATTCCGAAAGTTTATGGAGAATTTTGTTGGAATGCGAAAAGAGCTGTAAATGGAGTCCATTGACGAAATATCAACAAGTTCTTGGAAAACATCTCATAAAACCTTTTCCGATTATTTTCGTAATTCTGAATGAATTGTCCTTGAAAATTCAGAGCTGTTCTCAGATTCGTATTGAATTCTTTGTACTATTTGGAAAGGTGGTCAAATCATCAAACCAGCAACTATATTAATCAAATGTGTCATCAATGAAATGCAAAAATGATGATACAATATTGGATTCACTCATACCTTAGCCTGTGAATATGGCAATGACTTCGTTCCACTCATTCGCTTTCTCACACCCAGCTCGGGCAATAATTTTTGCATTTCATGCTTCTGTTTTAGAGCTGCATGTCTCGGTTGATGAGCATTTTTTGAATGTTCTTTCGCTTTACTGGAGCTCTTTAACTCCTCTGAAAGGCCTTCATAGTCGTTCATATCTGCGAGAATGATAAATTACAATTATTGCTTGAGAATTTGATCGCAGTGTCCAGAAATTATTTTTATACAAACTGATGCAAAATTTTAGAATAAAATAAAAAATTGAATTTTCCACATCAATTTGCTTTGTTTTTTTCTTCTTAAATTGTTCGTTTCTTTAGTAAAGAAAAATTATATACACTGTGAAAAAAAGAGAAACTCAATTGACGTTCCTAATTCTGAAACTACTTTGAAAGATATAAAAATATTTTGTAATATCATCCTGAATGTTGGAAAACTACCAAGTATAAGTTAGAAATGTACAAAACATTGTAAACTCACTGCTGTGAATTTCAGTATACTACAGTAAGTTTGTGAACTCATCATGAAATCAGTATAAACGTTGATCTAATAATCAAAGTGGATAATAAACTCACCAAAATTCAATGCCACGTATTTACAGACCATTGTAGAATCATAGGAGTTTGGAACATTATACAATGAATATATAGAGAGTTCACTTTTATTTATGTATTCCTGTTTTTTTCCGAATCAAATTGTATATACTCCAAATAGTGATTCACATTATAATCAACAGAAGCATGACAATCGGAGTAGGGAATTTCAATACCAACTCTGAATGTGGTGAATTCACAGAAAATTGTTCACAGTGTATAGAATTCATGTGTGGTTACAGCTTAGTCATATATCACCATTATCATATAAGATTAATATATGAGTTGGCTAGATTCATATATGGTCTTTACACAATTCATCTCCAATAAAACTATATATTACATCCAACTAATACATAAATCTTCTTCTACTGGAAGAAAAAACGGATTGAAAGAATGAATTTCTAGTCAATTTTACAGGAATCGAGATTCAATGAACGTTAAACAAACCTTCCAATGTCTATAGTTTTATTTCAAGTTCAAGGAACGTTTGTGCAACATTTCTATTATCTTGGGATAATAGAGATTCTTAAGCACCCTGGTTCCTATAAACCTTTGTTTCCATGGAAAACATTTTGTTTCTCTTATTGAGATAAAGAAAAAGAAATACATACCTCCAAAATCAAGCACAATCCCTACGAATTGTTCCTTGTTGTAATAAAATTTCACCTCGTCGTTGATTTTCACACTGTCGTCACTAATTATTTTTTCTTTATGCACAAGCACATCAGACTCGTCAGAGTTACAATGTAACAAAAAGTACTCCATATTTCGCTTAAAAAGGTACGGAATTTTTTTATTTTCGACTTTATCATCATTCGACTGTATATTACTTCCTCTTATGAAATAGGAAAAGGCTAAAATAATACGTGAATCAGAATATCCTGAATTTAGTTCAATCATCATTTATAATTTGATAAACGCTTTTATGGCTAAATTTCAGAATTGCGCTTTCAGTGAATAACATAGTGAAAATATTGGTTTGGTGGTAAGTATTTTCATAATATTTAATACAGAATGATATTGGGACAAAATTTTTTCAATAAAATTGAAGTGGTTATATTATTTTGACTGCCATGTGCTTTTTGATGGAATTTCCAATCCTAACGATTTTCCATCAACGACGTTTCGATAAAAAAAAAGCGTGAGTGCCAAAAATTATGAAATTGAGATGTGTATATTGAAAGAGAACTTCTGAATGATATCTAAAATTCAATTTCAGATTTTCGGCACTTATGCTTCAGTTGTCAAAATCGTATCGACATCGTATCAAATACTATTTTTGTCAAAAATGAAGCCATAGTTTGTGGCATGATTTTAATTTTGATTTGTTCCCACACAGCACAACAGTTCATAAAGAGTTCATAATTAATTCATTTTGAATTCCCATAGTTTCAAATGAAGTCATAATAAATTGTTTCTGAATTATTGTGCTGTGTGGGTTTTCATATTCTCCTGTGGTTTGGAAATATGTTCCTAATTATCAAAACTTATAAGTACATGTCTGAAAAAAATTTGGTTTAGGGTCAGGTATATATATATGAATTTTTTCCCCGAATATACTGTTGTAAAAATAAAGGATTTATTTTCTCTTCACCAGTGGGGAAAAATAATCTCCATACTATATGAGAATAATTCCAAAATTTGTTTTTTTTATACCCCCATTTATACGGGAAATTGATTTTTATCATTCCAAATTCAATTACAGGTATTTTTAGATCCTTCTAATGAGTGACGAAAAAAGAAATACATCTCCTACATTGGATTATAATGAGGAACATGATGGAAGACATGCAATTGGTATAGTATAATATTAGTTGAAGTCAAGTGTATGTATTTGTATAGAAGTTTCATCTTTCTTCGAATATTATTTCCTGTACGTCATTCGATTCCAACATGAAATTAATCAATCGTGTGAATTTTATAATACTATCGTTTTCACAAAAGTTGTTTTCCCATTTTGAAAAATTGAATTTTAAATTCGAACAGTGGAAAATTAATTTCTCATGGAACCAATAATTTCAAGAATTGAAAATATCAATCTAAACATGATATATGCCATGATGTGAAACTAATACTTTTTTCATTCCTCAAAGAATGGGTTAACCATAAATTTTAACAAATCACGGATTCTCAAGATATTTGGTTTAAAAAACCCATATGTAATGTGTAAATGCTATACTTATGAAGTTAGATTGAAGTAAAATTTCATTGATCCAAAGGAATATTTCATAGATCCCATTGAATGCACTATTTCTTCGTCTCAATGACTTTTTTTTCTCAGTGTGGGTATATATATTCATATTTGCCCATATAAAAACATTTTTCCTCGACAATGAGTTTTCAAAAAATTATATTTGAATGCATATAATTCTTTATGGAAGTAGATGGATTACATTGGAAAATAATCACATTACAGAAGATTCTGAAAGTGAAAACGTTACTGAATCCCTATCCAGTCTATCACCACAATCATCGAGTTCCCGTTTGAGTTCGAGAGAGAGTGGTGATTTTGAGGACAGTCCTACAAATACGTTTCAGCTAGGCGATTCACATCAAGAGATTCATGATGATATAGATACCACCTTTACAACGAATCCATCAGATATTTCAAGTGTCATGCAAGAAACTTCTACAAGTGTCATCCAAGAAGAATCAAGTTACGAAAGTAACACAGAGATTTGTTTCCGCTAAATTTCTGTTTACAATTATTGTGATTGATTTGTAATATACTGTCAAACATTAAACATGTGAATTTTGCAAAGAGAACACAGCACTTATAAGTGAAATCTAGGTTCATTGCACGTGAATTCACATTCATAGAATGTTCAGGGAATCTTCAAATGTCTGGGCACTCAATGCACCTCTATTAAACATTCCTTGAACATTCCTTGTGTTCTCTTGGGTTTATAATATGAGTAAATTTTTCTCTTATGGATTTCCATACAATTATAAATAAGTTTCTTGATAACGAAGAATAGTTCAGAACAATTTTTATAACGTTTTATTCAAAAACAATCCCTGGTGAGATTTACACCATGTAGGAAAACTTAACCTGAAACCATGGGTTTCAGAGGCCAAAAAAAGCAAATTTTCTCTATTTTTTTTATCTTACTGTACAGAAGAGATTTTTATTCATTCTTTTTTGCATATTATTGGATAAGTTTTGAACAACATTCTAAAAAATGTTGATGAGAAAATATGATGAATTGGATTGATGGCAGTCAATTTTCGGAGGTGCCTCGACGAAAAGGTAGTTTGCGGTAGTCAAAATTACTTGCGACTGCTTCATCTAAAAAATAAAAAATAAATATTTCCTTTCAGTATTAGAGTGAAACTAGTCCCTGAATGAAGTATTTGAAAAATAAAATGAAAATTGAATTTTTGGCGGTGGTTTGAACGCAAGTGTCACTTTTTCGGGAAAATTTTCGGTCTTCATTACGTTGTCAAACATTTTGTAGTCGAAGGAAAAAATCCTTCGTCAGGGACTACAAAATGATATTTCCAAGAAGTGTTTAAAATTTGGGTGAGATCAAACGATTAGTTTCCGAGAAATTTTGACTACCGATTTTCAAACGTGTTTCCGGAAAATGACTATAACTAGCTCAAATCTCGGAATTTTATTGTCCAAATTTGACAAAATATAGTTTAAAACTTACTTTATATGTACTGGAAAATTCAAGTAATCAATCGCATTCCTTATATGAAACAAAAATCGAGAGAATTGGTTCCTTCTGTTTGGTCTCTGAAACCCATGTAATCCTTTAAATGTGCCATTTCACGTTAAATACACGGCTTCTCAGCTTCATGCATACTTTTACTATATTACATGCTTTCTACGGGTTCCTTTGTCACTAGGGATGACCAATTTTTTCATGGTTCTGTTTCTGCCATCTTACTATTATTATGTCAGTTTTTGGGAATGATATAATTGGAGGAAATGAAATTCTTTTATACTACTGAACATTCCACTTGTATAAAGGTCTGGAATTCATAAAATTCTAATGCGTAATATACAAAAACTTTCTCAACCCGTTCAGTCCCATGGCTAGTACAGCGCAGATAGCGCCAACTATTTGCGCCATTGATTGCATTGGCGAAAAATAAGATATACGTTAGGGTAATTAAAAAAAATGGAAGTTTGATTGTTCTACAAGCTGACAGCATAAAAGTTTCTATCCATCAAGAAAGTAACATAGTTCCAAGCTGAAGCCGCTTAGACAATATTTAGAGGTTGCTACCGGGCCCTGAAGTTCAAATTTCGTTATGTTTTTTAGCACTCTCTCCTCGATGAACATACATAAGACGCACATTTCACAAAAATCTCTTCTACAAATATCAGCTGTGGTTTTTCATATATTTTTCACTGCTCTCTACGATAAAGTAATTTAGAAAAGTATACGACTCTTCATTCAAAAGATACACGCATCCAAAGTTGAGAAAATGAATCCTTCATTCAACTTTACGTTTTGAAAAGTTTATAATTTTGCCCAAAAATCTTTTGAGTCATCTTTTTCTTGTTTTTTTCAATTGTCAAATATGTACTCATCACAATTCAATACATGACAAAAATTATTCGACATGTCCGTGGAGAATACACCTTGAAATAGTAATAATACAACATTGAGAGATATACAAAATTGTAGAACCGATTTGGAGTAATTAAGTATTGGCATCCCTGGCAATTGTACTCAATGGAAATCAACGAATGCAGATATATTTCAACATTTGGTGTCTTTTTTGTTCTACTTCCCTATCTTATTTATATGTAATATATATTATACAGGGTGGGGCATTTAAAGTGTCGCGGGCGTTTTTTCCAAAAATAAAATGAGATACGAGAAAATTTTCCGGACAAAAATTGTAGGGTATCGAGGGGGACATCCGATGGTGGCCTTGGCTTTGACCTCAAATCTCATCTTCAAGGGCATTCTGAGATCAACTCTTGTTTTTTAAATAGCATCTCATATTTTTTACTGCAGATTTGGATTCTAGGTCAAAAACCAAGAAACTTTTGTCTGAACCATTTTCCTGAAATCCGCAAAGATGGCGCTCTAATCGATATTGTTCCATACTGAATCTGACATTAGAATAACTCGAAAACGAAGGGTCTTGGAGGAGAATGTTTCGGACAAAAGTTGTCTGATTCCAAGGGGGACCCCTTGAACTGAAACGGAGGTGATGGGGTATAACAGACAAAACACAACACATTTCAATCGTCTACATCACTTGGATAATTTTAATGCAGTAGATGCTCAAAATGATGGCCTTCGACTTCAATACACATTTCAAAACGTTTTACAAAAGATTGCTGAACTCGTGGTAAAATATCTTCATTGATGCTCGCGCATGCATTGATGATTCGTTGACGCATATTCTCAGGTGTAGTCGGTGCTTGTTGATAAACTGTATCTTTTATGTATCCCCATAAAAAAATCTGGAGAAGTAAGATCCGGAGAACGGGCAGGCCAATGAACTGGTCCACGACGTCCTATCCATCGTCCAGGATAATCTCTGTCCAATATTTCTCGAGCTGTGACTGCATAATGGGATGGACAACCATCGTGTTGATACCACATATTCAATCGTTCCTGAATAGGTATGTCTTCAAGTAATGTTGGAAGTACTTGATCTAAGAAATGTCTGTACTTCTCTCCATTTAGCGTATCTGCAATGAAGTACGGTCCAATTACTCGAGATCGAAAAATACCACACCAAACATTCACAGCCCATTGTCTTTGATGCTCTACTTGACGTAACCATCTTGGATTTTCTGTCGCCCAGTAATGCATATTATGTCGATTTACTTGACCATGATTGGTGAACGTCGACTCATCAGAAAATAATATGTTGATGAAGTTGTTATTGTGCATTTGCGCTAGACCCCATCGACAAAACTGTACACGATTTTCGAAATCATCACCGTGAAGGTCTTGATGCAAACAAATGTGATACGGATGGAATTTGTGACGTTTCAGTATTCGAAGAACACTTCTTCGAGAAATTCCCGAATGGAGTTCAATTTCACGAGAGCTCACGTGTGGATTATTGGCTACTGCAGCTAGTACATTAACTTCCGCATTTTCTCCGCTAACAGTTCTCATTCGATGTCGTTTTTCCCTTGTAACACTTCCCGTTTCTGAGAATAATTTTGTAATGCGTTGAAAATACCTAATGGATGGCGTTGTTCTTTCAGGAAATCGTTCTGCATACAAGTCATATGCTTGTCTGGGGTTCTTATGCACTTCACCGTAAATGTAGATCATATCGATCTTTTCAGAAACCGTGTATCGGATATCCATGATTTTCAATTTGTCATAAACCAAGTAATAATCAAATGTAACTGACAAACTGACTTTCAAAATCGTGAATTTTCACTGAACCCCGTCGTTTGTTTACATCGCGTGAGCTCTGAATGGTGGTAATGTAGACGATTGAAATGTGTTGTGTATTGACAACTTTTGTACGAAACATTCTTTCGCAAGACCCTTCGTTTTCGAGTTATTCGAATGTCAGATTCAAAATGGAACAATATCGATTAGAGCGCCATTTTTGCGGATTTCAGGAAAATGGTTCAGACAAAAGTTTCTTGGTTTTTGACCTAGAATCCAAATCTGCAGTAAAAAATATGAGATGCTATTTAAAAAACAAGAGTTGATCTCAGAATGCCCTTGAAGATGAGATTTGAGGTCAAAGCCAAGGCCACCATCGGATGTCCCCCTCGGTACCCTACAACTTTTGTCCGAAAAATTTTCTCGTATCTCACTTTATTTTTGGAAAAAACGCCCGCGACACTTTAAATGCCCCACCCTGTATATAATGAATGAATTGGAAGAAATCAATCCTTTATACATGAAAAATTGTTTCATAATGTTGTGATTTCCAAACAGGACAGAGACTTGGACTGAAAAATTAGGACATTGATTAATTTTAGCCGTGTACTATCAATTTTGTATTTCCAAACTGTTACAGTATTGCTATATTAATGCGTATTCTCCACGAACATGTCGAATAATTTTTGTCACCTATTGAATTGTGATGAGCATATTTGACTATTGAAAAAAGAAGGAAAAGATGACCCAAAAGATTTTCGGGCAAAATTATCAACTTTTCGAAAGGTAAACTTTGATAAAGGATTCATTTCCCCAAAATTGGATGCGTGTATCTTTGGAATAAAGAGTCGTATACTTTTCTAAGTGACTCTATCATAGAGAGCAGTGGAAAATACATGAAAAACCACAGCTGATATTTGTGGAAGAGATTCTTGTGAAATGTGCGCCTTATGTATGTTCATCGAGGAGAGAATGCTAAAAAAAAATAACGAAATTTGAACTTCAGGGCCCAGTAGCGACCTCTAAATATTGTCTAAGCGGCTCCAGCTTCGAACTATGTTATTTTCTTGACGGGTAGAAACTTTCATGATGTAAGCCCTTTGAAAAATCAAACTTTCAATTTTTTTGAACCACCCTAATACACATTAACAAATTCATCTATCGACTATGTATGTTACTCTATTGATTATTCATTATGAATCTAATCGTACGAAATTCAATTTCCTGTATATTATATAATTTCACTAATTTATTCAATGTCAAATCAGAGTTTGATTATACCTCATTGAAACATTTCTTGTTCTAAAATTGAGAAATACATTATACAAATTTATTTCGCACTTCCCACATAGCACAAAGACTTCTAAAAGATATCTTGCAAATAAGCATTCTAAAAGATATCTTATAGCATTCTAAAAGATGTCTTATGCAACAAAATCAGAACACTTTGAGAACTCTGTTGTTCTTCAAGAATAAATCGTTCTGATTGTGTTGCATAAGACATCTTTCAGAATACTATAAGATATCTGTCAGAATGCTTTTTCTGCAAGAATATTTGTGCTATGTGGGTTTTTAATATTCATCACATCCGTTCGTTAGAGTAGGATTAATATAATACAAGAATTGATGTTGTCTTTTCACAGGTGAATATCACGACCGATGATATAGATCGCCAACAAGAGGAAAGGAATGATAATACTGAATTATGTACAAATGTGGAATCTCCTTCATCTTCAATATATTTAGCTGATCATCAGGATGATTATGAAGAATTCTCCGAATATGAGACTAGTTCTGAAAGTTCTCTTTCTATACCTTCATTTGTTGCATCAGGTTCAGATGATTCGTCGACAAATACTGACAGCGTGGATGAGGATAATGAAGATAATGATGATGATGTTTGGGATTATGATGTGGACTTGTCATCTAGTGACGAAACGAAAATTGAATTGTATACCAATTCAAAAACAACAAAAACCGAAGCAATAGTGGAAGTTTTTCAGTTGTTTGTAAAACACAAACGTACGAAATCCGATCTCAAAGATGAATTGAAATTTTTACAAACAATATTACCTATTACAAATACAATGCCAAAAACTCCGTATGCTTCATTTAAATATCTTGAGACTGTCGGGTCTTCAGTAAAAGAGATTGGACATTATTATTTTTCCAACTGTTTACAAATGAAATATGATTTCACTTCTATGTGTAAACCTTGCAATGTTGATTCCAGTGACATATTTTACGAATTCCCAATTGCAGATTTCATAAAACGTTTGTTTGAAAATAGAAATTTAGCTAATGCCATAGAAGAAAATAATGCAAAGATGAATGATCATGATTCAGCGGATTCTACTATCAGAGATGTACAAGATGGTAAAGAGTACACAACCATACGAAATGTAATTAATGGTTTCTATGATGTAATTTGTATGTGTTCAACCGATGGGGTTAGTATAAACAAAAGCTCTGCAGTGAATTTGTGGCCACTTCAATTGACAATTATCAATGTTTTACCGCATCGCAGACCTGCTTTCACAGTAGTGACGGGAATTTGGTGTGATAATCACAAACCTAATATGAATTTATATTTAAAACCTTTCGTCGATTCACTGGTTCAAATTTTTGAAACAAAAGGCATTGAATGGAGCCATCCTCGCACAGGTGAGAAGTATGAATCACATGTTATCGCTCCATTAGCAGTAGCCGATGCTCCTGCTAGAGCAGAATTGCAGAATATTCAGTATTTCAGTGGTATGTATGGTTGCAACAATTGTGAACAAGTAAGACAAAAAAATCCACGTGCACAAGAAGAGAACAGCAACAAAAGCTATTTTTTATATCAAAAAGATATTGCTACCCTAAGAGATGGCCAACAAATGAAGAAACAAGCGTCCTTTGCAGAAAAGATAAAAAAACTCGTGAAAGGCGTGAAAGGCTCATCCATTGTAGAACGTATTCCATTCTTAGATCTAGGCAAATGTGTTGTTCCCGAATATATGCATAACTTATTATTAGGGTGTGTCTTACATTTTTCCAAATTGTGGATTTTCATTCGAGGCCCATGGTATATTGGAGGGAGAGAAGAAGAAATTGACATGTTCTTACAAGAAATAAAACCACCAGATTTCCTTCAAAGGTTACCTCGTAGTATAAGTGAATTGTGTAAATGGAAAGCATCCGAACTACGCGGATGGTTATTATTTTATTCACCGATAGTTATAAATAAGTTTTCATCACATCCAAAATATGCACAACATTGGTTTTTATTAGTTGAAAGTTCTCGCCTTCTTTTGCAGGATGAAATATCAGCTTCGGATTTAAAAACAAAAAATGTTGAATCTTTTTGTAGAAAAAGTTGGATCATTGTATAGGTTTAAGGATTATACATATAACGTTCATCAACTGGTACATTTGCCTATGATTGTTGAGCGGTGGGGTCCTTTATGGGCGCATTCTGCCTTTCAGTTTGAAAATAACTGTGGATTGTTAGCTCGAATGATACATGGTACAGTGAAACATGGTAAAGAACTGGTCAATAATTTAAAAATTTTTCAAGGGTATCGAACATTGGATTGCCAAATTAATCAGATTGATCAGAATAATATGGAGATTGCTTTATGTCGAAAATCCAGAACTACATTGACTGAATCACAAGTCAATACTTTGGAAGATCATGGCTACCATTGTTTCACAGTTTTTGAGAGAATACGAATCGGTAATGAATCATTTACCAGTCACATTTATGATGACAAATTAAAGAGAAAAAATTCGTACGTTCTAATTGAGAACGCTGAAAAACAACGAAAATTTGGGCAAATAATGTTCTTTTTTGTCAATGAAACGAATCCTGAAAAATCAGACAGCAGAATTCATTGTTTGATTGAAAGTTTCGAAGTGGACCAATCGAACCACTTATTTAATGAAGAAACCATGTGTCGAATAAAACACATTGTACCAATAAAGACAACCACACAAAAAATTGTACATGGAATTACAAATATTAAAACCAAAGTATTACGTGTTGGTAATTTCCTATGTCTCAGACCAAATACCGCTGAGAAGAATTTGTAACTTTTATACGTTTGTAAATAAATATGCATTATTGCTTCAAATATGAACATATTTCAATACGTTCCAATTTTCCTCGAATATTTCCTACCGTAGTTTTTGAAACAACACGCAAAAATAAAATATTCACTACACAAAAAGTTAATGATGGCAAATTCATTGCATACTTCCCCCTAAATAATTACAGGATTGAAATAAACTGAAAGTGAACATATAGAAACTTATGTACATTGGGTAAAGTAAGGTAATTTTGGTGATATAGGTAATTCGGTGATAATTTTGCAAACGTTTTTGATAAATTAAGAAGTCGATTTCAGTGCATAAACTGATGTTATACAGTTACAAGAAACTCTCTCGTATATTGTATGACGTCAGCCAGTGCCTTCAGAAGAATTTAGAAATCTACAATAACAGTTTGAAAAATCATCATCAAATTACCTGTACCACCAAATAACCTTACTTCACCCTATAGGAACCTTCCGAAGTAGCTGATCCAAGTGATCCGGATCATTCGAATCAGCTACTTCGGAAGGTTCCATAATCTACACGTAAGTTCTTGAACGTAATGTGACTCGTCAATAATTTTCACGTAATATTCAAATCACAATCAATTACAAAAATCCTCTGCATATGGTACCATATTTATACCATACATGAAATTATTACAGTGTATAAAGGTCCATAATAAAAAATTATTCGTATATGAACTATATCTGATGACACATATAAACCATATATGCGCATATGTAAGCCTCATGTGAATCATGTGTAACCGTCATCATATTTGATTTCATTCATCATTATGAATCAGCTTGAATTAGAGTATTCTCAAAGTTTTTATAGAATTCCCGAAAAACTCACCTGATGAAAAAAATAAGACTGCAACTGAAATTAATCCAGCTTTCATTATCCTATGTCTGAATTTTATGAACTTCATTGCAACAGCAATATTTATACCTGGACTTCTAAATTAGTTCATATATGAAATCATGATGCTCAATATAACGTGAATGAAAAAACGTTTCATATGTGATAGAATATTCAAACCATATATGACACACATTGCTCGCATATAGTGCCAACTGCACTTGTATATATGAAATTGTCCAATCATATATGGATTCAGTATATCCCAGAACGGAAATGAAATTCATATACGAAATTGCAATGGAAATGATTTTTTCGATGTTACATATACGGATAAAACATGTCAAATCTGGCATCTTATATGACACAAATTTTTCATATATGTCGGTACCCTTGTACCATATATGGTTGAATATTCATGTATGGATTATGTATGGATTATATATGCGTCATATATGGATTCTATACGGATTCTATATGAGTTATGTATGACCATATATGGCCGTATATGAATTGAATATGGTTTATATACGATTTGTATATGATCGTATATGAATCCTTTTTACTAGGGTAGATGCATGTAGTCGAGCTTAACATGATGCTTAATGCTTTGATGCATGATATATATGATGTGGTTCAAATAATGTATATTCTACGTACCAAAGGGTCTTTTATACCCGTATAAACAAAATAAAATAAAATAAAAATAAAAAAATATTTTGGTGCTTTGACTACATCCTGCGAGTGGTGTGGATTTGAAAATTCCTGTTTTTTGATGGTCAACATCATCATCATCATCATCATCGATTCCCGAGATAGTTTCATCTGAAAAATTATAATTCTTCAAAGACTTTCATTTTCATGGAAACTTCATTCGTGTGGAAAATACCATTTCGTAATGATTTACACCCAAGCAGCAAGCGAATGTTGTGTATATACTATGCACGTTCATGGATCTAGATATACTATGAACGTGCATAGTATATATACAACCCAGATAACATTGCTTGCGCGCAAAACTTGAGACCGTTACGCACGCGGGAATTTGCATGTGATTTGCGTGCAACCCACCTGTGATCCATACTGTTGCTCGCAAATCGCGCGCAATGATCTGGTGCACATCTTGTGTTAATTCTTCACGAATTCACGCTCACATCGCTTGTGAAAGCCTGTGGATTGAGGGTGATTTTCTGAGAGTGAAATGATTTGATATTACGGGAAGATTTTGCGCGCGAGTTGCGTGCAATTGGGAGAAACTTGTTGATCGGAAAATATATGTATATACAGGGGTCTATTCAAATGTATTTCTAGAATGCACTTATTGAAATGACTTGTAAAACAAGAAGCAAAAACAAAATAGAGTACGGTTGCAAATAATTGATATGCATAATGGAAATTTGAAATTGATTTTGTTGTTGTAGAAGAGAATATCTTATCGATTGTTAAAAAAAAAATTATTGTTTGAACAACTTATCGACAAAAAAAAGCGACAAAGAATTAACAATCCCATGTGTGTATGGACCAATGGCCCAATGATGGACCAAGCCTGGCACAAGACCTGCCGAGACTTGTCTTGAACAATTTACCAAACTTGGCCCAGGCTTGGGAATGATAAGATCAGGACAAGCTTGGGCCAGTGGTTTTGCCAGGCCCGGTCCGATTCATTCACCAAGCATCAACCAATGCTTCTTTGATCGCAGATATGGATGAAAAAAGTAATTGATTCATATTTCAGTTCATGACTTTCTCCCTCAGAATACCGTACATGAATTATCTTAAAACGATAGAAAACATGTGACAAGATTGGGACAAGCTTGTATGATCATTGGAAAATTTGCGTTCTTTGATATTTCAATCAATTTTGATTCTATTGTTGAATTATGCTCAAACTAAACTAATAAGATCTTACTGAAATACCATAACATAAATCTTACAATGATCTGATCCCGTACGGAATCCAACATTGGAATCCCCTGAGTCACCCGACAAACTGATGGTTTATCTTCAGTGTGTAGGATTAATTATAGCAGGAAGATCGGGCCCTGGCCCGATGGATATCCCCAAGTCTTCAGCCTTTGTAAATTCAAAATTCAGTCAATATTTATAAACATTGTGCCACTCATGTGGGCAATATTGGCACAATTTTTCTCAACGAATGCTCGATTTTTACACTTGTGCCAAGCTTGTACCAAATGTAGTGACCATTTCAAACGTATTAACAAATGTACCATGACCGACTATCCATTGGGAACAACGGGACGATCATGGAACAATATTGGGCCAATTGTTCTTCACGGAGGTTTGTTTCTGACACATGTGCCAACCTTGGGACAAGCTTGGGTTTTTTTCAGTCTTGGCAATACCTGCATGGGATGTTTTATTATTTTCTTTCACCACCCAAGTAACACAAGAACTTCTCAAATATGCGATGATTATTCTATAAATATGAAGAGAATGTGTGAATAAGACTATTTTGGAGAAATCCGTAAAGATATTTTATGAAGGTGCCCACACAGCATTTCAATTCTAAAAGATTTCTATGAGATGTCTGAAAGATATAATCTCGGAAGAAGAGTTTTAGATCTTCTAAAAGATATCTTTTAGATGTCTTTTAGAAGTAAGAACTGTTTTAGACATCTTAAGGATATCTTTCCATGCTGCATAAGACTTCTTAAACTTTTCTGAACAATTCTTCAAGATATTTTGAAGACCAAAAGTGCTGTGTGGGTGCATATCATATAATGATTCGAAACAGTCTCATTTGGAAATTCTAAGGATGTTCGTAGGATTCTCCAAAGTCATTCTTAGCATTTTCAATCTTTTGTGTTACTTGGGTATGTACTGTTCCATATTTTTATCGTGAATTGTTTCCCATCACGTGCAGTAGTTTTATACTGACGGGAATTTCAATTTCAATAAAATTGTTTTGAATACTTCTACAATATTCGTGGTGAATATTCTGAGAATATTTCAAACATTTCCATTCCAATCTTCTGAGAATATGAGTAGAATATATTCGTACGTAATAAGAATCTCCATAGAATATTCGAATATTCTTGCAACGTTCTGAGAATGTGTGTATGCTACTTGGGTGAGGATGTGTAGTCCAAAAGGTTGTTGTGGAACCAAACATAGTTTGAGTATGACTTTTCTCAATTCTTATTGTAACAATTACACAACGTTGAAATTATTCATCGATCTTCAGATTTTTTCCATGACAAGAAGTCACAAGTTTTAGAATCTGGAAGAAAGAAAAATTCAAAAAAGCGAAAATTGGTTACAAAATTAGGATACTTTAAAAAAATTTTGAAAAGTAAATTTTGTCGTTTTTTTGACTGAAAATGAAGAATAATAGATGACATATTAACCAAAATGCTAAAAAAAACAACGATGTAATGTAAAAAGTTACTTGTGATGTTTCAGCTTTTTCAAAATTTGTGAAATGACAAAACTTGTTATTTACATTTCATCATGTCATAAACAGTATGTTAAATGAAAGAGCTTTGTATTGTCTTGGTTTTCTCTAGAAATTCGCCTCTTTTCATCTTGGAAAATGACGTGGAATTCAAAAATGTGAAATGCAGGGTTCTTTAAATATCTGAATTAGTCGAGAAATCAAAATCTCTGTACCATAAAAACCTCGCGATGAGAGTACAGAGTCCGTTAAGAATTTTGTCATAACTTCATTGGAATTCTCAAGTTTTCAAACCCAGCCTAAAATCTTTCATTGCAAACTATTGGAAGAAAGAATAATTGTTAATGAGTGCTTCGAGTCGGTAATTAATTGTATCAACTGAAATGTGAGATATGTCTCAGATACATCACAAGAGAAATATTACGACGAAATATTTTAGAAATAATTTGGAAATATTTCATGAAATGTAAGATTGGCGGACATATTGCATTAATGCTCCTGAAGGGAGTTCGAAACTTCACTGTGTCACACAGCAATATTACAGAAATATTTCAATGTTCCAAATGTCAGATTTCCGCAATCTTGATGGAATCTTCGGTGCTGTATGGGTTGTCAGTATAGTTTTGAATCGGTGATGCACCATTGATCTATGGTTTTCTATAGGATTTAAGGGAAACGTAAATGGTTTGATCGTGAAATTTCCATAGTGAAAATATTAATTATTTGGAAAAAAATATCACGGTGTCCTTTTGTTGACTGGTATTCCTTATAAAGGATTCCTCCCAAATCCTATAAATTACGATAAAAACCGATTGGCTGCTGTCGTGAATTCATGATGTAGCATCGTGAATTTCCGTTTCGAAAATCGCATTGAAACGAATAAGAAGAATGTTATCGTTTCCTATGGTAAATTTTTATCAAGAGATGTAACAAAATAAGAGTAAATACTCATCATACGAAGAGAATTGGAACTCGAAAATATAATAATTCTCATGAAATTAATATAAAATCGATGAAAAATAATATAAAAATTCTGGTGAAATGAATATTTTAATTCTCATTAGTCAGAGAGTGGAATTTTTCATACATGAAAATGTGGAATTACATATAACATCGTACCCTGGACATTTGCTATAAATGTGCGTAATCGAAACGATTACGAATACATGTAAGCCTTTTTCGAGCGCACGATCAGCGTTGTCGGTTTAGCTGCGATCGTTAGGGCATAGGTTAGGTAGGTTAGGAATGAGATAGGTAGGTTTATGGCAGGGGTTCGATACCCGGTGGAGGAAGGATTGATTGATATTCAATGCCTGAATGTGAGTGTGTGTGTGTTGAGTTCAGTCTTAACATTATTTTTTTTTTCCAAATTTCGAACAAATTCTGTTTTATATTTTCAAGTATAAATTGTTGAGAAAAATCTCGTCAAGTTATTTTCATGAATACAAGTATTTATTGCATTCGAATAATACTGTGAATGGTAATGGATTCACTCTCATATCCCTTACAACGGTCGCACGCATTTCGCGCGCATGAGACGCTAGTCATTTGCGCGCAAATTCACTCGCTATTCACGCAACAGAAAGCGACGTACTTGTATCCGCCTTTGCGTGCGATTCAGGAGCAGTGATGCCAGATTCGGCCGACCGACTCGGTGTACCCCCTCCATCACGCTCTACACAATCAAATTCCTTTTGTCGGTGGTTTCAGTGTGTGTGTGAAAGTTCTATACAGATGGGTGTAATGGAGAGGGTAAACCGAGTCGGTCGGCCGAATCTGGCATCACTGTTCAGGAGTTCCAATTTCACGCAATTCACTGGTGATTTGCGCGCAAAATGTTATCTGGGAACGTTCGCTTGCTACTGGGGCAGAATCATCACTGAAAATTGCGTTGTAAAATTTGTGTAATTGATTGGATGGGAATCATTTGGAATCATCAGTATCTGCTATACATTAGAGTGCATCGAAAAACACTTCTTTTGGGAATTCGAAATTTCAAATTGACAAAAAGTCGTCTTTAAAAGGATACCAACGAATAGGTGGCTCCATCTGGTGGCATTTTTGTTTGCACGACATGGGATGGATCATGCACATAAGAATTGTGCACTTATCTATTATGTACATAAAAAAATTGAATTAAATTTGTTCGCATATTAATTTTAGTTGTTCCTAATACGTTTGATAAATGTGCACTGATAGTCGTGCACGGTGAATTGTACACATGAAAAAAAATGAGAAATATAAAATGTAAGATTGTGCACCTTACATTTTGCACCTTTGGGAATATTCAATATTGTTTTTTATGCGCAAGTTTTTGTGAATAAAAATTTTGTGCATGATTACTTGCACATAAAAAGCAATATTGAATATTCCCGAAGATACAAAATGTAAGGTGCACAATCTTACATTTTATGTTTCTCATTTTTTTCCACGTGTGCAATTCACTGTGCACGACTATCAGTGCACATTTATCAAACGTATTAGGAACAACTAAAATTAATATGTGAACAAATTTAATTCAGTTTTTTTATGTGCATAATAAATAAGTGCACAATTCTTATGTGCATGATCCATCCCATGTCGTTTGCACGAAGATACTAGAAACTGAACGCATAAAAAAGTCTGAAATTCTCAGGGATGAATCTTTGAGGATTAATCTAGGTCTGCACAGAGCCAGAATTTTAAATTTCGAGAATTAGCAACAAAAAATTTGTTTTGCTGTTTGCTCCAGTTTCGAGTATCTTAGTCTATCAAGCGAAACTGCCACCAGATGGAGCCACTTATACGCTGGTGTCCTCTTAAGGCCACCAGAAAAAACCTGTGTGAAATTCACAAAATTTTGATGACCGACTTTTCGTACGGTCTCCTGCACGAAGCCTAAAGTTTTGAATTTTCTTTTGAAAAATTGATATCTTCTATAAATTTTGTCAGACACAAAAGACAATATGAATAGATTTTGTAAAGTGGAATACAAATGTAACGAACTATCAGATCTCAATTAATCAAAGTGGATATCCTCATGCAACATTCAGATTTTCCATGTACGCCCGTATGGAAATATTTCGCTGAGGAATGTCTGCAAAACTATGAAAAATATCTGCAAAAAATGAGAAAACTCTGAAAAACTCTGAGAATCTCTGAAATTTTGATGAGAAATCTAATATTTTTGGGACATTTTTTACAGACTTCTTTCAGACTTTTTTCAGAGTTTCTCAGAGTTTTTTCATTCTTTTTCAGAGAAATAGTAACGGAATTCCACTCTGAGAAAACTCTGACAAAACTCTAATAAATTGTTGACATTTTTCTGATTATTGAAGAATCCTGAAATTCTATAAATACATTCATATGCTGTATTCAAATATCATGTGTGAAAAAGTGTTGGAAAATTTTCTAAGTTTTTTCTCAAAGTCAGAAAAATGTTAGCAACCCATCAGAGTTTTGTCAGAGTTTTTTCAGAGTGCAATTTCGTTACTATTTCTCTGAAAAAGAATGAAAAAACTCTGAGAAATTCTGAAAAAAGTCTGAAAAAAGTCTGTAAAGGATGTCCCAAAAATATTAGATTTCTCATCAAAATTTCAAAGATTCTCAGAGTTTCTCAGAGTTTTTTCATTTTTTCTGAGAGATTTTCATAGTTTTGCAGACATTTCTCAGCGAAATATTTCCATACGGGCGATCAAAGTTTTATGATTTTTATTCACAAAAATGAAATTTCCTCTTTCAAGAAATCCTGTGAATCTTTTTTGATTTAACTTTTATCATTATTCCTTGCACTTCTGTTCGGAAGCAATCATTATTCTACAACTGCAAATCATTATTCGAACGTAATTATGCTTTGGTAAGCCAATGTCCGGTTTACAATCTTTGTCAAATAAACAACAAGGCATCAAGTAAGAAGTAAGCCAGTATTTCGTTGATCATAAATAAATAATATTCAGTCATATAATAATTACTTTTTCTACAAGACTTCTTGAAATTTGAGGAAATTTCATTTTTGCGAATACAAATCATAAAACTTGGATTGTATATGGAAAACCTAAATGTTGCACGAGGATATTCATTTTCATTCATTGGGATCTGATGGTTCGTTAGATACGTATTCCAATGTACAAAATTGAATCATATTATCTTTTGTGTTCGAAAAAATTTATAAGAGATATACAATTTTTTGGAGAATTCAAGAAAATTCAAAACTTCAAGACACGTGCAGGAGACCTATAAGGTTTTGAATCTTACTCAGGTTCTTTCTAGTGAATGTGTGGCCTAGAGCCGCCAGATCGGCCGCTGAGGGGAAGTGTACCCCCACTATCGTCTGAAGTAAATAAGTTATATGTGATTAAAGGCTTCACATGTGGAGGTGAGAGTATGTATATGAGCGATGGTGGAGGTACTATTCCCCTCAACGACAATGCCCATGGGCATCTGGCAGCTCTGGTGTGGCCTTGGAGACAATTTTTTGTCAACTTCGAATTTCCAAAGAAGGAGTTTTCTGATACACCTCACTATACATAGACTCCTTCAAAATTTAATGATGACCTCGCTTTAATAAACAATTTCAGTAACAACATAGAATAGTTTATTTTCCCTCCAATCAGAACAAAATTTTTCAAGAATAGTCATGATAGAATCATGGATACCAAGAAATGTTCAACAGCATACAGTAAATGTTGACTCATAATTTTACCATCCATCAACTCCAACTCCAACAACACTAAACAACTCACATCCAACTCTGAACAACGTGAGTAACGTTTTTAGGCTGCTGGAAATGCAAACGTACTTGTCAGGTTTTGAACGGTATTCGTTTCTAAAAATGAGATGAAAAACTCACAACAATTATTTGGCATGGTTCTATTTGGAATTCGAAGACCGTGTAACTAATCCAAAACAGAGGAAAATTGTTTTGCCAGATTTCAACAGCATATTCTAGTTTGATAATACTGGACAAAACAGGAAGGAAACGTGTCAGTTTTTGATCGGATTTCCAATAACGAAAGCTGATCAAAGTTTGACAATTAATCTTTGCCTGGTTTACTTTGCATTTTCAGTGGTATAATAGGATGTTAACAGTATTCAAGAAGAGAAAGCAAGTTTTTGTGTGTAAAGACGTTATAGAAATTATATCTCATGAAAGAATACTCATCTGCAATATGTACCTTGCACAATAGCAGGAGCTTTTCTTGTGCCTTCTGAACGAGGATCCGGAAGCGAGTCCAAAGATTCATTTTCTGATTGATCTAAAAATATTGAGAATTCCTCGATGTTAAGAATTTTTTGAGAAATATTTTAAAACGTGAGACAGTTTTCGCATCTTCCTTAAATTGAAGGATCCTCTTAAGAATCTATCTGAAAGCGAATATTTAGAGAATTCCCTTACCATTGTATTGAGGAAAAATCATGTTATGCTCAAACATGATGTCACCTGTTCCCAAGAGGCAAAAGTGGGTAGATATGCTCTGCACATCCACACCATCGCCACATATCCCACACATAAACTGAAAATATTCAAGAGTGAATAACATTTTGTTTTTTTAATTGAATTTTATAATGTAGTGTCATTAGATCTTATAATTTGTGAATCTTTTGTCATTAATTGACATTCATCGCTTAAGAAGCATATATAGGAATGGGTTTATAATTATATTCTGAATGAATAACACTGCTTGGAAAATTTTAGAAAATTATGAGCTACTCCGTGAAAACGAGACTGTTGAAACTAATTCTAAATGTGGGTTGAAGATTCATGAAATAGACTTGGAATTGTTTTCCATTCAAAACAATGGAAAATGACCTACATTTTCAACATGAAGCAGTGATAAAATTGGAAATGAATTGTCAATTGTAACAGAAGAAACAAAATTGGAAGTGAATGTTCAATTACACATGATTATCGGATCTCTAAACACAGAAGATTTTTTGAATCGATGGAAAATAAAACATTGATAACCTCCAATTTTTATTATAAATATAAAACATCAATGCAGTTTCCGTTAAAAACTCAGCGAAGAATGTGTGCATACAATATTTCATAAACAGAATCCAATAAATTTCGCAGTTGAATACAAAATTTATATTTTACAACTTACCATATTTATTTTGCTCCCTCGTTTTTCCACATGAATTATGTGAATGTTCAAAAATAACTATACGCTTTCATCCATCACATCACTTGAAGAATTTGTCGCAGGAAAGTACAACACGGTTCTACTTTAGTGCGGCAAATCGTCGATGAAAAGCGAAAAAAGTAAAGTCTAGTGACTATATGTCTGTCCTTTTCTATTTCAAGGACGCTGAAAAATCGCATGCGACGAACGCACGCATGTAATTTCCCCTCAAAGGAACGGTATGGACGCATGGTCAACTCTCCTCACAACTGAGGAAATATGTCTCAATTCCAATACTATGCGTAAAAACTTCTGTCAATTCTTCACCACAGATATTCAGCTTAGTTAACATTCTTATAAAATATTTCAATATCAATCAACAACTTTGATCAAATTTCAAATCATATACAGATGAATTTATCTTTTAGGAACACTATGTCTCTCTCTCTATCTTTGTCCTTTTCTCTCTCCCTTGCCGTTCGATAAGTATAATTGAGTATAATTTCTTTTGATAATTTTAAATCAACTGTTCATATGAATTCTTTATAAACTCTTTCTGAATTATAGAGGAATCCTTTTTCTCTCGTCCTTTTCTGATTTCCAGTAAATTTCCATAGTATTTTCAAACTTCCAGTAAATTTCATCAAACATTTGGAGCTCTTTATAATCTTTTGAAACTATGTGAATTCTTCTTCCATCCCTTCAAATATTATCGAATTTGTATGAATCATCACATATTTCATGATAGTAAATCATTATCTCGCACAAATATTACCGAAGAACTCTTTTTGAGCTCTTTTTCACCAACAACCTTGAATAGGGTTATTGATGAATGAAACGAATAAATTCAATTAAATAATCCTGCCCTTGTAGATCTTCGAACAGATAATCCTATATAAACTATCAATGAATAAGAGTTCGATGAATTTAGTAACTTCGAATGTCACTGTCTCTCTCACTCTTTCCTCATTTCACTCACAGAAACCGATAAAATTCTGCTACGCTGATTTCTCCTAATTCATTGGATGAATTATGATTAAATAGTCCAAATGAAGATTAAACAAAATACCCTGAACCATATAATCGAAGAATTCAACGTCATGTTGATACATGTGTATATGTATATATATGTGTGTCTCTCTCTCTCTCTCTCTCACCCTATAGAGTAGAACGATTCAACAGAATAAAAACCTAGAAACGCCTTGATCAAAGATGATTAAATATTTAATAAATACTCGTAATCATAAGAATTAACATCCATGAAATCACCCTAGTGAATATATATATATGTAAATGCAAATTCTCATGTAAAAAAAATCAGTTCAAAGTAACGATTCGAAAAATATTTCAATATTCCAAATAATCATACTGATTACATTCACCACAACATAAAACCAGATTCTCATCGTAAATTCCGAATCAAATCAATTGTTCTATAAAAATTGAAGTTATATATATATATATATATATATATATATATATATATATATATATATATATATATATATTCCTGAACTACATGAAAATAAGAAAATTCATCTGAGTCCAACTCTTCGAACGCTCAACGTGAAGCGAGGGAAGAACGTAGCGCGTCGAGGATTTGAACGTCAGATAAAATATTAGATGATTTTCTAGATACCCGAAATATTATAAGACAGAAAATTTTTGATTTTGAGTACCACTGAGAGCGAGCTTCTTGAACTCTCATTGGTACAAACTAAGAACTATTCCCACCGCGCGACCTTTGACCAATTGTTGCCCTTGAAGGAAAATCGAGCCTTTCAAATATCGCATGATTTCTTCATTTTCAACCACTCTTCTCTTGACTTCTTTGAGACAACTATATTCACATAACATCAGTCCTCCTTAGGACTTCTACAACCACTACTACTTCTACTAGAACCACCGTTACGGTACAGCACGCTCCGCAGTCATCCGCATCGACGTTCATACAGACACACGGTTGTGTCGCTCCATCGGTTAGTATTTCCTGAAGAAATACTAATTCTCCCTTCAAACTGCGGTCCTGTGTCAATCAACCAGAACATCTAAGCAGTATACACATTCGCACGATCGAGATAGCACCTTCAAGAAGGGGAAAATCAACAAAAGTAAGTGGAGTTTTCCACAATTCGGGTGGGAAAAAGAACTGAGTTTCCTTTCTTTTTTTCTCGAAAATTTAGATTCAGTGCATATCGTGTTTGTTCAAAAAGAGAAAATATTCTTTGTTCCGTGTCAAATTTAACTTTTTTTTTTTTTGATTAAATTCATTCACGTGTCCAATGATAGATTCAATCGCGTGGGAATTAAATTTAATCATTTTCCTTCAATCGTTTTTCTTTTTTTTGTTTAGTGAAGGTCAAGGTCGAGAATAGAATCACCGATCTTAAAAGAAGAATACACTATATAAAACCAAGGATCAAGGAACGGGACCTCGATATTAAAAACAATCGCGCTCCAACCTCTAGTCTGGCCTGGAGGAATTTCAAACGAAATGCAGCTCGCGACGATAGGAATCTTGCCCAACTCTCCAAAGAGTTAGAGAATCTATGTATTTTCAAAAACTCTTTGGAAGTTAGACAAGAACTTGTTTACAAGGAGGATTGGGATCTTACAGAAGGCTCTCCTTGTAAACCCCTATATGGGAATCATCACTCCTGTCCTTCATGTGGATGTTCATCTGACTTGTTTTCAAATAACGAAATTCACCCAACTTGTTTGCAAATTGACAAAAATCTCGCCTTCTTCCGATGAACCCTGCATGAAAACAGCCGCGTACCGGTATGAGCCATACACCAATGGATTCCTTGGACGATTTCCTATAAGAATTGATGCATCAGTTTCTCCCAATCGAACGACAACCTTGCGGCCGATGGAAGAATTCGCATACGTATTGATAATTCCGTCAAATACCAATCAACGACTTTTGACGTGAAAAATCAAGAACGCCGCGGCGTACCGGAATGAGCCGTAGATCACTGGATTCTGCAGACAATTCCTCATCGAAATGCATAGTTTTCACTCCAAGAATCGGACGCCGACTTCTCTTCAAATGACGAAATTCACCCAACTTGTTTGCAAATTGACAAAAATCTACCCTTCTTTCGACGAAAACTCCATGAAAACGGCCGCGTTTTCTTTTAAATCTTATGAGATTTCCTCTTAGGTTGCTAGTTTGTATTAATCCAGTAGGCGGACTAATTATTTTTGTCGCCATTTTAGTAGGTTAGATTTACTGTTGCACGAATTTTCGCGGAATTCCTTTGTCTTTTTGAAAATTCACAAGCAATTCGTTCACTTTTACTCATGAACGTTATTCCACTTCGCTGTGCCACTGTGATGAGCTACACTCAGTTCTTTTTTTTTATTCCATCACTTGACACGATTTAAATTCCAACCGTCGCGATTTTCACCGGTAACACGCGCATTCACGTTTGTTCGGTGTTACGTAATTGATACTTGAACACATATCCTCGTCGCCATGTTTTATCCTCTTAAGAAGGAAGACGATCAGGTCTACATAAATAATTAGACCAGTTCAATTAAGACACCACGTTAATTGGTCATGTCACTATATACTTCACAATATCATACATATACTTCTTAGGACAAGTGTCATGAGCGGTACGACCTGTGTGAGATAAGTTCTATTAGGGCCCACGGGGATTCTGGCCCTTTCTCGATGGCTCGTAGAGACCAACTGCGCAATCTCAGCGCCTCAACGTGTGCTATGCGACTTTATGTCTATGACAATTCATGACATAGAACAATATCTGTCGGAGAACCATCGGGTAGCTGCTTGATTTCATATCGGATGATTATCGTACACTGTGAGAAGTGGAATGTAATGATTACCATGTACAAATCGTAATTGGGGGACAGCTTCGCGAATTTGGTTTCGGATACTATGGAGAATCGTGGCAATGTTCATGCACATGGGAATGGTTACCATTCACATGAATATGGAGATCAAATAACGTAGTCGCCATCTTTAACTTAGAGATTCTGTCATTCAACTACCATTTTCGCATGGTAATGATTACAGTTCACTTTTCTCAGTGTAGATATCGTTACATTATCAAAAAGCTATTATGTTGTTTCATTATCGGACAAGTTCGGTGAGAATACCATATAGTTGACGATTTCACGATGAAATTACGATATCGGGGTTTTCCATAAGAGAAAATCCGTATAAAATTCCATTATGTAACTTGAATTTACAGTTTTATGTGAAATATCAGATCATTTTGAGAGAATGAAAACTTCGAATATAATTGCAGAATCGTTCAGGGAAACAGCATTAAAATGTATTCCATAAAAGGCACAGCAGTAACTAAATCAACTTATTATCGGTGGCTCCGAAAAGCTGTGAGTTCTGACATACGTTTAATCACACCCCTCCCAACAAACAACTAGCTAGGTAACACCGAGAGGAAATTGGGTTATGGTTCAATATATATTTCATGACACAAACGAAGAACCTGCAATCACATTACTATTGGTCCTCGCCAGCTGGTTTTTTTCAGCAAGGACTTTTCGATCACCTGACTTGAGATGGAAATTCTTTGTTTGTACGTGTTACATACCTCAGCTAATTCAGAAATACAATGTAAAAATCTATCAGGTAATGATATTCGAAGCAAAAATATTTCCGAAGATGATCTGAACTTGGATACAGTAGAATGTGATCAATTATTCGATATACTCGATTTCAGGCACGAACTCTTTTACGATATTAACAATGTTCTCGAAGAAATGTTGGATACGGTAGGCAATGGTGAGTTTTTGGTCATTGTGTAAGATGCACAAACGTACTGTATGAGGTCAATATTCCTCATAGTAACTTATTCATAATTCTCAATTCAACATTTCTTAATATCGATGAGGAATTTATAGATATATTGGATAACCAAGAAGGGACTGCCGTTTATAATTTGGAAAAGCCTTATGTAGGAAATAAAGATTCATTCCGAATTATGACCGAATGCGGGTACCTCAAATTTCTAAGAACAAAATCTTGAAAGTACTTAGAGCCTACACAAATCCCTCCGATATTCATTCTTTTTCAGGAGATTTTCGTACTGCTGTCGGCAAATATCCGAAACCTTTAGTAAAAAACATTGATGACGAAAATATCGTCGATATTTCAAATAGTCAATCCATCTACTGCGGGGTACAAAAATCGATGGGTAATAATTCTGCAAAATTTGATCGAACTAAATGTCAACAGTCTCTTTCCATTTTCATTGACGGAATGCCTCTTTTTAAATCTTCTAAAGAAGGAATTTGGCCTATACCTGGACAGTTTGAAAATTTCCCCGTCTTTACAATTGCATTGTACTACGAATAGTCCAAACCCAACAGTTCAAAGAAATTTTTAGACGATTTCGTCGCAATTCTCAAACTTACAAGCCAATGGCGCGATTATCGACGGACAAAAATATTACCTTCACTCACATGGAATACATTTCGATAGTCCTGCTCGTTCTTACGTGTTGAACGTACAATATTTTGATTCTCGATGAGGGTGTTATGAATGTGAAGTCGACGGAACTTACATCGAACGACGTACGTGGTTTTTAGATCTAGACACTTATCCACGAACTCGTGAGTCATTTGGGAATTCCGAATATTCACGCGAAGAACATCAGAAGCGAGCTATTGAAGATTGAGAGTTTTGATCCAATAACACAGTGTCCTTCAGACTGTATGTATTCTCACGACCTGGGAGTCGGGAGAAAATTGTTCCAAATATGGTGTGATGGACAGCTTCCATGTCGAATACGTCCCAAGACAAAACTTGTGCCATCAATGAAATTGCAACAAATGGCAGCTCATTGTCCAGAAGAATTTCGAAGAAAACCAAGAAGTCTAGAAGAATTGGCATTTTTCAAAGCCAAAGAGTTCAGAAATACAATATTGTACACGGTACCAGTTGTTTTGGAAGATATATTGCCAAAATCTTTTTACAATCATTCCATTTCGTTCCATATGGTCTACCGAATATCAAACGATGAAGTATCGGTAGCCAACAATGATATTTTGAATTTTGCCGAAACGTTGCTAAAAAATTTTGTTGCTGATTTTCCAGTGTTATATGCTGAACACAGGCATGCTAGCCACTCACTTTCCTCACTTTTTTCCATTTCCCTCACTATAGTCATGTCTAGAATTTCGTTGAAATTCTTCGACGATTCGACGCGAATACAGGGGCGTTCAACATATCCCGAAGGGAACATGAAGCTTCAGCGAATGTTCAGATCAGATCTGTATAGATCGGGCCGAAGGTTCATTAGAGCTAACTTTTAGATTCACAAACGTTTAACAAAGGTTCTACGAACGTTGAAATGTCCGCCTCGAAATACGTTCAGAAAACATAGATGGAACGTTCGCTGAAGGTTCATCGAAGGTTTGACGAAGCTTGACAAAAATATCTATACTTAGATTAATTTATAATAATTTATGTTTATCAATTAACTTATTTTCCATATAAATTGATCAACATTAATACAAGTATAGATATTTTTGTAAAGCTTTGTCAAACCTTCGATGAACCTTCAGCGAACGTTCCATCTATGTTTTCTGAACGTATTTCGAGGCGGACATTTCAACGTTGGTAGAACCTTTGTCAAACGTTTGTGAATCTAAAAGTTAGCTCTAATGAACCTTCGGTCCGATCTATACAGATCTGATCTGAACATTCGCTGAAGCTTCATGTTCTGTTCGGGATTTGTTTTGAATATTTCGAAACCCCTTATTTCTGAGTATTCCCTTTCTCAGTTATTGAATTGAACAAGGACAGGGGATTCCGAGTTCTTGAAATTGACAGTAATTAATTATATTTGTTTCTTTGAACTGAATTTGGATTTCTGATTTAGTTTAAATAATCGATGCAAAATCTTGGAACGGGCGCGATCCCGTTATTTGCATAGACCCGCTCTCGCGCCCAAGCTATGAATTCAAAGTAGCTTGGCTTGGGGTAGCCACGTCCATGTTCTACGCTCAAGATGGTAGCCCCAAGGATGCGTCGCGTGGGCACGCGCACGGTGTTTACGTGCAATATATATATATATATATGTGTATGTATCCATATATATATATGTGGAAGATTCAAATTCAAATCCTTAGGTAATTATGAAACGTAAGTATATTTGAAAATTATCCTTTTGAAAGTATTTATTCGTATATCAATATCGATTTCAATTTTCTTCCAAATAACAGGGAAACACCCAGGAGCGAAGAGACGTTACCAAAGATTTCCAAGGATAAATGGGAGGATGAGCCAGGATGGCATTAGAAGCAAAAAATAAGGAAGGAGAGAGCAACAAAGTATATAGGTAGTATGTATAGTTCGAGTTTTCTTTGAACTATTATATAGGTGAGTACGTTATCTTCTTGATTTTACCTTGCGGATACATAATTTTCTACACTTTACCAGAGAATTTTGTATCTGCAATATGTTTTCATGAAAAGGGGTGGCATATATGCTATCTTGGCATAATTTCCACTTCTTTATCTAAATTCATTTATGTTTTCTAATTTACATGGTGTTTTTCAGTTGCGATAAAGGGATATTGAAGATAGACGTCCCAACCAGGGTCAACTCAACAGTATCGGGGCAGTGAATGAAAGACGAGGCCAAGTTCAGGTGTCCTAATCAAGGGGAAGAAGAGGAAATTGGACTCGGGGAGGAATTTCCAATTTGGATATGGAGAGGAGACGTCAATTTGGTTCTTATACCCTTGAAATTATATATATATATATATATATATATATACATATATATATATATTATTTGATTACCGATACTTGTATTTTCCAAACATTAATCTTGTTTCTTTTTCAGAGGGAAGTTCTGTGATTATCTGGAATGGTCGTCAGCCAAAGACGACTATTACAACAATGAAGACTTCACAACTTCATCTCGACGTGGGATTCTCATCTTCAATTCGTCGTGGGATGAATTTGAAAACTCTTCTACTCCGTCGAGGGATTTCCACGATCACCTATCGTGGTTTAATCTATGGTTTCACTATAGATGAGGAATTCTCTCTTTTTGTTTTCTCTTGTTTTGTTTTGTATTTTTCACAGGGTTTTAGATGATTGCGACAAGGAATCCTCCGAAGAAAATCGACGAGGGACACATATGGAAAGGAACGCTCCAAGTTCCTTCCTCATCGATGGAAGGGTGCAGGTGAAACCTGTCACCTGCACGACTTGAGAGTCGTACCTACAATTCCACTTGCAGTGATAGTGTTTGTGTAGTTTTTGTGTCACGAAATAGTGTGAAGTGTTTTAGATTGTCAGGGTAGGATGGTTGAGATTCACTCACCAAGTTTCAAAACATTCGAAGTGACAGTTTTGTCGCAAAGACATTTTTAAATTGCGATTATACAAAAACCGAGAAGTTATTTTTTCAAGTTTGGTGAATTAAGTGTGTGTGATGTTTCTTAGTGGTTTTGTTAAGCCTGTAGGGCTAGAACAAAGCTGTTCACCAAGTTTCGGACAATTTGAAATGATAGTTTCGTCACAAAGACACTTTTGTATTTGCGGTAAGAAAAAAAACAAGTAGTGTATTTTCAAGTTGCATGAATTAAGTGTGTGTAGTGGTTTTTTCTATCCAGTGGAATAGAGTGTAGTGTGTTGGTGAAGTTTGGAGAAGTTTGAACTGTTAGTATTGTTTGGAATCCAGTTTTAGGTTAACGTTTATTGGAAGACCGAGACTGACAGTTGTCCATCTCCAAACTTTGATAGTGTTTTGTGTGTGACGTGTGTTTTAGGGCTGTGCGGTTAATCGATCGATTGTCAAAAACGATTAATTGATGAGCAATTAATTGGGTAACCGACGCCTTTCGATTAATTGATTTTCCGATTAACCAAATAATCGATTAATTGATTGATTTCAATTAATTCATTTTTCAATCAAACAAATATTCGAGTAATTGCTCGATCTCAATTGATCGATCTCTCAATTAATCGATTAATCAATTAATTGCTTGATTTGAATTAATTGAAATTTCGATTAATCAACTGATCAATTAATTTGTTTTTCGGTTGATTAATTGACAGATCACTCGTCGACGAATTTCAGTTGATTAATTGAACAAATCTTCATTTGATCAATCGACATAAAATTGTGAACAGTTGGTTTGCCTGATTCACTTACCGTACAACAGTGTGAATATCACGGAGAGAAATTTGTAGTTAAATTTACTATGTGATTATAGTTTCCGAGGAACAGACTGACTTTCCAATAGAATTTATTGTGAAACATTGTAAATTTGATCATTCTTTTATTGTCTCGTCATAGTGAATTTCATCCTAAGTTCAGTTTGTTCCTCGGTTACGAAGTCCCATAGTAAATTCAACTCTGAATTTCTCTCCGTGTACGATCACTAAAAGAAAAGGTGAATGAAGTCATAACTCATTATGTGATCAATAGGAATAGTAAGTTGCCCAATATACGCCACTTTGATAATTCGAACCATTAATTACGAATTTATTCAGCATATTTTTCGTTCGTGATCTCATTCATCCCGTTTTACGGTAATGCAAGTGAGTGCCATTCCAGTGATCCCAGAATGCGGGAGCTGGCGACCTCCACCATTTACCTTTCAGAGACTACTATAGTGCTATCGCACATTAATGTGCGAGAAGGAGAAGTACATTGTAGTACAGTGACTATAGTGAAGTACAGGGTAATTAGTTCCATTAGTTCACTCGGACGTGCAGTGAGCTAGGAACAGTCACGAAGGCCGGTATGATCGGGGCCGGCAGCTCCCGCATTCTGGGATCATTGTTCCATTCTCCATTTTCTATATGAGGAAGTGGGCTTGGAATTTCTCGTAATAAAAATCTCATTTGGACGCAACGTTGTAGTGAAAACTAGATGAAACCAGTATGGAGGAGACGCGTCAGAGGGATTATAAGATGCAGCACAAATACAGGTAGGTAAATAGAAAAATAGGGGCATAGAGGTTCTCTAATATTTGTCAGAAAAGAAGAGTTGGACGTGAAGGGGATACTAGCCATTGTGTATTGGCCGGTTGATTTGAAAAACATTGAATCAATTTGTACAAAACGAGCGTCCAAAGATTGTTGCCTCTGAAGTTATTGACTTGAAAACTAAAAACTTTAAAATTTTTCAAATTTCACTAAGTTTTCAGGAAATCTACTGATACCCCAGACAGGACAATGGTCCCTGATGTATTCATGGGGAACTCCTTATGAACCCTCATCATTCCAAAAGTTTTTTTGATGCCGTTTTACACGCGTAATAGTGAGTTACATCGAACATATGCGAATCATACCTATTCTGACTTCAAATAATATTTTTAAGCGGTCAATATCAAAGATGATCCATACCTCAATGGATAAGACCCTAATTTTATGGATAAGACCCCATTATTAAATACGATATTATATTTATGATGAATATATTCATAAGGAGTTCCCCATGAATACATCAGGGACCATTGTCCTGTCTGGGGTATCAGTAGATTTCCTGGAAACTTAGTGAAATTTGAAAAATTTCAAAGTTTTTAGTTTTCAAGTCAATAACTTTACAGGCAATAATCTTTGGACGCTTGTTTTGTACAAATTGATTCAATGTTTTTCAAATCAACCGGCCAATACACAATGGCTAGTATCCCCTTCACATCCAACTCTTCTTTTCTAACAAATATCAGAGAACCTCTATGCCCCTATTTTTCTATTTACCTACCTGTATTTGTGCTGCATTTTATAATCCCTCCGATGCGTCTTCTCCATACTGGTTTCATCTAGTTTTCACTACAGTGTTGCGTCCAAATGAAATTTTCATTACGAGAAATTTCAAGCCCACTTCTTCATATAGAAAATGGAGAATGGAACAATGATCGCAGAATGCGGGAGCTGCCGGCCCCCATCATACCACCCTTTGTGACTATTCCTAGCTCACTGCACGTCCAAGTGAACTAATGGAACTAATTACACTGTACTTCACTATAGTCACTGTACTACAATGTACTTCTCCTTCTTGCACATTAATGTGCGATAGCACTATAGTAGTCTCTGAAAGGTAAATGGTGGGGTCGCCAGCTCCCGCATTCCGGGATCACTGGAATGGCACTCACTTGCATTACCGTAAAACGGGATGAATGAGATCACGAACGAAAAAGATGCTGAATAAATCTGTAATTAATGGTTCGAATTACACAGGCCTGCGAGGTTTTTCCCCCTTGGAACTGGTGACCATTTTCCGAAGTAATTTGCTGCGTAGAATCCGAATCCGGAGCCAGAATTGGGCTATCACGTCAGGATTTTGAGATATCTGAGGGTAAATACGCAAAAAATGCGGTTTTTCGCTACTTTTGAGGTTATGTACAGGACGCATAAAATTTTTTTGATCTCTTCTCTCAACTTCATCAATTTGCACTACTCTTCCCGTTTAAAATGAGCTATTGAACGTTCATGTACGATTTTTTCTCGCAAAGTTACGACCATTCTAAGTTGTGTAATATGTCCCAACAACAGAATGAGTATTCGCATTTATTACACTGATCGACAATGAAATTCTCCTTCAAATGAAATTCTCTTTTCTGAAGTAATTTTCTGCGTAGAATCCAAATCCGGAGTCAGGATTGGGCCATCGCGTAAGCATTTCAAGATATTTAAGATTAGGTCCACGAAAAATGGGTTTTTTGATTACTTTGGAATTCATGTACTGAGTGCACAATTTTTTTTAGTCTTTTCTTCTAATTGCATCATCCAGTACTACTCTTACTCTTCAAGATAAGCTATTAATCGGTGACCTACAATTTCTCCTTGCAGAGTTACGAGTATTCCAAGTTGTGAAATATATCCCCAAGATTATAATATTTCTAGGATCTCCTGAGGGTGCTGCCAGGATGTATGGGAATGAAAATTCTAATTTTCTAATATGATATTCTTATTCAGCGACCCAAAAACTTATATGTTCACATATTCAAGGAAAATTTCCTTCAAAAAATGGGTTCCCCAAAGGGTTGATAATTCACAGACCTGCGGAATATAAGTTTTTATTTTCCCTTCGAACAATAATGGTTCCTTTCCAGGTATTCAGATTGTGGAACTAAAATATAACGCCAGTTTTTACAGCACATCAGGATTCATTTTTATGTGAGATATGAATATTTACAGTTTTTTAAACAATTTGTATGAACGAAAAATATATACGTTTTATATAAAATTCAGACATGGGGCTGCACTGGTTTCACACAAGACCTAAGATACTAGATAAATCAAAAGGACTTATGATATCTTTTTCTAGTTTCTTCAAAACTTCTGTTTGATCTTTCTGTTGTACTCATGATTCGGTTCATCTCTCTTTAACATCCAGCAATAGTCAGCCATCATTCTAACGTCCCACCTTCCTTGATATCTGGTCTCCATAACCTTAAGGTCTTGATGAAATCTCTCCCTTGCACTTCACTGACAGCACCAAGATTCTCGGGGAAAAAGTCAATATGGGAATGCAAATAATGGAGTTTTATACTCATATTACAACCCAGGATTTTGAAATTGTTAAGCATGCTGTTGACTATATTTTCATAATCAGGGCTTTTTCTGTTCCCTAAAAAATGTTGTACGACTTCCTTAAATGACTTCCAAGCGAGCTTCTCGGTTTTATTCATAGTTTTTTCAAAGTCAGGATCTTGCATCAATTTCCTTATGTCTGGACCAACAAAAACGCCTTCTTTTATCTTCGCATCCGATAAATGCTTGAATTTATCACATAAATATTTGAAACAAAGACCATCTTTAGGCAATGCCTTTACGAATTGCTTCATAATGCCTAATTTGATATGAAGCGGAGGTAGCAGAATTTTGGAGCGGTCAACTAGTGTTTCGTGTACAACATTTTTACTTCCAGGGTTCAATGATGCTCTCTGTGGCCAATCTTTCTGGATCCAATGTCGTGCTCTATTCCTACTATCCCATTCACATAGATAACAGGGTATTTTGTATACCCTCCTTGTTGACCAAGCAACATAGTTAATATTTTGAGATCACCACATATAGTCCAGTTATGATTGGAGTAATTTATTTTTGAGGACGAAATCCAAATTTTCATAACATTCTTTCAAATGAGTAGAATGTCCAATAGGCAAAGAAGCAAATTTATTACCATTATGTAACAATACTACTTTGAGGCTCCGTTTCGAAGAATCTATAAAAAGTCTCCAATCATTTGGATTGTATTCTACATCAAACATTTTGAGTAGGCCAGGCACATCACAACAATACACTAAATTTTTTTCTTGAGCAAAATACGGTAGAAAATCCTTCTCTCTATTTCTATACCAATAAAAGTTCGTTGTACGATCCAGCATGTTTTTCTTTCAATCTGGAACCGAGTAATTCCGCAGCATCTTTCGGAAGATTAAGATCTCTTGTCAAATCATTCAATTCACTTTGAGAAAACAATGGTGGTGTTTCGTTGCACTCGTAATATTCATCGTCAGGATCTGAAGTATTCATTATAGCCTCTTGAAATAAACTAGGATCAGATGAAAATGGTTGGGCAGGATGGCATAACTCTTTGCTATCAGGATCTTTATACGTAGGTAAAATCACAGAACGAATATCAGGATAACTTATCGCTGCTTTATTTTTAGAATTAAATCCTTTTATGTTTGAACAGCAGAAGTAACAATCGTTGATATGATTTTGCGGTTCCATCCAAATCATTGGAGTCTGTAAACTGAAACAATGTTTTTCTCCTCTTGACCATTTCCGAAGTTCACGTACACATGTCGAACACACTTTATGAGGCGCCCATTGTTTGTCTTGGTTTTTTATGTTGATTTTGAAATAGCTATCGTATAGTTCTTCAATACATTTAGAAATTATTTGTTGCTGTCTCTTTATTACATAATTTCCACATATGTAGCAGAAGTTATCTGGAGCATTGATACATTTTCGAGAAGCCATTTGTGAAACTTTTTTTTAAATACACGAAATTCACAACAATTACTGGACACTCGATACTTGTACACGGAGGAAAAAATTAGAACAACAATCAGTACATTCCGAGTGAATTAGTGGAATAATGTCTGAACATAGCAACAAACAATCTACGATCTCAGCAGTGCTGGCTCGAAGGATATTACCGCCCGGCGCGAGAATTTTGTAGGCGTCCGATTATAATAGTGTAGCATATTGCATAAATATATATTTATGTGATATGCTATAAGCATTTTCTACCGTATTTCGCTCAAGAAAAAAATTTAGCGTATCGTTGTGATGCGCCTGGCCTACTCAAGATGTTTCATGTAGAATACAATCCAAAGTCAATCCCCTTCATTCATTCAACATTTTCTGAAGCATTTTGGTGCGCTGAATCCGCATATGGCTCCAGAATTGCTATATCACGTCAGGTATTTGGGATATTCCGACCTAAAAATGTGGAAAACACTGTTTTTGGCATATTTGAGGTTCCGTAAAGTCGAAAGGTAATTTTTCACAAAACCAATAGATGCACCTCAAAGTATCAGTCATCCTCTTCCAAATGCCGTTGAGTTTGCTGAAATATCTTTTTTTTTCATTGAGATACGACAATTTTAAATTTGTGCGCTCATGTACTCAATAAATAGGTGGAGACACAATTTTCAAACTGTCGTATCTCAATGAAAAAAAAAGGTATCTGAGCAAACTCAACGGCATTTGGAAGAGGAGGACTTATACTTTGAGGTGCATGTATTGGTTTTGAGAAAAAAAATTACCCTTCGACTTTACGTAACCCCAAATATGTCGAAAAACAGTGTTTTTCACATTTTTAGGTCGAAATATCTCAAAATCCTGACGTGATAGAGCACTTCTGTAGCCAGATTCGGATTCAGCGGATCAAAATGCTTCGGAAAAGATATTATTGTTTGAGGGGGAAAAAAAAAGTCAAATTTCGCAGGCCTGTGTTATCAAAGTGGCGTATATTGAGCAACTTACTATTCCTATTGATCACATAATGAGTCATGACTTCATTCACCTTTTCTTTTTACTGATTGTACACGGAGAGAAATTTAGAGTTGAATTTACTATGGGACTTCGTAACCGAGGAACAAACTGAACCTAGGATGAAATTTACTATGACGAGACAATAAAAGAATGATCAAATTTACAATGTTTCACAATAAATTCCATTGGAAAGTCAGTCTGTTCCTCGGAAACTATAATCACATAGTGAATTTAACTACAAATTTCTCTTCGTGATATTCACCCTGTTGTACGGTAAGTGAATCAGGCAAACCAACTGTTCACAATTTTATGTCGATTGATCAAATGAAGATTTGTTCGATTAATCAACTGAAATTCGTCGACGAGTAATCTGTCAATTAATCAACCGAAAAACAAATTGATTGATCAGTTGATTAATCGAAATTCCAATTAATTCAAATCAAGCAATTACTCGCAATTGATTATTCGATTAATTGAAAAATCAATTAATTGAAATCGAGAAATTACTCGAATATTTGTTTGATTGAAAAATCAATTAATCGATTATTTGATTAATCGAAAAATCAATTAATCGGAAAGCGTCGGTTAACCAATTGATTGCTCGTCAATTAATCGTGTTTGACAATTAATCGATTGACCGCACAGCCCCAGTGTGTTTATTTGGTGAAATGACATAGTGAAAAATCTGTGAGTGGAGTTCAATTCAATTCGAGTTGGTAGTTGGTGAAAAAATGTGAGAAAGTGAATTGCGATTGCTGGAAACCCGAGAAACTAATTATTGAATCAGGGTATTTCCAGTATCGCTAAATGTTTTTGGTGACTTATTTCCTTCAGTCACTCGAGAAAGGTATAGAATACCAACCCGATGGGGCTGGCATGGATTTTACCGTGTCCTGTCGACCCAACAATCTCAACGACTAAATGGAGTCGTTGGGATATGTCAGTGGATCTCAAGTGAAAAAGAAAAGAATAGTGAGTATTAAGTGGAAAATTCGTTCAATTTGGGATTAGGGGTGGAAAGGAGAATTGAACGATGCAGATTTTGATTTACCCTGTATTGGAGGATGATTCTCGTCTTGAGGGTGAGTTTTTTTCAATCTTCCTTTTCCCAATTTGTTTCCACAATGGTTGCAATAATTTCTCAATGGATAAGGTTTATAATCTTTTTCTTAATCTTATTAATTCAAACAATTTTGTAATTACGCACATATATATATATTTGGTATAGTTATTCGAATCTTTTGTTTGAAATGGAATGAAATTTTGAAGTCAAATATTTTCTAAATTGTCGTCAACTATTTTTTGGCATTGGGGACATCTGTTCACGTTCCCTGTCAATAACTCGCAAAGAATTCTTGCTACACAAATAGTTGGTTCAAAAGTACATTTGCCTATTTCTCTAAATTCAGCTATTCCATTTCTTGTCCATGGAAATGGAGGACTGAGGGGGGTGAATTTGTATCTTTGAAAGTTGATCGAATAATTCAGTTCTCTGCGCCTTGCTTGTAATATTCCTGGATCGCGGTCATCTTTGCTTCGATTATTTTCAAACTTTTTCCTGGCTTTTTCTGTGAAGAAAAGGAGACCGTTCTCCTCGTTTACACGCCGATTCTCGATTCTTTCCCGAATTAATTGTATTCTTTCTTCGACTTCCTCTATGTCAAAAGTGCTCACGTTTTGCACTAAAGATAAGAAAAAGAATCTGTCACTAGTCTGTCACTACTGATCACGATTAGTTACGATCGATCACTTGATTCCTGATGGATAAAAAAAAAAGATTTGAGTTTTCAATTGAATTGAGTTGCACTCTTCAATAGCACCGAAAAAGACATTTGATGGTATAAAAATTGTTGCTTCACTTTCAGAGAATTAGTTATATCTAAAGATACTATTTAAATATCATAGATCTAACCAATTCACAGAACATAGTCACTGGTAAATTCACTGCGAATATAGATTCACTCGAATTTACCATGGACAGCGTTCTGATTTTGCGATACACTTGGGCGCTCACACGAAAAAAGAATAACAAATTTTTGATTCGAATTAACACGAATGAATCGATTACTTACTGTTTGTCAATGATAAAATGAGTTGTGAAGAATGCTAAATGTTATTTGAATCTTAAACTTTTGAGTTGACGGAATTATTGAAATTATTGAGATTGTCGCGTATTAGAAGGTTTAATAATACTTTCGAAGGTTTTGAAAATCTTGGAAAGAGGTATAGAACAGATTCGAGATTTCAAAAAGAAGTGATTTTCTAGCCCTCGGGGCCCTGTATTCAATGGGCTTTCCCTCTCTGATTTTCCATCCTGGTGGACGTTTTCTAATCTTTCTTCCTTCCAAGCTTCTCTAACCGTTCGCTTGGAAAAGCGTACGCGTGAACCAAGTTTCGATCATCGATACTTGGTCCTCCGCCTCGCAGGGCGACTCGAATCTTCGAATCCTTGCGGGTACGAGAGAGAAAGTACGATACATGTACCTATACGTATATAGGTATATGTGCGTATCTATTCTATGTTTTATTAATTTATGGAAGAACTCGAATTATATTGTTATAAATCTAATCACGTTGCTGTTTCTTGAAGGGAAAAGAGGATAATAGTCAATTCATTGGAATCCAACTTCTAAATATGAATTAACAATATTTACCATTATTATTATTCGTGTATAGGAGTGTTGGCGTTTGTGTATTAAATACAGGGTGGGGCATTCAAAGTGTCGCGGGCGTTTTTTCCAAAAATAAAGTGAGATACGAGAAAATTTTTCGGACAAAAGTTGTAGGGTACCGAGGGGGACATCCGATGGTGGCCTTGGCTTTGACCTCAAATCTCATCTTCAAGGGCATTCTGAGATCAACTCTTGTTTTTTAAATAGCATCTCATATTTTTTACTGCAGATTTGGATTCTAGGTCAAAAACCAAGAAACTTTTGTCTGAACCATTTTCCTGAAATCCGCAAAAATGGCGCTCTAATCGATATTGTTCCATTTTGAATCTGACATTCGAATAACTCGAAAACGAAGGTTCTTGCAAAAGAATGTTTCGTAAAAAAGTTGTCAATACACAACACATTTCAATCGTCTACATTACCACCATTCAGAGCTCACGCGATGTAAACAAACGACGGGGTTCAGTGAAAATTCACGGATTTGAAAGTCAGTTTATCAGTTACATTTGATTATTACTTGGTTTATGACAAATTGAAAATCATGGATATCCGATACACGGTTTCTGAAAAGATCGATATGATCTACATTTACGGTGAAGTGTATAAGAACCTCAGACAAGCATATGACTTGTATGCAGAACGATTTCCTGAAAGAACAACGCCATCCATTAGGTATTTTCAACGCATTACAAAATTATTCTCAGAAACGGGAAGTGTTACAAGGGAAAAACGACATCGAATGAGAACTGTTAGCGGAGAAAATGCGGAAGTTAATGTACTAGCTGCAGTAGCCAATAATCCACACGTGAGCTCTCGTGAAATTGAACTCCATTCGGGAATTTCTCGAAGAAGTGTTCTTCGAATACTGAAACGTCACAAATTCCATCCGTATCACATTTGTTTGCATCAAGACCTTCACGGTGATGATTTCGAAAATCGTGTACAGTTTTGTCGATGGGGTCTAGCGCAAATGCACAATAACAACTTCATCAACATATTATTTTCTGATGAGTCGACGTTCACCAATCATGGTCAAGTAAATCGACATAATATGCATTACTGGGCGACAGAAAATCCAAGATGGTTACGTCAAGTAGAGCATCAAAGACAATGGGCTGTGAATGTTTGGTGTGGTATTTTTCGATCTCGAGTAATTGGACCGTACTTCATTGCAGATACGCTAAATGGAGAGAAGTACAGACATTTCTTAGATCAAGTACTTCCAACATTACTTGAAGACATACCTATTCAGGAACGATTGAATATGTGGTATCAACACGATGATTGTCCATCCCATTATGCAGTCACAGCTCGAGAAATATTGGACAGAGATTATCCTGGACGATGGATAGGACGTCGTGGACCAGTTCATTGGCCTGCCCGTTCTCCGGATCTTACTTCTCCAGATTTTTTTTTATGGGGATACATAAAAGATACAGTTTATCAACAAGCACCGACTACACCTGAGAATATGCGTCAACGAATCATCAATGCATGCGCGAGCATCAATGAAGATATTTTACCACGAGTTCAGCAATCTTTTGTAAAACGTTTTGAAATGTGTATTGAAGTCGAAGGCCATCATTTTGAGCATCTACTGTCTTAAAATTATCCAAGTGATGTAGACGATTGAAATGTGTTGTGTTTTGTCTGTTATACCCCATCACCTCCGTTTCAGTTCAAGGGGTCCCCCTTGGAATCAGACAACTTTTGTCCGAAACATTCTCCTCCAAGACCCTTCGTTTTCGAGTTATTCTAATGTCAGATTCAGTATGGAACAATATCGATTAGAGCGCCATCTTTGCGGATTTCAGGAAAATGGTTCAGACAAAAGTTTCTTGGTTTTTGACCTAGAATCCAAATCTGCAGTAAAAAATATGAGATGTTATTTAAAAAACAAGAGTTGACCTCAGAATGCCCTTGAAGATGAGATTTGAGGTCAAAGCCAAGCCCACCATCGGATGTCCCCCTCGATACCCTACAATTTTTGTCCGAAAAATTTTCTCGTATCTCATTTTATTTTTGGAACAAACGCCCGCGACACTTTAAATGCCCCACCCTGTATATTCATTGTTCTTTTGTATAATGTATCTCGTTATTTCAGACAAAGAAACCTTCTTTCTTATGGGATGCGGGGTGGGTACGGACCTTCCAGTTTGTACATCTGGTTTTATTTATTTTTTTTGGTTATTTATTGTTGGAGCCTCGATATTTTCTCTGTGTACTTTTACATCGTTGCCACTCCTATACAGAGAGCCAATTTCAAATTCGATTTTGTATTCGTTATCAGGGGCTACCTGACTTTATTCGGAGTTATATTAGAGTCATATGTTTTTATTGCAGGAATGCATCTGTCCTTAATTTGAAAGTTTCATACTTGTTGAGGTTCGCATGAATTTATGAAGGTAAAGATTTGTAAGGAATCGAGATTGAATATTTGAAATTAACTCTCGCCCGAAAAATGGTTGGCAACGTTGTCCATAAGTACTTGTCTCTACGAGTAATACCCTCTTTTTATGTGCATTCCTCAACTGCAGATTTCCCGCCGTATGTTCATAAATCGTTTCCTTTATCGGTCCGGTTTCGGATATCTTCTGTTGGTTGAGGATCGAAAAAAGAAGGTCACTCGCAGCGACACATGTAAACAAACAGATCTTCGAAAAGAATTTCTCTCGAGGTCTGGTATATCTCGATTCGAGATATTGATATTTGTAGGATATATATATATATATATATCTAGATATTTATGTCTAATCTTGTGTGTATCATGCATCGACTCGTTCCTGAATATCGGCGAAGGACTCAATGCATGATAATTGTGAAAAATTTTGTAAAAAAAAAAGACGTGGTCACGTCACACTATCCTTCACTAATTTTGTGAATTCTCACTTTTCTCACTTTTTCCATGATCACTGTGTGAATATTGTCCAATTTCAATTATTTTATTTTTATTCCGTCATCTATTCCATCTAACAATGATAAGCGAGTGTTACTTCCGTTAGTACTATGGTTTTTGTGTCATGATTCACAGGAATCATTTAGATTTATTGAATTTAGTCAAAGACGATTATTGTATTATATTAAAAGTGTTACCATAAAACTGACTGCGTGGAACAGCGAAGGGAAGAAATGAGAAGCAAACTTAAAAATCAAAATATCACTAATCATCAAACTAATCGAACTAACTTACAAGATAACATTGCCTGCGTGCAAAACTTGAGGTCGTTGTGTACGTGAGAATTTGCGTGTGATTTGCGTGCAACCCACCTGTGATCCATACCGTTGCTCGCAAATCGCGCGCCATGATCTAGTGCATATCTTGTTTTAATCCTTCACGAATTCACGCTCACATCGCTTGCAAAAACCTGTGGATTGAGGGGGATTTTCTGAGAGTGAAATGATTGGATATTCGGTGAAAATTTTGCCCGCAAGTTGCGTTCAATTGGGAGGAACTTGTTGAGTGAAAAATATATGTTTATGCTAGGGTATATTCAAATGTACTCCTGGAAAGCAATTATTGAAATAATTTATAAAAAAAAAGCAAAAACAAAATGAAGTACGGATGCAAATAATTAATATGCATAATAGAGATTTCAAATTGATGTTTTGTTGCAGAAGAGGATTTCTTATCGATTGTTCAAAACAGAATTATTGTTTGAACAACTGATCGACAAAAAAAAGGGACAAAGAATTAACAACGTCTTATTATTTTCTTTCACTATGGACTGTTTCAAATGTCATCCTGATTTTGTAATAAAAAGTAATGAATTATTCAAAACATGAAAGTTGTGGGTGATGAGTTCTCTTAGAGGAATAATGAATTATGAAAAAAGGATTCCTCCTGAATTTTCCTACACTGTAAAAAAAACGGCGGTGTTAGAGAAAGTCAAACCCCAATGGTGTTGTTTCAACACCTTGCGGTGTTATTATAACATCGCATTTCGGGATGGATTTCTATAGAATCCATGCGGTGTTAATTCTGACACCCCTTTCTTTACAATGTGAAACTCTGAAATTTATAACAAATCAAAAACTCTCCGAATAGAATTCGATTCGAGTTCTTCGATAATTCCTCTGGAACTGTGATGCTATGTAGGAATAGAGAGACTGCCCCCGATAGAGCTCAATAGTGAAAGAACGATACCACACGAATCGATCTTCATTTGATTTCCATGGGTTTTATTGTTTTTGACCAGTTACACACGATATATCACTCATACCTCCTTCCAGAATGCCCACTTCTGGGAAGTCAGGGGAAATTCAAGGAAGTGAAAATCGATCATGGAGAATTAGGGAGTGGGAGAAAAAATTCTAGAAACCCCCACAGCACAAGCATGCAGGCCTGGATCAAGGGGGGGGGCTAGGGGGGCTGCAGCCCCGGGCTTCACTCACCAAGGGGCCCCATCTTTGAACATTCGCGAATTTCGTTTTCAAGCTTTTTATAACATTTTCATGGTAAACAAGATTTTATCACATCAACTAACGTTCTTGATCGTTGAATCGGAGACATTGAACGATTTTAATTCGAATCACTTTGAATTACAAATAACTGTCGTTATCAACAACAGTAAAGGTGGTTGTAGTATACAAACGATCAGAGTCCTCCAATATGTTTGCCTTGTGAACAGGAATAGGAGGTTGCGCAAATCTTGGAAAATCATCAATCCAACTTATTTATGCTCCATTAGTGATATGAACCAATTCCAAAATCTAATTTCTGCTTTCCGACAATTTTTGTCTCCAAAGTGAAAATTGTTAACACCAAAATGTTTCTCGAAGCTCAGAGAACAATTTTGGTTTCGTGTCTGTCTGTCGCTTAGGTGATCAACAAACTGCGAACGCGCATATCTCCTGTTCCACTTATACAACTTCGATAAAATTTATACCACAGTCGTAGGGTGGAGCGATAGTGGTCCCATATAAGTCAGCTTGATTCATTCAGAAGGACTGGATGGGCTAGGAGAAATATGGCAAAAATGAACATTTTCGCGAACGTGCATATCTCGTGTTCTGTTCATCCGGTTCCAATGAAACTCATACCAGGTTCTAGTTATGATCCAATAATGGTCCCATATGAGTTCCATTTGGATCGGTTCAAAACTGTGGAAAATTTTTTTTGCCATCCGCATTATTTGACAATATTTTTAAAGCATGCCTTCCCTATGTCCGTATCATCCGAATGCCATGAAACTTTGAGCATAATTAATTCATGGAGTGCTGATTATGAGACATCAGTTTTGGGAGGTAAATCAATATCGATGAAAGAACAGGGTAAGCACTAAGTTTCGAAACAAAATTTGAAAATTCCGTAAATACCACTATCATGTGGATATCGTTCGTTCTTATCATCCGTTCATCATGAATTGTCACCACAGTTTCATGCAGTATCGATAGTGATCCCATATAAGTTTTACCCTGATCTTTACAGAAAAACGGGAGAGGGAAAAGGAACATTTTACAAAAAATTGTGATTTTGCGACGGAAAATGTCTTCGGTTCCTGTTATCTGATTGTGATGAAATTCATACTACTGTTCAGTTATGGTCCCATATAAGTTTCATCCCAATTGATTAAGAAATGTGAGAAACAAGAATCTTTAGCAATTTGCATTTTCCAAACCCTTGTAATTGGTTCGAATTTAGTTTCATTTACACATTTACTTATTGCGCAGAAAGATGTTCTTATCATTTCCAGAGTTTTCATGTTTTGGGAATATGTTCATGATTTTAGTATTTAAGAAAAAATAAGAACTGTTAATTTTCACAAGAAAAAAGAACTATTAATTTTACTGTTAATTTCGTTGTTCAATCGAATAAATACAATCTTTCGAACAAATGAATCCGTGTCAATTACATATCAATTCCTAGTGAAAAGAAAACCTTCAAATCCTATTATAAAACAAACAAGTGATAGGGAATAATTGGAAATGGGTGTGCTTTTGTTCATGCCCCCATTATTTTCTATTATTTCTCATTATTTCTTGTTGCTGTTTTGTTTTGTAATAGGATTTTGAGGGGTTTTCACCAGAGATTTTGAGTATTATTTTGTGACAGCTGAAAACCCTGTAAGAATGTGAAAAAACTTTCATTCACCCCCCCCCCCCTCGCTTTTCACTTTGAGGGGGCCTCAAAATCCTCTAATCCGAGCCTGCAAGCATGTCCCAAATGAACTCTCTTTACTCTCCAAACACGGAAAAGTAAGGATTCCACTTGAACGGAAAGACAGGTTCCCTTCTGGCTGCCTGAAAGAGTGAAATACCACTCTGTTAGAGCAATGATTCACTCTTTGGTAGCCAGAAGGGAACCTATCTTCTCTTCCGAGTGGGGATCTGACTCTTTCATACTGAACTGTCATACCGGGGTACTCTCAAAGAATCTAACGTTGAATTCATTAAGAACCCTTCAGGAATTCAACATCACTAGCCCAGGTAGCACAAGCATGTTCTGAGAATGTTCTAAGAATGTACGTTGAGGATATGCGAATATTCTAAGGAGATTCTTATTACGTGCGAATATATTCTACGCACATTCTCAGAATGTTTGAATGAGACTGTTTCAAATATTCTCAGAATATTATGCCACGAATATTGTAGGAATATTATTAAAAAATTATGTTAAAATATAAATTCCTGCCAATATAACTTCTGCATGTAACCGAAAACTAATTCACAATCAATTCTTGCAATCAATGAACATCTGTCATCATGGATTCTCAGCAATATCATGGATTCACATGGATGGGTGAGATACTTATGATCACAACAAGGAATCATAATATATACGATACTTCTTCAAATTTTATTACACTTTTGAAGATTATTTTTCACGCATGACGCTCTCAAAACATTCGGGATATCAGAATGCACATTCATGAATTTCTCATTCCCCAAATACAAATTAAAATAATATATTATCCGAGGGTCTGTAGCCTGTCAACAACATTATCCGCCATTACTGAATTCATGTCATTAAGATGCTTGCGCATGCGCTGCTTATCAATCTCCCTACAAACTTTGTACGCATATTATACGAACGTTCCTAAAATATTCGAAACAGCCCCATTCAAATGTTCTCAGAATCTTCTATGAATATTTACGAAGCTTCTACGCTCTTTGTGAGAATATTCGATAGAGTACGTTTTACGGATGTTGTGAGAATATTCTCAGAATATTCTGTGTTACATGGGAGGGTGCTGTGTGGGAAGTCAAGGAATTATTGAAGGACTTCAGAAATTAATTCGAATCAGAAAGTGAATATTCCTAGTGACATTTGAAATAATTGTATGGAGATCTTGACAAGAAAGTATTTAAAAAAGAGCCTTGATTGAGCAGCATAAATTAAATAACTTCATGTGTTCATGTGTTTCAGTATTCAATTTTAGTAGTAATAGAGAAGATTGTAGTCACGCATGACAAAAGATACTATTTTATGTAGTTGCATGCATTTTTTTATTTTGGGTGTGTGGATATGACTCTACCCTATCCTGACACATGTCGTTGTTAATATTGCTTACGTGTACTAATAGATAGCAACACTTGTATTCGATAGTACTTTTTGTCAGCTGTCAAACGCACTACGCGACATTTGGTTTGGTTTATGAGCAACGAATTTTTACCTCCTTGAACATGTCGGTTTTCGTTCGTAGTAAACATCATTTGCGGGAAGTGTTGTTACACTATTTTATTGCAAAGAAAAGTGCAGCGGAAACGTGTCGTTTGCTTGTGGAGATTTACGGTGAGCATGCTCCATCTAATACAACTTGCAAGGAATGGTTTCGACGATTTCAAAATAATGATTTTGGCACTGAGGACAAAGAATACAGAGAACCACCAAAAAATTTGAAGATGCTGATTTGGAAGCATTATTGACAGAGGATCTTTGCCAGACTCAAGCAGAATTGGCTGCAGCATTAACTGTTGAACGATCAACTTTTGCGAAGCGTTCAAAAGCAATGGGAATGGTTCAGAAACTCAATAACTGGGTCCCACATGAATTGAGAGAAAGAGACATGGAACGTCGAAAAACAATTTTTGAAATACTACTTCAACGACAGCAGCGACAAAGATTCTTGCATTGAATAGCCACAGGAAATGAAAAATGGCTCTACTATGAGAATCTAAAATGCCAAAAATCTTGGGTGAAGCCAGGTGAACCGGGCCCATCACAGCCAAGAAGGAATATTCAGTGTGTCAAGGTTACGCTCTGCATTTGGTGGGATCAGAGATCTGTTGTATATTATGAGTTGGTCGACGCCTCTCAAACTATCAATGGAGAACTTTACCGATGACAACTAATGCGATTGAAGCAAGTCATAGAAAAAAAACGACCAGAATGGATGAATAGGCACAGTCAATTGATTCTGCAACATGACAATGCCAAACCGCACACCGCACAAGTCATGAAAAAATATTTAGATGGACAGAACTGGGGAGTACTTTTCCACCCGCTATATTCGCCAGACATAGCTCCGTCGGATTACCACTTATTTCGGATAAAGCATTCAGATCTTACAGGAGAACGGTTCGCTAAATACGAAAGTATCAAAATTTGGCTTCATAATTGAATCAGCTCGGAAGATCAGGATTTCTTCAGGCAAGGAATACATAAATTACCTGAAAGATGGGCAAAGGTTGTAGCTGCAGATGGAGCATACTTTGAATAAACTGTTCTTCAATTTCCTAAACAAGCAAATGTGTTTTATTTCAACAAAAAAAGGACGGAGTTATATTCACAAACCCAATAATTGAACAAAAAACAAAAAATTTCTCCAAAATAATGATTGTCGCAATTCTTTCGGAACTATCATGGTGGGAATTGATTTGGGACAGGCTTGTGCTGTGTGAGATATGAGCAAATGCGTGCTGGTAGAATTTCTAAGATTGAAGGTCAATTATGATAACATATTCTCTAAGCCCACATAGGACACACGTTCAGAAAGAGTTCATAAAGAATCCAATTGGATTTTGGAAAATTTAATATGAGTTCTCAAGATTTCTTTTTGAACTCCTGTGCTGTGTGGGACTTGACAGGTTGGTTATCAATTTCCTAATCGAAATTTATAAAACAAATCAAATTCTTCTCTCGAAAATTGTCATCTTACTCTATTTCTTACCCTATCCCTGGTAAAAAAATCTCTCTGAATCTCTCTGAAAATTTCACGTTTGAGAGAGATTCGAAAGAATCAGAGAAATCCAGAGCAATTTAGCGTGGGTCAGAGGATTCCAGAGATAGATGAATTCAGAAAGATTGTGCGTAGAACTTTTCAGAAATATTCAGAGAAATTCAGAGAGGCATTCATTCAGCTAAATTTTTGGTTCAGGATTCCAGAGGTATTCAGGGACAGTGATGCATTTGGTCGACAGAGTCAATTTTCCCTCTCCATCACATCTGTCTGTATAGAAATGTCACACACACAATCAAACCTCCGACAGAAGAAATTTGATTGTATTGTAACGAGAACGTTATTTTTTTTCTTTCTGGAATCTTTTAAGCGTCTAAAAAGAGAAGGGCATGCAGCCCAAATGCATCTCTGCATGGCGATGTATAACAGCATTGGGCCCAATCAATATCTGTTATTTAAATACGTATGGTAACACAGAACATGATTTACCATCATCGCGTGGTAAATCATGGGTTACCCTCTACACAGAGACACAGGGGAAAAGAGAGATTTCCACTCTTTCCATCTACGTATCGTGGCAAAGGAAAGAAGGGGAACCTTTCAAACCCTGACCGTGATAGTCTGAGATAACCATGAATCCCGGAAGGTCCAAAACTTTTATTGAACCCTTCGATGAAATTCTAATTGTTTTATTGAGGCAGCTGTTCACCTTAATGACTCCTGCAATAAAAAAAACAGTTAAGGGACAGACATCGAAGGATTAGAGCGAGGGATTGTGTCGCCAGTATTTCGATACAATGCCTCTACTCAATTTATATCCAAATATTGAAAAACTAGTAAACAATAAGGAATAATTATTGTTTACAAGTAGTTACAATTTAATATGAGATTTCTCTTTTTGACAAATTTTGAATGGCCTTCTCCCTCCAATTACTTCTTTTTTTTTTTTAATTTGAACTTTCTTTTTATGTTATTAATTACTAACATCATGTATCATTCATATTAATAAAAAACGAATTGCTCTTGAATTCAAATAGATTTAAATACACTGAGAGAAATTTTCATGGTCCCAACAACTATTTTTACATAACTATTTAGAAGTTGCATTCTTAACCATGGTAAATGGTTATCACAACTATGGAGATAGAATTGTTGTCGTTGTATATTGAAACCAATATTTTTCAAGAAATAGTACTTCCCATAAAATGTTAATAGTTGTAAGAATTAGTTATTGCAACTTTTCTCGATAGTTAATATATAATATAGCCAATTTTTGATGGTTGTGGCTCCTGGGAATTCCTCTGGGTGCACTTTGCAAAATACATGCAATTCGAAAGTATGCTTATTTTCAATGAATCTCTCACGAATATCAATAAAATTTCCATGTGAGTCCCATACGAATTTTCACGTTTTATGCAATCCTGTATGGGATTCATATGGAATTCCATGTGTTCCATATAATCTCCAAATATACTTCTTATATATTTCATGTGATCTTCGTGTGAGTTTCATTTAAATTTCGTTATAATTCCATATAACGTTTATATACAGGGTGGGGCATTTAAAGTGTCGCGGGCGTTTTTTCCAAAAATAAAGTGAGATACGAGAAAATTTTTCGGACAAAAGTTGTAGGGTACCGAGGGGGACATCCGATGGTGGCCTTGGCTTTGACCTCAAATCTCATCTTCAAGGGCATTCTGAGATCAACTCTTGTTTTTTAAATAGCATCTCATATTTTTTACTGCAGATTTGGATTCTAGGTCAAGAACCAAGAAACTTTTGTCTGAACCATTTTCCTGAAATCCGCAAAAATGGCGCTCTAATCGATATTGTTCCATTTTGAATCTGACATTCGAATAACTCGAAAACGAAGGGTCTTGCGAAAGAATGTTTCGTACAAAAGTTGTCAATACACAACACATTTCAATCGTCTACATTACCACCATTCAGAGCTCACGCGATGTAAACAAACGACGGGGTTCAGTGAAAATTCACGATTTTGAAAGTCAGTTTGTCAGTTACATTTGATTATTACTTGGTTTATGACAAATTGAAAATCATGGATATCCGATACACGGTTTCTGAAAAGATCGATATGATCTACATTTACGGTGAAGTGCATAAGAACCCCAGACAAGCATATGACTTGTATGCAGAACGATTTCCTGAAAGAACAACGCCATCCATTAGGTATTTTCAACGCATTACAAAATTATTCTCAGAAACGGGAAGTGTTACAAGGGAAAAACGACATCGAATGAGAACTGTTAGCGGAGAAAATGCGGAAGTTAATGTACTAGCTGCAGTAGCCAATAATCCACACGTGAGCTCTCGTGAAATTGAACTCCATTCGGGAATTTCTCGAAGAAGTGTTCTTCGAATACTGAAACGTCACAAATTCCATCCGTATCACATTTGTTTGCATCAAGACCTTCACGGTGATGATTTCGAAAATCGTGTACAGTTTTGTCGATGGGGTCTAGCGCAAATGCACAATAACAACTTCATCAACATATTATTTTCTGATGAGTCGACGTTCACCAATCATGGTCAAGTAAATCGACATAATATGCATTACTGGGCGACAGAAAATCCAAGATGGTTACGTCAAGTAGAGCATCAAAGACAATGGAATGTGAATGTTTGGTGTGGTATTTTTCGATCTCGAGTAATTGGACCGTACTTCATTGCAGATACGCTAAATGGAGAGAAGTACAGACATTTCTTAGATCAAGTACTTCCAACATTACTTGAAGACATACCTATTCAGGAACGATTGAATATGTGGTATCAACACGATGGTTGTCCATCCCATTATGCAGTCACAGCTCGAGAAATATTGGACAGAGATTATCCTGGACGATGGATAGGACGTCGTGGACCAGTTCATTGGCCTGCCCGTTCTCCGGATCTTACTTCTCCAGATTTTTTTTATGGGGATACATAAAAGATACAGTTTATCAACAAGCACCGACTACACCTGAGGATATGCGTCAACGAATCTTCAATGCATGCGCGAGCATCAATGAAGATATTTTAGCACGAGTTCAGCAATCTTTTGTAAAACGTTTTGAAATGTGTATTGAAGTCGAAGGCCATCATTTTGAGCATCTACTGCATTAAAATTATCCAAGTGATGTAGACGATTGAAATGTGTTGTGTTTTGTCTGTTATACCCCATCACCTCCGTTTCAGTTCAAGGGGTCCCCCTTGGAATCAGACAACTTTTGTCCGAAACATTCTCCTCCAAGACCCTTCGTTTTCGAGTTATTCTAATGTCAGATTCAGTATGGAACAATATTGATTAGAGCGCCATCTTTGCGGATTTCAGGAAAATGGTTCAGACAAAAGTTTCTTGGTTTTTGACCTAGAATCCAAATCTGCAGTAAAAAATATGAGATGCTATTTAAAAAACAAGAGTTGACCTCAGAATGCCCTTGAAGATGAGATTTGAGGTCAAAGCCAAGGCCACCATCGGATGTCCCCCTCGATACCCTACAATTTTTGTCGGAAAAATTTTCTCGTATCTCATTTTATTTTTGGAAAGAACGCCCGCGACATTTTAAATGCCCCACCCTGTATACATGGATATACATCCTATAACTTTTGTATAATCTTAGAAATTCTATGTAATCTGTACACAATTTTTTATAAAGCTATTAGGGAACATTTTAACCCCCTTGGATATACAAAAAACTTAACAGATTATTTATTATCACTGATATTCAACTATCTGTAAACCCTGGAAAACATGAGAATTGGAGTTATCAGAAAATCGGTCTTCTCGAAGCAAATGCAAAGCATAGAATACATTAGTTCGCGATTCCTCCAGTAGACGGAGCGCGCGACAGTCTTGAATTTTGAATCGTTCGAAGCCGTTGGTGAGAGAAACCCAAGCCTTCTATTGGCTAGAACACCTCTGAAACCCTTCCAAACTACCTCCAACCAATCAGCTTCGTTCAGCGAGATCCACATCCTCTAAATATCGCGAGTTTTTCGTATTTCCACACACTTCGCTCAGAATTCACTAACAAAAACATACTTCAATGAGCTTCATCCAGCAAATTCTACACCATTCAAGCTTAATTCGAAGCAAATTTGATTTAACTCAGGAGAGTTCACTTATTCATCGGAGAGCCGTTTCCTCAAAAACGATTTGAAAATCGCAATGAAGGCGGTACTGCGGTCCTGAGTTACAGACAACCAGGACCACACAGCAGTTTTGATTAATCAACACTAAGCAAGAACGAGACGAGTAGTTGTGACTCTCATGGGGAAGAATCATTACCAAAAGTAAGTGCTTTAGCACCATTTGGGTGGGTTCAGGAATTCAGTTCCCTGTCTTATATTGCAACAAATATTTATGAAACTTTATAAAGATGAAAATTTCTAGATTCACCAACTTCTCTCAAAAATTTTCGGATTAGAGAGAAGTATCCAAGATTTTTATAAAAGGAATTTTGCACCTTTCCTTTTAGAATTCAGTGAGGAATGGGATACTCAAGAGAATCCTCCTTGTAGACAGATCTATCGAGAGAAATTCTCATGTAGGAACTGTGAATAAAAAGGAAAATCCTTCACCCGAAACCAACTTTCATAGTTGACTGTAGCATTTGTGCTCGTCACATGAAGGCTCTTTCCTATTCAATTAATTTCTTTCTCATCCTAACCCTGATTGCGATAGAGTTAACTGAGCAATCATCTTTCGTCTCCTCAACTCCCTCGAAGAATTAGTACAACTCCATCAAATCCAATTCAATTCAATTCAAATTCATTTCAATTGAATTCAATGTAAATTCAATTCAAATAATTCAAATCAATTCAATTCAATTCAAATTCAATTAATTCAAATCAGTTCAATTCAATTCATATTCAATTAATTCAAATCAATTCAATTCAATGCAAATTCAATTCAAATAAATTCAATCAAATTAAATTGAATTTAATTCAAATTCAATTAATTCAAATCAATTCAATTCAATGCAAATTCAATTCAAATAAATTCAATTAATTCAAATCAATTCAATTCAAAATCATTTTAATTGAATTCAATTAGAATTAAATTCCATTGAATTCAATCCAACTCGAATAAAATCCATTGGAACCAATTTAATTCAACTTCAATTCAACTAGAATATTATTCAATCCAAAATCAATTAATTCAATCAAAATTAAATCCTATTGAGTCCAATTCAATTCGTTCAAAACTCATTTTGCCGGATTCAAATTATACTCACTTTGAGATCACAGTAGACTCAGTCAAGTCAAAACAATTGAATACAATCAATTCCAAATAAATCTAATAAAAACCAATTCTATCAAATTCAAAATAACTAATATCCCCATTATATTCATTTTGAAACCATATTTGAATCACAATTAAGCCTTATTGAATCTCATTCAATTCCAATCCATTTTTTTAAATTTGCACCGTTAAAACCCATTCGACCCCTATGATCTCACAAAACTAAATTCTCTTTACAAACCCAAAATTTGTCTCAATTACAAAGATCCCCTCTAGATTCAATCTTATTTCGTATGTACAATAACTCCAACTCTCATAATTCAAAGTTGAATTTATAATCACAATGATAAAATATTCTCATGTAAGCTATATACCTAAGATTAATGTGTTTAATAAGTAAGAATAAAATTTCTGTGTTAATATCTTAAATAGTGAAGCAATTTCCAATTAACAACATCCTTCCCCGGTCCTTGATAGGTTATTCTACTGAAGCGGGGTATCAAAGGGTCTATCGGACCTCGATTCGATAGGTCCTTCAACATTCACCCGTTATAGAACACCTCTAGAGAGTTTTGACGTAACAGTATACAGCGTGATGGAGGGGGAAATCGACTCGGTCGACCAAATGCTGGCATCACTGTTCAGGGAGTGTCAGAGACTCACAGAGACAGGTGAATTAGGAAAAATTGTGCGTGGGATTTCTCAGAAAAATTCAGAGAGATTCAGAGGAATTCAGAGAGATCCGGGGGGGGGGGGTCTGGGAAATTCAGAGACGAATGAATTCAGTACAATTCTTGGCCCTGCATTTGAGAAGCTCTCTGGAAGTTTCAGAGACTTCCAGAGGAAGGTCAATTGAGAAGAATTGTGCGTGGAATTTTTTAGAAATATTTAGAGGAATTTGGAGAGATTCAGAGTAATCCAAACAGATTCAGAGAAATTCAGAGGAATTCAGAGGAAGCTTCGAGATCCGAATACATTGAATTCCGGGATATTCAGAGGGATTTCACCTTTGAAATCTGAATACATTACTGCCGTACAAGTTGAAAAGACACTTAAGTCTGTTCAGCCTCGAACGGAGATAATCGACGAAAACAATTTCCTTACGCAAAGACATTGAAAAATATCATTCCAATAAATGTTTGAACATTTTTAACGTAAAATCATCATTCTCTTTCCGATTCCGTGAAAACATTCCGAATTTTTTGTTATTGGCACTGAGAAAAACGACATGCGTTTGTTCATTTAGAACAATACAAGGGAAAAAACGACTCAAGTCGACACAAGGGTATTTCACTTGTAAAAGCGCCCGCGTGCAGCGATGTTAGGCGTACCAGTTTCCTGGTACACATACCAGTTTCCAAGGACTCGTACCATGTACCAAGATAATCCCATCTTGGTACGCAAAAATACCAGTTTTCTGGCCTGCCAAAAAGAAAAAAAAATTCTTGAAATTAGGGAAATCTTATGAGAATTCCTCCGATTTTTGTACTGTAGAAGATTTTCTTGATATGATAAACAGAATAAAGAAAATATTTATCCACTCAGACTTATATTCAGATTATATTATATTATATTCGAGTATTGCTTCCTCATTTTTTCTTCGCATGTATTGAAATGAGAGATAGCAATATTCTGAACTAGATCTCATCAGAGAGTGCGCATGGACGTGTTTGACAAGCATGCTTGCATTGCGCCATCAAGCGGTTGAAAGTTGAAACCTATCGAAAATATGGACGCACCAATCACAACGTCAATTTTATCCAAGACCACAGCGCTGTTTTTGACTGATGTTAGTTCTCGGAAACTTCGCTTCAGGAATCACTCATTCATTTCGCATTTTGACAAAGTTCTGGGTTCCCCATATTTAAAGTTCCCCTTCGAAAAGAGAAGTGAAAAGTCCAGGTATGTGAATTACACAAATTTTAACGGCTATGGAGCTCTAAAAAACGGACAAAACTTTGCTACATACTTTTCCAACAACTAAGCGATAAATAAAAATTTTGAATATGCAATGATGGAGCATATTGCCAAGATCAGACTTTGAATATAAATTGGAAGTCCAAAGTAATATCACAACATAAAAGAGAACAATTTATGGAAATTATTGACATTTGTAGGTTATGGTGTTTATATTTCTTTGCATAATTTTCAGGAATTCTTTCCAGATTCAATCAAATATTCAAAGTCTAATCTTGGCAGAGTGTTTCATCACTGCATATTAAAAATTTTGATCTATTGCTTAGTTTTTGGAAAAGTACGTAGCAAAGTTTTGCTCATTTTTCTCGAGCTCCATGGGCCTTTTGGAATTTTGGAGCTATCTATGGTGGCTGTCAGTATTGTTTAGTTTTATACGAAACTTTTTCCTCATGATAGGTGTCTATGTGCTCTTCAAGCGAAGAAGAGGAGGATATTCCTGGTCCTTCTACTCCAAAGAAAACATGTTTGAATAGGAAAGGTATTAATCGTAAAAAACAACATCACAGAGTACAAAAGTATCGGGTTGAATGGGAACGGGATCCGCAATGTTCACCGTGGCTCGGACCTGATCCCCAAGACGCTACGAAAGCCAAGTGCAATTGGTGTAATACTAGTCTCATTGCCGATATAAGTTTAATTAAGAATCATAAAACTACAAATAAGCACATAAAAAATACCAAAGCCCGTGAATCAACTTCTACAAATTTAATGAAACAATTTTTCAAACCTCGAACTGCAGATCCTCTCGAAAAATGTGTTCAAGATGCGGAAATCAAGATTTGTGGTTTCTTTGCCGCTCATAACATGCCATACAGTGTGGTTGATCATCTCCTTCCTTGTATCAAATCTGCGTTTCCAGACTCAAAAATTTTAGAAAAAGTATGTATGAAACGTCTCAAAACGACTAGAATTGTAACCAATGTCATAGGAGCTTCACATAAAGACACGCTTGCAAATCATCTGAAGGAGCAAAACTTTTCAATTCTAAGTGATGATTCTACAGATTTTTCTTCTACGAGAATTGCCTGCATCGTAGTACGATATTACGATAAAGAGATTGGACGTATCACCAGCAAATTTTGGGATCTTGCGGATATTTTCTCTGAAGAACACTCTGAAGCCACTAAGGAAGGAGCGACTGCTCATCATTTGTATGATCTACTTATTGGAACGTTCACGAAAAGAAATATTCCTTTGGAAAATATTATAGGGTTTGGTTGCGATGGTGCAAGCGTTAATGTTGGAGCGCATAATTCTATTGCGAGTCGTTTGAAAGAATCATGCCCCGGCATCATTATCATGAAGTGCATATGCCATTCACTCCATTTGGCAGCCAGCAATGCATGTGCAATGCATATACCTAAACATTGTGAAGATCTTTCTAGAAACGTGCACAACTATGTGCAGCACAGTGCGAAGCGTATCGCTAATCTTGCGATTTCCCAGAAATTTTTTGATGTCCCTGTTCATAAGATTCTACATCCTGCTGCGACCCGTTGGCTTTCATTACATTCGGTTGTAAATCGTCTATTAGAGCAGTGGGAACCGCTTCGTCTCTACTTCATTGAAAGAAGCATAAAAGATCGCACATTAGCCTCAGAATCTGTATGTACTTGGCTCAGGGATCCATTTATAAAACTATTTTACCTATTTCTTTCTTGGGTGTTGCCAAAGGTTATGGCAATGAATATTTTGTTTCAATCAGATTCTGTTATAATCACCTCGCTTGCTGAAAAAATGGAACTCGCATTCAAAGAACTTTTAACGACATATATGGCCCAAGAGTACGTCGCCAGAACTCCACTCAATCTCATCAATCCTGGAAATAACGACAAATTCATTCCACTCTACCTTAGGCGTCGCAATTTTATTATTGAACTGTGTATAGGTATCCAGAAGAGATTTGATTTTTGTAACGCACTTTTTGCAATGCTGCCATTATTACAACCGTCTAAAGCCCTATCTATACAAGAACGCAATAGATACCCGTCTCTCCTGCAACTTTGTGATCATGTTCCTAGGGCTAAGCCTAAAAATCTGGAATCTCTTCAGAGATTAGATGATGAATGGCGTCGTCTTCCACTTGATAACATTCCTGAGAACCTTTTGAAGGAGAAGGAAATTGACGTTTTTTGGCATGGAGTTTCCAAACTCGAAGATAGTGGGAACTGTCAAAAATATGTTGAACTACCTCGTTTTGCATTAGCTGTATTAGGTATTCCCCACGCTAATGCAGAATGTGAAAGGGTTTTCAGCAAATACAATTTAGTAAAAACGAAAACTAGAAACAGATTAGTGACGGAGAATATTGAAGGGGCCATGTTGGCATCACAGTGTGTAAAATCCAATAAAGATTGTTGTGCTGGATTCCAGCCGGTGAAAGATATGCGTCAACGTATGACAGATTCCATTTTGTATGGAAACAATGAAAAACCAGTGGAAAACCTGGAAGGACATGTCGACGGTCTTGATTTCATGTTTGAAGAAGTGTGATTTATTATATGTTATACGATGATGAAGTTTTTTTCTTTTTATATGCAATATCCTTGTTCACCTTGTTGTATGAAATATATTTTATTCATCATAACAAATGTGTTATTTCTACTAATGAATTCACATTCAGCATAAATATTACCGAACTCCAAAATGTTATTATTGGTAATTAATGGTAATTTCCATTCAACAGATTCCGCAATTCATTCCATCGCACCCTTTAGAATATTTGAATATTGAAAAAAATCTGTAATATATGAATCTTTTACTATTTGCTGAAAATTCACCGAACAATTATTACTAATTATTACAATTATTATTATTACAAATATTACTGATACAAAAAAAAGAAGTATACTACGCCCATCAGTAATTGACGATCATTTCACATTCACATGTGCCCTCACAGAATTAACATTCCTTGCTTCAAAAATCTTATTGAAACCGATTCATAAAATTCAATCGGAATATATCCTGATGTTACAAAGGAAATTTCTTATTAATCCAATTCTTATCCCTATAAAAAGAAAATCATTCAAACCAAATGCAAATCTCTGATGGGAAATGATTCAAACTTATTTAGAATCATTTAATCCTCGAACAGCTAATTCGGAATCTGCGTATTTCTTATTGAAGGAATTTTATTTTAACGAAACCCAGTCATTTTGATAATTTCTTTTTCAAAGGGGATATAGGGGATAGCATACAATAATACCAAATGTTCATAACGTCAAATTTTTGTCATTGGTTAAGAACTAGTGCTCTCTAGTAACTTCACTATAAGGTACTAGTTTATGAGCAATGAGAAAAAATCGATGTTAAGAGCATTCGGTATTGTGGTATACTAACCAATTTATGTACTTTTAGTAATTTAACGTAAACCATACCAGGTTTACGTTGAGAATACCATTTTTCTGAAAGTTTGATAAAAGTTGAATCGTACCAGGTTTTCGTTGAAAATACCAGCTTTTTGAAAGCGTGGTACAAAGTTTTTGAACACGCCACCTACCATCACTGCCCGCGTGGTGTTCGCTTTACAAGCGAAGAAACACCTCAAGTCCCAAGTCGGGTGGCGTAGATTATCATGATTTCCAAGTTTTTCAATCTTCTCATTGCTTATTAACCCTCTGCCTAGTCAGTGGTTCACACTAACCCAGACAGCTTGTGAATTTTTGAAAGAATTGATATTCCATTCATTATTCTCTACTTGTTATACATGACATGGTGATGTTGTTGAGGGTTCTGGTGATCGATTAAAAAAAACTCCGTTCAAATTGATGTGATTGGAACGGGAATATGATCTGAAAACCTTTTCATGGAAAATATAGTGTGTTACTTCGCGAACAAACTTTTGTTGGTCTTGTTTAATGTTTGCAGTGCTTGGCCATAAACTCACCTACGGCGGGTCGATTAACGCCTCAAGATATACACATTAACCGTGGCCAACAAAAGATGGTTAATATCGCGACACAATAAACCAATTATGGTTTCAAATCAATTATCTTGGAATGCTCGAGAAAAATCTTGAAACATGTGTTCTCATAAGTCATTCTTCTTATGTCATTCCTTAGATAATTATATGCCCTTGATTAGTTGTGTTTTATAACTGAATTTATATACTTACTCGGTGGCGAGAACATTTTGGATTCCATAAAATCCGGTGTTTGTACTGTCGAAAAACACTCCACTTCGTATTTGGAAGAAGAAACTGTATATAAATCGAATGCATATATCAACCGGATTTGTTTTGTTGACTGAAAACAATTGATGCACTTCGGGTTTCTCCGTACGTTGGCCGAACGAGACATAGGACTTACTCTAGTTATAATGTAGCGCCCAGCTCGAACAATTTACAACGGAAGAAAAACTTATGTTCTGATCTATTTCAACGTCTTGTATTCAAGGCTGATCCTCGACACTTTCACAAATCAAGAAGAACCTAAGTCGACTTAGGTTCGTTCATAGTTGTGAATTGATGATGAACGAGCGTTTTTTCACGCCAAATACAACTTTTCCAAGACTTATGTCTTTTTTCATCAGGGATGAACGAATTTCCGTCGCATAAAACTTGCGATAACGCAAAAACTATTCATCTTTCCTAATTTTCATTTCGACAGATAGATTCAGAATTCTCTTCCAAATCGATTGATATCAAAATCTCATTTTCGTCAAAAAAGTGACTGAGGTGCCTTTTTAATTTGTACGGCAGATTAGATTCCGGGAGATTTAGAGAAATTTAGTGATATTCAGGTAAATTCAGAGGGAGCTTTGAAATTTTAATATATAGAATTCTGAGGGATTCAGTGATATGCGGAGAGAGTCAGAGAAAGTTGAAGAATCCAGAACGTATCACTATCGGAAAAGTCTCTCACTTCCTCGGAATTACCCTGAATCGCTCTGAGATTTGTCCCAAAATATAGAGAGATTCAGAGAAATTCAGAGAGGTTTTTTTTACCAGGGATGATATTCAATTTCAACGGTTCAAGTACACACAGGTGCAAATTCGCACCAACCATTTCAAGACTTTTCGTTTTTCGTCAAAAATTGATTTATTATCTCGTTTTTTCACTGATCAAATGAAATATTTGTGAATTTTCTTCCACGCCACTTTAATCTTGTAACGTGCACTGAAATTTTCCCAATTTCTTACCCCTGAAAACATTTTTTCTCCATTACTCCCTTGCAATCAATAAGATAGTCAGACAGGACCTACTACTTACAGAGATCCGTACGCATATGACTAATGAGCGAGAAACCTGTGAGTAACCCTCACCTTCTCGACGACCCCAACATCGATACAATAGTATTCTTCTCTTCCGACCCAAACCTGTTAAGAAATATAGTTCTCCGCCTTACCAACCTCTCAATGCAACCAAGAAGAAACGAAGTAAATTTGCTACGTGAGAGATATTCGGTAATACGAATACTCGATCAGTTATCATTGTAAACAATGGCCAAATCATAAACAACCCTGCATTCCGTAGACGAGTAAAATGTTATAGTTATATATATATATGTATACCGTTGTGGGCGTCTAACTGAATTCAATAAACAGACGAATAGCTAAGTGTTAATAATTGTTTATTAGAAATTTGATGATAGGAATAAGAGTAATTGTTCTGAATAACGATTAATACACGCCACATTTGGCTTACGAATAGTTCGCGTCGACTTAACCGACAAATACTTGTCAAACGTGCACGATGCACTCACGCAGCTCATTCCGCCAATGCCAGCTCGCCCTCAACTCTGCCGCGTAGTTACACGCACCTCTGCCTCTGCTCAACGCAACTGCGCCCTCTATTGGCATATAACATTCGGTCATCCTGACCTTAAGCTTGCCCTCAAGCTTACAATAGCTTAAATAATCATCTTATAGTTAACGAAAGAATTAAAATACATGTTTCCAACTAACTCACTAGACAAGGTTATCGGGTTACTACATCCTCAAGTCACATGAAGATTACGATACAAAAACAATAGTTTTTAATCTAAAACAAAATCATTAAGATATTGAGGTGTCTTTCGTGCTCTTGTAGGTCTTCGAGAAACGTTTTGACTACTATTTGCGACGTTTTGTACAGTTTCGTCTTCTACATCGACATCTTCACTTAAATCTTGATAATCTTCTAAATTTTTCTTAAAACTATCTACAGAACTATTAATTACATTTTCCTCTTCTTCTTCGTCGTGATCGCTATCCTGCTCAACCACACTATCCAGATCATCATCCGAATTACAATCCGTACCAGCACCACGCCAAATTTTAATCTGACTGACATGAGCAGTAGTATCCGCTCTTTTATTTAGACTACGATATCGGTAAGTATCTGACGGTAAGACTTCTGTAATCACCATCGGTCCTTTATAGCGTGATTGTAATTTGGTTGATTCTCCTGTGGCTATCGGGTTTGTTTTTACATAAATGATGTCGCCCTTACAATATTTTACATTCTTGAGCCTTGCTCGATCGTATCGCTCTTTCGCGTTCCGTTGTTCTTGCTCGATTTTCTGTCTCACTTCTTCTTGGATTTCTTTCGGCAACTTATAATCTAAGGTACGTTGAGACGTTTGAATCAACCGATCCCCCTCAAACCGTGGTAAATAACCATATAAGACTTCAAAGGGTGTTCGACCAGTTGTTTTTGATACAGAAGTATTAAGGTCTCTTTCTAACTTTTTCAACCCCGCATCCCATTTGGAAGGATCCGCAGTGTTTGCTTGGAGTGCCGGTAAAATCGTTTGATTCAGACGCTCTACTTGCCCATTCGCTTGGGGATGTCTGCTCGAATTCAATATATGATTAATACCGTACTTTTCGCACATGGACTTGAAACTATCGGACGTGAATGCAGTACCTCTATCTGTGATAAACCTATCCGGGGCTCCAAATCGATCAATGAATTCTTCGATACGCTTTATCGTAATACTGGCATTCACCCCTTTTACCGCAAACAACAAAGAGTATTTCGTCAGGTTGCAAATCAAAGCCAACACATATTTATTAGCACGAGTAGAAGTTATGAACGGACCTAAATGGTCAATGTGTACGACTGAAAAGGGCCTCTTCCCGATCGGAATGGGATTCAACTCCCCAGCCTGCTTGCCTCCCCTCTTTTTCGATAATATGCACTCTATGCACGAAGCAATATGCTTTTTGATATATCTACGCATCCCAGGGAAATAATAATTTTGTTTGATTCGCGCTTCTGTTTTATCTAATCCAAAATGACTGCACAAGTCGTGATTTTTAATAACAATTGCTTTTCGCAGACTTCGAGGAATCACGTACAGTTCTCTGTCTTTAACTACTTTATAAAGTAATCCGTCTTGTAAGACATAGTCTTTTACCTCTCCTATTTCTCTTCGCGAACGAAACCTAACTGGTTTTTCCAATATATCAATTTTTCGTTTTAAATCTACATCTGATCTTTGCGACATCAAAATTTCATCTTCGTGTACCGTTACAGTTAGAATACATTCTTGGTCACTCTCTAAATTTCTATTTTCTACTGGTGCACGAGATAACGCATCTACGTGCTGCATTTTCTCTCCCTTTCTGTGAAAAAGATTGAAATCAAACTCTCCTATCGAATTGAGCCACCTTATTACTTGCGGATTTTTAGTTTTCAATGTGTTTATGTAAACCAAGGACTGACAATCTGTATAAATATCAAATTTTATTCCAATTAAAAATGGTCTCAAACGCTCTAAAGCCCATACAACTGCTAATAGTTCTAACTTGCTTGAGTGGTATACTTTTTCAGTATCACTAGTTCGTCGACTAACAGCGTAAATTGGGTGCGATTCTCTCGCGTCATCTTCTTGCAGTAAAATTGCAGCCAGTCCCTCAGCGGATGCATCTGTGTGCAGTTCAGTTTTCTTTACTTTGGGATTATATAATCCTAGTACTGGTTTCGATGCTAATTTATCTTTGATAAGCTGGAATGATTCAATTTGCTCCTCTCCCCATACAAATGCACAATTCTTTTTCAATAAATCGTTGAGAGGGCTAGCAATTTGGGCAAAATGAGGGATGAACCTTCTGAAGAAACTAGATAATCCCAGAAAGCGACGTAATTCGTGCACATTCTTTGGTGACGGAAACTCGGTAATGGCTCGAACTTTTTGTTCACCCGGTTCTAACCCGTTTCTTCCTACAATAAAACCCAGATACTCAATTCTTTCCAACCCGAACTTACATTTTTTTAGATTGAGGGTGAGCTTCGCTTCGGATAATAATTCTGAAACTTTTTCTAATTTATCCAATAATTCATCCCAAGATTTGGCATATATTAAAATATCGTCAAAATAAGTTAGAGCTAACTTATTATTATAATGACCAAAAATTTTCTTCATCAGTTTGGCGAAGTAAAACGGAGCATTCATAAGCCCGAACATAGCTCGCTCGAATTGGCCTGTTTCATCAGGTGTAATGAACGCCGTTTTTTCTTTCGCACGATCTGTTAACGGAATTTGAAGGTAACCATGAGCTAAATCTAAACTAGCATATACGGTCGCACCATGGAGCTCTTCTAGACCATCATCAATGTTAGGTAGGGGAAAGTTCATTCTGACGGTGTTGTTGTTCAAACGTCGGTAATCAACAACCAGTCGAGGAGTACCATCTCTTTTTCGAACTAATAAACACGGGCTTGCGTATGGCGAACTCGTTTCTGCGACCGAATCAGCCTTTTTCCAGTCACTAACAATATCGCGAATAATTTGCCTCTCCTGTGGGCTAGCTTTATACGGCTTAGAGTAATTAATAACAGAGTCATTTTTCAGAACAATATCCATTTTCTCAACAGGAGTGCAGCCCAGTTCAAAAATATCTTTTGCAATACAATGTCTGAACTTGTTTAATATTTCGACTAATTTAGAAGTTTGATCTTCCGACCATTGAGACCCAACGATCAAGTCCGATTTAGTCACAGACGCCAGTTCGCACTTTGATGAATATGTACCCTCGTTTACGCACAAAACACCTTCAGACAACTTTTGCCCCTTAGAGATCGAAACACTCTTCGAATCATCATTACAATACGGAATTTTTAATTTACAATCATCAATCAAAACGTCAATAAAATTTATAGAATCAGCGCTAAACTCAACGGATTCATTAGCTATGATATCACTCCTAGTACACGATTCGAAATTAAATCCTTGAAGTAGATCAGGATTGAAATTTTTACGATTCATGAACTCTAATCTATCTCCTACTTTGAAGTAAACAATATTCGGCAACTCTGTAAAATTACGGCCAATTAATACTTCATAATCTTGAGCATCATCAGGCATAATTCTAAACATCACGTTATGTGCCACACAATCATCAATTTTCAACGTTTCAGAAATTATTCCACAAGATTTAACAAAAACATTACGATTACCGAAACCTCTAAGTTCACTATCGCATTCATTGACTTTAAACTTTTTATTCAACACTGTTGACGCTTTTATTGTGCACGTCGAACTACCCGGATCAACAAAAGCTTTTAATTCGTTATTCCCAACTTGTACAGATTTAATGTATTTACAAATATGATTACTACTCGACTGATCAATCGTATTAACTACAGCTGTTGATAGTTTTTTTGGTTTCGAGCAATGTTTACTAATATGTCCTACTTCTTGGCAATTAAAACATTTAACAGCTTTCAATTTTGGACAACTTTTAGCCACGTGCCCTACCGTTTGGCATCTAAAACATTTAATATTATTTTTAACAGTATTATTCTCACGCAACAAATTCTTCGATCCAGTTGATGTAGACGAATCCATGACAGTTTCTCCGGTCTCCGATGAATCTTTACGACGATTTTCCGTCGATGATTGCGCATCTCGTTGTCCTGTGATTCGTTGACGCCTCGATGATTCATATTCTTCTCGCTCTTGTATGGTATGCAATAGGTCGTCGACATCCAGATACTCCTTAGCCATGACAGCATCACTTAGATCTTTGGACCATAATCCAATAGCGACTTGTTGTTTAATTTCGTTTATTGACAAGTCGAGCTCTTTGCATAGTTTTATTTTATCAAAGAAATACTCGACAGTATGCTCGCCTGGACGTTGCGAACGTTTCTCCATGTCTTTCCATTTTTGGGTTAAAGACTTCTGTTTCAAAAATGTCGCAGCGAATGCAGTTCGGAATGACTGCCAATCTTTGACGGTATCGATATGTGCGAGATACCAATTTTTAGCGCCACCTGTCATACGTGCGCGAGCTGTTTCGAATGCGACTGCCTCTGTCCATCTGTGCAGATTCGCTGTCGACTCCAGTTGTTTTATCCATGCTCTAGCTACTGCTGCGCCTTCTAATCCCGTGAATTCCGCGATGTTATGGGATAAGTCCGGCAATACATTATATAGTTGTTGGTTTTGTGGACGACGATGGCTATCAACAACCGAACATATGAACTCGTTGTTTTGCTGCATCAAAGCAGCCATTGACGCTAACACTTGCGCCATCTCTGGGACTTGCGATGAACCTGTCTGTTGCGTGCCGCTCCCCATGTTCATTCCAGACGCCATATTTAACAAAGCGTTTGCTGCGTCATTCGTTGATGTATTCATCCTATTTTTCAGTTTTTCACTGCAATCACGACTCAACTGGACAGTTCATTGCACATTTCACAGCACTTCGTTTTCTATTAACCCGTATTACCGAATTATCAACGAAAGGGAATCCCACTTCTGAAATGTTATAGTTATATATATATATATATATGGTTGTGGGCGTCTAACTGAATTCAATAAACAGACGAATAGCTAAGTGTGAATAATTGTTTATTAGAAATTTGATGATAGGAATAAGAGTAATTGTTCTGAATAACGATTAATACACGCCACATTTGGCTTACGAATAGTTCGCGTCGACTTAACCGACAGATACTTGTCAAACGTGCACGATGCACTCACGCAGCTCATTCCGCCAATGCCAGCTCGCCCTCAACTCTGCCGCGTAGTTACACGCACCTCTGCCTCTGCTCAACGCAACTGCGCCCTCTATTGGCATATAACAAGCTCTACTCTTGTCGCCAAGTCAAATTATTTTCATATTTCAAATACAATCCTCAATAGCAGTTTTCATCGAAAACTGAATAAAATGAATGATTCCTTTTATATTCATCCCAACTTTCAGGTGAACATCATAGCCATTATAAGAAAAACCCTTTTATCTTCTCATACCGCACAACTAATTCCCAAAATATTTCAAAAGAATTCATAATGTATTTACACCATGCCATAGAATTCCGAAAACTGAATACTGAATGAAAACCTGTCCTTCACGAATTCCCCATGAAAAATAATAGGAATTACCATTTGTTATTCGATACAATCGATTATTTCTTCCATGTATGAAAGACCGTTCGTATAAGTGCATTCTTGTTGCACATAATGGACTAAATATTTTCGAAATTCAGAGCACGTAAAATGACAACTACACCATTGGATAGAATAGAAAGATTTCGGTGAGGGATGAAATTATCGTGGAATGATTTTATTTCTCTCCCCTAGATAGATTACTAGTTTGTAAGAAACATCTATATTAATGAATGAACAAAGTATTGATGGAAATCAAAACTCTCGTTTTGATCATATTTTAGTTTGTAAACTCCGTTCATTCCTCATAAATACCTGTAAGACAAAAATTTTTAAGTGATGTATATAAGCCAGGTACACGAACGCTCGACGCAGAGCAACGCTAGACATCGAGAGTTGGGTGCAAGATAAAAAAATCAGATGATTTCGAAGATGATAAAGTTCATGATTCAACACCTCGACAGCTTCTAGGAGCAGTGATTTCAATTCCTCATTGGTGCGGACAAGAACATTTCCCACCGAGAGACCCTCGACCAATCATTGTCTTAGAAGGAAGCTCGAACCCTTGAGATACGGCGAGTTTCTGCTAATGAATATACAATATTTCTTCGCCTCGCGACAACGCATATTATATTCACTGCTACTACCGCTGATTCTTCAAACTTCTTTTTCTTCAACCTGCTGAACCAGGAACACACGTTCAACCCGTGTATCACCTGACATCATCCATCTTTCGAAAAGAAAAGAACATAGTCCTTTTCAGGACTATTCAAAATTATAAATATTTTCAAAATTCAACTCTGCGGTCCTGAGTTACGAAAACCAGGTCCACAAGCAGAAAGCGCAATGTGCCCAGAACGAGATCAGTTTCTTTGAGAAACTTTGGGAACACAAATAGTAAGTGGATTTTCTCCACAATTCGGGGGGAAAAGGAACCTTGTTTCCTTTTTTCTGTTTTCTTCTTTTTCTCTCACCAGTGTTTTTGTGTTTTTTTTTGTGCGTGCTTTTATCCTTTCAATCGTGAAAAGTGATTTTTAAAGTGATGGGAAAAATTTAATGGAAACCATCTTCCTTTTTTCTCTTTTATTAGAATTTTCTTTCAAAATCATCGCAATTCAATTCGGGTCAACTTCAACGTTTTTTTTGGTTTTTCATAGTGAGGGACCGGGTGAACAAACGGATAACAAGAATTGAAAGATTGATTCGTAGCATTCACCAGCGCATCGCGGAACGGGATGAAAAGGCAGACCGCGGTGATCTTCCCCCTCCGGGACTCAAACTAAGAATTTTTCTGAGACACGGGGCGCGAGATGACAAAAATCTCGTTCGTTACACACGAGAGTTAGAAAACTCGAACTCATTTCTAGCATCTCTTGACATTAGAGGCGAACTTTTCGCCCCTAGAGAAAATTGGTATCAACAACCCAATATTCTATAATCACATCCTCATGAATTCTCCCACAACTCACTCCAAACACTAATCACTATCCCAACCTTTCACTTCTGTCAGCATTAGTGCTCGTCGTACAAGGATTCTTTTGAGTAGAGATTTCCTATCCAAATTGTTTTTCCTTATTTCCCTTCGATCGCAATGAAGCTAACTCCTCTTTCCCCTCCTTCTTTCCCCATACTCGACTTCATGCGTAAATTTGCATGTATTTCAGGAGGACGGATATCTCTCTCTTTCTATTCATATATCTCTCTCTTTCTATCCATATATCTCTCTCTTTCTATTCATATATCTCTCTCTTTCTCTACGATACTTCCTATTCTTCAATCTTTCTCTTTCACTCCCGTGTTCAAAGGGTATATACATATGTTTCAACACCTGAAAGAGCATGAATTAGAGAGTTTGACTCTCATATAAGGTCATTCACACGATAGGAAGAGCAATCACTTACAACTACCGAGTAACCCTCGGAGTACAAGCTGATTGCGTTTCCAGAAGAAAACCACGGTTTTCTTTGTAAAATGAGATGTTCTTTTCCCTATATCGTTAATTTTCATTGGGTAACCCTCAAAGAAATATATTGGTCAATCAAAAATTATAAACCAACTCTCGATGTCCTAGAATATTTTCTTCTCATTACATGAATATTAGTTGAATGATTTAATTAAATATTTTATAAAATATCATATGATTATACTCCCTAGCACCCTAAATATTATGAATGAACAAACTTTTCATTCTTTTTTCTTTTTTGGAATAAACAAATTGTAATTTCAACATACATGAAACGATTTTCATTGAAAAGCATCCTACCCTGGTCCTTGGATAGGTCAATCCTATCTAAAGCGGGGTGATCAAAGGGGTTGTCAAACTTGATTTGGCAATTCTTTAAAATAATCGTGCGTTATTGAGAAGTTCACGCACTTTTGACGTAACGATCTGCACAGTTATCCTTCAAATTGAAAAAAAGTAAGGTCGAATTCGTCGGACAGGAACCGAGTTATTATTCAGTACAGTTGCGTGGTGCGAATTTGCACCTATGTGTACTCTCAAGGTGTGGAAGGATGTCGGAACATCCTTCATCCACAATGTCAAGGTGTGGAACACACCGACTCCAACCCTCAGATGTAGGTGTATTTGGTCCTTTCAAAGCCAAACTGAAGACAGCTATGAATGATTGGCATGTTAATAATCCGGGAAAAACGCTAAATATACACAACATTCCTGGATTGGCCAAAATTGCCTATTTCGAATCATTCAATTGTAAAAATATCATAAGCGCTTTTGAAAAAACTGGTATATGGGCTTTCAACAAATTACGTTTTTGTGACGATGACTTTGCACCTGTACAAGTTTATAATTCAGGTGCTATAGCGAACCCAGATGACCATTCTTCACCAATCATACCTGAAAGTTCTAGAGACATAGATCCTACACCACAAGAAGAACGCCCGGAAAATCAAGGATATACACAGACACACCCGAAGAACTCAGACTAGAAAAAATAGAAAAAACCAAAGAAATGAAGAAGCAAGAACAGAAAATGAAGGAAAAGGCTATAGAGATGAAGCGTGCGTTAACTTTACTCGAACATACGAATATGAAAACGAAACCAAAGAAAATAAAAAAAACTATGGAGACTGATGATGAGGACATTCAAGAGGAATCTGATATTGAGAACGAACCTCCAGTTTTGACGGTAGACATAAAAGACGACAGCTTTGTATTGGTGGAGTTCGAGAAGAAAAAGAACGTCTTACATTATGTAGGACAGGTAGTTACAAAGTACAGCTCCACGGAGTACAAAGTTTCATTTTTGAGGAAGAAGATGGGAACATCGAAATTTTTGTTTCCCACCACTAAACATGATGGTTCAGTAAACCTTTCAGATGTGGTCTGTGTACTGCCACGATGCAAATCTGTTCCTACGCCACGAACTGCTCATATATTTAGCTTTGCGAAAGATCTTTCTATGTTCAATGTGCAATAGTAGACACTATAGTTGATGAGTTGGTACCCCTAAAAACTAATAATATTGTGATAATAAATACTGAAGTGTTATAAGAGATTTTTATTCAAAAGATTCGAAAGAATTTGTTTATCAATACTGCATCTAAAGTAGACTCTGTCTGTGTTTTTTGTAATTTTGATTTGAGTCAATGTTCCTATTTTGCATGCATGTAATTTCATTTCATTGTGTATGAAGGTTCCTTATTACGTACAAATGTGTCCCACATCATGTACGAAGCTACCCCGTGTGTGGGGCACATTCGTACGTTTTCCATTTTTCAGGAAAACAGCTAAAGGTCGGTAATGTTCCTTTGTATCAATACTGAACTGGACTTTTATCAAAACTAGATACTTGGGCTATACTAAGGTATCACAGTTATCTTGAAATAGTGATGAATGTTGCTCCAAGGAGGTTTAGAGTATAAACTGCACGAATCCTACCTGCTCTCCCCTACTTGAAAAACTCGGACCATTCTATACTGTACCTTGCGTTTCAAATTATGTTGATATTGAGGTAGCTCGGTTAACTGACGCAGACACGCTACATTGTACCAATGTCCGCAATATCACCGGAGAATATTTTGCAATGTCATAAGAAGACAACCGGATGGTGTTTGCTGAACTACTTCATTGTGAGTACTGCATTGCTGCCAGTATTGGATTCTTCTACTACTTCAGTTTGAACTTACTACTTTATGGCTACATAGACTAATGATTTCAATGTTTGTTTACAATTTATTTTCACCTTGAATCGGCATGTTGTCATTCGAAACATAGAATGTTCACACTCCGTTTTGGGATTTCAAATATTTTTTTTTCAATGTACCATCTTCCAGTCCTTCGCTTTGATTTACTGTTTTATGAATGCTCTTTTCTGCGTGTTTCGATATAAACCTAAGCTTGTGATTTTGGCGTTTTTGAAATTTCCCACAGTTTCCCACAGTTTGTTTGTCCTATTTTATAAATTAACTCCTGGTGATGAAAACCCGTATCTACATGGACCGTCATGTTGGATTTTTGTTATGGTTTTTTGAAAATGCACTTCAGCATTTTCTGTAGCCGTCTGAAAAAATTTTCTTATCACCTTCGCACTTGTTTGACGACTATTTTCACATAAAACTGAAACTGAAGGTAGAATAAAAATGATGAGTTTGTTGGCATAAATTACCCTCACTGATATCCACTACAATACATTATTTATAATCTCTGTACGATTATAAAACCCATAATTGCATGGAGTGTAACCTTACTTCACCTTCAATTACTTGCAATGATTGAGGGCTGCACTGTTTTCGTATTTTGTGTTTTCCTTGCCGTTTTTTATTTTATGTTTCGTCTCGCTCTTCCAGAATGACAGATCTCACAAAATTGAAGGAGTATGTGCTGGTTGAAGAAAACCCAAATGAATATGGAGAATCGAACATGATTATCATTAGGAGTCAGTAGATCAATGACACCGTCAATAAGACATTCTTATGGCCAGATAATGTCAATTCGTGTTAGCTGCAAGAAATTTTATACAACCAAATTCTGCGACACTTACACTTTCAAGATAATGAGGATGATTCAGAATTTGTCAACCATTTCTTACGGGAAATCAAACCAGTGATAGATCACCTACAAACCAAATTTTCGGGAGTTCTCATTTCAGGCAAAAACCTGTGCATAGACGAAAGTCTGTTATTATGGAAAGGTAGGCTTCGATTCACACAATATATTCCTCTCAGAAGAAATCGTTTTGGCATCAAGTTGTTTTGGAGTTGGTAGACTGCGATACCCGATTCATTCTAGGCTTCATTGTCTGCACTGGCGCAGATACTGAATATCAAAAGTTAGGAGTAGGTGTTACCGGTGATATTATCGCTCACTTCTTACAACCTTATTTTTATGAGCGTCATGTTATATACATAGACAATTGGTATACATCCCCTACTTAGGCTGAATTCTTACATGATCGTGATACAGGAATTTGTGGTAAGGTCCAAGCCAATAGAAAGGGAATGCCAAAGCTAGGAAATAAATTACAACGAGGTGAGGTACAAATCGCTCATAATTATGTTTGGATGGCAATGAAGTGGGAAGACAAACATAGTAGTGTTCGCATGCTTACCAGTGTACACTGGGGTGTAGCGTATTAAAAAAATTTCAGAAAATTAAAAGCCCTGAGGTCCTATTTTTTTACTTTCCACTCAAAAAATAACTGTGTGAAACCTGGAGCCGATCCGATAAAATTTTTCTGATGAAGTCTGACGAAATAGCTGAAAAACCGTTCAAAAAGCATGTTTTCCTTGATTTTCTCAACAGTTATTGATTTTGTAGGAAAACTCTTGAGATGAAAGTTTTGGATCTTTGGAAAATACACATTTTATGTCCGTATAATTTTCCCCGTTGAACCAACCCTGTCGAGAAAAATAAGAAAAAAAGATGAGAAGACTAAAAACATTTCCAATGAGTTATTTATCATTCCATGGACAGTACCGCATGGGAACTGTGTTATTTATTTCTGCAAGTTATTGCAAAATCACGAAATTCATATTCAAGTATTCCAAGTACCTACACAGTTTTTAGCTAGTTTTTACTCAAAATACCCAGGACCCACCGCGAGGAGGTAACTGCTTTTAGAGTCTGCTGACTTCGTCAGAAAAATTTTATCGGATCGGCTCCAGGTTTCACCCAGTTATTTTCTACTTTCTACTCAAAAAATAACTGTGTGGAACCTGGAGCCGATCCGATAAAATTTTTCTGACGAAGTCTGCCGAAAGAGTTCAAAAATCGTTCAAGAAGCATGTTTTTCTGGATTTACTCAAAATATATTGATTTTTTAGGAAAACGTTTCAGATGGAAGTTTTAGGTCTCTGAAGCACATCTTTTATGTCTGTATAGTTTCTTTTGTCAGTCAACCGTTCTTCTAAAAAATTAACAGAAAGAGCAAAAAGTGGAAAAAATCAATTCAGCCAATATACGTTTAACGAAACGATATTATTTCAACTGAACGATATGGATACGATACTCAGACTTGACGATATTATCTAAAAACGGAACGATTTTTGTATGAACATCGTATCACATATTATTGCGCCCAACTTTATGTAGTACGTAGTATGTGTATGTTCTTACAGTTAATTCTTTTCACGAAAGGGTCATTCATTTTGATCCAAAAGTGAACATCTGCATTATTGGTGTTACAAGTTTACGAAGTTTTGTGTCTTTCCTATAGGAAACTGTAAGAACATACACATACTACGTACTACATAAAGTTGGACGCAATAATATGTGATACGATGTTCATACAAAAATCGTTCCGTTTTTAGATAATATCGTCAAGTCTGAGTATCGTATCCATATCGTTCAGTTGAAATAATATTGTTTCGTTAAACGTATATTGGCTGAATTGATTTTTTCCACTTTTTGCTCTTTCTGTTAATTTTTTAGAAGAACGGTTGACTGACAAAAGAAACTATACAGACATGAAAGATGTGCTTTAGAGACCTAAAACTTCCATCTGAAACGTTTTCCTAAAAAATCAATATATTTTGAGTAAATCCAGAAAAACATGCTTTTTGAACGATTGTTGAGCTCTTTTGGCAGACTTCGTCAGAAAAATTTTATCGGATCGGCTCCAGGTTCCACACAGTTATTTTTTGAGTAGAAAGTAGAAAATAACTGGGTGAAACCTGGAGCCGATCCGATAAAATTTTTCTGACGAAGTCAGCAGACTCTGAAAGCAGTTACCTCCTCGCGGTGGGTCCTGGGTATTTTAAGTGAAAACTAGCTAAAAACTGTGTAGGTACTTGGAATACTTGAATATGAATTTCATGATTTTGCAATAACTTGCAGAAATAAATGACACAGTTCCCATGCGGTACTGTCCATGGAGTGATAAATAACTCATTGGAAATGTTTTTAGTCTTCTCATCTTTTTTTCTTATTTTTCTCGACAGGGTTGGTTCAACGGGGAAAATTATACGGACATAAAATGTGTATGTTCCAAAGATCCAAAACTTCCATCTCAAGAGTTTTCCTACAAAATCAATAACTGTTGAGAAAATCAAGGAAAACATGCTTTTTGAACGGTTTTTCAGCTATTTCGTCAGACTTCATCAGAAAAATTTTATCGGATCGGCTCCAGGTTTCACACAGTTATTTTTTGAGTAGAACGTAAAAAAATAGGACCTCAGGGCTTTTAATTTTCTGAAATTTTTTTAATACGCTACACCCTAGTGTACACGAACCAGGATTCTGTGCGACCGGAAAAAAAAATTATAAAACCAAAGAAGACATTATGAAGCCAACGTGTATTCATGAATACAATAAAAATATGGGTGGTGTTGACAATATAGATGACAACTATCGATAACCGAAAGAGTACGGAAAACAATGAAGTGGTATCGGAAGCTCTTTTTTCACCTCATCGATTTATGTCTATGTAATGCTCATGCTTTGTATAAAAGTACACACCAAGAGTATACATCGTCTCCTTCATTCCGTTTACAAATAGCTAGAGCATTATTGAAACTGGAGTCTACTGAAAGCATTCCCCGTAACGAACTCTCTTCCACTCGACTAATTGGTCACCACTTTCCACAATCTACTACGAAACGGAGGTGCCAATTGTGCGCTCTGCGTGAAACGACGGCGCGAACAAATTACGTATGCCCCATTTGCAATATCCCTCTATGCATCACGTCATGCTTCGCAGAGTACCACACTCGAGTGATCTTACTGTGAGTTCAATTAATTCAAAACAACGTAAGAGGAAAGGGGACTCACGAAAAGCAAGCATGCCAACGTGAGAGGCTAGGGGACTCACGGAAATCAAGCACCCTGATGTGAGAGGCAATGAGCCTCATGAAAATCAAGCACCCTGACGTGAGAGGCGAAGGGACCCACGGAAATCAAGCACCCCGACGTGAGAGGCAAGGGGATTCACGGAAATCAAGCACCCTGATGTGAGAGGCAATGAGCCTCATGAAAATCAAGCGCCCTGACGTGAGAGGCGAGGGGACTCACGGAAATCAAGCGACCCAAAAGGATCAAATTGTCGCCGCGTCCATGTCGCTGGTCCTGGGTCATGCTGAGAGCGGAAAACCATGTAGTAGCCCCAGTTTCCTAACAAACTGTATCTGAAGCTCAAATATATTATCAGAATTTTCACACCAAAAAAAAGAAGTACGGAAATGAGACACAAGATCCAAATCAATCGAGCAAAATATATCACCTTTTTTTTCTTCTTCAATTGAAAATATACTCCAACAACTGAGAAGATTCTGGACAAATGAACATTTTTCCACGACTCAGACTCATCTTCTCAGATGGAAGAGAAAACGCCTGATACCATATATGAGAAGAAGTTGCAGCAGAATGAGAAAGATACGATGTTTTTTCCTGTACTTCGACCATCAGCGAACTTGGAAATGTCTCAGGCCGGAATCAGGAAAATAATATTGGACCTTGAAATGTTTGTATCCAAGATCAATGAGTCCCCTAGAATTTTTCTGACAAGTGCCTTTCGTACTCAGCACAACGGAAAAAAATAGGCGTACACAGTTTGAGCTAAAAACACGGAAAAAGTAGAATTGGACCCCGGAATGACCGTTTTCAAGGTCAAGGACGCGTCCAGGATTCTTCAAACTATTTTTTCTGTACTGAGCACACCAAAAAACGTAGGCGTTCACAGTTTCAGCTCAAAATACGAAAAAAAAAGGAAATGAACCTTGAAATGACCTTGAAATGACCTTTTTCGAGGTCAAGAACGCATCCAGGATTTTTTTAACCATTTTTTTCGTTCTCAGCGCGAAAAATCACTATTCAAAACACCCAAAAACCATCGCATAGTTTTCCTTTGCATTCACCTTTCCCTCCCGGACGGGACTGGTCCCAAAAGGTCCCGACCTGTTCGGTCGGAGGTTAGTCGTGAGTTATATATTCGATTTATGTATGAAATACACGAATCAAAACAGATCGATTTGCACTGAAAATTCCCCGTCCTCTAAAGGAAGTTAATAGAGTCCATAATATCGAATACTAAAAATTCATCCAAATCGTTTGAACAACTGTCATCTTCTGAGGTTGATTGATTTGAATCGAGGACAAGGATTGAACGTTCCAACAAATACGAATATTGTTTCCTCGCAAAGAGGGAGCATAGTGATCGTTTCGGAGACCCGAAAATTTTTTTCCCTCCAAACTCAAAATTTCTTACACCAAACGCCTCCCCATAACTTGGAGAACAATTTTGGTTTGATGTCCGATGTCCGTCTGTCTGTCTGGCGTCCGTATGTCAACATTTACACGAACGCGCATATGATCTGTGTCAGTTAAGGCGATGATGGTCCCATATTTGTTTCAGCCCGATACGTGGACAAGAATTTGATGGAGATGAGCAAATGTAGCAAAAATTTGTCATTTTTGCGAATGCGCATATCTTTGCTCCCTATTATCCAATTGCAATAAAATTTATATCCCGCTCTAGTTATGATCCGATAGTGGTCTCATACGAGTTTCATCGCAGTCGGTTAAAAATTGTGGAAAATTTATTTTTGCGATTCGCATCATTTTACAACATTTTAAAAGCATGTCTTTCCTATGTCATTATCACCCGAATGCTATAGAACTTTGAGGATATGCAACTCACGAGGTGTTAATTGTACAATATAAATTCCAGGCAAATCGATGTTCAGGCGAGAAAAGGGTAAGCGCTAAGCTTCGAAACTAAAATTTGAGAATTTCGTAAATATCGCTATCATGCGGATATCCTTCGTTCCTATCATCCGATTGTTATGAAATTTCTACCACAGTTTTATGCAGTGTCGATAAGCGTCCCAAATCAGTTTCAATCTGATCCTTACAGGAAAACGGGAAGGGGAAGAAAAAAACTCTGCCAATTGGCACACGGCTTCCTTTTTTGTACATCTGTTGCAAATTCGGGAGGGAGCAAAATTTCAGTGTCGATAATGATCCCATATAAGTTTCAACTTGATCTTTGCAGAAAAACGGGAGAGGGGGAGGAAACATGTTATCGACAATTTTGATTGTTTAACCGTACGTCTCTTCGCTTCCCGTTATCCGATTGGGATGAAACTTACATGGGATCCCTATGGGACTATAACTGAAACGTGGTATGAGTTTCATTACAATCGGATAACGGGAAGCGAAGAGACGTACGGTTACAAAATCAAAATTTTCGATAACATGTTTCCTCCCCCTCTCCCGTTTTTTTGCAAAGATCAAGTTGAAACTTATATGGGATCATTATCGACACTGAAATTTTGCTCCCTCCCGAATTTGCAACAGATGTACAAAAGAGGAAGCCGTGTGATAGTTGGCAGAGTGTTTTAATTTGTGTATATTTTTTTACAGGTTTGATACACTATATCAATGCAAACATGGAAGGTAAGATGAAATTGACTGATCTAAAAAGTGAAAGCTACCGGGATATATATTTCTTTATAATAAGGCCTATATACGAATGTAGAAAATTTGTGAAATAAATATCTTCAAAATAATTATATGCCTATTTTTCCACTTGTCTTATTTCATTTAAAATCATTTGAAATAATATGTGTACAGAAAAAACTGTGCATGTAATAAATGTGCAACATATATTCAAAAAATAGACGCCACAGAGTTGTTGAAAAAGGAGTATATTGTTTGCAACTATTCGATATATTCATTGCATTCGTGGAATCAATCTTTAGTTATAGAGTAAATAAATTTGATCAAAAGATTCAACGATGATCATATGAAATACCAAATTTTTGCCTCAGTCCGTCTAATTTATGTAAGAAGTACTAAAAATTGATATCGAATGTCTATTAAGTATTAATAAAAATAATATCAAATTAATAGTAACATATCGGCAATTAGCAGTCGAATAACGATATTCGCTTAGAGTTATACTGAACACTGTTTGGAGAATAAACTAAATACACGAATTCAGTATATATTAATTTGTTGTACTATAAAAGATGTCGTAGTGTTGCTAGGAAAGGGAAGAGGAACGTGAAAGAAAGATTAAAAGGCAGTGTTTCGCATTCAAGGGACTTTTATATAAAAATTATTCGGCACAATGAATAACAATGAAATCCATCAGATCCTTATTATTTGAGCTGTTATTTCTTTCATAAGAATAGCAAGGAATGAGATATATTTTTCAATCGAATTGAAAAAAATATATAAAATTCAATTAATGTTATGGATTGTATATAAGAAGCCACGCTTTATACAATCCCTATAAAGTCCGTTCGACGTTATAAATAGGCGCTATGTTTGCTGCTATGTTCGAGCGCAGCAAGAACGTCTTGCTTTTGCCTCACGTACAACCGGCCTTTTTTCCATGGATTTTGCAAGTGAAGGGGTTTGAAGTCGTCCCTCAGGCACCGCTCCCTCGCTCCAATAACAGCTACTAAGCAGAAATTAGGCAGTTCATCCGCCGGATAAATAGGTCCATCTTGACCTTTTAAAACCACAGCCATATTTAATTGCTTGACAACGAGATCGACGACTTCTCGCGCGGTAGTTCGAGGAGTAACGTGCAATTTCAAACTCGTTCCAGCAGCCAATCCCGTCTCATAAGCGGTGTAAACCTATAAAACAAATTTGAGGGTAAGTCTTCTGCTTTTATAATTTTTTGAGATACGCAAAGCAATCAAGAACAGAAAAAATTACCTGCAGAATTCCAGGTAAGGGAGCCGGCATCAACGTTTTCTCATCTTTATCATCCGTAAATTGAGAATCCATCAGAGAACTTGCCACCGAAGCGACGCTGATCGTGGGTTTAGACGATTTTCCTTTAATTTGATGAGCTGGTAGCTTCAAACTAGAAGCCGAAGAGCTCATCGTGGACAGTTCGTCGCTGCTCACTGATTGTAAACTATCTACGTTTATGGTGCTCGTAGTTATTGAGTTTGAAATACTTAAAAGTGAGCTGCTGAATATATTTGGTTTGGAACTGAGCAACGGGCTGGTGCTGGCGGATACAGAAGTTATGATGGTTGAACGATTCCTCGGACTATGTTTATATTTAGTTAAATGAAGTGTGTCTTCGGATTTGGACATGGATAGTTGAGCATTGTACGACGATGATGCTAAATGATTGTCTCTAACATTAGTGGATACGGGTTTGAAATGATGGTGGAAACTATTTACCGCTACTGAGAATTTGAAGGGTTCTGAGCGACTGGATACGTTGGACGCGTTACTTCCTTTTCTAGTATTCGGCAACTGCTGTTCACTTTTACTGAATTCGGTTGTGAGAAGATTGGAAGAAGGTTTTATCCCGTTAGGACCCGGCCAACTTCCTCGTCCTGGACTCGATTTCACCAATTTAGGATCTCTCGAGGGTATTTGCAGCAAACTTCTTTTCAAAGTGTTATTTTTTCCCTTGTCGAGACTCAGCAGGTCTTTCATGCTGATACCAGTCGAAGAAATATTACGCTGTGAACAAAGTAATACATTAATAAACATTCTTATCGACTAAAACTAGAACGAAATAAATTGAATTGAACTTACAGATGCTTGTTGAGTGAACGAATGATTACGATCTCTGGCAAACGTAATGACATCGATCAACCATCTAGCTCCCTTCCAAATCGCGTTCATCTGAGATTGAATATCTTGTAACCTAGCGAGTTTATCTTTAGCTACACTTAATTCCGACGAACTAAAAGCTTCTCTTTGATTATGTTGAGCTTGGGCGGTATCAAGTTCTACAATACAACTTAATCTCGAATAACGACTCATCACATCCTTCTGGTACGTGTTCAAATGAACCATTTCAAAAACTTGAAGGGGCAGGGAAATCAAATCGCTTCTCTGGGGAAGAATTTCTTTGGTTCCGGGCACGCAACAAGTGGTTTCAGGAGGAGGAACGGCGATCAGGAACGATACCTCGGGCGTCAAGTCGATGACTTCGGCATCGTACAGTCGGTGTACCAAAGATTCTTCTGGACTGATTTCCATGTAATTGAAGAGTCGTCGAGCTGTCGCGCCAACCAGTTCGACGAAATGTTTTTGTAATTCCGTACCCTGTAATTCATTTGACGCATTCTCCTTTTCCTCTAAATTTTGAATGAACGAATCGGAAACACCGGTGGTAGTTATCCTCTTCAAGTACTCCCACTCTTCCCTGTCAATGCATCATTGAATTGTATTTAGCAAAATATGATTTTATAAATTCAAAACAAAACTTCAACTTACGCAGAAACATGAGGATTATCCCGAATTTTACAATGTGGCAATACATTTGGCGACTTCGACGGAACAACGGTTTGAATGAGATCAACGCTACTTTGCATTTTCAAATAACCAAGATATAAACCTCTTGAAAGTTTGATATTGCTGACTAGATGATAGGTCATTTGTTCTGGAATACTGGCCATCAGAATATCGGCTACGTTACTATTTTCTTGCGTCGCGATTTTCTTCGTCACTTTGCTCAGAGGTAACCACTTGCTGTTGAGAGCAGAAATCAATTTTGGTGATTTCACGTGATTGACAATCGAGAATACCAAAGTTCCTTGGCTATCTCGCATTGGTTTGTAATACAATTGACCGAGATCTTGAGTGCAAAGAACTCCCTGGAACGAATGAAATATTATGAGATAATTCCATGCAGAATCGGCGAAAGATAACAATAACATACCTGCATTTGGGCCGCAGCTTGTAACAATTTTATTTTAAAATGATTGGTCGAACAGTTAGGACCTTTTTCCATATCGTGACGTAATGTTTTCACATCCTCCCATGTACACGCGACTTTTATGAACCAGTAAAAATCATTATATATACAACTAGGATAAGTTTCATCAATTTCGATAACGGGTAAAAAATCTTCGTTGGTGACCAAGACTTTATCCTCGTGGTAGAACAAACAAGAGAGAAATGCACCTCGACGGAGGTTCTTTTGAAATTTACTTATTGCCGTAAACAATTGTTTTATCGAAGTTTTTTTCTTGTGATTGCGTCTCTGCACCGCTGGAGTTACTCGGCTGTACTCCGGCCTTCTCAAGTCCGCGAACAGAGCATCCAATTGTTCGACTCGTCCCGCGAACCTCGCTGTCCTACCATTTACGTCTCTCCAACCTTTGAAATTACATTGAATGCATATAATTGTATTACATTTAAATCTCTAACATTCTGTGGATTAAGAAAGTAAACAAAGAAAACTTACTGCTAGGGGTAACGTGACTAGGAGTGGAGTTTCTGAATCTACTGAATCCTTTCAAATTACCAGCAGCTGCTCTGAAGTAATACCTTTGGCCCTGAACGAGACCGTCTATACAAGTTTCTCTATGCTTCATATCCTGAACCTCCCATTCTCCGCAAATTGTTGAAAAATCCTCTTGCGTGCTCCATTGAACTTTGAACTTGGTACAGATCGGAGAATCTATTGACTCTGGTTCTTGAAATTTTATGATCACGGAAGTTGTTCCAATGATCTCGATTAGCACCAAAAACAACATATCGGGTGGTCCTGGAATGATCATTTTTATTGTACTTTATGCAAAGACTTAATTACAGTAGAAATTGTATAAACCCTGCTGAAAATTTCAGGCAGAACTGGACAGAAAATTGTTGTCAGGGTTTGAACGGTTTCTTTCCCAGGTAATCCAGATAAAAATACACACATACGAACTCAAACCCGGCGTGTGTTTTGACACACTTTCTACCCGATTTGGTTTGATTACCAACTCGGAATATTTGGTCAAAATCTGACGAAAATTTTCTGGCAAGGTTTTGACAAGATGTTACAATTTAGTGATTCCGGGCCAAATCGGGTAGAAAGTTTGTCATTTTTTGCTTGAATTACCTGGGAAAGAAACCGTTCAAAGCCTGACAGCAATTTTCTATCCGGTTCTGCCTGGCATTTTGAGCATGGAAAGGAAGATATGAAACGTCTTTTAGATTGTAAAATCTGAATCGTAATCGAATGCAATATGGATATAAGAAAAACTTTTAACATGAACAAATTAGATGTGTACAATGCGCGCATCAAGTTCAGTAAACGCTTGAGAATAACTTTTGAATGAATTTCTTGCGATTTCAGTTCGTGAAGTATCCGAAATGGAAGTGTCGGATAGATACCGACCAAGAATTCACAAAAACCGCATTAAAACGGATAGAAACTGATTAGACGGATATATTCATCAATATTTAATATTCATCCGATTTTATTCGGGTCTATACGACATTTTTAACCCTTTCTGACCTGACGTCCATTTCAATGGACATAGAATTTAGCAAATCATCAAAATCATTCAACAAATCGGAGCAGTTTGGAACCCATGATATCATCAAGATAAAGGTGTCAATTGACGATAAAGAAATTAATCAGATTATTTAATACTGCGATTTCCATTACTTGAACGAATTTTAATGATTCTACAGGACCCTGGTGAAAATGAAGCGTATACACGAAGCGCAAAACAAGCGCATACAAAGCGAAAAATGTTTCAATTCCCTCTTCGTGAAGCGTGTGATGCCCGCTTGCTGTAAAATGATGAAATCATACCTTCCATATACGCTTCATAATCTCTCGATCCCGTTTCACACGCGCTTCATGTAAAGTAATAGTAAGTTACATTAAGCGTATGCGAATCATACCTATTCTGGCTTCAAATAATATCTCCAAGCAGTTTATCCCAACGACGATTCATGGCTCAGTGGATAAAACCCTCATCTACCATGGTGAAAGTCATCAGTTCAATTCTCGCTATGGTGTGCGATTTTTTTATTCAAGTTTCATGAATTTTATACGCTTCCTCAGTTTCAATTCCCTCTTGACATACTTTTTGTGTCCCTCCCATTCAGGCTTCGCATACTTTTCATTAATGTTTCGGTTACTCTCCAACATAAGCTTCGTTTACTCTTCCTTTCCGCTTCCATTTTCACCAGGGGATGCAGTTTGAATATTCAAGAAAATATGTTCAACTTCAAAGAGGTTTTGAACGCCAACGGACACTGGGTGCCTGTTGGCAAAATTCATCTACAAGAAGGTAAGAAGTGTACATTCAAAAAGATAGAATACTACACTGAAAAAAGGTTGGTAACAGTTGTCAAATATATTCTTAGAATACGACTAATCGAATATTCAATAACACTCATAAAATAATTGATGACGATTATCATATTTCACGTACGTGTTCATAATTATTAAGTATTTTATGAATTTATGAATATCATTGATATTCGTTCAATGCTATCGAATATTTGATTGGTCATATTTAAGAATATATATTTGATAACAGTTACATTCGGTAGATTTAATCCGCTCTCTAAATCTGAATCAGTGGAATCTCACTGATTCCGCAGTTATAAGTATACCACTAATTTCAATCAGTTGCATTCCACTGCATAATCAGTGGATAGTCACTGATTCCGTAGTTAGATGTTATTTTCACTGATCACAATTAGTCACATTTCACTATGAAAATCAGTGAATATTCACTGATTCGCAGTGTATATGCACTGGTTCGCAGTGGTATACTTATCACTGTAATCCAGTGGAATTCCACTGATTCAGTTTTAGAGAGCGTTCCCTGCAAATTTCATCAACTTAAGAACACCCACAATTAAATCCCGATTGTAACCATAATATTTGAATTCGAAACTTTTGAATGATCTCATCGATCTACATGGATCATTTCTCAAGTGTTAAGGAGTTTGAAATTCAATTTTCATCAAAAATTTGTGAATTATGGCATAGTTTTCCACAACTCATCAAAAGTAACAGGGAACGGATTAAATCCACCCACTGTACCCAATCCTCTCTTTCAGTGAAAATGAACGAAAATGACAATAACAAAATTCTTACGGTTGACCGACGTATAAAAAGGACTAGAAATTAATCAACATGTCCCAATGGATTTCAAGATAAAAATCCGTTACAGGGAAGTTGTAACTCTCTTATAACATTGGAGTTTTTAGTGGCATCACTGCAGAATGTCCAGCCTCGGAGAATTGTAATGGAATCAATCAGTCATAAAATCAGATTGAACGAAATGACCAATGAAACAAATAGAAAATTCCCGAACTAGACACCCTGCACTGATACTACTTTGCACGTGGCGCCGATATGGTACGTAGGTTGGAGTTGGAAATGGAAAAGAAAATGTAAGCAGATACTCTGTTGTGTTTCTAAACATGCACTGTAAAAAATTTCCTGAAAATTTAGATACTGGAATATCTGAATTTGTAAAATCATGTTTCTGAGAGAAAAATTCAGATGACTTTTTCTGGAAATTCAGATTTGATATCTGAAAATCATATCGAAATAAAAATGTCCTGAAATAATAGAAAAAGTTTCTTCATATTCATCACCAATGATTTGAAAATTAAGGATCTGGATTAATTCAAGAAACGCATGCTGAAAATATGCGCAGATAATGAGTGCGCAGTGAATCGTTTTCCATCCTTCTGTGCAACGGATCGTCAATAGTGAAGATGAGTGGCAAAAACAAATCAAATACAGTTTATTTTAATCAACAAACACTGATTTAACAGTGATTCGATGTTTCATGATGTCACTTGAGAAGAAGTACCTAATTACGTGGAATAAAATGTATTGTGTGATTTTATGAAGACGTGAGAATGTGAAGTTAACGTCTTTGGCATTGCAAAAATTCTCTTTGAATATGACCAGCAGACAATTTTGTAAGAGCGAAGTGAATAAATCATTAAATTCAGGAATCATGTATCCAAATTGTAGAGTTGAAGAGAATAGTTGGAGACTAGAAAAGTAGTGGACTAGTTGTGGGTGGAATTCTAACGTTTTTTTCCGATTCTCACTTTTCTATGCGTATTCTATGGAGTCTTTACTGTGGGAGGTATCTGGGATATGTGAGATCATATGACAATGTCTATACAAGGATTTCAAATCAATCAAAAGGATATAAGTGAGAAAAGTAGTAAAAAGTCGTGAAAAAGTAGCGGACGAGTTATGGTTGGCATTCTAACGTTTGTGTCACATTCTAACTTTTCTATGGGGTATGTCTATACTGTGAGAGGTATCTGGGATATGTAAGATCATATGTCAATATTTATACAAGTATTTTGGATTAATCAGAATGATTTAAATGAGAAAAGTAGTGGAAAAGTATAGGATGAGTTGTTGCTGGCATTCTCACGTTTTTTTCCGATTCTCACTTTTCTATGCGTATTCTATGGGGTAGGTCTTTACTGTGGGAGGTATCTGGGATATGTGAGATCATATGACAATGTCTATACAAGGATTTCAAATCAATCAAAAGGATATAAGTGGGAAAAGTAGTGGAAAGTCGTGAAAAAGTAGCGGACGAGTTGCGGTTGGCATTCTAACGTTTTTGTCACATTCTAACTTTTCTATGGGGGATGTCTATACTGTGAGAGGTATCTGGGATATGTAAGATCATATGTCAATATTTATACAAGTATTTTGGATGAATCAGAATGATTTAAATGAGAAAAGTAGTGGAAAAGTATAGGATGAGTTGTTGCTGGCATTCTCACGTTTTTTCTTCATTCCAACGTTTCTATGGGGTATGTCCATACTGTGAGAGGTATCTGGGATATGGGAGATCATATGTATGACATCATTCATACAAGGATTCCGAATCGATCAAGACCATATAAGTGAGAAAAGTGGTCGAAAGTCCTGAAAAAGTAGTGGACGAGTTGATGGTGCCATTCTCACGTTTTTTTCCCATTCCATATTTTCTATGGGTACCCATGCAGAAAATGCCGACTTCCAACCAACCATAACAATCACAGTACTGGTACAACACTGATTACCAGGGTTGGTTGCCAACGTTGTAACGTGGTTGAAGTAACAACCAGTCCAATGTTGTTGTAACGCCGATAGTCAATGCTGATTAGCCAACGTTGATTCAAAACTCGTTCAACGTTGTTCATTATGTGTGGTTTAATACGGCAAAATTTTGAAGAAATTATTATTCATGTTCTCGAATTGACTTCTTCACATGTTTTCGGATTATTCATTCGTTTCAAGAAACGATTCAAACTTCAGCAACATACGAACAGATGGGTTATATTTTTTACTTTCGATATAACGATGCACCGAAAAAACGATATTCTAGGATTGAGAGGAATTTATTTTTCACTCTTCCTCTAAACCAATCCTCTTATTATAAGACTAACCCCCTCTAATTTTTAGTGACTTCATAAGATATTCTTCGTTTTAGAATAAATTCTTGAAATAAGAATATTCCCATTATCATTTTAAATAACCGCTCTGTACAAAATAATTTTGTAAATAATCTAGCCTGAGATGTAAAATGACTTATAAATTCACAATATTCGTATAAAAGTCATTCTAAACATGAGAAAATTTCAAATTAAAGAGTATTCTTGAAGTTGAAATTTTCAAATTTGAGAAAAAAGCCTTATGTTCTGGGTTGAATTTGTTGTTAGGGTGATGATAAACTTGTAGGAAGAGTTTGAAAGTTGGGTGGAATCTATATTGATCAGGAAAGTCCAAATCGTGTGGCAAAAGTTAGACAATCTGTCAACTCAGCTCACGGCACATGGGTATTCTATCAGCTTTTCTTCACTAAACGAAATCTAGGCAGGAGAAATGTATCAAAATTCAGTAAAATCAAGTTGGTACAGAGTAAGAGAGGACAGATATATTCATTGAATTTTATTGGTTATTATAAAAATGTTGATAAATAAGGAAAGGCTATAGAAGATCCAATGTGTCGTCTTTTAATATTTTTGTTTCAATAATGTTGTATCATGTTCCTACAAATGAATGTTATTATATTTATGAAACAGGTTCAATACACATGTTTCCTCAACCTACTAGTGAAAAGATACAAAAATGCACACAATACAAAATCATTGACCAAAAATATTGAGAGACGATAAATTGAGTCATACATAGCCTTTACGTATTTATCAACTTTTTTTATAATAACCAATAAAATTCAATGAATATATCTGTCCTCTCTTCCTCTGTACCAACTTGATTTCACTAAATTTTGATACATTTCTCCTGCCTAGATTTCGTTCAGTGAAGAAAAGCTGATAGAATACCCACGTGCCGTAAGCTAAGTTGACAGATTTTCTAACTTTTGCCACACGATTTGGACTTTCCTGATCAATATAGATTCCACCTAATTTTCAAACTCTTCCCACAAGTTTATCATCACCCTAACAACGAATTCAACTCAGAAAATAAGGCTTTTTCCTCAAATTTGAAAATTTCAACATGAAGAGTACTCTTCAATTTGAAAAGTAAAACCATCCGTCGAGCTGCAAGTGAATAATCGAAGGCCCGGATGCAATAAGGGGACTAACGCTCAAAAACACAGAAAACTATTGTCCAAGCCATGACGTCACACGTCAAAATCAAAAGTCGGAATTTCGAAAATTAAAAAATACTGGGTGATAGGGCTTGAAAAATGAATATGAGTATCTGTTTACCATTTGTTTCTAGGATCGATAGTTTTCGAGAAAAAAAATAGAAACTTCCTATTTTTTCGCACCAAGAATCAATGTTTTTCAATATTAAACTCGTTCTAACTCGGTCATTTTTCGATGCATGGGAATGAACCTTGCGAATTTCGATTCGTAAGACTTTTCCAAAGACAACAATATCGTGAAAATTTGTGAGAATTAAGAACAAGTGGATAAAATTTCAATTCGAAGTGAGAATCACTTTTTCCATGCTTTGCTTTAAAAAAGTGTCCGGGGAAGTATGAGCTACAAAAAAACTTCCAGCGACAAAGTTGCTCGCTAGTATATGGACAAACTTTGTGGAAATTTTTAGATCGATTGGACTATTAGTTCGTAAAATACAGCGATTTATTCATTGGAGCAGAACGAAAACTTTTCATGATTTTGCGTCGTTTACAGGTTAAGTATTGAAATTCGTAGGAAAAAATGTATTCACTGGATTTCTCATCGTGAGTTTATGTTTTTTGGGTCGGAGAATCCAAATATCGAAGAATTTTTGTGAAATTCGTCATCCAATTGTTCATTTATCTATTATGCAATCAAATTGTTTATAACAGAGAAATTAATAACGATTCTCACAAAAATTCTTGGATATTTGGATTCTCCGACCCAAAAAACATAAACCCACGATGAGAAATCCAGTGAATACATTTTTTCCCACGAATTTCAAAAATGTGTTCAAAACTGAACATTTATTTGTAGGAACATGATACAACATTATTGGAACAAAAATATTAAAAGACGACACATTGGATTTTCTATAGCCTTTCCTTATTCATCAACATTTTTATAATAACCAATAAAATTCAATGAATATATCTGTCCTCTCTTACTCTGTACCAACTTGATTTTACTAAATTTTGATACATTTCTCCTGCCTAGATTTCGTTTAGTGAAGAAAAGCTGATAGAATACCCATGTGCCGTGAGCTAAGTTGACAGATTTTCTAACTTTTGCCTCACGATTTGGACTTTCCTGATCAATATAGATTCCACCCAACTTTCAAACTCTTCCTACAAGTTTATTATCGACCCAACAACAAATTCAACTCAGAACATAAGGCTTTTTTCTCAAATTTGAAAATTTCAACTTCAAGAATACTCTTCAAATTGAAGAGTAAAATCATCCAACGTGCTTCAAGTAAATAATTCAAGCTTTTTGAAATTCATTTTAAACATTCGCTTGAAATATTTTTGATCAAATGAGTTCTTCGTGACTCATATTATTACAAAATTAATGTGAGTTTTGAGAAATTTAATGTGAGTTTTTTTTTCCCGAGAAATATTGATGTAAATCAATATTGATATTGATTGATATTGATATTGTCCCGTACAGCACAACCACCGATCCTCCACCTAGGACTTCGGTGGACTGGAGGTGGAGAATTGGTGGAGAAATGGGAGCCGTGGAAATAAGGGAGAAATAAGGAAGAGTCTCTGTTGAGGTAACGGAGAGGCGACGGAGAAATGTCCGCCCCCTGTATTTCCAGTAAAACTTAAATCCGCGAATTCATACATTCAGATTTGGTTACGTAAATGCACCAATAAGAATTATATTGAAAATACAGGGGGCGGACATTTCTCCGTCGCCTCTCCGTTGCCTCAACGGAGACTCTCCCTTATTTCTCCCTTATTTCCACGGCTCCCATTTCTCCACCAATTCTCCACCTCCAGTCCACCGAAGTCCTAGGTGGAGGATCGGTGGTTGTGCTGTACGGGGTTGTTGTTGATATTGTCGTGTATTTGAATAGAATTCATTTTCACCACATCAGCCAATTACGATTTTTTTTACATATTACAACAGTGATGACTGATTAAATAATTGATTTTGCACTCAATAACAGATTTTTGATGCATATTAATCAAGAAATGACGAAAGATGAGTACTTGGTCGAAACTTATATTTGATTATGACGAAACACATATTCATTCAGTTCATGCTCTTTGAATAATACTCAAATGATGTGTCGTGTAGAAAAGAAAAATGATGCTGAATAGTTAATAAATCAACCTTATGAGAATTGTGATAAGTTATATGAAATACTTATTTCGCTGGTGATGGTTAAACGTTTGTTAAGTGTTTTTCTGTATGCACAACGTGGAAAATCTTGTGAAATTCTCATAAGTTCCGCCTAATTATAACCCAAATTGTTAGTTGAGTTAAACTTATCACTTACTGACCAGTAATTCACGAGTTTTACTTAACTAGTTCTCCCTCATTAGTGCCTCACGAGTTGTGGGGAAAAACTTATGATATTTCTACCAGGGTGGCTTCTCGGGTCACCTTTAACAGATCCGCCAGTTGTTGTTGTGTTTGAGCGTCGTCTTCGTCCAACAAGGCTTGCAGGTCAGCGTCTTCAAACTTTTTCGGTGGTCTTCCACGTTCTTCGTTCCTGACGTCAAAATCGCCACTTTTGAACCGCTTGAACCACTCGAAAAACTGTGTTTTACCGAGAGTATGCTCACCAAACGCCTCCACAAGCATTCGATGAGATTCGGCTGTGGTTTTCTTCAGATGAAAACAGAAAAGTAGTGCTGTCCACAAATCGTACTTTGTTGGCACAAAACTCGACATGTCTATCTCTAATGAACTAATGCTACCGAATGAAACTCGTGTTATTGTGAGTTGGAAATCTTTGTCAGATATCAATACAATAACAAGACAACGCTGACGAGATGTGTCGGTAACTGCATCGACATCGAGCGCCACCTATGGGCAAATTCCGGTTTCATACTTACACACCTGGTAGAAGTTATCAGGGACATAACTAAGATCAATTCCTGATGACGTCCAGTCCTCATTAGGAAGGCACCGACAAGATCTTCGAAATCGACGCATAAGAGAACTTTCTGATACCGTTGGAAGAACATAACGTATGCTTGGGATGTTGTGGGCAAAGGGATATCGTTCTAATTGGTTACGAATGCTTGCATGGATATCGTCGTATGATCCACCAACTCCCGAATACTCCCACTGTATAGACATACCCCATAAAACACCCGTAAGACCGGTCAGATGAAAGAAAGACGTGAAGGTGCCACCAACAAGTCATCCGCTACTTTTTCACGACTTTTCACTACTTTTCTCACTTGAATCGTTGTGATGGATTCGAAATCCTTGTATGAATATTGTCGTATGATCTGACATGTCCCAGAGGCCTCTCACAGTATAGACACACCTCATAGAATACCCATACAAAAGTTGGCACGTCAAAAAAACGTTAGAATACCACCCACAACTCGTCCGCTACTTTTTCACAACTTTCCACTACTTCTCTCACTTATATCGTTCTGATTGATTCGAAATTCTTGTATAAACATTGTCATATGATCTTACATATCCCAGATACCTCTCACGGTGAAGACATACCCCATAGAATACGCATAGAGAAGTGAGAATTCGCAAAAAACGTTAGAATCCCACCCACAACTAGTCCGCGACTTTCCCACTACTTTTCTCATTTAAATCGTTCCGATTCATCCGAAATACTTGCATCAATATTGTCATATGATCTTACACATCCCAGATACCTCTCACAGTATAGACATACCCCATAGAATACTCATGGAAAAGGTAGGATGAGAAAAAAGCGTGAGAATGCCACCAACAACTCATCCGCTACTTTTTCATGACTCTCCACTACTTTTCGCACTTATATCGTTCTGATTGATTTCAAATGCTTGTATAAATATTGTTATGTGACCTCACTTGTCCCAGATCCCTCTCACAGTATAGACATACCCCATAAAATACCCAAAGGAGAGTTAGAATGTGGGAAAAACGTTGGAATGCCAATCTCAACTCGTCCGGTACTTTTTCACGACTTTCCACTACTTTTCGCACTTATATCGTTCCGATTCATCCGAAATCTTTGTATAAATATTGTTATATGACCTAACACATCTAAGATACCTCTTGCAGTATAAACACACTCCATAGAATACCCATGGAAAAGCTAGAATGAGAAAAAACCGTGAGAAAGCCAGCAACAACTCATCCTATACCCTTCCACTACTTTTCTCATTCAAATCGTCCTGATCGATCCTAAATTCTTGAATAAATATTGTCATATGATCTTACATATCCGAAATACCTCTCATATTATAGACATACCCCGTAAATCAGCCATAGAACAGTTAGAATGTGAAAAAAACGTACTTTTCCACTACTCTTCTCATTTAAATCGTTCCGATTCATCCAAAATCCTTGTATAGATATTGTTATATGACCTAACATTTCTCAGATACTCCCACAGTATGGACATACACCATAGAATACCCATAGAAAAGTTAGAATGAGAAAAAACCGTGAGATCCCACCAACAACTCGTCCGCTACTTTCCACTACTTTTCTCATTTTAATCGTTCTGATTCATCCGAAATCCTTGTATAAATATTGTTATATGACCTAACATATCTAAGATACCTCTTGCAGTATAAATGCACCCCATAGAATACCCATGGAAAAGCTAGAATGAGAAAAAGGCGTGAGAAGGTCCCCAACAACTCATCCGCTACTTTTTCACGACTTTCCACAACTTTTCTCACTCATATTGTTCTGATTGATTCCAAGCGCTTGCATAGATATCATCATATGATTCATCATCTCCCAGATACTCCCACAGTATAGACATACCGCATACAATACCCATAGGAAAGTTAGAATAACTTTTTTCCCCAAGAAAATCGCATTTTCCTTCACTACTTTCCCACTACTCATCCAGTACTTTTTTTTGCACCATTAGAACTACTACTCCACCACTTTTTTTGTACTTCCCGTTCCACCAGGGGCAATATGCAACTACCTCTGTATAGTTTCTACTAATCTACTGATTTCTGTATTTTTTTTATAGTTTGGTTATTTTTTTAATTCTTTTTTTTTCAACTGTTTGTGATAAGAAAGATGATTCTGTTTCTTAGGACATTGAGTTCAAGTAGTGTAAGAGTCAAGCAATAAGGATCGTAAGACATATATTGCTTGTATCGATGAAAAATTTTACTAAGCGCAACACTAAATGATGCAATATGAAACTGTCTATACAGTTTCTATCAAATCAAACTCATGGTAGTAATTGTTCCATTCTTATATAGTTTGTTAAGTATAAATATTTTCAAAATGAATTTCATAATCTATTGAAAATTAGACAACATGGTTTCCAAATGTGAATTTCTTTTCATTGATTTTTTTCTACTCAACAGTTTGAACGCAAGAGTTTTCCATTAAATAATTCATGTTGTTCAATGCTATGGGGTTCTCTGGTTGTTATACCTATTTGAAGAGGATTTCCAGAATTGATGCTACAGAGAGGTTGCCTGGCGAGAATACAATGTTCAATAACGTTCGAAATGAGACAAAATTTGCATGGTTTAAAGATTGTATTTTTACTAGGGTTGACTAAATATATTCTAATATTTTGTTTAACATGTGATTACTGTGATCAAACCAGTCATAAGACTGATTACTTCATGATGATGTGATTACTGTTGAACTGTAGAATGAGAAAAAAAATCGACAGTTGTGGATTGTATTTGCTGATTTCTTGTAATTCCAGGAAACGAATTGAACATATTCATAATGACAAAACTATGAAAGAATACATCAATCACTGCCATCAGTTTCAATTTGTAGGATTGACATTATGAGTACATAGTTTCATCCTGAATCATTAAGTTTCATGCAGTGTGAAATTTTTCATTCGTTCACTCAGTCCTACAAACTTATTGGTTGATTTTTACACTAATAAAACTCTTTGTCATAAGGAACAGCTAACATCTCTCTGATCACAAGTAATGGAAGGAAAAGTAGTTGACTTTTCAAATCATATCTGATTTTCGACAACCCGTTGCCAAGTTTCCCTTAGGAAAAATGACATCAAAAATGACGTAGTATAACATGATAAAATGGATCCCTTCCCCAGAGCTCCAAATGACGTGAGAAATCACGTCATTTCGACGTATCATTGAACTCGATTCCTAATAGCCACTTAGTAGAGCTTTGGGGAAGGGGTCCATTTTATCATGTTATACCATGTCATTTTTGATGTCATTTTTTTCCTCTGGGTTCCTGAGGCTTGCAAAACTTCCATATTTTTTTTCATGTTTTGAGGAAGATCGAAAATATTTGGATCCCGATAACAATCGAATACTTATTTGATTCGATGATCCATCGGTTCAACATAACAATTGGCTGTGGGAAAATTGCAACTCGGTTGACAGGTGTGAGGTTAGGTTTTTGTGATCAAGAAATAAATGTGAATTATTCTCGTGAAATGTATATTCGTGATTTGGTTATTGATAAGTGCCAAAAAAATCTGTCATTGAATACAAAATGGATTATTGGACTATTCATAACTGTTGTGATATGTAAAAAATCATAATTTGTTGATGCGGTGGAAATGAATTCTATTTCAAAGACTCAAGTCAATATTTCTCACAAAAAACTCAAAGATCACTTCAATTCCGTAATAATATGAGTCATGAAGAACTCACTCTAATAAAAATATTTCAAAGGAATGTTCAAAATGAATTGCAAGAAACTTTGATTATTCACTTAAAGCTCGGTGGATGGTTTCACTCTTCCTCAATTAAAATATCTGAAAAAACCTAAAGATTTTTGAAGTGAATACTCTCAAATTACTTTGGAGCTCTTCCGACTACTTCCGAACCAAGATTTGACACATGTAGGGAGTTTCAAATCACTGTGGATTTTGTTCCGCATCACAGTTGATTCCACCGACTTCCGCAAATCAGATGAAAAGAGTGTAGGTTCACTTACATATTACCCGAAGTACATTACAGATTCCGTTCACTTAGAAAAAAGTGGAAGAAAACTATGTCAGTGCTTTTCCATTCTATTTCCGCACCAATGAGTTGAGGAACAGTTACGAATAGTATACACATAATGACTCCAAATTACTTGGGGGTATTTTGGGTTTTGGTGTACTCCGATTTACTTGCGAAAAATCGGTAACAAAACTTTGACACATGTTTCCGCATTTTGTCACTTGATCCACTTCCGCGAGTTTACGTTAAAACCTAAACTAAATACTTCCGTACATCTCGACTCTCTTTCCTTACCCTGGTTTAAAAAACCATTGATTCTCGCCAAATCTCACTAAATTACAGTTGAACTTGGACAATGTTCTGGCCGAATCTCATCCAGCAAATGTCAATGAGATTTGGTCAGAAAGAACAGTCGATTCTCGCCAAATCTCACTGAATCTGGCCAAATCTCATTGATTCTCGGACAATGTTCTGGCCAAATCTAATTTAATTTCATTTGTCAGAAGTAATGGATTCTTTTAACCAGGGTACCAATGAGTTTAAGAACAGTTACAAATAGTAGGGGACGGACGGGCAAGATGGAGAGGGCGGGTAAAACGGATAATCGTTTTCTAAAGATGCTCAGTCGGTAGAAACCTACGAAACTGCCATTTCTCGATTCATTATATAACTCCCCTTACCGTGATCGTTGAGACGCCGGTATAGTGCACTTGCGTGATGTTTTCTTTTGTAAATATTAAAATTTGGGAGAAAAAGTAGAATTTTCTACCGTAAGTACACTGTGATTATTTTAATATTGTTAAGGAATATGTGGATTTCAATTTTTTTTAGCACAATGCGTAATCAATAGACATGAAATAATCAAGTTATTTTTTTTTCCATCTTGTTAATTTTTAATAACTCCAGGTTATGTTAAAATACTACCTGGCGGCAAAACGGAACCGGGCAAAACGGATACTTTCTGTTTAGCAAAAAACAAAAATAAGATGCTGCAGCTGCGAAACGAAAAGTTCCAATGGACATTCCTGGTCCTTCTGATAAGAAGAAAAAACGACGAACAAAAAAAATCGCAAAAAATTATGTCACGTCTTATCTGTGTACTATATGCAAAGAAAAGTATGTTGACCCGCCAGTAGAAGATTGGATTCAATGTGGGAGGTGTCAAGAATGGACACATGAAGCTTGTTCTTCATATTCTGGACACGGTGCATATTTTTGCGACGATTGCTCTGATTGAAATGCGTGTTCCAAACAGTATCCGTTTTGCCCGACCTGGGTATCCGTTTTGCCCGCCCTGGTCGGTAGACTTTTTCTTTGATTGTTATTTTCTATAAGAAGGTTTTCATTTTTATTATTATTTGATTTCAATTATGAAGTATAATTGTCCAAAGAATTAATCAGCACAGTTTTGAATAAATATGATTGAGATATATATTTGTTATTGATTCTTAAAATTACCATATCCTTCTTGCCCGTCCGTCCCCTATGTACATAATTACTTCAAATTACTTTGGGGTATTTTGGGTTTTGGTGTACTTCGGTCTACCTGCGGAAAATCGGAAAGAAAACTTTGATGAATGTTACCGCATTTTGTCACTTGATCCACTTCCGCGAGTTTACGTTGAAACCTAAACAAAATACTCCCATGCATTCCAAATTCATTTCCGTGCCCATCATTTGGGAACAGTTACGATTAGTATACGTATAATGATTTCAAATTATTTTGGAACAGTTTGCGTTTTGCTGTACTTCGGTTTACTTATTGCGAAAAGTCGGAAACAAAACTTTGATAAATGTGTCCGCATCTCGCGGAAGTTGATCAGATCACACGACGCGTAAACATTTATGAAAATTTTATTCCCGATTTTTCATCATTAAACCTAAACATATTATAACCCAAGATATGTACCTAAGTCATTGGAAATCATTCATGCTGACATAAAAGTCAATTGATCTGAAGCATGTTCCTTCGGAAGTAGATCGGAAATAATTGGAAACAGTTTTTTCAGCCCTGAACGGGATCTCGCGGAGGTTGATTAGGTCATACGACGCGTAAACATTCATCAAAATTTTATTTACGATTTTTCATAAGTAAACTTGAACAGATTACAACCCAAGATATGTACCTACACTGTTAAAAATTTCTTGAATTTTAATGCACTCTTAATGTACCAGTGTACATGAAATTTCAACTTGGAGGTACATGAAATGATATTCAAGTATTATTACATTAATTTTCAAATCATGTGGAATTGAATTAAAATTTCAAGTATCAGTACATTAAAAATCAACTTGGGCTAAATCGATAGAGATTTGAGAGAATAACATAACCATCAATAATGTTTGAAATTGAGTGAATAAATTGAATAGTTATAATCTTTTTGTGATTATAAATTTTGAAATTATGATTCTCAATCGCATAAGGTTACACTCTACGAGTCTTGTCGTTGAGAGTGCTTGAACGACAGTGAACCCCAACAGAACCTAAAATTTGTGTACGTCCAGGAAACCTCCGAAGGACGTCCGAGAAACGTATTTGGGCGTTTCCTGACGTACACATTCATTCACACACATTCATCGGACGTACACAAATTTGAGGTTCTATTGGGGAAGGGTGCGAAATTTTGCGCGAAATATTTTCGTGAACCACGTGAGAAATAAAAATTTTATGAATACGATGATAAAATACATGCTTGGGATTGAGGATTTTAATTTCATAGTGGTTCTGAAACATTATGGGATCGATGGAAAATTCTTACGATTGAAGGTTATAATTCAGAAAAGTTGGCTTCCTATATTTCAGAACCAATATGGAATGAGAATTTGCATTCACAGTGCGCAATCCCATGCATGTATTTTATTATCACATATTTGAAATTTGTAATTCTTACATATTTTATGAAAGAAGGATGCGAAAAATGTCATATGTTTCGTCTGTCCCCTGGTAGAAATTTTACAAATTTTTTCCCATGACTGATGAGGCGCTAGAGAGGAAAAACTGAGCACAAAAAACTAGCGAGGTACTGGTCAATTACTGATAAGTTGAATCCAACTAGCGTTGGTTGGTCAAAACCAGTGAGCTACTTATTAGTATGTAATAAGTTGAACTAATTGATAATGTGGAGTAAAACCATCCCTAATAATTATGCAAGTGCTTACTAAAATATATATAAAATGGAGAAGAATGAACTTTTCAATTCTAAAATGAATAAAATATTGTTCACACTTGATATCGGAAATGTCAGTACCCATGCAGCACGTATTTCATAAAGATTTTTAAACAGCTGAACAGGTTTTTCCATTAATTTTTACATATAATTACAGGTGATATAAATGAGGAAGAAAATGTAACAAATCTGTTTGTATTTTAGAATTGAAGTATAGTTTACGGATATGAGGTTGACTTCTTTGAATTGAAAAATAAAAATTAATTATTTTCGTAAAATGTGTGATCGTTAGTTCTTAATTAATATGTATTAAAGAAATCTATTATTCAGTGCAACATGAGATATTGAATCAGTCATAGCTGTTGTAATATGTGAAAAATCATAATTTGTTGATGCAGTGAGAATGAGTTTTATTCAAATACTTACATCAATATTTCTCAGAAAAAACTCAGAGATCAAATCATTTTTGTAGTAATATGAGTCATGAAGAACTCATTTAATCAAAACTCGTTGGATGGTTTTACTCTTGAAGAGTACTGTCAAAGTTGACATTTGCAAATTGGAGGAAAAAGTCTTATTTTCTGTCTTGAATTTGTTATTAGAGTAGTGACAAACTTGTAGGAAGAGTTTGAAGGTTGGGTGGAATCTATATTGATCAGGAAAGTCAAAACCGTATTGCAAAACTTGGAAAATCTGTTAACGTAGGTGACAATACTGAGGTATCGAGTCAGCTTTTCCTTACTACATGAAATCTAGGCAGGAGGAATGTATCAAAATTCAGTGACTTCAAGTTGGTGTTGAGTGAGAGAACGCAGAAATATTCATTGGATTTTATTGGTTACTATAAAAACGTCAACAAATAAGGAAAGGCTATGTAGGGCTCACTGTATCGTCTTTCATTATTTTTGTTTCAATAATGTTGTATCATGCTGCTACGAATGAATGTTATTATATTTGTGAAACAGGTTCAATACACTTGTTTCTTCAACTTATTAGTAAGAAAATACAAAAATGTCCACAATACAAAATTATTGAAACAAAAATAATGAAAGACGATACAGTGAGTCCTACATAGCCTTTCCTTATTTGTCAACATTTTTATAATAACCAATAAAATCCAATGAATATTTCTATCCTCTCTTACTTGACTCCAACTTGAATTCACTGAATTTTGATACATTTCTCCTGCCTAGATTTCATGTAGTAAGGAAAAGCTGACTTGATACCCCAGTATTGTCACCTACGTTAACAGATTTTCCAAGTTTTGCAATACGGTTTTGACTTTCCTGATCAATATGGATTCCACCCAACCTTCAAACTCTTCCTACAAGTTTGTCACTACTCTAATAACAAATTCAAGACAGAAAATAAGACTTTTTCCTCCAATTTGCAAATGTCAACTTTGACAGTACTCTTCAAGAGTAAAACCATCCAACGAGTTTTGATTAAATGAGTTCTTCATGACTCATATTACTACAAAAATGATTTGATCTCTGAGTTTTTTCTGAGAAATATTGATGTAAGTATTTGAATAAAACTCATTCTCACTGCATCAACAAATTATGATTTTTCACATATTACAACAGCTATGACTGATTCAATATCTCATGTTGCACTGAATAATAGATTTCTTTAATACATATTAATTAAGAACTAACGATCACACATTTTACGAAAATAATTAATTTTTATTTTTCAATTCAAAGAAGTCAACCTCATATCCGTAAACTATACTTCAATTCTAAAATACAAACAGATTTGTTACATTTTCTTCCTCATTTATATCACCTGTAATTATATGTAAAAATTAATGGAAAAACCTGTTCAGCTGTTTAAAAATCTTTATGAAATACGTGCTGCATGGGTACTGACATTTCCGATATCAAGTGTGAACAATATTTTATTCATTTTAGAATTGAAAAGTTCATTCTTCTCCATTTTATATATATTTTAGTAAGCACTTGCATAATTATTAGGGATGGTTTTACTCCACATTATCAATTAGTTCAACTTATTACATACTAATAAGTAGCTCACTGGTTTTGACCAACCAACGCTAGTTGGATTCAACTTATCAGTAATTGACCAGTACCTCGCTAGTTTTTTGTGCTCAGTTTTTCCTCTCTAGCGCCTCATCAGTCATGGGAAAAAATTTGTAAAATTTCTACCAGGGGACAGACGAAACATATGACATTTTTCGCATCCTTCTTTCATAAAATATGTAAGAATTACAAATTTCAAATATGTGATAATAAAATACATGCATGGGATTGCGCACTGTGAATGCAAATTCTCATTCCATATTGGTTCTGAAATATAGGAAGCCAACTTTTCTGAATTATAACCTTCAATCGTAAGAATTTTCCATCGATCCCATAATGTTTCAGAACCACTATGAAATTAAAATCCTCAATCCCAAGCATGTATTTTATCATCGTATTCATAAAATTTTTATTTCTCACGTGGTTCACGAAAATATTTCGCGCAAAATTTCGCACCCTTCCCCAATAGAACCTCAAATTTGTGTACGTCCGATGAATGTGTGTGAATGAATGTGTACGTCAGGAAACGCCCAAATACGTTTCTCGGACGTCCTTCGGAGGTTTCCTGGACGTACACAAATTTTAGGTTCTGTTGGGGTTCACTGTCGTTCAAGCACTCTCAACGACAAGACTCGTAGAGTGTAACCTTACGCGATTGAGAATCATAATTTCAAAATTTATAATCACAAAAAGATTATAATTATTCAATTTATTCACTCAAATTCAAACATTATTGATGGTTATGTTATTTTCTCAAATCTCTATCGATTTAGCCCAAGTTAATTTTTAATGTACTGATACTTGAAATTGTAATTCAATTCCACATGATTTGAAAATTAATGTAATAATACTTGAATATCATTTCATGTACCTTCAAGTTGAAATTTCATGTACACTGGTACATTAAGAGTGCATTAAAATTCAAGAAATTTTTAACAGTGTAGTTCATATCAGAAAGACATTTCCGTTAAAAATGCGACTTGATGAGGTTTTGATTTGGTCCGGCAGTGGCGATCTAACGAATCAAAACTGAACTGTTTAATCAAAATATCAGTGAACTACTTTAACGTTAAGTTGCTTTGAGATTCCTATCCATAAACGAGGCGTCTGTACTGGATAAATTGAGTAGAAAGAAATGGATAATCATTATACTTATAAAAATTTTGTAAATCACCATTTTTGCATAAAAGGATTCATTTTAACTGTGGATTTGATTTCAAACCGTATTCTCCGTCAGAAACTCTCACATTCAATAAATCATTCATTTTTCTCAACCGGTATACAACGTGATGATTTTCTTTCAGCCGATACCAACGAAATCGTTCAATAATATTTTTTCTCGGAATTTGGATTGTTTCGTTGAGATATTGGATCTGTAACAGCGTATAAGAGCAGACTTGTCGTTCAACATGTGAATTCAACATGTGAGTTTCAATTAAATTTCCGAACAGCTTCTCCAACCACATACAGTCTCATGCTATGAATCAACTTATTGTTCAGAATACGTTTTACAACTATCAACATTTCAGACAGTCATTTCATTCTCAGTCTAATCATTCTTCATTATATCACGATTGCTGCAAGGAACTGACATTTTTCAAGCTTGTGCATTCTGTTTGTTTCTGACAATCACAAATGCTGTCAGGAACTGCTTCTTTTTCAATCTGCACTCATTTTCCTTGGCAGCCGTACTCGCAGAAACACTCAGATACTCACTGATACTGTTCGAAATCTTGAGCGTCTTCAACAGCAGTTTTCAGCAGGGTGAATTCACAATGTTCTAAATGCTGAAGTAAGTTCGGAAAAAATTTTCATTTTATTTTAATTTCATTTTTCTCGGAGAATTGAATGTTATATTTTGAAACCAATTCATTCCTAAAATGCGGAACTGAACCTAAAACATTCAGTGTTCGAATTGCGGAAGTATGATGAAATAATTTGTTTCATAAAAACTAGAATTTGTCTTAAGTAAGTCGATAAATGAAATATGGAAAGTCATTGTTTGCGTTCATTCGGCAATTATGCATGTAATTAATGTTTAGGTTTATTTCTGAAATTAACGAGACAAAAATAGATAGTAGATCGGAAGTAGTCATAAAGAGAATCTTTTTTTTTAGGTTTGTTCAGTTTTTTTGACTCACTGAATTCAGATTAAAGAGTACTCTTGAAGTCGAAATTTGGAAATTTTAGAAACAGGTCTTATTTTCTGACTTTAATTCGTTGTTAGGGTCATATACCTGTGTGAACCTGTATGTAATTAATATGAACTGAAAAAAAAAAATTAGTTTTTTAGGCACATGCATTTCTGATGAACAAGCCTAATGTGATATTGTCATATTTGGCACATTTCCTATTAAAGCAAGTGATGTTTTAGAGGGATTTTTGATAACATTTTTATGTTATTTTGTTTTCAACATAAAATATCCAAAGGAAATAAAAGCCACCATGGAATTCATACATCGGTATAAGCGGTTTATATTATATTTTGAATCTTTATTCAAATGTATTTTATTTTAGAAGACTGACATGATTTTTATTTTTCAGTGTTTTTGTAAAAATCAATCCGAAGAACGAACAAAAAAACAAGGCAGGCAATAGAATTAAATATCTGCCTATTAATAGCAAAGTTCGCAAGCTTTTAGATGCCTTAGCCAAGTTTGTGGCAGAAAAATCAAAATGGAGCGTATAAATTCCAAATCCGTTAGTGTCGATCCCTCCGTCCCAATTTTCGTTAGGTTGTTTTCTTTTTCACTTCAAATTTGATATTTTTGTGACGTGCAATTGCAAAATATAAGGTTTTTATCAGTATTTATTTCATGTGATATAATTGATATTTATTTTAAAGATAGTTACGTATGTACGATATCAATAATTTTATACCCCAGATAACATGTAGGCTTGTCATAACCCTGTCACACTTGTCATTCGATTGTTTTTGGCTTGTTATTGACAACCTTGTCAGTGTAAGGTTGCTACAGCCCTGCTGCAAGGGTTTTGTAAGCTTGTACCCTTGTCGTGTGTCAACTAGGAGGCTTATATCAACCTTGTCACAAGCTTGCCTGACAACATTGCAGCAAGGTTAAATTGCTATCCGGGACGTATTTTTTATGCCATCTTTATCGAAGTTGATTTACTTTTAGAGATATATTCTATATATTCGAAATGTCACAGTATGCTATGGAAGCAGAAGTATCTCCTTTATTTGCCTTATTCAATTGATTATAAAATTTATTACTAATTTGTCTGATTTAATTAATATTGTTCCTACATATCATCTATATATGTGAGATATTAATTATCCAAGATTACGTTTCACTTTTGAAACATACGTTTTATGTGCTTGAAATTCCACAGTATGAGATTAATCTTCAGTAATTTGTCTAATGCGGCGCAGAGCTCGAATTTCAGAAAATAGTTTTTTTTTTAATCTCGGAATTTGAAATTTGAACTATGTAACGCGATAGATAAATCACTCAAGATTAATTTTTGAAAATTCCAGACCTTTTCATGAATTCAATTCAGAGTAATCTTATTAAGAAAATATTTACTTCATTGGTACAGTGATATTCCCTTAACTTGGTGATTGTTGTTTCTGCAATTTCGTAATTCATATACAGAAACGCACAAAAACCGATTCAAAATTCAATTTACACATCTTAAAATTGAAAAAAACATTTCTTACAGTTCAACGAAATGTTGCTCACAATCACGAGAGAATATCTCACAATTCAGAAGAATATTTCTTACAATTCAAACAAATATTTTTGATAATTCAAAATAATGTTTCCTATAATTCAGAAAAATATACTTGAAAATTCAGAAACATGAATCTCGTATTTATTGAAAATATGTTTCATATCTCAAACATATGGCTCTGAAAATTCAGAAACAAATATCTTAAAATTCAGACTAAAAATGATGTAAAAAATTACAGTCACTTTTCTCTGAATTTTCAGTCAGAATTTTTTTACAGTGGCACTCATCAACAGCCTGTATTTATAATTATTAATGAATGTTTCTTTTGGAAAATTGTCTGTTTCATTGAAATTCTTTGTAATTTTTGTTTGATATATTGAATCATTGAAATTTAATGATGATTTATTACGAATAGTGATATACAAATACTTTTACTTTTTCCTCTGATGTTCTAGCCACAGACACCCTGTGTCCATTGGAATGGACATATCAGTAATTTTTAATCTACGTCACTAAAAATTCAGAGTTCATATTAGGAGCTATAGAAACTATGGCCTGTTGAAAAAAAATTTTTATCATCATCAGAATTAAGCCAGGTCAGAAAGGGTTAACAGGGATGGTACTAGTTCTTATTTGTATTGTAGTACTTGGATTCTACCTCACAAAAGGGAACATAAATACGTTACATATTTCATACTTACTAGCTTGATCGAATCCTAACAACATTTTCCTAAAAATCCGAACTCTCCTTTCCCAGAGAGCGAGTTGTTCGTTCTCTGTATTATCGTGGCTTTCTGGTGAATCATTTTGGTTTTGTGTTTGAAAATTATCAACTTTGTGGTTTGGAGGTTCTGAAAAGATATTCCCTCTGTTCCCGAAGTTGCTCCCACCAAGTTTTTCAACTCGTTTTTCTGCATCGGAGAGCAACGAAACCAGATGAGTTCCCAATGATTGAGGAGTTTTAACTGAACAGAATAAAATGGAATTCAATATTTTATACAAAGTATACAAATTGTACTGAAAAATACAGCGGGTAAAATCAGTGACGTGAAATAGAGTTCAATTCAAATGGGATCGAATTGGATCAACACCAAATGGGACTATTTCCATACCAGGGCTGGCCTTAGGCCACGCGTGAGCCGAATTCCGATATTTTTGCGGGGCCTTTGAGTATAGACAAAGTGTTGACAGAAAAGCAGAAGGAAACCTAATATTTTCAAATTAGATATGGAAAATCAATAGTTACCCGAGTGGATAAATTTTCAAAATTATTAGGAGTTGGATTTAATGCGTAGCGTTTTTCTAATTAAAAAAAAAAATTATTTATTTCGAATGAAATCCAAATCGAAATCACGAGCTTTAAAACGTGCAAGCCACTTCCGACACGTTTGCTCAGCTACCTCATGTTCACCATACACTTCCACTAAAATCCGATGGGCTTCAGTAGCACTTTTATTCATATTGAAGTAATGAAGTACACTCCCCGCAAAAACATTTTATTCGGTATAAATTTTGATATGTTCAATATATTAGGTCGGTAAGAAAGTCTTGCAACACACAAAAAAAGTAAGAAAAAAAGTTTTTATTATTTTCATAATATAATATTATTAAGTGATGTACGCTCCCTCTGCATCTACAACTTGCGCTTAACGCTCTGGTAAACTTTGCACGCGCTCCGTCCAAAATTGTTTTGGTCGTGAGTTAAAAAAGTCGTTCAGCGCATTTTCGAGATTGGCGAGATCATCAAATTCCTTATCGTGTTAGGCTTTGCCTCTATCGTTAACAGCTGATTTCCTGCCGGACCTGGGTTTGTCTTCAAAAGATGTATCGCCTAAACGGAAACGTTGATACCAACGAGATACAGTTGAATGATGCACAACGCCTGACTTGAACACGCTGCAGATATTAACGGCTGCAGCTCTTGCGGAATGCTCTTTTAAAAATTCGTAATAAGCGATTGCTCGAAGTGCACTTTGTTCCACTTTTGCTCGTACTGACTGCGCGGAACAACTGACTGGTTTATAAACACTGCGGTATGGGAGGCTCCAGACTAATCTCGCATAGACGACTCTCGAATGTTATCGAACTTTGTTATTAGAAAAAATAGATTAATTGAAAAAAAGTGTCGCAAGATTTTCTTACCAACCTAATATTATACAGTGTTGTTATTTACGGTTCAAAGAAATGTTATCTGAAACAAATGACGTCCAATAATAGCTGTTTACTGTAGATAACAACGGAATACTTTACTACCTACGCCAACATTTGCAAAACGCTACGAATTAATTCCAACACCTAATATAATATATAATATTAATATATATAATTTATGCAAAAATTATGTACAAACTGTATTGGATCATATAAAACGTATGTTTAATTTTGAAACTTTTTCCACTCGGACTGTTCAGCGCACGGCCTGATTCGGAGGAATCAGTCCAATCGGCTTGAAGCCCACTCCGTTCATACCATGATTTGAATTAACCTTCTTAAGAATTTCTCGGTGTCGTTTTCACTTTGTAATTTTCAAAGTGTACTTACATTTATTTCCTTCTTGAGCTCCAGAAGCTACCAACATTTTCGCGATCGGCTTATTGTTACTGAGCACGGCGACGTCCAGAGGTGACAAGCCGTCACTGTTAACCCTTTTGAACAATCACAAAGAGTTTTTATGTAAATTTGGTTCATAAAAAGTACAGGGTTCTAAATTTTTGAACTAGTTCAGAATTATATTCTCACCTATTCACGTCCACATCCGTTGATTCTAGAATGGTTTTTGCTCTATCCAGATGGCCATGTTCTACAGCGGAAAATAGAGCTGTGAAACATAGAGAACGTTTTTCTTCTATTATCGAATTCTGATTATGATGTTCCATATTTTTTTTTGTATTGCGTACATTTTCAATTTTGATTAATGACCTTCCCGGAATGCCTGGTAAAACCTATCAAAGACTGACAGATTTCGAGATAAGCTGAATGAATTGTCCGAACTACAATACCTTCCCGTTATGGGAGTACCCGTCATAAGCGTCGGAAGAATTCATTAATTCAAAGCTAGACAAATAAGAATCTATTGAGGATGGAACAAAGCATACTGAATCAGGATGAGATTAGAATTGAGATTTTAGAAATCAGTTCGAGCATAATTCCATGCCATTTTTACATATTGATATCCGTATAAACCGCTCTTGAATTCATTTTTCCTAACTGTGTGAAATTCCTACCTAAATAGCACTCGGAGAGTTTTAGAATGTTCTAAGAACGTCTGAACATGTTGAAAACATCTTGAGAACGTTTTGAAAACGACCAAGGAGCCATGTGCTGTGAGGGTATGACTTCTGAAAAACATTCAACGAATTTATAAATTTTTCTTGAATGTTCCACATAAATTTGCATTTGTGTCGAGAGGAAAATATCTTTAGATTACTTCCATTTGTCAAAACTGTGTTTTCCTTGAATATTTCTTCAATTCTGGAAATGTTTTTATGAAAAGCTTTGAGGAATTCACGAGAAATCAACCGACGCTTATAATGAGACTTTCAAAACCCATCTTTACGCAAAGGAGTGGGGACCTTTACTTTCTCCTACTTTTTTCCCCTACAGCCCTTAGGCTTCTCAACGAGGAGGTACTGTAGTCCAGGTAAGGTCATGGGATCATTAAGTTTTTTATCAGGTTCGGCCTAGCATTTTCAAGAGAAATATTATTCGAAGAACATTTTTTAAGGCATCCGGAATAACTTTGTTGATACAAGATTGTATCTAAAAAATACAGAAATTCTGGATATTTGACAAAAGAAAAAGCTTCCCCCGACTTTCACCCAGTTGCATGAGTGGCGAAGCATTCAAAAGATTTTGAAACGTAGAGAATTGTACCGCTAGAGATTTTTTAAATAACAAGGTTGCCAACTTATACTCACATAGCAGTATACAATATTTCAGTAATATTCTCAGAATATCACAAATACGAGGTGTGTTCAAAAAGTAAGGTGACTTTGTATTTTGAAGAAAAAATATTTATTTATTTATCAATATTTATGTTGTCCCCTTTAAAGTAATCCCCCTCAGATACAATACACTCATGCCAACGGCTTTTCCAATCCTCAAAGCACTTCTCATAAGCACTTTTCGGTATAGCCTTGAGCTCTTCCAGCGATGCAGTCTTTATCTCTTCAATCGTTGCAAATCTCCGTCCTTTCATAGGTCTCTTTAGTTTTGGGAACAAGAAAAAGTCACATGGGGCCAAATCCGGTGAATATGGTGGCTGAGGCATGATTGTGGTGTTGTTTTTGGCCAAAAAATCTCTCACAAGCAAAGATGAGTGAGCAGGGGCATTATCGTGATGCAAAAGCCATGAATTATTTTTCCACAATTCTGGACGTTTTCTTCGTATTGCTTCTCGCAAACGGCGCATAACTTCAAGATAATACTGTTTATTGACCGTACGACCATATGGTAAGAACTCCTGATGCACCACGCCATGGTAATCGAAGAAAACAGTGAGCAAAACTTTGACATTTGATCGAACTTGGCGTGCTTATTCCGGTCTTGGCTCATCTGGGGTCTTCCATTGGGACGATTGGACTTTGGTTTCGACATCATAACCATATACCCATGATTCGTCACCAGTTATGACCCTTTTGAGTAAATCTGGGTCGTCGTTGACGTCATTCAACAGTTCTTGAGCGATGCTCATGCGACGGTTCTTTTGGTCAAAATTTAGCAATTTCGGAACAAACTTCGCTGACACACGTCTCATGCCCAAAACGTTAGAAAAAATTTCATGGCACGAGCCAAGCGATAAACCAACATCCTCAGCAACTTCTCTGATAGTGATTCGACGATTTTCCAAAACAATTTTCTTCACTGCTTGAACGTTTTCATCAGTTGTTGACGTGCTTGGGCGTCCAGAGCGAGGCTCGTCATTGGCATCTTCCCGGCCATCTTGGAAGAGTTTGTACCACTTGTAAACATTTTTTTTACTCAGAACAGTTTCACCGTATGCTACTGTCAACATTTTAAGTGTTTCGGAGCACTTTATTTTATTTTTTACACAAAATTTGATGCAAATCCTTTGATCCATATTTTTCGATAGCAAGAAATCGCCGAGCACGCAAAACACTTATAACCTTTACGCCTCTCACAACGAAACAAAAAATGCTATACACTTGAAACTTGGTACAGATGTTCGGGAAGAGTGTGCCAACATAACAAAACAAGAAAATCGATAATCGAAAGTACGTTGTCCGCGAAATTTGAAAAGTCACCTTACTTTTTGAACACACCTCGTATCTCGTTCGGAACATTGTATGTGAAATATTTTCACGAGATTCCATAGACATTGCGAATACAATATTTTATTACAAAGATTTTTAGAATCTTCCAATTGGAATATTGCACGTATGATATCCTGCAATGTTTTGAGGATCTATGATGGGGGATATTTCAAGCTCGTTGCTAATAAAAAAAACTCTGCCAATTGGCACACAGCTTCTTCGTTCCAAATCAACCAATTATGATGAAACTCATACTATATCAAGTTAAGACCCGACCATAAGTTTCGGCCTGATCCTTACAAACTACAGATACAGGGCAAGCACGCGATTTTGAAAATATTGTCTAACAGTGCAGATTGCTGAAGACTCTTATTTCACACTTCTCGATAGATTGCGATGAAACTTATATGGGACCACGGTGGGATTATGATTGAACCTTGGTATAAATTTCATTGCAATCGGATAACAGGAAGCGAAAACATGCCCGGTCCCAAAATCACAATTTGACTGGAAATATTAGATTGAATGAGTCTACTTCGATATTTTCTTGAGTCAAGGAAACTTTTTTTTATAGGGAAACATTTACTGAGTTTGAAGTGTGATATTGAGAAAAATGTCCCACCTTAAGAGGATACGATCGCATAGGTGGCTCCATCTGGTGGCATTTTTTTCCGACCAAAATACTTGAAGTCTGAAATTTCCAGGGATGAATCTTTAAAGGTTCATCTGCAAAAAATATTTTTTGCTTTTTGTCGGAATTCAAAATTCCGGCTCTATACGGACCTAGATAAATGCGATCGTTTTCTCTTAAGTGATTTTCTTCTTCTTGGAGCTTCTTAAGATAAGGGAAAAAAAATATTCTTAGAACAAGGAAATATGTGTTCAGGATTTGATGTGGTTTGATTTGCGAGAATGTGTGTGTCCATATTTTGTACAAGTTTATATATCGGTGTGCTTAGATCCGGGTTCATCGATCGCCATATCACCTGATTATCGTCGGGTAACATCGTTACTTTTCGCAATTGCGAGAACTATTTCAAATTTCACCAGTTCACGCGTGACCTCTTCGTAGAGCACAGGTGTACTCTGGAGTGCTCTGTAACTCAGCTATCAATACATCCTTTGTTCGTAAAAAATTGCTTCCTAAATTTCCACTGTAAAAAATTGCTTCCTAAATTTCATAGAAATGTATGTGAAGCAATTAACATATACATTTTGTATTGAATTTTCAAAACTTCTTAGGGCTTTTCATATGAAATTTTATGATATCTCATACAGAATTATGATTTTTCATGCATTTTTATATGAATTTTCACACATTTTGCATTAAATTTCATGAATTCATGATTGAACTTGATTTCAATTACAAGTTTCAGAATTTTCATATACATCTGATATCGGAAATTTCAGAATATTTTTTACAGTGTAGCGAGAGTCCCACTGAGATCTCGCGACTATCATTTGACGTTCTTTGTTCCCTGCAGGGATACTTTTTATACTAATTTATAAACTAAACCAAACTTATCTGTGCTCCGGGAGTGGTTGCGTGTGGCTCACGTATATGTGCGAATGTGTGAGTCAGATTCCTGCTGAATCTTCGAATCGCGTTCTGATTTGTACAATATAAAGAATTAAGATCCACTTTTGAGTTATTTTCACCTTCGTGAATTAATTTAAGCTTTACTTTAGCATATTTTGCTTTCAGGTTAAGGTGCATTGTGAGTGTGAACTCTAATTATATGAGTGTGCGCGCTGCAGTTGAGCGCAAGAGTGTATGTGAAGTTTTTCACTTGTGTTACATGCAGTTCGCACGTGTGTCAGTGCCTGCATGTTTATATTGTCAAAACTATTGTTGTAAATAATTTCCGACTGTTACATGAGGTTTTCTTTTGATAGGCGGCTGCCGCACGGTCTAATTCGGGACTAAAGTTCGAAACCATTAAAGTTTATTTTATAGTTTAACTGGTCTCGTTCATTGTTTTCTCCCTTGCAGCACTCTCTCTTTTTCGCTCAACTTTTTCCACTTCATCCATATCACTCATAGATTGGGAGGAGCTTAAGCTACTTTGGGTTTATTCTTTCTTTTTTTCTATGCCCTCGCGTCTAATATGTTCTTAGGAATAAGCCACCTTTTCTCTCAGTATACTGTTTCCTTCACCTCCATCTTATGGAGAAAATAAAATTCACTGGCACAGAGAAATATAATTTTGCTGTTTGACTTTTCGCTGGAATAACGAATCTTTTGCTAATGTAGCAACCCGGGAAAAAATGATCAGATCTGACCAGATCTAAATTTTGGTCAGATCTATTAAGATCTATTAAGATCTGAAAAACTGCGATTTTGGCTTGTGTTTGTCACAATATATGTGCAAAATCGAATTCATATACAGACAGATATCACAAAATTTCTGACAATTGAACCACCAATTGCTTATTAGGATTTAATCTAATATTCAATTCAGATCTAACGAGATCTACTCAGATCTAACCAGATGTGCCAGGATCTGATCTTTTGAACCAGATCTGACCAAAAATCAGATCTACTCAGATCTATTCAGATCTGGATAGATCTAATGATTTTTTCCTGGGAACTAATTTGCCAAGTCAGCTAATTATTCAGCCGTAGCTGAGAATTATTTGTTGATACAGTGAAATTTTCAATATTATATGTAGACTCAGGAACAAATACCCTAGTGAAAATGGTTCATATAAAATCATATATGGTCATACATGCATTAGGGTTTGATGTATGAATACATGTAATTCAGATTTGATTCACATTTAATGCATATATGGCGTATATGCACTATATATTCGTCGCATATCTATTGAACATGGATTACATGTGGATTATATGGTAGTATGCAAGAAGCCCGACTGGCAATAAGACCGACTGCTTGTCGTTGACTGAAAACTGGTGATTTCTGGTAAAATCACTAAATATTCCTAGTAATCAACCAATAATAGTGAAGTCGGGCTTATTACCGGTCAGGCTTCTTGCATACTACTGATTATATAGAGTCATATATGACCGTATATGGTTTATATGTGGTCTCATATGGATGATTTTTACTCAGGCTCAGCTGGAGGAGTTGACATATTTTGCTGCAATCGTTCAAAAACCAGATCATCAATTTGTGAGGCTGTTTGCGTTTACAATAAAATTATTAGGTGTTGGAACTAATTCGTAGTGTTATAAAAAAGCTGACGTAGGTGGTACAATATTCCGTTATTGCCTACAATAATCTATTCACCGTGAAACAGCTATTATTAGACGTCATTTGTTTCACATAACCTTTTTTTGAATCGTAATAACTTCATAATATATTGAACATGTCAAAATTTATACCGGATAAAGTGTATCTGCTGGGAGTCTTACTCCATTACTTCAATATGAAAAGAAGTGCTGCTGAAGCCCATCGTATTTCAGTGGAAGTATATGGTGAACATGGTCTAGCTGAGCGAACGTGTCGAAAATGGTTTGCACGTTTCAAAGCTGGTGATTCCGACTTAGATGATAAGGAGTGACCTGGCCAGCCAAAAGAATTTGAAGATACTGATTTGGAGACGTTGCTCAATGAGGACTCATGTCAAACCCTTCAAGAATTGTCGACATCATTGGGAGTTGACTTATCAACGGGAGCAAAACACCTGAAAAGTTTGGGCATGATCCAGGAGGAAGGACGTTGGATCCCATATGAATTGAAACCAAGGGACATTAAGAGGCGGTTTTGACGTGTCAACGGCTGCTTCAACGGTAGAAAAGAAATTAAAAGGTTTCTTGCATAGAATTGTCACTGGCGATGAGAAATGGATCCATTACAACAATCCGAAGCGCAGAAAGTAGTGGATTAAGCCCGACCAACTATCACAATCAGTGGCGAAGCCAAATATCCATGAGTCTAAGCTCTGTATTGGGTAGGATCAGATGGGTGTGATTTATTATGAACTGTTGAAATCGAATGAAACCATAACTGGGGATCCGTACCGACTACAATTATTGATGCGCTCAAACCGTGCATTCGAAGAAAAACGACCGGAATACTCCAAGCGACACGACAAAGTCATTTTGCTGCACGACAATGCTCGTCCGCACGTCGCGAAACCGGTGAAAACATATCTCGAAACACTTAAATGGGAAGTTCTACCCCACCCGCCGTATTCTCCAGATATTGCGCCATCCGATTACCATTTGTTCCGTTCGATGGCTCATAGCTTGTCTGAGCAAAAATTCAATTCTTACGAAGATTGCCGAAAATGGGTCGATTCGTAGATTGCATCCAAAGATGATGCGTTCTTCCGACACGGTATTCATTCCTTGTCCGAAAGATGGTCGAAAGTAGTCGAAAGCGATAGACAATCCTTTGATTAATGTATTCTTTGATTTTCATCCGAAATAAATCATTGTTTTCATTCAAAAAACGCTACGAATTGATTCCAATCCTAATATATGTGATGATACGTTTCGTTTACGTATACAAAACCAGAGAGCTTCATCCCCTGACCGCTTCGCTTCGTTCAGCAGTCCGAGCCCCTTCAAAATCCGCTTCGCTCATTTTGAAAACATCAAGGCCCACATATGCTCGCTTCGCTCGCATTTTAAACAATTCAGATAGCCGGGGATGTATGGAAAAGCCCTCATCGATTTTTCACTCAACTGAAAAAATTTGTAGATGTAATATTCAGAAAGCCTGAAACTAATTGCTTACCATTCTTTATACCATCTTCAAATGAACTGTAGAATTCGGACAACTGTCCTGGTAAAAATGAAGCATGGAAGCGCGACGAGAGCGTAAGCTAGGATCCATGCAGGCCTAACGTAGAGTCATCTAGGCGTGATCTAGGAATGAATTGGAACATTTTCAAGCTTCGTTTGTTTCAATAACTACTCCTTTCACTTTTGAATTCTCATTAGTGTGCAGTTGTCACAATGTCAGCAAGCTTTTGAGGAGTGTTCAGATGCAAAAAAGCTTACACGGGAAGATCCAAATTCTTGTTTTTTTTCAAACATTTGATCCCAGAATTGGATTCAGCACTCTCGACAAACCCTAGAACCCATGTTCCATGTGAATCTGACGACAACCCACATCGCACAAATGTCTCGTTAATATCACCAGGATATTCTGACAATATTACAATATCTCCAGAATGTTGCAGAATATATATGCAGAATAAGATTCATTTTTGGCAATCTTCATAAGAATTGAATTTTTGCTCAGACAAGCTATGAGCCATCGAACGGAACAAATAGTAATCGGATGGCGCAATATCTGGAGAATACGGCGGGTAGGGTAGAACTTCCCATTTAAGTGTTTCGAGATATGTTTTCACCGGTTTCGCGACGTGCGGACGAGCATTGTCGTGCAGCAAAATGACTTTGTCGTGTCGTTTGGAGTATTCCGGTCGTTTTTCTTCGAATGCACGGTTTGAGCGCATCAATAATTGTAGTCGGTACGGATCCCCAGTTATGGTTTCATTCGGTTTCAACAGTTCATAATAAATCACACCCATCTGATCCTACCAAATACAGGGCTTAGACTCATGGATATTTGGCTTCGCCACTGATTGTGATAGTTGGTCGGGCTTAATCCACTACTTTCTGCGCTTCGGATTGTTGTAATGGATCCATTTCTCATCGCCAGTGACAATTCTATGCAAGAAACCTTTTAATTTCTTTTCTACCGTTGAAGCAGCCGTTGACACGTCAAAAAACGCCTCTTAATGTCCCTTGGTTTCAATTCATATGGGATCCAACGTCCTTCCTTCTGGATCATTCCTGGTAAAAAAAATCTCTCTGAAAATTCCACGTTTCAGAGAAATTTAGAGAGATCCAGAGAGATTTGGGGAGATTCAGAGCAATTCATCGTGATTCAGGGAAATTCAGAAGGATTCAGGAACGGGTAAATTAGGAAAAATTGTGCGTTGAACTTTTCAGAAGGATTCAGAGAAAGATACATTGAGAAAAATTTTTTGTGCGAGATTTCAGAGGCATTCAGGGAGTTTTAGAGAAACTCAGAGGAACGGAAATTAGGAAAAATTTAGCATGGAACTTCACGGAAGGATTCAAAGAAATTCAGAGAAATTCAGGGAGAAATAAATTGAGGGGAATTCTTGGTTCAAGATTGCAGAGGCATTCAGAGAGTTTTAGACTTTTTTAGGAAAGATTTAGGGAAATTCAGAGAGATTTAGAAGAATTGAGAGAAATTCAGAGAGAAATAAATGGAGTGAAACTTTTGGTTCAAGAATTCGGAGGTATTCAGGGAGTTTTAGGGAAAATCAGAAACCCGAAACTCAGCAAAAATTGAGTATGGAACTCTACAGAAGGATTCAGACAAATTCAGAGTCAGTTTTGAATTCTCAATATTTGAAATCCGGAGAGATTCAAAGAGATTCAGAGGAACTCAGACTGTTTCAGATGAATTCAGCATGAGCTTTGAATTGTTCATAAATGAAATTCTGGAGAATTCGGAAAGATTTAGAAAGATCTTGAAGAATTTATAGATTTCCATAGAAAAATTAAGAGAGATTCGAAGGAAGTTGGAGAGATTCAGGATGTATGACTATCTGACAGGTCTCCAACTTTCACTGAATTTCTCTAAAATTGCTCTGGATCTCTCTGAAAAATGTCCCAAAATATAGACAGATTCAGAGAGATTTTTTTTACCAGGGATGCCCAAACTTTTCAGGCGTTTTCCTACCGTTGATAAGTCAACTCCCAATGATGTCGACATTTCTTGAAGGGTTTGACATTAGTCCTCATTGAGCAACGTCTCCAAATCAGTATCTTCACATTTTTTGGCTGGCCAGGTCACTCTTTATCATCCAAGTCGGAATCACCAGCCAGGGCCGGCGCCAGGGAATCCGCCGCCCCGGGCGAGAGCAAGTCCCACCGCCCCTGCATCGGGGAGTACTTGACTGACCAAAAAAAAAGGTCCCTAACATACGTCGCACCGTCGTGTTGAAATGAAATTCTGAAGATGCTATGAATATCGGTTGTGGTAAGTTAGTTTGAATACCAACGAAAAAATGGACAGAACGAAAGTAATCGTGATATAAAAAAATGCTCGTAGTTTTCTTAAGAATATCAAAATTTGGAATTCACTCGTTAACTTTCCCCTCATGTGGCGGATGATCGCTTTGAAATAATGATTATAATTCTTGTGAAATTTAATTTTGATACTTCGTGCGATTTTCAATTGGTACTCATTGGAAATAATAAGGATGATGACAGTAAATTTCTCAGCCACCCAAAGCATTTTTTTTCGAGAACACGAATGGAATCGTCTCAAAAATTTTTTGAACTAATCAATTCATAAGAAGTTCTAAAAACGTTCTGTTTTGACCATTAAACGGTAGGGTGGGCCGGAAAACCAAAATTTTTGAAATCCGGAACGTAATAGTGCGGAAAAGACGGTCTGGAGGAACACAAATCGAATGAAAAAAAAAGGTCATTCAAATCGGTCAACATTTGACCCTCGCGCATCGAGCTTAAAGTTTTTCAGTTTTTACAATTTTTGGCGAATGCAATATATTTTCTCGAAAAAGTTTATATTTCATTATTCAGTATCAGAAAATGATTGTCAAGCATACAAACATAGTTAATAGTGTTGGATTAATGTATAAATATATAAATAAATATATATGTATATATACATACATACATACATACATACATACATACATACATACATATACGCAATATAGAAGTTTTGCGTGTGCACCGTATGCGTAAGTTCTCGTATTCGTTGTGGGCACGCTGATCAGAAGTGTACTGCTCAGATATTCGGATCGACTGCTTACCTCACTCACGTGACGCAAACGGCACAGAAATATACGAGCACAGCAGAGGCGTTGCATTTTTTTCCAGCAAGTACTTCATTTGTTTTAGCAAGCGGTCATACTGGCGGTTGCTGATTTTCTTTCGTAGAAATCCAGAAATTACTACCTCAACAACTTTCCCTGTTGAAAACACCGATTGGAATGGATGGATTTGGATAGGACTTGGATCCGAATTGAAACATCTTTTATACAAGTATACCCGATTTTGTCCGGTAGTGAGAGAGATTATCCACGAGCATCCAATTTCGTCCGTTCCAAGAGCACTTCTATCAGTTTCAATCCAAAGTTGGGAAATTACTGGAGGTCAGCAATCCACTTGCATCCTTTCCTAATCCAGGAGCATTTGCTGATCCATCTCTGTCCATCCAGTGGATGAGAAGATGATCCAAAATGATCTGAGTTACAACATTAGTGTGTTTATGTCCAGGGGTCGGATTGAATTTCTATCCAAACGAATCTCATTGCGTACAGAAGTATTTATTTGATTTTGAATACGTTTCCATCTATGAGGAGGAATGAAAATACAATCCTACTGAATCCGAAATCATACCTTTGTCCAACATCATCCGTGGAACGTATAAATTCTCAATCATAATCAATGATGATTTTTTCAAAAAACCACGCCCGTGTGCGCGATGCAATTTCATCCAGATTTTCGGATAGGGATTGAATCCAAATGTATTCTATCAATTAACGGTATCCGTTACTATTGGAAAAGAGTATGGAATTTCAATCCACCTGAATCCAAATTCATACCGTTGAGAAATCAAGGTCCTGAATCCAAATTCATACCGTTGAGAAATCAAGGTCCTGAATCCAAATTCATACCGTTGAGAAATCAAGGTCCTGAATCCATTTTCATCCGTCAGTAGGCATAGGGATCCAATCCGATTGAATCCGAACCCACACCACTGTCCAATTTTATCCTTGGAACGTATGAATTCTCAATCAGAATCAATTATGATTTTTCCAGAAAATTGCGCCCGTGTGCGCGATGCAATTTCATCCGGATTTTCGGGTAGGGATTGAATCCAAATGTATTCTATGAAGTAGCGGTGTCCGTTACCATTGGAAAAGCGTATGAAATTCCTATCCACCTGAATCCAAATTCATAACGTTGAGAAATTAAGGTCCTGAATCCATTTTCATCCGTCGGGAGGCATAGGGATCCAATCCGATTGAATAGATACTGTTTCAAAGACCCATATCAAACCCCATGAAATTGATTAAGCTGAACTGAAACCCATAAAATCCGCTCATGTGGTTCCATGGGAATTTGATAACAGGGATGTTATTTATGATATAATAATCAGTTTATTCCATATAGCAGAAGAGTTCCCAAGACACTCCCATGCCAACATGCATTCAATGTGCATAATCCAATTCGATTATAAACTATTAATGAATCACCAATGTCAGAGAAAATTTATAACATGATTTCGAAAACAATTCTTAAGGCATCCAAAAACACTCATTTTCGATCCATAAAATTCATATCCCACTTTCTTATACTATCATAAAGACAACTGTTCAAAAATTTTTTGAAACGCCCTCTCTTATGAATTCAAATTGATCATTCGGTATATCCGAGTCAAAAGGCATATGGGAATTTTTATCCTAAGATATCTTCAAGATATGGATTGGTACGTGCAATGAGTATCACGACTTTCCATCAATACATGAAATCAAAAGATATAAGACGTGACACCAATCCCGCTCTCTGGAAATTTGAGAATGCTGTGGATTTAAAGTAAATTTGAACAAGAACTAATTGTTTTCCCAAAATCTGATAGTTTTATTCAATTTCTCAGTTTACAATCATTATGAGAAAATATGGTCTCTAATGAGGTGGATTTTTTAACAAGTGATACCTTCATAAGTATAATTTTTTTATCGATTGATACATGGACGCTTATTCACACAAGTTCATTATTGGATTCCACAGTTATTGGGTATATTTGTTATATAAATACAATTACCAACATCAATACGCAACATTTTTTTGTAAATGTCTTCTATAGGTACAGTGATAATTTCATCGCACGGCTGCATTTTATTGATATGTTCTACATGGAATTCATTATTTTCAATTATTTTATATAATGCTATCTTGATAAGTACATGATTTCCGTCATGAATGAAGGTTTGAATTTCACCAACTCTTTGAGATTTCAGCATGATCATCCTATCATTGGTTTCATGAGATCGAGTATACAGTGCGCTATGAAACACAGTATTTCTGTAAATGCAGCGGTCATAAATATTACCGTTTTTAGTGATATTTGGATTTCCTAAAAATACTACTTCTGTGTCAGCTTCGACTCTTACATGTCTGGTACAGTGAGAATGAGAAAACAGTATATATATATATATATTTTTTACATTCACGAGAATCAACAATATTATCAAAAGTCAATTGATATGCTATTTTTGCTACCATTCGTTTAGCAATCTGATCATACAGACCTTTTGGACCAGTCACTTGTTTCTTAAGATAAAAAATTCCATTTTCAAATGGGAATGCAGATGTTGCCCAAATAGGGCCACACATGCGAACGCTTTGTACCAAATGAAGCAAACAGTGCACATTAAAATTCATTTTCTCTATACCATACAACATTTCAAACTGTGCTACAAATTCTATCATATTACGTTTACATTGAACCAACTGTTCTTCTGTGATATTTTCACCCAAAAGAATGAAGATACTTTGTACCAAAAGGGCCATATGTTCTATAATATTGATTTTGGTATGCGGATCTCTCCTGGAATTCTCATCTGGCAAAATAATGGATAAACACGGTAAACAATAGAACAAGAGCCACGATCGCCATTCCGACGCTTTCCATCGGGTTTTTTCTAAAAGATTTCTAGGCAATCGATGTATTTCATGCGTCGGGGTAATTTGAGTTATAATGGTGTTCAACAACCTCTTTTGTGAGGCATTCAGATGCCATCTTGAGTTATTATCTGTCCATATTTCCCAAAGAAGTTTAGTAACTCCTAATAGTACACCATGCATGTAATCGAGAGGGAAACCGAAAATCATGTTGAAGCAACACAGTTGGAGTAATGCAGCAGGACCTTTTACACCATTGATCTACTTTCCTGTTTTTCGCGCGGCCTTAACATCTTTTAAATGACTTTCGTGAGTTCTCAATGGATCATCGTCTTCTTTCAAGAGTGGATATCGCATTGATCCAGCTTCTGAACAACCTTTCGCATAGCACCAGCTGCAGCCACTGAAGCCATTGAATTTCACCCTGTTCTGCATCACAGGTCGAGCGACCGAGTCAACTGAACAGCATAGAGGTACAATAGTAATATTAATTGGTTGATTATACTGGTCTAAGCAATTCACGCCTCGATTTGTAAGTTGTTCAGTCTGTTTTACAAAGCTTTCCATGAATATTTGCATTAATTCTGGTGAAGGTTCTCGTGGCCCTATACTTAATCCTGCCAATAATGGATATTAGATCCTTAAATCCGGTGGTAGCTCATTCAAAATAATTTGTAACGGCCAAAAGCTAGTTTTCGAGCTGTTAAATATTGGGGCCCCATCTGTATTGAAATTAAAAGTGACAACATGAAACGCTTTGGCATGATGTTGTAAAATTTGTTTGTACAGAGCACCATCGTATACATCTCGTATTCTGTTGCTGTCATGGTTTAGGTTTTGTCGAATCTTATTAATATTTTCTAATAATGCATATTTTAGTTTTTCATTATTCAATAAAATTTTGATTTGGTATTCCAAATCAATGGTCAGAAAATAATTCTGTGATGCCAATGTTAAGTGATGTACTTCTTCACATTAATCGCAGATCTGCATCACATTGTTGAATTCATTTTTTGGTACAGTCAACAATAAATATTTGCAACATTTCGAACAAAAAAAATTGTATTGTATAACATTATCTGGTGGGTCACACAACTTGGCTAATAAATATCTGTTTAGATTCAATCCTTCAACACGAGGACCAGCTAGCGTTTTAATCAACATCATTAGTTCTTCTCTCGCTGTGTATGATAATGAAAATCGTATGCTAAAGCCTATCACCATGAGAAGTACATCAGATACAGAAAGTCCGGCCTCTTGAAATATGATATTGTGGGAGAATTGTAAGATTTGCGGAAAAGCAAAAAAATCATGTGTTATGTCTATGGCATCATCGGCATGTGCAAAAGGATTCTGATGATGTGTATAATCTGTTTCCCCTTCTTCATCAGAAAGACATGAATCCTCATCCGAAATTTCGTTTGGTGATGGGGTTTTTTCACGACTCTCAGGGTTAGATACATTATCCAATGTGTCATTTTGATGAGATGTAGACATTGTAAAATCGGTACCCATACGTTGGTCATCTACATTTTTAAACGTAGGTAATGATGAATCTGGAAAGTTGAAGTGAAGAATATTTATATTCTCATCATTTTACAACAATTTTTTTTTTAGAAAAATTCATACGAAATTTGAAATGTCTATTTTTTGGAATGTGAAATTGAAAAATTTTAAACACTGAGAAGAGTCTTCATAACAAAGCATTCCAATTACCATTGTGATGTAATTTTTGCTTAGTCCACCTTTCATGTGTGATGTGTGATACGTCATCTCTGTAATAGTCAGGTTCGAGGAATCTTTTATATTGTCTTACTTGAACTGTGTCTGATGTACCTTCCATATTCAATAAAATGCACCCAAGGGAATGCATACAGTCCAAGAAAAATAGCTGAACATAAAATTTTTCAAAATTACATTCAGAATGGCAACAAAATCCCAGGGAGCATAATATTTTAGGATGAGTTCCCAAACAGCAAAAATCTTCTGGCAACATCCTTAGGGGATACTGGGGATATTGCAATGTCCCAAGGATATCCTGAGGATGTTATCAGGAGATTTGTGCTGCGAGGGTTTGAAACTATCGAGGGTCAAAAAGAGTTATATATGCACACATCAAGGGCTGCTGTGCTGTCTGGGATGCTTAGTACGTACTATTAATTGTGAGTCATGATTTCTTTTAATAAAGTTGAGAATTACAACTAAGTAAGTAAGTTGCATAAAAATACAACATATCACAAAATAAAGAAAGAATGAATATGAAGAAAACAATTTAAACTCACATGGAATACTCAGTAGACGTATTAAAAGTTACAGACAGCATCCAGCAAAATTCTTATTCCTCTCATCACAATCCATAATATAAAAATAGCAGGGAAATCCCAAATCCGTATATACAGGAGAAAGATCGGAGCTACAAGTAAAAATATACATTTGCAAAAACCCTGGTAGAGAGACCCTAATGAAAATGGATTTCTGCATTTCTCCGCATTTTTCTCACTGTTCGAAATCTGACAGAAACGGAGAGAAATGAAGAGATTTCTGTCAGATTTCGGACGTTTTTAAAGAAATATGAAAAATTCGGAGATCATTTTTATTAGGGAACTCATGCATAAAATGTACAATAGTTAACTTCATTGCAAATTATAAAGGTACGGTAACATAGCTTACAGGTATAGGTTAGGTGCCAGTTATAGAAAAACAAAACCACATTCATATAAAATTTCTTAATGAAATCACATCATTAGAAAAAGGTATAGCCTCCCAAAGTAGAACGCTTTTTACTCCGAAGAGGAGTTTTCTATGGTTTTCTACCTAAATGCTAATGAAACTAAAACAATAACAATATTGTTGTATAGTGAGTAATGGTTAGTAACCGATGACTACTTCGAAGCTACGAGTCAGTGATGCAAAACCGTGAACACGAAAGTCGGGAGATATAGCATCGATAAATTGGGAGATGGACTGAAAAGCCGGTAGCATGATTCTTTAGAAAAAAAAGGCAGCAAGGGAAATCTTAACAGTGATGTCAGGAAAGATGCGGTGTTTTTGCTGATTGGATACTTCATGTAGAGCCAACCATTCATATTGCGGTCTTCACGTTGTGCTCCGCATTTCATCTGGCATCACTGAATCTTAATGATCTGAATTTTTAGCCAATGAAAAGTTGAAGTGTTCAGATTCTCAAAAAAATCTTACACATACACATTTTACTGATCATTAGTAGAACCTCAACCCAGTTAACACAAGAGTTCCAAAAAAGCTCATAATGAATACAATGTATTCACGAAGAACTCTTTCAGAACTCTTGTGCTGTCTGTGAGTATTTCAACTTAACAATATCCCGAAATAACTCATCCCGAAAACTTCTCATTTGCTCGGCTTTAAGAATCTACAAGAAATCAGCGAAATAACGTCATCAAACGTTTTCGAGGAATTGAACTTCTAGGATGAATTGTTTCGAAATATGCAGAGGGCATAAACCAGAGTTACCAAGTTGGCGGGGTTTCTAAGGGAATCTACCAATGAATCGACCCTTTTGAATGGAAGAACCAGTGAAGAAACCCTAGTTCCCCCTAAACTGGCAACAGTGGCAAAAACTCAAATGAATAATTTTCAGATGGATTTCAGCGCCACCGTACGGTACCTCGATTGAAGATATTCACACGGATATACTAGGTTTGTTTGCTATACGTGCCCTAAGCTGCTCTAACTTGCCCGGATATGAGTTGGAGGGATTGCTAACGATATCGCGTTTCACGTTTTCCGTTCATCGTTTCATACTGAGGTAAGGTAGCAAGTGCTCGAAATTGCATTCACCTGGAAGACAACGATTCGTGGATTCAAGGATGATTACCAGAAGTTCCTAGCCCTCCTGAAATAGTCGCAGACTTTACCGCTTTCGGGTAAATGGCCTTTCAGGCACTTCCTACCTTACTGTTTTCAACATTTCGTTAGCAATCCAATTCATCTCTGCTTGCACCAAACCAATCACGTCATTTTTATAACTGGAAGTCTCGAATCATAAATATTTGCAGCAAGTTGAGGCAATTCGGAGTGTGTTTAAGAGGATACCAGCGACGGTATCAGACTTCTCTTTCTGTCTTATGATTCTGTCTCTTCCTAATCAATGACGCGAGTTACCGACGCTAGTATCCACTCATCGAACCCAGTTACTGATAATACTTCAACAATTTTTCTCATTCGTCAATCATTTGTGTTGGCTTGTCCATGTAAATTTATTTCAATGGAAGGACCGTACGTCGATGCTGAAATCCGTCTGAAAATTGTTCATTTGAGTTGATGTTCCCTGGGAATATCATCAAGCCGGGACCTTGAGGGCACTCTCACATAGACCGGAATTTTTAGGGGATTTTCAAGGAATTCTAGTAAGTTACTATTCACGAACCAATTGGGTCTTCGGATTTCATTTCGTCGCCTAGAAATTTCAGGCCATGGGAGGCCAGCCTGAGGCTCTACCCGTGTGTTCTATTTGTGGAAACAATCCCTTCTTTCGAATTCAGGGAAGCAACTTCCATTTAATCTCTGTGCCTATGAAAGGTTCATTGGAAATCGGAAATATACCACGCTAATATAAATAACTTTTTTCACAACGTATTTTTACTTTTTCGATAATTTTACAATAAGTGGTTCGAAAGTTCTCAGGATCCTGATCCGGATCAGCTTTTCAACCAATTAAAACCCAAATAGACAATCCGATTTCTATTAGATATCTGAAAGATGTCTGAAAATTTTGTAAGATATCTTAAAATTTCTCCCGAAAGAGATCTTTGAGATATCATAAAGATATCGGACGCAACACTATTATATATCTTTAAGATATCTGAAAAGAGATCTTTCAGGAGCTTTTTTAAGATATCTTAATGAGGTCTTGTGGGAGAGCAGAATTAGAAATCCGAAAAATGATATATTTCAGAAGTCATACAAAAACCCTGGTGGTAATGTTTATCATAATTTTTCATAATTCTTATGAAAGTCATGAATCTTTATATTTCCTCATTTGGTACAAGTTCAAGGAGAAAATATTAGATCTTTCTTACCGAATTAGTAATTTATGAGGAAATATGAAAAATTGTCACTTTTATGAGAAATTATGAAAAATTATGAGATCTAACTTCGCCAAGGAATCGATACATGAATTCGATGAAGATGTTTCGAGGAGAAGACAGCCCGCTGCAAATTCATACATTCAGGTTCATAAATTCATTATTGTAATAGTTCAAGATATTCAAGAAGTGCAATTGCGCCTATAAATAGGATAAGATGTCATCAAGTAAGTGTATGATATTTTTTTTGCATAATATAGATATGTAAACGACGGTAAAGAGCAAGGTTAGGAATGCCGGTAATGTTTACTAATGCTGATTTTGAAAAAGTATACAATGACATCCAACGAATATACGAATAAAATATCATACACTTATTTGGTGAGTTTTTATCCCATGAACAGGTCAATTGCACCTTTGAATCCCTTGAATTCTAATATATAACATTTTTATATACAGGGTGGGGCATTTAAAGTGTCGCGGGCGTTTTTTCCAAAAATAAAGTGAGATACGAGAAAATTTTTCGGACAAAAGTTGTAGGGTACCGAGGGAGACATCCGATGGTGGCCTTGGCTTTGACCTCAAATCTCATCTTCAAGGGCATTCTAAGATCAACTCTTGTTTTTTAAATAGCATCTCATATTTTTTACTGCAGATTTGGATTCTAGGTCAAAAACCAAGAAACTCTTGTCTGAACCATCTTCCTGAAATCCGCAAAAATGGCGCTCTAATCGATATTGTTCCATTTTGAATCTGACATTCGAATAACTCGAAAACGAAGGGTCTTGCAAAAGAATATTTCGTACAAAAGTTGTCAATACACAACACATTTCAATCGTCTACATTACCACCATTCAGAGCTCACGCGATGTAAACAAACGACGGGGTTCAGTGAAAATTCACGATTTTGAAAGTCAGTTTGTCAGTTACATTTGATTATTACTTGGTTTATGACAAATTGAAAATCATGGATATCCGATACACGGTTTCTGAAAAGATCGATATGATCTACATTTACGGTGAAGTGCATAAGAACCCCAGACAAGCATATGACTTGTATGCAGAACGATTTCCTGAAAGAACAACGCCATCCATTAGGTATTTTCAACGCATTACAAAATTATTCTCAGAAACGGGAAGTGTTACAAGGGAAAAACGACATCGAATGAGAACTGTTAGCGGAGAAAATGCGGAAGTTAATGTACTAGCTGCAGTAGCCAATAATCCACACATGAGCTCTCGTGAAATTGAACTCCATTCGGGAATTTCTCGAAGAAGTGTTCTTCGAATACTGAAACGTCACAAATTCCATCCGTATCACATTTGTTTGCATCAAGACCTTCACGGTGATGATTTCGAAAATCGTGTACAGTTTTGTCGATGGGGTCTAGCGCAAATGCACAATAACAACTTCATCAACATATTATTTTCTGATGAGTCGACGTTCACCAATCATGGTCAAGTAAATCGACATAATATGCATTACTGGGCGACAGAAAATCCAAGATGGTTACGTCAAGTAGAGCATCAAAGACAATGGGCTGTGAATGTTTGGTGGGGTATTTTTCGATCTCGAGTAATTGGACCGTACTTCATTGCAGATACGCTAAATGGAGAGAAGTACAGACATTTCTTAGATCAAGTACTTCCAACATTACTTGAAGACATACCTATTCAGGAACGATTGAATATGTGGTATCAACACGATGGTTGTCCATCCCATTATGCAGTCACAGCTCGAGAAATATTGGACAGAGATTATCCTGGACGATGGATAGGACGTCGTGGACCAGTTCATTGGCCTGCCCGTTCTCCGGATCTTACTTCTCCAGATTTTTTTTTATGGGGATACATAAAAGATACAGTTTATCAACAAGCACCGACTGCACCTGAGAATATGCGTCGACGAATCATCAATGCATGCGCGAGCATCAATGAAGATATTTTAGCACGAGTTCAGCAATCTTTTGTAAAACGTTTTGAAATGTGTATTGAAGTCGAAGGCCATCATTTTGAGCATCTACTGCATTAAAATTATCCAAGTGATGTAGACGATTGAAATGTGTTGTGTTTTGTCTGTTATACCCCATCACCTCCGTTTCAGTTCAAGGGGTCCCCCTTGGAATCAGACAACTTTTGTCCGAAACATTCTCCTCCAAGACCCTTCGTTTTCGAGTTATTCTAATGTCAGATTCAGTATGGAACAATATCGATTAGAGCGCCATCTTCGCGGATTTCAGGAAAATGGTTCAGACAAAAGTTTCTTGGTTTTTGACCTAGAATCCAAATCTGCAGTAAAAAATATAAGATGCTATTTAAAAAACAAGAGTTGACCTCAGAATGCCCTTGAAGATGAGATTTGAGGTCAAAGCCAAGGCCACCATCGGATGTCCCCCTCGATACCCTACAATGTTTGTCCGAAAAATTTTCTCGTATCTCATTTTATTTTTGGAAAAAACGCCCGCGACACTTTAAATGCCCCACCCTGTATAAGATTCAACATTTGACACGTACTGCACGCGAGAGAATGAGGCAGAAAAGTGATGCAAAAGGCAAAGTCGGTAGACGCCATCTTTTCAGAGATGAAGTTCTGAAAGATGTCTTATAGATGATATTTTAAGAACTCTGATGCAATCGATTTTTCAGATATATTTCAGATATCTTATACAGGCATCTGTAAGATATCTTTTTGAAGATTTCTGATATACATCTATAAGACATCTTTTAGACACATCTTAAAGGTTTCTTTCATCGGATATCTTATATTCATCTTTAAGAACTCAGGGTTTACTGGGAAGTCTCCATAGTATATTTTATTACAATCACTTTTTTTTAAATACGCTTTATGAATTTTCCAATCGTATCTTCATAATATATTTTATCGCAACTACTTTTTCTAAATACGCTTCATGAGTTTTCCTTAATATTACATTTTTCAGATGCCATTTTCTTCAACATATTTTGACTGATACGACAATTGTAACAATTGGTTTTATCTATATGGGGTAAAATTCGCCGAATGTTCCCACTTGAAAATTTCAATCTCATCAATGTTGATGAAATTCCATGAATTTGTTGTACTAGTGACCCTCTTCAAATCGTGTTAACACCAGGTTTCTAGGAAGTCAGGTTTTCGTGGTACAGGGGTTTAAATTTTCAAGATTTTTTTGATCTGCGTTTTTTCGAAAAATCATCATCCTCATTAATTCCATTTAATGAAAATATGTTATCATTGATGTTGTTAGGATTTTTTCTAAATTTTACGATAAAAATACTTTCATTCATGCAGAAGGAATATTTCACATAGAAATTCGATTTTTGAAAGTATTTTTGCATTTTTCGGTCACTGCGCCCCTTTTGATATTGATGAAACCTTGATAAATCGAAAGCTTGATTCCTTAGCTTCAGAATCATATAGGTTTGAGAATGGGACGAAGAAATTTTCCCAAGGTACAGGGTTCCAAGTGTGTACGTATCGTACCTTGAGTACGTGACGATCACACCATCGATTTTCAGTGTATTGTTTTATGAAAAAAGTAATTATCAAATTTATTTTCTCAATTTTGCCTACCACATTGCTCAATACAACCATCTAGATTACCCCTTTCAAATGAATAATTGATCCACGACACACAGTTGAAGAAAACACGTCATACTTTATTGGAACATTATTGTAATAATTAGTCATACCAATTTGTCATCTTGGACCCATTGAATTTCTTTTTATTGATAATCAATTTTTATGGAAACGCGGCTACTGTAACTGGTAAAAGTACCTGTAAGTAGTGACTTTCTTTGTACAAGTTATAGTACTCTGATTATTTACAAAATTGAATCATTACTACATGAATGTACAGAATGATATTAAACAATTTGCAGTATTTATAATTATCAATCTTCTGATCCTTCTGAAAGGTTGTTCCAATACTTTAATTTTTATGCCTTCTTCGGATCTTTGGGAATATATCATATTGCACTGCCGAAGAGTGAGTTTTAAGAATAAACGATGGATGTTCCATAGGTATTACACAATGGTATTCGAGAGTTCGTGCTATCGTTTTTGCAGATGCAAATCGTTTTTCGAGTGCTTTCGTAGCCTCTATATGAGTACTCTTTGGACTGAAAAAAATTACAGTTTCTTTCAAATGTTCTTTAGCCCACTGATAAAGAGCATCCGCAGTCAAAATTTGATTTTCATTTGATGATGCTTGCAGACTTGCACGTGCTGCAAGTCTCTTCAAATTTCCACCAATACCGTCGCAAGGTGCTTTGCCACGTGCACTTGCATGAAAATGCCATTCAGCCGCAATTCCAAAATCATGTTCATGATGTAGAAGGTGTGCAAAATTATATTTATTTTTAAAATGTTGCGATGCTCTATCAGTGAAGTAGGAGATTTTTTCACATTCAAAATCATCTTGCAAATACTTTGTAATAATTTTTTGAAATTCATAAACAGCTACCACATCATGAGTCAGATTATCAGACAAAATTGCTATACTGCGATGTCTTAACTCACCTGTTCTGTAATGAATTATTGTTGTGAAAATGGTAACTTGGTTGTTATTTCAATGAAACGATTGAATAGCATTCTGAGCAACAAATGCATAGTTTTCAGCAAAATCACATGTAACTATGAATTCTCCTGCCTTCAAATTATCCTTGAGAATCTTAAGAAAGGACGATTGCTCCTTTGCTATGAAAGCGTGAGATTTAAACTCATGTAACCGTTCACAGAGATCCTCCACGAAATCTCCTGCGTCTGCTATTTCAGTTTTCAAAGTGCTGCGATCAGTTCGTTGCCAGATTTGATATTCTACTCTCTCAATGTACTGGTCTGTAAGATTCGATTGAAGAAAATCCTCAAAATTGTCTATTCCAGGACATGCGTAAACACTCGTTCAGATAGCATTCAGAAGTAGGATTATCACATACAAGCATTTTAATAGCATCATGGTGAGAAGTCATGGGGAAATCTGTCGCAGACGTTAGTTTTTGTAAACTTATGACATCTAGCATTAAATTCACGTTTTCATGATAAACACACACGCATACGGTATGAGTTCCAGAAGCTCCAGCGAGTACACAATTGCGAGGTCTCAGCTGTAAAAATTTCGATAAGCTCACATCAACTGTAGGATTCTTCAATTTGAATGAAGAATACAATTCGGCAAGATTGCATAAAATCAATCTTTTTTGAACATGTTCACGCGTTCCATCATTAGTTTTGATCGAAACATAATCCTTCATGTCTGACAATATCCGGCTATTTTCATCATCCAAGTAAAATGCTATGATGGAATTTTCAATCTCGCAAGATAACCTTCCTCCTCTCTTTGGATTTGGTGATGTTAGAATCCCGTTTTCAGCTACCAACTGTATGGCTTTCCTAGCTTGACGTTCCGAAGCGTTGAATTCAGTAGCCAATGTCCTTCGTCCCCATGATTTTGGAGCAAGGGTGAGAGCAAAATCTCTTCTGAGTAACTGGAAGACTGTTTCAATTTTTCTTTGATTTGATCGAGAACTTCAATAGCTGATTCATGATGTTTTATTTGACACTTTCGATTGAAATTCTCAGACATTTTTGTTGATGGAACGGCAAAATCTTCTTCATTTATATCAAAAGTTTCTCCCTCGTTAATTCCAAGGTGTGGGACATCATCCTCTTCTTCGAATAATGTTTGATCCTAAGAGATAATAGAAATTTCTCAATTATCCCAGTTTTCTCCTCATTAGAACATTTTGGGGCTGCACTGAGAAGAATAAATAGTGGACTCAACTACGCACGACAGTTGGATACGTTCAAATGCAATACTTCTTTGATTCAATTAGATTTGTAGTTGACTCAACTACGAATACTTGAATGAACCTTGAATTCAAATTGAATTGACGAAGGATTGTATTTGAACGTATCCAACTGTCGTGCGTAGTTGCCTCCATTATCTTTTTTCTCAATGTATACTGTGTACTTTTTTGATGAATCGAATAATAAAGCGGAACTACCTCAAGTGAATTATTCTCGCATGTATCCATCTGAACAGATTGGATATCGTACAAAGGTGACATTGAAGATAGTACAGTCATGTCTTTCCTGCATCTACTACATATTCGGGTATCAGAGGGTAGATGATGATATTTTTTTCTCAGATTTGAAGATAAGGTTCGAAGATCTGAAGATTTTTTGTGACAGGGATATTGAAATGGATTGAAACAACGATCGCCTTAACTCCTTCGTTCCATTGTGTTATTACATGTAGGAAAAAGTCCTTCCTCAATAGAATAATTCGGCAGAAAATCAATCACAAAAACTTCATAAACAAGAGAGTTTCACTGATTTGATATTTATCTCTGTACATTCAAAACGACACAAAACCGTTGATGAGTTCAGATTGGAGAGAATGAGGTTGGTTAGGTTACAAATAAAAAAGAATCAGGTTGCCCTGGAAACATCCACAGTCACTATTCAATTGAAGCTTCAGGGTAGAAGTTTATATGATTGATAAGAATGAATTTAAATCCTCAATGAATTAGAATCAGAGGATATTTGATTTCTGGAAGTGATTTTCACTGGTAATGATACAGAAAATTACGGCGGAATGAATAATTCATTGGCATAAAATATTATTACACAATGTTGGCGTAGTGTTGTATTTATACACGATGGTAGCGGGTGGACGTGTAAGATCTGAGCACTTGAACCCCTCTGTAATTTTGAGGAATCTTCTTATCCTATTTCTTAATCTGTATGATTTTGAAGCTAAGGAATCAAGCTTTCGATTTATCAAGGTTTCATCAATATTTCAGAAAAAATCCTAACAACATCAATAATGACATATTTTCATTAAATGGAATTGATGAGGATGATGATTTTTCGAAAAAACGCAGATCAAAAATATCTTGAAAATTGAAACCCCTGTACCACGAAAACCTGACTTCCTAGAAACCTGGTGTTAACACAATTCGAAGAGGGTCACTGGTACAACAAATTCATGGAATTTCATCAACATTGATGAGATTGAAATTTTCAGGTGGGAACACTTGGCGAATTTTACCCCATATAAGCTTTAGTATGTAGAAGACAACTGCATCTGTTCCCAATCTATTTATTTGCTTATTCTTCAGCAAACTGATGGAAGAGAATATTCTTCCAACATTTGCTGGAGAATGAGGCAAAGATAATATCTTAAACACGAATGAGCAAAGAGTTCCAAACATTTGGGAATTGTTACCAGTTTTCAACTCACTTACATTAGTCCAAAATGATTCCAAGTTATTATCGAATTTCTCAATTCCTGTAGTGTTTCGAAGCAGTCGTCACTCGGTATCGATTTTTTGGAAATCTGTAGGATGCATCAAATTTGGGAAGTCCTTACATATTCGCACTATAGATGGTAGCTCGCCTTTTTTCACATTCTCAGGAGAAAATGCATTTAAATCACCGAGTGGGTTATTTTTTAAAGAAAACCGCCGAACAATTTGGTCACAAGCTTCAACGTGAGACTGCAAAGACCTTGTTTTGAACAGGAGAACTTGATCTTTAGTTGAAGATGTTTCAGAAAGCAACGTATCTGAAGCATTAGCTCCAAAATAAATATCATCTATGTCTCAAAAGTTGCGTGCATTCCTGAAACCAATTTTTTCAATACTTGTTCTCAATGCATAATTTCTGATTGAAAAACAATCAAACAATGTTCTCAAACTATTACATACGCAGGAATATCAAACATGGATTTTTGTACTCTCAGCTTGCATTTCTTTGTTGAGTCTGTTGAAGATCGGTAAAACAAAATCTAAAAATTGAAGAAAAAGTAAAGTTATGGGATCATTCAATTTTTGTAATATATTTTCTGCACTTATAAGATTATTTTTTTGTCTATTTTTAGGATCTACAAAAAACAATTTCAAGACAGAATATTGTTCTAAGATTCTTGAAATAGCAGCATGGACCGAAAGCCATCTGGTTTGACTGGGATGCAATATTTCATGTACTTTGAAATCGCAAAAGATTTGAAACTCTTTAAATTCCTCTATTCTTTCAGGACTCGAAGAGAAATAATTATAAATGTCTCTACATAGATCTTCAACAAAACGAGGGAGCTTTTCACATGCGTGAGATGCGCATAAATGAAATGAATGGCAAATGCATTTTATGACGAATAAGTTAGGCACTTCGTTTTCCAATAAAACCATGACAGAATGTTCCGACCCCATCATGACATTTGCACCGTCAGATGCAAATCTAGGGGTGCACACGATATTCTCGTCGAGACTGAAAAAGAATACATCATCTTAATTTAAACCTGTTCCAATGAGGTATCCACCGCACAGAATTCCGACTTCGTATCTAATGAAACGGAATAATCGATCATTCCGATTTCATAAACAAGATCAACCAAGGTATGCTTCCGGTATCGTTTGTCAGTCTCGTCTCGTCTCGGTGCAACGCTCAATGCAGATCTCGATATAGATCTTGATCATTTTCATTTGCAAGATCAAAACCTGTCACGAATTTGTTCCGTCTGATACGAAGCTTCAATTGAGTTTAGTAAACCATGTCTTACAAACAGTAGAATGATGAATATACATCATTTTCCAAGTTCTTGACGCGAGTCTCGTGTGCACCCCTATGCAAATCCGATTAAATTTTGCTTATAAGGAATATTATTCTCATTGAAAAACTCATCAATTTTGTTGAATAATGTAGTGGCATCTGCTGAAACAAGAGGAATATGTCCGAGAAAAAAGTCTCACAATAAGATTTTCAACATATCTTACGACCAAGCACAAATGTTTAACTGTTCTCATATCGGTTGACTCGTCAATTATTAGAGATAATTTGACGTTTCGTAAGTCTTCACATAATTTTGAGAAGTGTTCCTTCCCGATGACATTTTCAACGATTGCTTGTGTCCTAGGTCGAGAGCATTTCATTTTATTGGCTATTTTTGAATCTGAACATATTGTTGAGATCAATTTGGTGAGATGATCAGTAATTGTATAAGGGAGATTGTGTTCTGCAACAAAACAGCCTACACGTATCTCAGCTATAACACAAAAAAAATCGAATTAGATGGAAAAATTATTGAAAAAGAGATAGCGTCTCATAATCCCGAATTACCATAATTAGTGAGAAGCTAGTAACTTGTGATAACTTTCTTAGAAATGCCTTGTCTGGAAAATCGGATAGATTCCAATGAATTCTAATAGATGATGTGACCTGGACCGCACAGAAATAGATGAGACAGTTTATTTCTGTTAGTATTTATCAGGTTTTGCCGATCATATCAATAGAAACCAATAGAACATTGAATTTCACATAGAATTTGATCCTTGTAAAATCCTTTACAAGTATTGTGACAAAGGCACATATAGAAACCCATAAAATAATAATATTGATTCCGAACGTAAACGTAAATGGCTGCGCATAGAGCCAAATTTCCGTATTGCTTATCCTTCCGGTCTTCACGTTTAGGTTTTCGTACTTGTGTAACTAGACCTTTAGTAATCGTTAAAACGGATGCGTAGAGTCTCATGCGGGATCTACGTCCTCTTTCGGTAGGGGGTCTTTTGGCCGAATCGAGATGATTTGACAATCGCTAATCATTCCCTAGTGTTCTCTAAAAGCGACTAGCGATTGTCAAATCATGTTAATTCGCCCAAAAACTTTTCCGGCCAAAATACCTCCTACCCCTCTTTTGTAACTTCCGCAGATTTACGTAGTTTGTGTATTTCGGCCTACACGTATGAAACATGAAGGTGGTGTACCATAATACCGAATACCCGTAACACCGAATTTCCCTTATTGGTGGAAAACTACAAGTTTTTAGTACCTTTACTATAAGTTACTAGTTTTCAAGCAATCAGGAAAATCCGATATTATGGTATAATACCACATAATCGAATAAATCACCAAAATTTAGTGGTTCTCCTTTGAGAATGAATGAAATCCATAGGGACATAATGATAGAGAAAGGGAGTCATAAGAAGTCTGTGGAGCCTTCCGAAGTAGCTGACCTGATCTTCTGGTCAGCTACTTCGGAATGCTCCTGTGAAGCTGACATTTCATGGGGCGTCGAGCGGCAGCGTCAACATTGGAAGAAAAAAGAGAACCGATCGGACCTCCCTTTTCTTCCAATATTGACGCTGCCGCTCGGGGTCGGTGCGGATGGGGGCCAAATCAACGAAATCAGTGTTTGAAAAGAGAGAGTGTGACGTATCTCTCTTTTCAACCAACTTTTCGTTGATTTGGTTTTTCGTTAATTTGGCCCCCATCCGTCGGTACCGAATCAACAAAAAACCAAATCAACGGAAAAAAATTTACTAGAAGTATGAAGTTGTCATTTTGTTGCAGTATGAAATGAAATAAGTCATAGATCATTGATTAAATTAAACGAAAAGTAAAAAACATTGATTTGCTAACACAACCCCACGGTAAATTTAATTCCCTTTGTTATGTTTATGATTATGGTATGGTTATGTTTATGATAACAACAAACCGATTTTCGTTCTCCACAGACGTTTGAAACAGTTTGACTGTACCGATCGATTAGGAAGATCATTAATAATTTTATTAGAATGATGAATTACGTGTCTACTGTGATAAACGGGTGCATTGAATAGGTTAACATAAAGAATTTTCGTTTAATGTAATCAATGATCTATGACTAATTTCATTTCATACTGCAACAAAATGACAACTTCATACTGCTAGTAAAGTTTTTTTCGTTGATTTGGTTTTTCGTTGATTTGGTTTTTCGTTGATTCGGCACCGACCCGCCGCTCGACGCCCCATGAAATGTCAGCTTAAGTGGAAATATAACGTCGCATAAAATAGGGAGCGATTTACGAGTTCCCTGGCTAGCCAATGAGCGGAGATTGTCACAGAATTCGTGTATCGCTCTTCAATGGAAATTGGCTGAAAATTGATACTGCTGCGTGGAAAAAAGAAAAATTTGTGAATGGACCAAAAAACGGTAGATTTTGTTGAATTAATTAGAAAATTGTTGAAATGCAGCGAATAATCGGTATTTCGGGAGATCTCCCGATAAATCGGGAGGTTTTGCAACACTGCTACGAGTGTACATATGTTGAAGATCAGTAGCTTTGATGCCAGATCAAGATTTGTTTTATTTTTCGATTAGATGAAACGCGTAATTGAACAATTCTGTTGAATTCAAAGATCTCATTGGTTGTAAGGTGATTCCATGGAGGGGCTCAGGGGCGATCCCACCAATCAAGTTCACAGTTTAACCGAGATTCAAATCGTGAATCCTGAATTCTGATTGATTTTGGAGTCGAACCTGGTTTAGATTTTGAACCGAGTTGGCGGGATTGACCATAATTCTGTGGTATTCCTCTAGATCAGGGTTACCAGGTAAAATACGAGTCACTTCGACGATTAGTTCTCTCCCTTGAAAACTGGAATCTGAGTGGATGAATACATAAGAATTATCCAATCACCGAACTGTCCCGTTTTTATCTGGCAACTCTGCTCTAGATGTCTGGTATCACCAGAGAGAAGATGAGAGCGCTCACGGCCGGGGTTCCAATGCTTGTAAACATTGAAACGCCCTCTTATCGGATGGAACACGGAAGCAGACCCATCGACCCCCTCTCACATTTTTTACTTCTTTTATTCATGATAATAAAAAACAATATTCATACAGCATCGATACATAATTAGATTTTGAATCAATACGGGTTGAAAAGTATGCAAAAGAAATGCATGATTTGCTGCTATTGGAAAATAAAATTGCAGTGGGTCTACTTTCATGATCACTGATCTCTATTACACACTGGATGCACAATCGCGGTAGTAGCGCTTGTGCCTATTTGAAGAATGAGCCGCCATGATGAGATTCCCAGGAGTGAACATGTATGAGAGTATACAGAGATAAGTGACTTTCACACATTTACAACATGAGCTATATGTGATTGTCCACTCCTGGAATTTCATCATGGCGGCTCATTCTAGTAGGCACAAGCGCTCCTATAGCGATTGTGCATCCAGAGTATGATAGAGATCAGTCTTCATGATCCAACCGCCAGAGGGCCGGTGTAACTTTTACTAACAGCGAAAAGCAGTGATGCCAGCATTTGGTCGACCGAGTCGATTTACCTTCTCCATCTGAGCATTTCTCGTCCCCACCATTCCAGCCGGGTGTACGCACACATTGGAACCCGTATTCATGTGATTCGGAACCGGTCGGTTCACTTCGAGTCAGCTGGGACAATCGAGAGAGAACCAACTATCCGTCGGTCTTTGTCTTCTCAATATGTTTTACGATCGGCTAACTCCGTGCAAGATCGGAAAAAGTTCAAAGCCCACGCGGTCGACTTACCGAAAAGTTTCACCGCTTTTTCTTTTCCAAGCGACAATTTTATTGTAATCGGTATCGAACTGACTTACCCGGCACCCCGGGCAATTCTCGGCCGGGGCCCTTCGATATTTTTTTCGGTTTTTTTTCAATTAAAGGGCCAGTTCAATACTGATTATTAAATTATCACGATGAAATATAGATTTGATGCATAGCATCATTTAATTGAAGTAAAATCGAATATAAGTAAATAATTGTTGAATTATTATTTATTTTTCATAAATTTTATAAGATTATTGGTTATTCTTATGACTGATTATGAAGCTTTCAAGAACTCCTATATGTATTGTATAAAAATTTTCCAATAGTTACGCATTCCTAATCATTATTTCAAATCTTGATGATTTTTCAAGGAATTTCATTAGAATTGTCAATCAATCGATGGTTGAAAAATTCTAAGATAGTTTGGGGATCTATGATAAATGTCCTGCGGTGAATTCCATAATTTTCCCTGATAAATTAATTTTCAGAGATCACTATGATATTCCAATGAGGATAATCAAATCAACATCGATTATCAGATGTTGATCAACATAAAAATAATAAGACTGAATATTCAATTGATTGAGTGCAAATTATCTTCAATGGACTGAATAATTAGATTTGAGCATTCAAATTGATATTTCATCATTCCACGCACTATCAGTCTCTTTCCTTCGCTGCATTACTTCATAGATGTAATATGTGGTTCGAAACATTACAAGACCCCATAGCCTAGCGGCAAAAGACATGAGGTTCGTTCGTTCTACTTGCTCCGAGTTGCTCTAACTTGTACCAAACCAATCATTTTGTTTGTTTAACTGGGAATAGCGAATCCAAAATACTTGGAGTAAGTTGGGGTAACTTGGGACACCACTAAACGAACTTAGTTATGGTTCTTGCGAAAGAACGGTCGGGTTCGATTCTGTGTGGAGACCTCTCATTTTTTTTGTCATCTCTCTGGTGAATAATTGAATTTCACATCCGATTATTATTTTTTATGTCATTACATCGTCATGTTATCAATAATCCTGATCTTTCAGAATGCACTTGCGGATTCGACCAAGTACAGGTCCGAATCGATTGGGAATTTCCCAAATATTCGTGTCCATGAGATATACACAGTAAAAAATTCTTCGTCAAATTCAACACACAAGCGAATGTTAACCATTTTTCTTCACACTCAACGTGTGTTGATTCCAGAGTGACACTCAAAAAGTGTTAATTTGAACTCCAATAACATTTTAATGTGTTGAAAATGAATCGATCGAACAGCATTTGATCAATGTGTTAAATTAACACACAAAAGTGTTAAATATTCAACACTTGAATTTTAACACGTAGTTGAATATTCAACACCTGAATTTCGACACGTAGTTAAATATTCAACACTTGAATTTTGACACGTACTTCTGTTTTAAGCAATGATGGAATTTTTTTTCACTGTGTAGACCGATCGATGCAGAATCTTCTGAAATGAGAAATGAATAGCACTCCAGAGGAACGTTTTTGAAAAAGTGTACTTGCAAATTCCATCAATTCCTGTGACGAATTGATGAAAAAATTTCGAAACTTTGTCTCCGTGGAATATACACGGAGAAAAATTTGGGGTAGCAGATACAGCAATTGCGATAAATTTGACAAAATCCACATGTAAATACAGGGATAGCATTTCTGCGGTGGAAATTCTACATCATTTTTGCTGTAAATTGAAAACGTCGCAATTCTACCGCTATCTGATGTAATTTTAACATACGCACTTCATAACTATCACATACATCAAATGTAAATTCTATTGTCGTGATGAATGGAATATAAACAGTATGACAAGCGATATTTACTTCAAACTTATGAAATTTGTACATCAGTCTGATGTAAAATACATGTTAGGATTTTTGAATAAAATTTCAATCGCTCATTCGTATATTTTATGCATACGCGAGAACTACGATAATAACTACAACAATTTTTGTTAATTTTCCAAAAGCCCCAAAGATGGGGATAAAATTTGAGTGATTAAAATTTTACATTATTCGCGCCGCATTCTTATGAATTTTCACTGACAATTGGAATAAAAAAAATGGTATCTTCCCAATTAATCCTTGCTGTTGTGTTTTTTGTTGAATTTGCAATGAGACAATATATACAAATGCAGTTTTGAGCAGTGAAATGAACTTTAATCACTCAGCTTGAATCATCTTACATCTCACATATTACATATTACAATAAGATACAATACAATGTTATGTCGCCTTATTCTATCATTATCACTAACCGTACGCTATGAGTGGAGATTCAAGTTTTTAATATATATAAAATGTAGGAACGAACTGATACTCGCGGAAAACTGTTGAAATGTTTGCGCCATCTTTGTGACGCGATTGTAATCATTTTGAACTAAAAGGAGTGTTACAGAGCTTCTCAGTAGTATTACCAACACAGGCGAGTAATTTTTGCAGAAGCAATTGTTGAATACACATCAGATTGCGGTAACTGTATATATGAGAATGAGAATAAAATTCCTGGAAAATAATTCAGATTATCATTCAAAAAAGCATGAGTAACATTAGCAACTGTACTTGTTGAATGTACATTGGATTGCTGTAGAATTGAATAAGTGGAAATGTGGTTGAGCATGCTTTATGGCATCACGTTCGTGAAAAGTAGATTCAGTCGAGTGTAATGGAAAATTTACATTGTTCGTGGTCAATAATATCATAATAAATATATTTTTGGATTGGCGTAATTTTTACAATCTTCCAAAGCAATGATCATGTACGTGTCATGTGAGTTTCATCAAAATTAATGTAGAAATTACATTCAAAGTTTTATCTATGCACTGATGTTAAATTTACATTATAATTTTTCTCCGTGTAAACCGATCGATTCGAAATCTTCTGAAAAGAGAAACAATGAATATCACTTCGAAGGAACGTTTTTAAAAGAGTGTACTTGCAAATTCCATCAATTCCTGTGACAAATTGATGGAAAAAATTTCAAAAACTTGTGTCCATCGAATAAAGACCGATCGATTCGCAATCTACTGAAATGAAAAATGAAATCACTTCCGAGGAATGTTTTTAAAAAAGTATACTTGCGAATTCCATCAAACCCTTTGACGAATTGATAAAAGAATTTCGAAACTTTGTCTCCGTGGAATATAGACCGATCGATTCTGAATCTCCTCACGGAGAGCAATGGATTCTAAGGAGTATGACAAGTATCATGAAGGCTGGAATATTTCATGATATATTTTCGAGTATGAGGACAAGTATCTAGATTATAAGTGTTATAAGTACAAGTATCCATTTATGATGAAGGTGTTTGTTTTGAGGTAGATGGTACTGTCAACCAGTAATATATCAATATAATAACCGCAAGGAAAAAAAGTTAGTTCCTATTATAATATAAGATTATTACAATTACTATCTTCAGTTGCTTGAATTAGGAAAAGGATAATATGAAATCGGGAAAAAAAGATATTCCTGAGGACATGAACCCGCCAAGATAACACACGAAGAATTCTTTTTCAAGAGCGAGAATAGAACTCTTAAAGAACTAATGAATTCATATAGAGCTCTGGAGGTGTTCAATCTGTTGGACGTTAACAAGCTCTTTGAAAATATCGGAAGTATTGTTCGAGTACTCTCAAGTATACTTTTTTAAAAACATTCCTCCGAAGTGATTTCATTTTTCATTTCAGTAGATTGCGAATCGATTGGTCTTTATTCGATGGACACAAATTTTTGAAATTTCTTCATCAATTCGTCACAGGAATTGATGGAATTTGCAAGTACACTTTTTCAAAAACGTTCCTCTGAAGTGCTATTCATTTCTCATTTCAGAAGATTCTGCATCGATCGGTCTATATTCCACGGAGACAAAGTTTCGAAATTTTTTTATCAATTCGTCAAAGACATTCATCATAGATCCCCAAACTATCTTAGAATTTTTCAACCATCGATTGATTGACAATTCTAATGAAATTCCTTGAAAAATCATCAAGATTTGAAATAATGATTGGAAATGCGTAACTATTAGAAAATTTTTGTACAATACATATAGGAGTTCTTGAAAGCTTCATAATCAGTCGTAAGAATAACCAATAATCTTATAAAATTTATGAAAAATAAATAATAATTCAACAATTATTTACTTATATTCGATTTTACTTCAATTAAATGATGCTATGCATCAAATCTATATTTCATCGTGATAATTTAATAATCAGTATTGAACTGGCTCTTTAATTGAAAAAAAAACGAAAAAAATATCGAAGGACCCCGGCCGAGAATTGCCCGGGGTGCCGGGTAAGTCAGTTTGATACTGATTACAATAAAATTGTCCCTTGGAAAAGAAAAAGCGGTGAAACTTTTCGGTAAGTCGACCGCGTGGGCTTTCAACTTTTTCCGATCTTGCACGGAGTAAGCCGATCGTAAAACATATTGAGAAGACAAAGACCGAAGGATAGTTGGTTCTCTCTCGATTGTCCCAGCTGACTCGAAGTGAACCGACCGGTTCCGAATCACATGAATACGGGTGTCAATGTGTGCGTACACCCGGCTGGAATGGTGGGGACGAGAAATGCTCAGACGGAGAGGGTAAATCGACTCGGTCGACCAAATGCTGGCATCACTGATCAGGAAAGTCCAAATCGTGTGGCAAAAGTTAGAAAATCTGTCAACTCAGCTCACGGCACATGGGTATTCTATCAGCTTTTCTTCACTAAACGAAAACCAGGCAGGAGAAATGTATCAAAATTCAGTAAAATCAAGTTGGTACAGAGTAAGAGAGGAAAGATATATTCATTGAATTTTATTGGTTATTATAAAAATGGTGGTAAATAAGGAAAGGCTACAGAAGATCCAATGTGTCGTCTTTTAATATTTTTGTTCCAATGATGTTGTATCATGTTCCTACGAATGAATGTTATTATATTTATAAAACAGGTTCAATACACATATTTCCTCAACCTGCTAGTGAAAAGATACAAAAATGCACACAATACAAAATCATTGACCAAAAATATTGAGAGACGATAAATTGAGTCATACATAGCCTTTACGTATTTGTCAACATTTTTATAATAACCAATAAAATTCAATGAATATATCTGTCCTCTCTTACTCTGTACCAACTTGATTTTACTAAATTTTGATACATTTCTCCTGCCTAGATTTCGTTCAGTGAAGAAAAGCTGATAGAATACCCACGTGCCGTAAGCTAAGTTGACAGATTTTCTAACTTTTGCCACACGATTTGGACTTTCCTGATCAATATAGATTCCACCTAATTTTCAAACTCTTCCCACAAATTTATCATCACCCTAACAACGAATTCAACTCGGAAAATAAGGCTTTTTCCTCAAATTTGAAAATTTCAACATGAAGAGTACTCTTCAATTTGAAAAGTAAAACCATCCGTCGAGCTGCAAGTGAATAATCCAAGTTTTTTGCAATTCATTTTGAACATTTTTTTGACATATTTTTGATCAAATGAGTTCTTCATGACTCATATTGTTTCCAAAATTGATATGATCTCTGAGTTTTTGCCTAGAAGTACTGATGTAAGTATTTGAAGAAAGTTCATTTTCACTGCATCAACAAATTACGATTTTTTGACATGTTACAACAGCTATGACTGATTTACTAATTCATTTTGCACTTACTAACAGATTTTTTGATACACATTATTCAAGAAATAACCACCACACACTTCACAAAAATAATTCATTCATTTTTTGATCACATAAATTTAACTTCACATCTGTCAACCGAACTGCAATTTTCACACAGGCTCATAGATCATTATATTCAACCGACGGATGATTGAATCGGATATACACGTCACTTTAAATGATCTTTTCTAATGCATCGCGTAGGTACCGGTTTGACGGTACAGAAAAATGATTACTGATACTGAATCTGAATAATTTGCAAGTCTAGTCTAGTCGGTGTAAGAACTCCGGTAACAGTTTCAACGAAAATATCTTTACATAATATGTTATTGCTGTTATTTGAAAATTTGTAACTCATCAGAATGATAAGAGAAACATTCCTAATAGTATACAGTCGGAGAAGAATATTTAAAATTCATCAATAACAACGTGTTCAAAAATATCCCCGTTAGATCTGTTACCGGACTCCTCACACCGACTATACAATATTACTTCAATTTATGATGTCAGAATTCATAACTGGCGTACAGCTGTACTGGTCAAAGCGTCATCCTCTCATGAGGGTTAGGATTTTGTGTTAGGTTCGATTCCACGTGTAGGGCTATGAGATTTTCGCTATTGACCCCCACAGTTTGAACGCTTGTTATCATTAAATATCTTCATTAAGATAATTTCCACCAGGGAGTTCGATTGCTGTAGAACGCGGTTCTAGCAATTGACACTGGAACATGTTTCCATACATCTATTACACATACAGTACGAGATCGACAAGGATTCCGATAATTTTTTTGTGAATTATTTGAAATTTATTCTTGGCGCTTATTTTAGATGCCAATGTTCTTAAAGTTAGATGCGCCCTCTCAATCTTAGAATATGGTTTTTTCGGTGTGGACATTAGCTGAAAATATGAAATTATTTTCATCAGCTACGTACAAAGGCTTAAATGGATTACCATCACCGGTTGAAAATCAATTATCAATGTTGGTATCCAATGAAAAACCAGTACTGATTCAGGGTTGATGTTAACGTTGACCCAGTATTGGTGAACAACGCCGTACCAGTGTTGATTAGCGGTATCATTCCGGGTTCATTCCAACGTTGTTTGCCAACAGTTGGCAGTTGGCAAATAACGTTATTCCAGTACTGGGTCGTTCGTCAATTTCTATATGGGGAATCATGAAGCTGAAACTAACAGCCGACTGTTGTAACATCTGATTAAACGTTGTTGGAAATCCCTTCATACCAGAAATCGAATGAGCATCGTTCCCCCAAACGTTTCGGATGCTCAAATCTTCCATAAAAATTTTGTGTGAGAAATTGTAATAATCGGCTGCTGGCTTTACGGCTGCCAGTTTCAGCTTCATGAATGAATCGATGAACCACAACTCTTTTTTGTGATGAACAATACATAATAAATAATTCTATTCTATGAGTATGACATCAACAATGCAAAATTCCATACTACCGATGGAAAATAAGTGATGTTTTACATTTTCAGATTTTCGATTATCGACGTATGTTAAATGATTAGTTTTTGGTCAATCCTATGTGGCACGAGATTGATCAATAATTATCCATTTCAATGTCCGCATTAGCGACCATCAATTAGTCCTTCGAAAATCATGAATTTTCGATCAATCATTACCCAATGAATGGACATGCGCATAGAGATCCCACATAATTCCCAAATCATTGATCGATTATTAGCAATTGTCATTGGAATCAATCAAATTGACCAATAATGGGAACCAATCTATGATTGGCTGGGTTTATACGCTTCTATACGTTTGAGAAACTGATGAACAGTGTGGCGGTGTTCCAAATCCCATACTTCTTAACAGCACTTTTGCTGATATCTCTTCCAAATCAATCAAATATTCCCCTCAGCTTGTCACCAAATTCTTAGCCGGATTTCTCCGAGATCGCTATTACAACAATTCCTTCCGCGCTGAAAGTGATTGCCTACCAGAAACATAGACGGAATCGCTGAATTTTCACATGATATATGATGGTTAAGAAGGATAGGCTGAAAATGTGATTGCTCTGAATTATAATAGAATTGCTTTCATTTCAGGCGTCGTGATGAAATTTCACAAAAATGATGAAGTCACTTTGACTAGAGTACATAAAATATTGGGCAGTATTCTCAGCAACGCAAAAGATAGGGACGGACGAAGAGCACTTAGGAAAATCGCTGAAAATTGGGAAAAAAGATCATTTCAATCAATCTTATTGCGCATTTCATTTATGGATGAATATCATACAGACTGCATGTGAGGGAGAGGCAAATGGTGCAGCAGCACGAATTCTTGTCACACTCATTCTGATTCATATGCAGATAAATGTGAACTAGATCGATCTCTTCTCACGTGTACGATTCATAAACCTATTGTTCATTTATGAATCCCGCTTATTTCAAATTTCATTTGAGTCCAGAATTGTAAGCTTTTTGAATCGCTACTTTCTGAACTATTGATTTGAAACAAAGAAAACAGAAAAATAAGACTCCAATTTTTTTACAATTATAATGACAGCATAGATTAGAAAGTAGCGATTACCAATAGATGACATACAGACGAAAAGCGCCAATAGATGTAGGTAACCAGGTGAATATAATCACTAGAAGAATTACCTTAGGTAGTCGGAAAGTGTTAGTACCCGCTAATACAATGAGTGATAAGCGAGTAATAGCTCTATACAATACTTTAATGACTGACAACTAAATTAATCGTAAGAATTAAGAAATAAGTAAAAGAAGATCAAGCGCAAAAGCATTCAGAATCAAGAATCACCTTATTATAGACAAGAAAGGAGCAGGAGAAGAGCTAAGCAGCCTGAAGCTCGTATAAGTGCGCAAAAAGCTTAGATCTGAAGGCGCTCTTAGAGGGACAACACCTTATTTCCTCTGGTAAGGAATTCCAAAATCTACAGCTTCTAATAAGGGATGAGTTGGTAAAAGTCATCGTGCGATGAGTAGGAATTACTAGGGTAGAGGGGTCAGATCCGGTGAACCGTGATTGATGAGTTGAGGAATAAGTAAATCGACTGAAAAGATAGGTAGGAGTAAGAGTAGTGAAAATACTAAATAGGAGCATGCCTAGTAAATAATTTCTCCGACCATCAATCCTCAGCCAACCTACACTGAGAGAAGAGCGATTTGGAGGTTTAGTAAATACAGGTTGGTTGAAAAGTTTCTGCGCTCGAAATGAAAGAATACTGTTTTTGTTACGAAATATATTTCTTTATTCAATATAATCTCCTAGAAGCTCAATATACTTGTTCCAATGATCTTCCAATAATTTTATCCCATCCTCATAATGGTTTTCCGGAAGCTCTGCAAAATAACCGTCTACGGCTGCTATGGCCTCTTCATTCGACGAAAAATGCTTTCCACGAAGGAATTGTTTGAGATTTCTGAAGAGATAGTAGTCGCTAAGAGCCAAATCTGGCGAATACGGTGGATGTTCAAGCAATTCGTACTTGAGTTCTTTGAATTTAGCCATCGTCAAAACACTTTTGTGAGCAGGTGCATTATCTTGATGAAAAATGATTTTTTTCTTCTTTAAACCAGTTCTTTTCTCACGAATTTTTTCATCCAGCTGATCCAAAAGGCTGCAGTCATATTCGGAGTTGATTGTTTTACCTTTCTGAAGATAATCAATGAACAAAATTCCTTTTGCATCCCAAAAAACTGATGCCATAACCTTCTTTGCTGATCGTTGTGACTTCACCTGCTTTGGAGCTGAACAACCAGCTTCAGTCCACTGTAAACATTCTTGTTTCAATTTAGGATCATGGTAGTAGATCCAAGTCTCATCCATAGTTATAAAACGACGCAAGGAGTCGGTTTTATTCTGCTTAAAACGCTCCAAATTACGCTGAGAAATTTGTTTTCGATCCAGTTTTTGTTGAATTGTTAACGTGTGCGGCACTAACTTTCCAAAAAGTTTTTTCATACGTAATTCTCCATGTAAAATATGGAGTACTCGTTCGTCTGAGATGCCTATGGCATTAGCAATTTCATGCTCAGTCAAACTTGGATCTTCACTAACCATATTATGTACATGCTCAATGATTTCTGCTGTGGTTGCAGTTTTTGGTCGTCCTTCGCGTGGATCGTCTTCAAGGCTAGTACGACCACGTTTAAATTCACCAGCCCAAAATTCAACAGTGCGTTTTGAAGGTGAGGACTCCTTATACACTTCTAACAATTGTTCATAAATTTCCTTTGCTTTTAAACCCTTCAAAACAAAGAATCTAATGACTGCACGATATTCAATTTTTTCCATATTAAGAAAAATCAATGACACGTCAACTTCAAATGGCTTGTAAACAAAGAATGAATTGACAGAATGACTTGTAACTCTGCATGTGTTCTCAGGACAGATATACCAACTTGAGAAAAAAAAAGTTTTGAGCTAGCAGTGCTATCTCTTGGTGAGCGCAGGAACTTTTCAACCAACCTGTAGTATTATATTTGATCGATAAATCTCAATATTACTGAACTTTCAGCGACGTTTCACGGAATTTCAAGAAACATTATTGAAATTTTGCTTCACATTACTCAGTGTTCTACAATCGTTATTATATAATACAATATTCACGACCCAATTCGCTGTGTGTCACTCAATTCCTAAACGTCTAGTAATTGAGTGTTACACAGCAAATTTGGTTATGAATATTGTATTCTATAATAACGATTGTAGAACACTGAGTAATGTAAAGCAAAAGTTCAGTAATGTTTCTTGAAATTTCGTGAAACATCGCTGAAAGTTCAGTAATATTCAGATTTATCGATCAAATATACTACTATTTACTGAACCTCCAAATCGCTCATCTCTCAGTGTAGTTCATTGAAGTATTGCGAGATATGCTCATCCTTCCTGACACTAAAGATGAATCTCACACAGGCATTGAAAGCCCGTTGCACCCTGATGTTATCAACAAGTGTTATGTCTATGAAAACAAAGGCACGATAATCAAAATGCGGCAGAATGAGGGACTGTACAAGCCTAGCTTTAGTGCGAGTAGAGAGATATGTCTCCCGTTAAATCGGAGCTGATAGAGTGCTCTGTAGACCCGGGTACAAATGTCCGAGACTTGCACTGAGAGAAATGGATTGGTGAAATCCAGCATTGATTTTCATATTATTCAGTAGAATTATCAATTGCTGAAATATTACTAATAGATCTTTGTTAATCTTCGAGCCAATCGGATTTTTAATTGAGAATTAATATTCATCGTTCAATTATTTCGTTTGACAGAATAGTCCAAACATCTGTAGCCCGAAGATTATTGCCGGGATCGTTACGAGAAGGAGAGATTGAGGAACTTTTGATGCGGTAAAAACTCATGAAAATTAAACGACATCAAAACATTTATTTAGAACGTATTGTTGAATTACAGTTCACAAAACCGTACAAACGATGTAAACGGTTGTTCGCACGTGTTCACCGAGCACTAGGGATGTGCGATGTTCCCCGATGCATCGGTGAGCGATGTTTTTTGGTCGATTAATCGATGTTTTTAATCGATGTTTCCTAATTCCGATGTATCGATGTTCGAGGTTTTTCTGTGGAAACATCGTTAAGTTTTTAGCTAAGTTCGTTTACCGATGTCCCAAGTTACCCCAACTCGCTCCAAGTATTTTGGATTCGCTACTCCCAGTTTAAGCAACGAAATGATTGGTTTGGTACAAGTTGGAGCAACTCAGGGCACGTAGAACGAACGAACCTTTTGAAGCAGAGTTGCCAGAAAAAATTGCCCAAATTTTGGTCTTTGGTAAATTCTTATGAAATCAAGAATACGATTGGTTGGTTAAACAAGAAACAGCCAATCACTTGAGTTAGGTAACTTTTTCTGACAACGCTGTCTAGAAGTGGGTAGGGGCTGAATTGGGCGAAATATTTGTTCTGTGCATTCACCATTGATCTCTATTATACACCAGGGGGCATAAACTCAAATAGAAAATTTTTAGACTGATTTCAGCGCCGCCGTACGGAAGAGCACTGGAAATAATTTTCATGAATGCACTTATACTACTTTGAAAACTATTATGATTTGTTTATGATTTGTGTTAGTTTATCCGTGTAAAATTATTTCCAGTGCTCTTCCGTACGGCGGCGCTGGAATCAATCTAAAAATTTTCCATTTAAGTTTATGCCCCCTGATTATACACTGGATCAGTGCCGTCTTTACAAATTCTTCTTCCTTCTTCAATCGATGTGTAACAAAGGATAACGTATGGGCCCCTGCCCATCGGCTGTCCTTTGTTACACGTTGATTGAAGGAGGAAGACGAATTTGTAAAGACGGCACTGCACTGGATAGGAGATACAGGTCTTTGAAATACAAAATTTCTAAGACGAATTGAAAGTGATAGAAGACTTGGAACGGTAGAATATCGTAAACCCGAAAATTCACCAGCCCAAAAAATTGTGCGCCCGAATTTCAGAAACCCGAAAGACTATACGCCCGAATGTCCGTAAGCCCGAAGTTGTATAACCCCGAATTGAAAAAATAAATTTTAATATAAATCAACTATTTAATACTTTTATACCATTCAAATGTGAATGTTGCGTCTATTGATGGTTTATCAACGCTTCAAATCATACAAAAGTATCAAATAGTCGATTCATATGAAAATTTATTTTTCTAAATTCGGGGTTATGTAACTTCGGGCTTACGGACATTCGGGCGCATGGCCTTTCGGGTTTCTGAAATTCGGGCGCATGATGTTTCGGGTTTACGATACTCTACCACTCGGAACCATTGCATCCATAGAGATATTAGAATACAGGGGAGAAGCATGGAGATTTTACATAAGGGGAAACGTCATCGAAATAAATAGAGAGAAAAGATAAGAGTACCACAGTCTCACTGTCTTCTATGTGATGACGTATTGAATGGAAAATAGTGACACTCTTGCACCTTCATCTCTTCTCTCTGTTCATTGCAATGACGCGATCAGCTCCGTCATGCCCCCTCTATTCTAATGTCTCTATGATTGCATCTTGGGCTAAATGGTTGAAAATAGAGAGAAATTCAAAACCATATAATTTTATTTTTGCATGGCTTTATATGTTAAACATAAAGGAGCTTTCCGAAGTGTTCAACCCGGGGCGTCTGTGGCGTGAACTACGGATTCCTATTGGTTCATTCCACGCCCCTGACGCCCCGGGTCACACACTTCAGAAAGCTCCATTGTGGAGCATGAAAAATTGGTAGAGGGTCTTTTCGCCGAATAAACACAATTTGGCAATCGCTAGTCATTTCCTAGTGATCTCTAGAAATGACTAGCGATTGTCAAATTATGTCAATTTCGGCGAAAAGACCCCCTACCGAAAAATTAATTTTACGATGTATATTCAACAAATACAAGTAAATACAATAATTCATGTAATTAGATATATTCATGTTTATTCATATTGAGCATTTATAAACGTTTTAATTGGTTGAATGATTTTATTTACTTGTAATTTGTAGATATGAATTGTAAAATTAATTTCTGATGCTTTACTTTGTACTTCATATATGATGATTGCAAAAATAAATTCATATGGTTTTGAATTTCCCTCTATTTTCAACCATTGTGCCTAAGATGCAAATGGCGATTCTGGTGTTCTAATCGTCTCAGTAATTTTGGTTCATTCCTTATCCAGTGTATTATAGAGATCAGTGAGCCACTAACATATTTATTTGAGGATTTTTTACAGTGGAACTGAACCTTATTTCTTACTTCGTGCTGGAAACCATCCCTCTAGTGTATGTGGAATGGATCTGAAAGTAAGGTCCATTTTACTATATGCATCGGAATTGTTTACAAAACGGAACGGTTTGCAAGAATCTCATTGATCGAAAGCTAGAACTCCCTGCAAATTCCCGCTCCGTTCCCTAAAAATTCCAATAGTTGTGAATTGAGCCTACACTGAAAAAAAATAGTGGAGCCAACTGCATATGCAGTTGGATACGGCGAATCTCGCCGCGCGGTTGACTCAACCGAATGGTAGACCGCGATTATCCCGAAAGCGTGTTGGCCCGAAAGTTGAAATCTCGAATAGAAATAATCCCGAAAAAATTTTGGTGAGATTTTGGAGCCTTCCGAAGTAGCTGACCAGATGATCAGATCAGCTACTTCGGAAGACTCCTTTATCTCATTAGCACATGACTAGTAAAATATAGTTATCTTTCGGGATTACTCTTATTCGGGATTTCAACTTTCGGGCCAACACGCTTCCGGGATAATCGCGGTCTAAACTGCATATGCAGTTGGCTCCACTTATTTTTTTCTTGGTGTAAGCACGGAAGGCTATACAGAAACCGTATACGAAATTTGCGCAGTCATCCGTTCCTTACGTTGACGTTACCGTACCTTGTGTGTCTAGGCCTATACAGTGTCTGCGCATCTGTCTTTACGTTTACGTACGTTGTGTACATAAAGGTCTAGATACACAAGCTACTTGAACGTGAACGTAAGGAACGGAAGCCTGTGCAGAAAACGAATCTAGTTTCTACGCAGTCTTCCGTTCATTACGTTCCCGTTTACGTACTTGTGTAGCTAGATCTATGCATGCACAGACTGCTGCCGTTTACGTCTATATTCGCGTCACTTGTGTACGTAGGCCTATGTGGGTTTTACTGCTTTGACTTCTGAACAGGGTTGGGTACGCATAATACGGAAGGTTTTATGCAAGGAATAATGTGCGCATAAAGTTGTAATTTCACACGAGCGTCGAGCGTTGAGCGACGAGCGATTTTCCCAGGTTCTAGATTTCAGCGTCAAAGCTTCATGATGTTTCTCGACGCTCAATTTGAGAGTTAAAAGTTGTCTTTTAACTATTCTCTGTGCGGAAGAAAGAATATTGAACATATATGAATATATATTGTTTGAGCTGAAGTGCCTTCTTTATCCTGCACTATTGAGAATGATTGAATAATTACGGATTGTGCTGAAACTCAATTATGGGTTAGAACGGCGTCAAAGCTAAACACTGTTTAGCTTTCACATTTTCTGGGATTCAGCGTGAAAGCTAAACAGTGTTTAGCTTTGACGCCGTTCTAATCCATAATTGAGTTTCAGCATAATCCATAATTATTCAATCATTCTCAATAGTGCAGGATAAAGAAGGCACATCAGCTCAAACAATATATATATTTATATATGTTTAATATTCTTCCTTCCGCACAGAGACAATACTTAAAAGACAACTTTTCACTCTCAAATTGAGCGTCGAGAAACATCATAAAGCTTTGACGCTGAAATCTAGAACCTGGGAAAATCGCTCGTCGCTCAACGCTCGACGCTCGTGTGAAATTACAACTTAAAACTCATGCAGATAATGCAGATAACTAGAGGCGGTTTTCTGCATCATCTTTTTTTATGGTCAAGTTGGGTTATAATTTTAAAACTATGAATTGTTTACCATTTCAACACTCATAAATATCTATTTCATATATTCTGAATTTTTAATTTCAAGTCGGAATTAATTTTACAATGTTTTATGCATTTTCTGCATTTTCTGCGTATTCTACATGTTTTATCTATAATCTGCGCATAGTGAACGCATATTACTTATCGCACGCGCACAGAACCCTTCCCTGCTTCTGAATGATTTTCACTGTTTTATTATAAAAATTTTATTCAGTAGACCAAGATGGATGACGGTAACAAAGGTAAAAGAACTTCCATTTATTCACACGAATTGTAATTTTGGATGCGCATAATTTTTCATGTATATATCTTATAAGATTCAAGGCGACACACGATTTATTTCAAAATCAATAATTACGATCCGATTGCAATCAATAACTTGATTACGAGCGTTTACGTTCGTTTAAAACGTGAGTAAGCACTACTTATATTATGATACATAAATCTCAGATTGTGTACACTGAATACGCAAAGAAATATTATTTTTTTTTATCAATTCCTTAGATAATGATGAAGAAGCCTATAAATATATATTGAAAGAATTCAATCAAGGCAAATATAATCCGAACAATGATGAAGAAATAGAAAGTTTGTATCGGTCAATTGACGATGTTGATTAGTAAGTTAACTGCCTTGTTTTCGCAGTAGCATACTTTCAAACAAATCTTTCTGATTTTTTGATGTTTTACTGTTTCAGTACTAATATAAGTATTTGCCAGGATATAGGACAAAATAAATTAGTAAAGGAAACTGGTTCTACATCCTTTTGTGGCTCCCCAAACAGCACCGAAAGTTCTCAAAACGTTTTAAAAACGTATCCATAGTCCCACAGATGTTGGTTCCCAAAAGTATATTTTCTAAACATCTTGAGAACATTCATCCAATGTGCTGGGAAACACGTTTTGGGGACATTGTTCACAAATGCTAGGGTACGTTTCCAGAATGTTCTCGAAACTTTATATGAAAACTAAGTATTTTATTCTAACCTATATAAATTTATATTTATAGTTTTACCAGGGACGAAAGTATCAAACAACTATGAAAGTATGTTTTGTATTGAATATTTGGGAAGATTTCATTTCAGAAGTTCAAAACTATTGGCAGAATATGAATCATCAACAATTAAGTCAATATATTAAGATTCACATAACCTCAAAATTGACGCGAAACAAAATCTCATTATATACAATGTATTAACAAAATGCAAATGTAATTTATTGAATCTATCGATAGAGGCCCCACCGCAGTTCATTTACATCGGCTCCAAATGAAGAATATTGAAAGATTTGGCACAAGTTTGAACATTAACAAATTCTCATGTTCAATGTCTCATAAACATTCCATGAAAACCTAAATAAAACTATACCAGACATTCGTACATCCCTGGTATATACATGCGATGTTTCCTGAACGTCCCGAAACATTTTCAGAACATTCCAATGTTTCAGAAGACGTTCCAAGGATATTGATAGAACCTCCCGGTGCTGTATGGGTCTGAATCCAATCAATCACAGTAAGTTCAGTAGATCAATTTTAGATTAATTTGAAATGGATTTACATTCAATGAACGTTCAATGGAACTCCAAGTGTTCCTCCAAGTGTTCCATACCTCGTACGTTTCCTTGTGAGATTAGAATCCCAATAAACATACCTGTCTGAAAGATGTCTCATGCGACCGTTTTAGACAAGTTTTAGATGTTACGTTGACTGGGATGTTTCATATATAATATGCACGTTCATAGTACATATAAAATTTTTGGGTGCCACTCGAGTTCATTTTGAGTTCAGCAAAGTTTTGTTGAGCATTTCTGTTCTCGTGGGGTCATTTGATGTACGGTGAGTAAAAAAGTCCGTGTCCGTTCCAACGGAAAGTTTTTAAATATTTTGTGGTTATTTATAAAATGCTAAGATCTTGTTTTGATTGATTGAGTAGATCACGAGTTTTCATGCTTCGATTATACATCAGAAGGGTCACAATATTGCAAACTACAACGAAATTAAAAAAATCTTTCGGTTGGAACGGACACGGACTTTTTTATTCACTGTACAGTCGATCAACTTGAGCCATGGAAGGGTACTTTTGATGAGTTTATGAATTCTAGAGTTCAAGAGGTTTAAGTGACTGTTTCCATTCGATTGTCGTACATTATTGGTAGAGTTTTTATGATCCTCAAACTCGTCAACCCCTTCACGGATTAAGTTGACTAACGTACATTTACGTATCAGCTATAATCAAAGTGTTACTTTTTAAGGACCTCCAGTGCAAAACATGATGAGAATGTGGATCGAACGACTACTGAAAATTCATCTGCTCCATCAGACAAAATTCAAACCACTAGTGATGGTAGAGTGAAAACAATTTTAGAACCTTTTGAGAATACGTAAGTAAATAGATTCATGTTTTTTGTTTGATTTTGTATTTGTGATCTCGATTTCAGGTCTCCGAAGATAAGGAAGAGCAATGTTTGGGGATATTTTAAGAAAAAAGATAAACAAACAGCGCAATGTATAATATGTGAAAATATATTCAAACATGCTGGAAATACAACAAATTTAATGCAACATTTACAGAGAAAGCATACTTTATTATACAGTCAGTTGCAAGCTAAAAAAAGACCCAGTACTGAAGCACATAATGCTCTGCCTTTCATCGTGCACAAAAAAAGTAAAATAATGGTAATAAGAAGTTTTGTTTTCAATCGTTTTCAGATCCTCAATGATGTGGAAATTTGAGTTCTTTATTAAACCGAATCATCAGTGGAATCTTGCAAAACTCGAATCAATTCGATTCTCAATGCTTCCCCAGCCAACACAAATAATCAATTTGAATTTATAAAGACTTCTCAAAGACCTCTTGAGTTCTTTTTGGATTCAAAATATCAATAATGCATACATATTTATCAGCATCTCTCTTGGCGGAAACTCTTGTGCTCCCGGGAAAAATTGATTTGATTTGACCAGATCTAATTTTTGGTCAGATCTAAACAGATTTAAAAAAAAACTGCAATTTTGGCTTGTATTTGTCACAATATATGTCCAAAATCGAATTCATATACACATAAATACCCCAAAATTTCTGATAATTGAACAACCAAATCACATTCAATCTTCATGAAGCTCACAAAGATTGAATGTAATGTAGTATTCAATTCTGATCTAACGAAATCTACTCAGATTTATCCTGATGTGCCAAGATCTGATCAGATCTCTTGAGATCCGAGCAGATCTAATTTGGGAGCCTTTCGAAGTAGCTGATCCAAGTGATCCGGATTACTCTTCAACCAATCAGAAAGCTTGAAAAGTGATCCAGATCACTTGGATCAGCTACTTCGGAAGGCTCCTTGATGTTTTAAACCAGATCTGATGAAAAATCAGATCTATTGAGATCTGAATAGATCTAATGATTTTTTCCCGGGCTGTATGGGCTCTGAATCATTCATCAATATGGAGTCAAATTGAAAAGAGAGTGTTATATATGAACTTCTTGATAATAAGAATATACTGAAATTCCGTGGATTTTTTGTTCATTTTACTCCAAAACATCAATCAAACTTCCGCATCATATTTTGGATTAATTTTTGTAATTGAATCACACGTCTTCCGTTAGTCTTGAGTGTTGTTATTGTTTGCAGGAGAATCCACGAATCGATCAAGCTTTACAGAGAGTGAATTCATTTGCAGGTTCGTAACTATAGCCTTCAGTATGTCTATGCTACTAATGTAATTCTTCATTATTTGAATCAATTACAATTATTTTCAGATGGCGGTAGAAATTCAGATAGGATAACTAAATCAGTGCTATACATGATTGCTGTTGACCAACTCCCTTTTTCATTTGTAGAAAATGATGGATTTAAACAGCTGATGAAGGTTGTCATGCCTTTATATAAAATTCCGAGCCGTAAAACCATGACATTATTAGCAGAAGCTCAATATAATTTGTCAAAACAAAGGTTTAAAGACAAAGTGAAAGATATTTCATCATATACACTAACCTGTGATAATTGGACGGATAATAGCAATCAAACTTATTTAGGAGTTACAATGCATTATTTATCAGAAAATGTGAAATTAAACAATAGAATTTTAGGTGTTTTTCCTCTTGATGAAAGTCATACCGCTGAATACCTTTCTAAAGCTTTGAATTCAGTGATTGAACAATTTAATTTGGATTTAGAAAAAATTGTAGCTGTAATATCCGATAGTGCAGCAAATATCAAAAAAGCTGTGGCAGACTTAGTTGGTGAAGGTAAACAGGTTGCTTGTTTTGTACACACTGTAGCTCTTATAATTCCAGACGTTATGAAATTCATGCCACGTATTCAAGAAGTCATTGATAAAGTGCGAGCTATAGTAACTCTTACAAGAAGGAGTACGGTTGCTTCTGATGAGTTGAAACGTCTTCAAATCCGGGATGGAAAATCTGAAGGATCCGTCTTAAAATTCATTCGAGACTGTCCAACTCGTTGGAATTCTTTACTACACATGTTGGAACGCTTTTTGGATCTTGAAGAATATGTGTATCCTATCACCAAAAAATGCAAAGATCCTCCCCAGACAGCACACAAGTCCTTTTTGAGTTCACAGATAATTCAGACTAAAGAATACCTACGGAATTCATTTCTATGAATTCATGAAATATTCTGAATGAATATATAGAGTATCAAAAGAATTCTCGATGAATACATGTGGGAGTTCTTGAAGTACACATAGAAAATGCACGAAGTAATTCGTAAAGACCACCCGTTATGACAGTGAATATGAATCTTTATGGAAGTTCAAGATGTAGTCCTGTTCTGCCCAAAAGAATTTATAACGAATACCATGAACTTCGATCAACAAGGATTCAATCAGAGTCTTCCTGAATTTGTAAACGCCTTTGGACAAAAATAATGTCCAAGATACAATTAGTAGTATATTTTCTCTTATGAATCGATTGAATAGGTGCGTGTACGAGATTTGGAGAGTGATTAAGAAGTGAAGTGAATTATTCAATGTATTAATCAGTAAGTAATTCATTTCAATGCAAAAAAAAACATATAATATGTGAGAATAAATGACATATCATATGATTTTAAGGTTAAAGTTTCGTATATAACAAAGTGATGTAACTCTAAAGAAGAGAAGTGTGTAAAAAATCATGAATTGCTTGTGGATAATGAAGTAAATTATTTATTAACTCAAAATATGTGGATATCGACTGTAAAAATGCATTCATACAAACGATCTTTTATGTATGGAAGAACTAATCGATTGTATCGAGTATGGAAAATCCCTTATAGAAAACGATGAACAAAACTCTATGATCTTTATCTTTTTCAATAGGAAATTTGTAAAAGACTTGATATTCAATTATAAAGGTTTATTGAATTATGAGAAAGTTCAGAATGCCTGTTTTGTGGTGTGATTTATTTATACTCAATGAATTCAGATGTAAATGCATTATGAATTCTTTTGGGCAGATTACGTGTTCTTTCTGAACTTCTATATGTTTTCATTTCTGCTGACATAACGGGCATACTTTTGGAATTTTTTCTGGATTCAAATGAATGATTGTGCGTATTCTTGAAGAGTTCTCTCAAAAAGCGTGTCATTCTAATGGTATTCTCTAAGAACTGTTTGAGAACCAGTTGTGCTGTATGGGTCCAAATATGTTGACGGCAGAAGAAATCGATATGCTCAAAGATTTAATTACTAGCATGAAACCATGTGAAATTGCCATCACTGAGATAAGTGGTGAAGCATATCCGACTTGCAGTACTATCATACCCATTGTGCACTGCATGAAACAAGCAATTCAAACGTCCAAAATGAAAACGAAATTAGGTAAAGAATTCAATACTCGTATATTATCAGGGATAGAAAGCCGATTTAAAGATTTTGAACTCCATAAAATTCTTGCCATATCCACAATCCTTGATCCACGGTTCAAAAAAATTCATTTTGAAAATGCTATAGCTGCTTCTCAAGCGATAATAAATATTAATAACTTATTAAAAGCCGATGATAATGTACAAGACCAATTCAAAAACGTTATTCAAAATGAAACAGGAAATATTCCAAATGAAAATGAAATAGATATTTGGAAACACCATGACAATCTGACTAAAATATCTTTGAACGCAACGAAGACAACTGATAGTGGTACACATGTTGAACTTGAAAAATATATTTCTGATCCAGTCATTTCAAGATTCGATTGTCCTTTCGACTTTTGGAAGTCAAATAGCAATGTTTATCCTAAACTATGTATGATTGGATTGAAATATTGCAGTATTATTGGATCTTCAGTACCATCGGAAAGACTGTTTTCTCAAGCAGGGAACATAAAAAATGACAAGAGAAGCAGGCTTTCTGGTACACATTTGAATGCATTGTTGTTTTTGAGCAGTGTTCCATATGAAGATTGGGAATTCTGATTGATTGGATTTAGTGAAGAGGAGTGTATTATATTTTCATGTTATTTTTCCTATTTGATATTTTATTGTATTTTCAATTAAAAGAAAAGTATAGAAAAATACAATATATATTTATTCATTAGCAGAAATTCTCTGATGAATCATGTTCAAATTATTTCTCCTTGAATTCTCCGTAAATCAAATAATTTCTTGATGAAATATGAAAATATTTATAAGTATATTTTGTAAAATGTGGGAAGTATTGGTTGTAATTTGGGGGGTTTGATAGCACCTCCGTAGACCATACCCTGATTACACACGAAGAATTTTTTTCTAAAACAGTAATAGAATCCTTCAAGAACTCTTTTCGAACTAATGAATTCACAAAGAGCTCTGGAGGAGTTCAATATTTGGGACATTAACGAGTTCTCTGAGAGTACTAAAACATTACTTTCAGCATTCTCAAAGAATTCGTTAATGTTCCAAACATTGAACTCCTCCAGAGCTCTTTATGAATTAATTAGTTCGAAGAGAGTTCTTGAAGAATTCTGTTCTTGTGTTTGAGAAAGAATTCTTCGTGTGTTATCTGGGTAGAGTTACTAGATATCTCGATCTGAAATACGCCTGGATAATTTGATGAAATGGAGGAAAATCAACCAGCCGAACCTTTTATTAGTAGAAAATAAAGTCCGGTATTCTCCCATTTTATAAAATTAGTTTTTGCATAATTTGAGTAAACAGATCTTGTAACACTCCGGTCTACGGATACTTTTTAGCTGGTCTCACATGCACGAATATTTCTGGGAAACGGAACGAGGGATGTTCTTTTGAGTATGATTTCTAGTGGATTAACCTATGATAATCATGAGTTGAATGGAAATACTAATCAGAAATTCCGAAATTTGAACGAGGGAGCCTCCCTGAACGAAACTGAATTGTGAAAATGAGTTGGTTCGATGATAGTAACTTACTAAACTTGAGCTTACTAGAAGTTCACTAAAAATTCCAACAACCTATGTGAGACAAGCCTTGAAAGCACTTTGACAAGAGCGGTTTATCGATAGAACAGTATGGAGTCTTCCGAAGTAGTTGTAGCTCCTTCGGAAGGCTCCCATAAGATATGAGTAATACCATTGGATTAAAAATATTCGGAATACTGAACTTTTGGGATATAATTACTCGGGATATAAAATTTTGGGGCAACCGTGTATAGTGATAACTGAACTCTGGTATGAAACAGATCTACCCACCGTAATACAAATATTTTATTTGAAAAAATCGATGCATCGATGTTTTTGGAAAATAATCGATGTATGGATATCGATGTTTTCAAACATCGATTATTTTAATATCGATGTTTTTTTTAACATTGCACATCCCTACCGAGCACCTTATAACAATTTTTGCACGTATCTGACGCGGTTTTATCTGAGTACGATAAACAGTCTAGTCGGATTATTATTCGATTCGGAAGGAAACTCGGCGGTGAGATTTAACAATTAGAATCTCATGACAAACGGCAAAACTGAAAGAACACGTGTAATGTGAACGGAAGAACGATAACGAACGATGAGGTCGAGTATCATATCGGTGAAGACACACGTCTTCTTACAGTTAGTTGTAAAGAAGGGGGTGACTATAATTGCGTAATGACACAACTTTCGGTAAACGCGCAGTTTTCGCACATAATGATAGGATTGACATGTATCATTTTTCTGTGTTTGAATTAGCTGAACAGAGATACATGGAACCAGGACTGTGTCAATCATTTCATCAAATGAGTCTAGATCAGGACCGTACGAATCGATTGACACAGTTGAAATTTTCAATTATGATATGTTCATTCCGCAACAATCTTATAAGTTCATCCAAATTTACCCAACTTATGCAAAACCTCAATAAAATGTTCAATAAATATTATCATACGTTCCGTTTTGTAATAATTACATATTGAAAAAGGATGTACAACGATATTTCTTATAAACTACAGTAAACACTCCATCAATTGATAGTCTTATGATGTGAGAAATAATAGGGTCACATAACTACGAATAATAACTCCATCAAAAAGTAAAATATTTGAATACCTTGTAGCTTTCATTCCTACTTGTGAAATGATTTTTCCCAAATGACTGAGCAATGTTCAATGTAAACATTATGTATTCATGTAGCTTTGTTGTGCGTACCTCTATCGTATATAAATACCCAAGTAGCATCGGGATATACTATGTATGTTCTACGAATATTCGAAGTATATTCCATGCACATTCTAATGAGACCGTTTTATAGATGCTATGTACATTCATCGAATATACGTAGTCGAATATACGATCGTACGTCAAACGAACGTCGATTGAATGGATATCGTACATTTCGAATATACCATGCACATACTAAGTATACGTAAAATAGTCTCATTCGAATATTCTATGAACGTTCATTGTATGCTCTTTGAATCTTATTCGTACATTCTATGAACGTTTCCATTTCGTATATACGTTGAACTTCCATTGCTGCTTGGGTATGTATCGTCTACGACACGTATTTTGGAAACATTAGTGAACTTTCAAGAACATTCTTGTTTTCATATTTTCCAGTGATTGATTAGTAATCTTTTGAATACAGATTACTGTCTGGTTCACTAAAATCTGCGCTCATCCCCACTACCACCTACTCTAGATCAACGCTTGTGCGTGCAGTGCGTGCTTCTAATTCATTTCTCATCGACTTGTGTTGAACTTTAAGAATATTTCCCTCTCATTCTCAGATCTTCATTTTGAACTGACAGCATATTCTTAATGTTTTAGTGTAGTATATAAATTTTTGGCATATTTTAGATGCAATCTATGTCAAAAGTAGAGGGTAGTCTTGATTTTAAAATTTGATTTTCTCGTTGAAATTTATTTTGTTTATAACTTGAAGACGAAGCCTCGCACAGTATTTCGCCAAAGGAAGATTTGCTTAATTTTGCTTTGACCCTCACATACTGAGAGGATAGAGTTGGTCTAACATCTTATTGAAACTTGAGCCAATTGTTTCATTACATATTACGCAATATTAGGTTTATTTAAAACCCATACAACACAAAAATTCCACCTGTATTCATATAGAATTCTTTATGGATTCTCAGAATCCAAAGAGTATCGAATATGAATTCTCTCCGAACTGTATTGCTGTCTAGGGGTTTTTAGAACATGATTTGAAACACTGAAAAAATGCTGTACGGAGAGATATTTTAAATAAACTCACGCATATTTGCGTACATTATTCACAAAAAATTGATTTGAGTCCTAGCGCTTGTGTCACATTAACGCAATTATTATTATTTGTGTGAGGAAATCGATCTTTTGAAATTGATATTCAATTACTGAAACCATTAGAATTTCACCTTTCTTACTGCCTTATATTGGTTGATCAAATATGCCGCAAAAATCAACAAGTAGACCATTATATTTCAATAAATAAGGATCGAAATATTTGACAGGCGCAATGGTAAAATTTTACTAAACTACTTAGTGAAGATCAACCGAATTTACATACTTCTTTATATTGTAAAGTGATGGACAATGTTTTATTGCGTAGCTTTTACTCCAATGTATATAAAATAATCCTTTTTTCTCTCAATATCGCGTGGTATATTGGATATGGGATGATTATAGTTGAGAAGAAAGGAACGTTTATCTAAAATCCCCATGTGTCACTCAATTATCATACTTTTCAGTAACTACAACTGGAATTTTGGTGATGTTTATATAATCTCTTCTCTCAGTGTGTGGACTTCAACTCAAAGTAGGGGAGAGATAGATTCCCAAAGTTTTGAGACTAGAGACATACGATATTACCGTTCCATCTATCACTACAGGAGACAATGATTTTAACCGTAGACCTTTCACAAACCGAGGAGATCCCAGAATGATGGCTTGCGATTGAGAATAATTTAAAGAAAGTTTATTCAAAGTACACCAATTTCTAATCCTGGACATATCTCTATTCATCATTTCTACTGTTTCATTGATAGACCATAGATCAGTGGTGTAAGATATCTGAAAATCACCTGCGAATTTAGTGATTTTACCATGCTCAAAACACGAATTTATGTCAGTGACGTAGGGAGAGAAAAGTCTTGGACCGAGGATTGACCCCTGCGATGCACCCGGCGTAACCCTGACCCAATCCGATTGACCAGATGGAGTTTTTACAGCTTGATATCGCCCTGAGAGATATGACCAGATCCAGCAAAGCACAGGTCTCGAGAACTTGAAATGAGAAAGTTTGAAGACTAAGCAAGCATGGTCTACCGTGTCAAATGCTTCGGAAAAATTCAGGGACACCAAAACGGTGAGTTTGCGATGATCGATGGCGTCTCGGATATCATCAGTCAGTTGAATAAGAGCAGTTTGTGTGGAGTGCCCTCGAATGAACCCAGATTGAGTCGGATCATGTAAGCCATTGTCGCAAAGAAAAACTTCGATAAAATGGAAGACAATTCTTTCTAATATTTTTGAGAATTCACATAAAATCGAGACAGGGCGGTAATCACTAGGTTGGGTCGGCGTAGATACCTCAGGAATTGGTGTAATGAGTGATTTTTTCCATGCCTTAGGGAAAACGGATTGGGTTAGGGAATGGTTGAATAAATCGAGTAAGTAAGGATGAATTAGATATGAGAATGAAGAAAGGAAACGACCAGGAAGACCATTAGGACAAGCATTGGAAGCGGAAAAATGACAGAATCTACGGAGCAAATCAAGCGTAATGAACGGGAAGTAGAAGAGAGAATCGTCAAATTCGCCAGAGAGTCCAAGAGATTCTAAGAGCTGCTGAGGATGTGGACACTCCGGACGGAAAACTGAACTGAAGTATTCATTCAGAATGCTGGGCGAGCATGGAGGAAGGGAGGAATCAGTTTTTCATTAGATTTGACAATCCTGAAACGACGGAGCTCATTCCGAAGATCGCGAGAACACCTGACAGATGAGAGTCTGTCGGCAACAAAGAACTTTCTGGATAAGTCAATCTTAGATGGGACCAGATTGCGAAGAGCGAGATAGTTCACATGCGCCACCCTTTTTTTCGTTCCAAGATAACGACGCCAAGCAGCGTTACGTTCGTACATCAACCTCCGTATTTCAGGCGTAATCGAAGGGGTGCCCGGTCGTCTAGAAGTGTAAGATTCCAACGGAGCACAGAGTTCCCGAACACGGCAAATCAGAGAGGTTATGTGTAGGTTTCGAAGGCACTATTGCGAGATTGAGCTCAGAGGATAAACGAAGCAAATACGAGGCGTCGGAAGACCTATTCAGCAAATTTGTATTAAAATCTTCTAATATCACTTTTTCGTGATATCCAGAAGATAGAGAGGAGAGAAAAGTACTAAAGTCTCCAAATGTCACCTTTGGCGGTCGATAAACCACACCAACCAGAAGTCTACGTATGGCTTTCCCCGATATTTGTACAAATAGGTACTCAGGCTCAGCAATGTACGTGGCTGAAGCAGAAGATGCTACAACCTTAACCACAAGACCAGATCTAATGTACAGACACACACCACCCCCGTTATTCTCCCCCCTATCGGATCGAAATGAAAAATAACCCTCAATCGAACAAGTCGAATCATGCAGTATTGGTCGGAACCAGGTTTCTGAGACAGCCATAATGTCAAAATTTTGTGAAAGTATGAAAGCATGAAATTCCGTCCAATGTGCCGGAAGTGATTGAGCATTTACATGACAGATATTGAGAGAACGATCGCGATTAGGAATGGGACCAGAACGGGAGCGGGGTTCTCAAACTAACAATTTTTCAATATCAGCGATACTAGTTATCTGAATTCATCACCAATGATTTGAAAATTGAGGATCTGGATTAATTCAAGAAACGCATGCTGAAAATAGGCGCAGAATAAATGCGCAGTGAATCGTTTTCCATTCTTCTATGCACCGAATCGTCAACAGTGAAGGTGAGTGGCAAAATCAAATCAAATACAGTTTATTTTAATTAACAAACACTGCTTTAACAGTGATCCGATGTTTCATAATGTCACTTGAAAAGGAGTACTCAATTACGTGAAATAAAATGTGATGTGTGATTTGATGAAGACGTGGGAATGTAAAGTTAACCTCTTTGACATTGCAAAAATTCTCTTTGAATATGACCAGGAGACAATGTTGTAAAAGCGAAATGAATAAGGATCGTGAGACATATATCGTTTGTATCGATGAAAAATTTTACTGAGCGCAACACTAAATGATGCAATATGAAACTGTCTATACAGTTTCTATCAAATCAAACTCATGGTAGTAATTCCTCTATTTTTATATGGTTTGGTAAGTATAAATATTTTCAAAATGAATTTCATAATCCATTGAAAATTGGAAAACATGGTTTCCAAATGTGAATTTCTTTTCATTGATTTTTTTCTACTCAACAGTTTGAACGCAAGAGTTTTCCATGAAATAATTCATGTTCTTCAATGCTATGGGGTTCTCTGGTTGTTATACCTATTTGAAGAGGATTTCCAGAATTGATGCTACAGAGAGGTTGCCTGGCGAAAATACAATGTTCAATAACGTTCGAAATGAGACAAAATTTGTCGCATTTCCCACTCTTTGCATGGTTTACAGATTGTATTTTTACTAGGGTTGACTAAATATATTCTAATATTTTGTTTAACTTGTGATTACTGTTGGACTGCAGAATGAGAAAAAAATCGACATTCGTGAATTGTATTCGCTAACTTCTTGTAATCCCAGGAGACGAATTGAACATATTCATAACTACAAAACTATGAAAGAATACATCAATCACTGCCATCAGTTTCAATTTGTAGAATTGGTATTATAAGTAGTTTCATCCTGAATCATTCAGTTTCATGCAGTCTGAAATTTTTCATTCGTTCACTCAATACATGTCTTACATACTTATTGGTTGATTCTTACACTAATAAAACTTTTTGTCATGAGGAACAGCTACCATCTCTCTGATCACAAGTAGTGGGAGAAGAAGTAGTTGACTTTTCAAATCATATCTGATTTTCGATAACCCGTTGCCAAGTTTTCCTTCCTCAGGCTTGTGAAACTTCCATATTTTTTCTCATGTTTTGAGGAATATCGAGAGAATATTGGGATCTCGATTAAAATCGAATGCTTATTTGATTCAATGATCCATCGGTTCAACATAACAATCAGCCGTGGGAAAATTGCAACTCGGTTGACAGGTGTGAGGTTAGGTTTTTGTGATCAAAAAATAAATGTGAGTCATTCTCGTGAAATGTATAGTCGTTATTTGGTTATTGAGATGTACCAAAAAAATCTGTCATTGAATACAAAATGAATTATTGAACTATTCATCACTGTTGTGATATGTAAAAAATCATAATTTGTTGATGCGGTGAAAATGGATCCTATTGAAAGACTCACATCAATATTTCTCAGGAAAAACTCGAAGATCACTTTAATTTTGTAATAATATGAGTCATGAAGAACTCATTTTGACGAAAATATTTCCAGGGAATGTTCAAAATGAATCGCAAAAAACTTTGATTATTCACTTGAAGCTCAGTGGGTGGTTTTACTCTTCCCTAATTGAAATATCTGTGAGAATCTGAAGATTTTTGAAGTGAATGTTTTCAAATTATTTAGGAGCTCTTCCGACTACTTCCCAACCAAGATTCGACACATTTAGGGAGTTTCAAATCACTTGGGATTTTATTCCGCATCACAGTTGATTCCGCCGACTTCCGCAATTCAGATGAAAACAGTTTAGGTTCACTCAAATATTACCTGAAGTACATTACAGATTCCGTTCACTTGAAAAAAAGTGGAAGAAAACTTTTTCAGTGCTTTTCCACTCTATTTCGCACCAATGAGCTTAGGAAAAGTTAGGAATGGTATGCACATAATGCCTTCAAATTACATGGGCGCACTTTGGGGGCCGATCTACTTCCGCTTACTTATGAAAAATCGGAAACAAAATTTTGACAAATGTTTCCGGATCTTGTCACTAGATCGACTTCCGCGAGTTCACGTTGAAACCTAAACTAAATACTTCCGTATATTTCAACTCTATTTCCGTGCCAATGAGTTCAGGAACAGTTACGAATAGTATACACACAATGACTCCAAATTACTTGGGGGTATTCTGAGTTTTGGTGTACTTCGATTTACTTGCGAAAAATCTATAACAAAAGTTTGACACATGTTTCCGCATTTTGTCACTTGATCCACTCCCGCGAGTTTACGTTAAAACCTGAACTAAATACTTCCGTAAATTTCAACTCTATTCCCGTACCAACGAGTTTAGGACCAGTTACGAATAGTATGCACATAATTACTTCAAATCACTTACCCAAGTGTGCATTGTTTATAACGACAATGGGCCCCAGGCTGGGTCCATCCTCTTCAATCCAGTATTGGGGAATGACGATGGGGCCGATGTTGGCTCAATCTTGGCCCTGTTGTGCTTTCCTATATAATTATAGTTGAAAAAACATGGAGATAATGAATCTCAGTGAGGGCACATTTGTACTCGGCCCCAATTTGGACCAGCGTTAGGCCAAGATTGGGGTGAATTTATATCCCGAGCATGTGTGTACAATCCTGAGCGTGTAAGAATTTTGGTCCCACTCTGGCCCAGTCTTGGGCCCATATTGGTAGGATGGGGCCCATGCTGGCCCGGGGTGGGCCCCATGGTATATAAATGCTAGGGATTTTACAATTTCAAAACAAAAAGGAAGGGGCAGTATTGATTGCCTGGGTTCATGCTGGGCCCGTGGTGTTGACAATTCTCGGGCAAAGCAATACGGCCAAGCTGGGAACGATGTTATCATCCCAGGGTTGGTCCCACGTTGGGTAGCATGGGCACCCACCCTGGGCGTAGATGGGGCCCGCCGTCAATACACACTTGGGTAGGGGTATTTTGGGTTTTGGTGTACTTCGGTCTACTTGCGGAAAATCGGAAAGAAAACTTTGATGAATGTTACTGCATTTTATCACTTGATCCACTCCCGCGAGTTTACGTTGAAACCTAAACAAAATACTTCCATACATTTCAAATCTGTTTCCGCGCCTATCATTTTGGGAACAGTTACGATTAGTATACGTGTAATGATTTCAAATCATTTTGGAACAGTTCGCGTTTTGCTGTACTTCGGTTTACTTATTGCGAAAAATCGGAAACAAAACTTCGATAAATGTTTCCGCATCTCGCGGAAGTTGATCAGATGACACGACGCGTAAACATTTATGAAAATTTTATTTACGATTTTTCATAAGTAAACCTCAACAGATTATAACCCAAGATATGTCATTGGAAATCATCTATGCGGACATAAAAGTCAATTGCTCTAAAGCATGTTCTTTCGGAAGTACACGGAAAAAATGAAACACGACTGGTTACTGTGTTACACAAGAATAAGCAAAAAATATGAGAAAAAATTCTTAGGATGCGACTAGTTCAAGTCATAATGAGAATAAGTAGTTTTCACATACGACAGAGGATCTTTTACCACAGTAACCATTACTATGTTTCACATGACATTGAAAACATGAATGGTTATCATGTTCACAGTTCCCGTTTACTTTTAGGATAATACAGATTCCCTTCAGCAGTAGAACCCTTGCTATATAACACAAATGTAAGTGCTGTGTCCAAAAACGATATGACTCACTCGATGAAGATCCCCCATTCTAGTCCAGCACAGTAACCATTCCTGTGCTAGATAAGAACTGCCCCTCAGAGTCCCCAAGGCATAATAGAAACTCGAGATACGAGTTACAGTGCCACCAGGGATATCCTCACGAACTAGAATTCACACGCACAACTACATCCCTGTCACCATGGTGGCGCTATAACTCGTATCTCGAGTTTCTATTATGTCTTGGGGACTCAGAGGGGCAGTTCTTATCTAGCACAGGAATGGTTACTGTGCTGGACTAGAATGGGGAATCTGTATCAAGTGAGTCATTCGTTTTTGGACACAGCACTTACATTTGTGTTATATAGCAAGGGTTCTACTGCTGAAGGGAATCTGTATTATCCTGAAAGTAAACGGTAACTGTGAACGTGTCAACCTTTCATGTTTTCAATGTAATGTGGAACATAGTAATGGTTACTGTGGTAAAAGATCCTCTGTCGTATGTGAAAACTACTCATTCTCATTATCACTTGAACTAGTCACATGCTAAGAATTTTTTCTCATATTTTTTGCTTATTCTTGTGTAACACAATAACCAGCCGTGTTTCATTTTTTCCGTGTAGATCGAAAATGAATGGAAACAGTTTTCTTAGGTCTACGTGGGAATGCACGGAATCCCAATCACGCATACGTGATTAAATCCTTCAACAGCTGTACAGATGCGTCTTCAGAGTAGCGTGTTAGGATAGCTTAGAAGTTAAGTAGGCAGTTCTTATAAGTAGGTAGATTCCGTGAATTTTTCCACACGGGCTACTCTGGACCAGGAACTCTACATTCCGATGAATCTCCATGATCCATCAACGGTTTTCTGCAGACATGAACAACCCTATTATGGAATCAGACAATCAACAGAATGAACTCTCTAATGACGAACAACTTCATGGACTAATATGGATATAATTATTGCCAAAAAATCTCCCTAAGTTTTGTCAAAAAAGGGGGGAGATGTGACGAACTCGCTTTTTTCTATGTATATGTAATTTTAATTTTTTAAATAAATCTGATAAGATCGAATGAACATACTTCTTCCAAATGAGTAAACCACAATTCAACGTTCTTTAATTCTTTCTATAGTTGTAATAATTTCTATAGTTCTATAGTTTCTATAGTTATAGTAATTTCAATGTTCTTTCAAACTCAAGAATGTTTAATCAATATTCTCTCATAGACAAATTTCATTCGACAACTTCTGAATCATAGTTCGAACTTCATGTTAAAACTGCACTGTGAACCGATAGATATCTGTTCACGTGATAGATGAAATGCCAACGCATGATCACCATAGATGTGCTGTGCGGAGTAAGATGACGTGCATGAAGATATTATCTATAGAGTCAAAGTGCATTTTTCTAATCTATCGAAACAGGTCCACCATGATGGATTTTTACAGTATAAAAACCCATACACCTAGCATAAGATTTAGTATTGCTTGCAATTTTTCATCAAGATTCAACCTTCTATTGCTCAAGTGTTCAAAATCACTAAGTGTAAAAATCTTCCAAGTGTTTAATTCTTTTCAAGTATTTGATTTATGTCAAAGTTTTTAAATTCCTCAAGTGTGTTTGATTGATGTACAAATTTCATCTTAGACTGTTTCAGTTCTTTGAAGGATATTAAGTGTATTATATGTTCAATTCATTAGATTATCAAGGATTATTCTACTCGTCTTTTTGGATTTAAACTCTGAGAGTTATAAAATTTGTAAGAAGCAAAGGTGTTTTACTCCATTATTTTACCCTATTACAGACGAAATTTAGGGTGTTCTACAATTCCTGGAGTCAATAATTAATTACTTATGGAAACATCGACACGGAGGATCTTATAAGTGTTGATTAAAAACGAGCAATTGAATATTGGTAAGAAACATCGACTTCGAGAATCTTACAAAGTTCAATTAAAATTCGAATTGAAGTAATGAAAGATTGAATATCTGTGGAAAATATCGACTTCAAGGATTCTTCAGGTGTTCAATTGGAAATGAAACAATTGAATCTAAAAAATCTAGAACAAGATGTAATATGAACCAAATAGAAGAAGAAATACAAAATTTGACATCTATTATTAATTCTGAAGAAACGTTTTTACTTCAAAACAAATTGGATTCTAAAACACAGTACAGTGTTTGGAAAAGTATGACAAGATCGCGCAGCAAGTTGAATAAACCCCAATCCACATTTTCTCGATTGAATTCAGCCACTAAATGTAAAAATTGTTTACGGAATAAAATCGATCTTTTCAATTGTAAACGCTTTATGAATCTCCTCGAAGAGTATACTGAATTTGATAGTGATGAATTAAATTTGATAAATTTGACTGATTCTGGATTAATGCAAATTTATATCAACAAGCAACTGTTTCGAGCTCTTTTCGCCATCTTTGATGTTGAATTTTGAAATTTCAAGAAGAATTGTTTTCTTAAAGGAGAAAATGAAATTTAATGAGAAAATTCTCATTCGGAACATGTTAGATGAAGAATCGTTGTGTGATGCTAAAGAATCGCTCGAAAGAAATGTTAATAGGTTGAATCAACTGTAAGAGTATGTGCATTCTCAAACCTAAAAACTAGAAAATTATCAAGTCCAAGTAATCAAAAATTTCAATAAAATCGATTGATGTAAAAATTATGAAGTAAATGAAATAGGGTTTTCCAAGTGTTCAATTTGTATTATTTTATTACAAAAATTATGTTGAAATCCCCGATACTGGGCTGAAATTGGTAAATGTGGCTGAAGACTACCTGTCTCATATTGAATTATTCAAAACTTTGATGTAATAAACTTCATATTTTATATAAATTCAATGTTTCTATTCAACTTTCCTTCTCTATTTCCTATGTTTCTCCCCATCCTTGTCCATGACACAAAATAGGGTAACTTATATTTTAAGGTGTTAATATTCATATTAATTCCTATCCTGTTGTTTCACTTTTCTTTCTTCTTACATTTTTAAACCCATACACGTTGATACTCAAATTATTCATTCTCTCGAATTTGGGCACACATTGCAATTTTGTAGGGAAATCAATGCCGGTGGGCCGTAATTCCGTACTATAATGAGGATAAGACGTGGTATGATTCACATTCTGTTTAGCAGGATACAAAGCCGCTATAACTAACCACAGAAAACAATTTTGATCATTATTTTTCATGTTGACAACAGCTTTCCTTTGTTGTATACTTATAGGAAGATCAGCGAATGTAGAAAATCCTCCTTGCAGTGGTGAATATTCATTAATATTGACAGTCATGTTGTGAATTTCTAGTTGAGTTCAACCAGAGTCTTGAACTTGAAAATGTTCCATTTTAACTAGCATTTTATCCTCACTTCATCTTATCCAAATCTTATTTCTCCCGCTTACAATATATGCATAACAATACTCCACATTTCATTAAGACATCAAATTGGGCTGACCTATTTTGATGATCAGGAAGATAAGGAATAAGGAATGGATAATAAGGCTGGATAAGGAATATCCATCTCATAAATTATTCCCAGCATTGATATACTGTTTTGTTTTCAGCCGGAGTTGAAAAAAATGCGAGTTTAGACATGAAATTCCTGGAACTTTAACTTACATAATCATAATAGTCCACATCTTATAGAAGCAACGTTTTCATTCTCTAGAATCAACTGTCATATATCATAGAGAAATTATCCATAATAAATTATCTATAATAATAATAATAATCACGTGTAACTTCAAATGACCCCTTCCCTCCCGCCACCTATACCACTCGTGTCTGTGTGACTTCACTTGCCTGTGTGTGTGTGTCCGTGTGCACCAATACTCATTGATCCAGAACCCCTCCAGTATATGTACTGATACAGAATTAGAAGTCATTCATCATTTCATTTTATTGTTACTTCATCTTATTCTTAAATTTACTACGATGTAGGTCTAAGAGAATTTAGGTTCAGAGACGAAAAAATTGTTGGTCCCCCGAAACGATCACAAACCTTCTCTATATAACGGAAGAGCAATTATGATGAAATTCATACCATACTTCAATAATGATTCTATCATGATTTCATATGAGTTGTTGCAGAATTCAGATGATACAGCTACACACGGAAAAAAGTAATTAGCTGCGAGATGGACAGCCATTTTTTTAGCTTCTGTAGTCAAATTTTAGCTGCTGCAGCAAAATTTTGAGCTCCATCAGCTAAATTTTAGCTAATGTTGCTAAGAAATTAGCTGTCCTGTGGGTGCTAAAATATTTAGCTGTAATAGCTAAAATTTAGCTGATATAGCTAAAAATTTCTTTCCGTGCAGAGAAAGCATGCATTGGACATACCTTCAAACAACACAGGTTGCTAAAGACTCTTTTTCCACATTTTTCAACCGATCAGGATGGAACTTATATGTGATCGCCATCGGAATGTAACTACAACGTGATATGAATTTCGTTACAATCGGATAACAGAGAGCCAAGACAGGCCAGGTGGCGAAATCACAGTTTTCCGATAACATGTTTTCTCTCCTTCTCTCGTCTTTCTGTGAGAATAAGGTTAGAACTTATATAGGACCACTATCGACACTGCATCAAACTGTGGTCAGAATTTCACAAAGATCGGGTGATAGGAACGAGAGTTATTCCCATGCTAACGGTATCCACAAAAAACTCTGCCAATTGGCACACGGCTTTCTCATTCCTAATTAACCAATTATGATGAAAATTCAGAAAATTTCGTCAAACGATGCACATCGCTGAACACTCTTTTTCCACATTTCTCAACAGATGGTTATGAAAGTTATATGGAACCACTATGGGATCATAACTGAACCGTGATATAAGTTTCATCGCAATCGGATAATAGGGAGCGGAGATATGGGTGGTCGCAAAATCACAATTTTCCTCCACATTTTCCTCGACTCCTCCCGTTCTCCTGTAACAATAAGGTTGATACTCATACGAGGCCACTATCAACAGTACATCTAACCATGGTAAAAATTTCATGACGATCGGATGATAGGAACGGAAGATATGCGCGATCGCAATTCGCTTCTCATACACACATACAGACACACACAAAACCAAAAATGTTCCCCGAGTTTGGAGCAACATTTTGGCATAAGATATTTTGAGTCTGGAGACAAAAAAATTTTCGGCCCTCAGGAACGATCACAAAAGCTTCCCTTTAACAAGGAAGCAAGAACCGCCAATTGATAGGCACGAAGCTTCCTCATTTCTATTGAAGTAGCCCCTAGCAGAAGCCATACCCAGAGGAAAAACATGACATAAAAAATGACGTGGTATAACATGGTAAAATGGACCCCTTCCCCAAAGCTCTATTAAGTGGCTATTTAGAATCGAGTTCAATGATACGTCGAAATGACGTGAAAAATGACGTTATAAATGACGTAATTTCTCACGTCATTTTTCACGTCATTTCGACGTATCATTGAACTCGATTCCTAATAGCTACCCAAAACTTCATACATCTGAAATCCATTGGTCGAAAAATCCTCACAAGAATGACGGGAAAAATCACGTCATTTATAACGTGCTTTTTCACGTCATTTGGAGCTTTGGGGAAGTAGTCCATTTTATCATGTTATACCACGTCATTTTTTATGTCATTTTTCACGTGATTTTTAACGTCATAAACCACGTGAAAAATGACGTCATTTTTTTCCTCTGGAATTGTTCTCAAAATCAGAAATTGCAGTGCAAAAGGCATGATTTGATAACTACGGGACTATAAGTGAGATGTGATATAAGTTTTATTGCAATCGTATAATCAGAACAGGAGATATGCGCGTTCGCAAAATCACAATTTTCGAACACTCTTCTTCTTGCGGATGCCGTTCCTTTGAACGGATCAACGCGGAACTGATAGGGAACCATTATCAACCCCATGAATAACAGGGATAAGAATTTCATAAAGATCGGACAATAAAAACGTGAAATATTCATGTAATAGTGGAATTCACAAAATTATGAAATTTGTATCAAAGCTCAGTGCTTACACTTCTCTTTCCTGAATTCCTATTTGCCTAAAATTTATAACGTACAATTAATACGTGAATTAAATATGTTCAAAGTTCCATAGCATTCGGATGATACGGGCATAGGGAACAGTGATGCCAGGAAAAACGGTGCGGACCGAAAAATCAGCCCCTCCATTGTTCACATAATGACACGTTCGTATACGTTGATTCACATGTATACGAAAGTTTCATCGTGTGCACGTAGTGTTGAGTGTTGCTACGATCCGAGTTTTGAGCATGAGCTCGGCTTGGCTCTTGTGTTTTACAGTGAGGATCGGCTTGGAGATCGAATCGATAGCTCAACTACTCGGATCGGAGCTCGGATTGGCTCGAAGATCGTCGAGCTAGATCGACGATCTTACGATCTCCATCCAAAATACATGCTAATAAAAAATTTTTGCATTCAAAAGCTCTTTGGGATGGAACATATTTCTGAAACTCTTGGAGCTGGAGTATAAATCAACGCTTTCTCGAAATTTTCATGACTAATTGAATCAAATTTTACAAATGTGTTAATTATGATCCTATCAACTAAAGGAACGCACGATAAAGTATCGCGATTCGAGATGAGATGATTACATTTCGAGAATATCGATTCGCGTGGTATCGATCATCAACGAGTCGTTGAACGGAACGCGATTCGTATGCACGTTGGGTTGATTCCAATTCGGGTTCATTGGAACCGTCATTTGCTGTAGGGGGATGCAACTCTATTATATTATATTTATATTGGAAATAAGAAAACATCATTTTAGTTCCTTCAAAAAAGTTAGGTCAGGTGGCGCAATGGTCGTTGTGATTTTAGTGACCATATACATCGAATTTTATGCTGGCGTTTTTCTCAATAGTTTTCTGGAGTGGATTTTTACACTATTATTGATTATTAATTATACACTTGAAACTATATGAATGATTGAAAATTATGGATTCACATTGAATTGCCGATTCAAAACTACCAATGAATAGTGAATTACTGATTCGAAACGCTCATTGAAACCTATACGTGTTTCCTATACTTTTCTGTAAGGAGTTTTAAGTAGGAATAGATTGGTTTCAAAACGGTAGCATTATTCATTATTTTTTGTTCCAGGTCCAATTGCGCCCCGAAAGGCATTTTTATGCCTGTTTTCGGTAGAGAACGACAAAAATAATATCCAATACAATAAGATTTCAGAACCCAGAATAAGAACACAGAAAAAAACCCAGAATAAGAATACAGAATGAGAACACAGAATGAAAAGCTAGGATAACAACACAGAATAACAACATAGAATTGAGAAATTAGAGATCAAAATCAAGTAGTCTGGAAATTCGAAACTCTGAAACTTGCAGAAATTGGAGCTTTAGACACAAAGAGTGAAGATGTATAAACTGGCACAGAATTATTAATTGACTGTAGAATGAATAAGCTTTGAAATTTATCGGCTTACGATTATTGTCTATCAATAAATTATTGTATATGATTCAACGATACGAAAATACAATTGCTTATTAAAGCTGCCAGAACAAAAGTGTTGTATTCATTTAACTAATTATCTCTAGTATGCCTATATTTGTAAACGTAAGATAATAAAATATGTCCAAGAGAAAAGCAAATGAACAACTATTCAGTAGCACAAGCAAGAAAAAAGGAATGATAATTTTAGATGATGGCAACTTGGGACGGCCTCTTTCGCCTATTATTACTGGCTTAAATATGAAATCTCAGTCTCCCTCAACGAATATTTCTTCAAAAAATGAAAATTCCACAAATCAGGCGATTTCTCAACACCAAAATCAATTTTCAATTACCAAAAATCTCAAGTAACATACAATAGTAGTATCCAAATCTCAGAGTACTAATCATAATACAGTTGAGCTAAATAAACGGTTTTCCAATTATTTTTCTGCCCAAACACCACAATCCATGAAATTCCTCACAGTGTCCACAAAAAACTCTCATATTATTACGAAACTCACAAATAATGATTCATTATTTATTTATTTATTTATTTATTTTGTTTATACGGATGTAAAAGACCCTTTGGTACATAGAATATACATTATTTGAACCACATTATATATATCATGCATCAAAGCATTAAGCATCATGTTAAGCTCGACTACATGCATCTTATATTACAACAACAGTTAACGTGTATGATAATAGGTGAAAAGGACAATTAGATATTAAATTTGACAAATAAGAGAAAGAGAATTCCTAAGATCAGAATGAGATGAAAATCATTCAAGCACATCACTGTAAGAATTTGCTAGGATAGATATCCGATTTACCGGATCAGAATAACCGTATCTCGATTTATAAGAAATTGGATTGAACAATTTAGGGCGCCTCAATAAACGAGAAGGGACATTAAAACGTACAAGTCCAAGCAGTTGAGGGCAGCGAATTTTCCCATTAACAATTTTATACAAAAATGAAAAATCATTGAACAAACGACGTGATTCCAAGGAAGGCAAGTTAAGTAGAGCCATAATCAATGAGTAATCATGACAAGTGACGCTCAACGGACGGCCTATCCGATAGGCAGCAAAACGCAGAAACTTATGCTGAACTCTTTCCAAGTCTGTACAATCCCGAATTAAATGAGGACTCCAAATTTGAGACGCATTCACAAGATGAGGTCTAACTAAAGTACAATACAGTGTTCGAAGTGCAACAGGATCACGAAAATCTTTACAAACGCGCTTGATGAATCCGAGAGATTTCATGGAAGTACCAACTATGTATTTGTAATGATCTGAGAAGTTAAAACGAGAGTTAAATGAAACTCCAAGATCACGAACAGTATTTATAGGTGATAACAGAGAATGAGACAAGTTATAAGGAAAATAAATAGCATTTTCACCTCTATGAAATCTCATCACATGGCATTTAGTGAGATTTAATGACATATTAGATAGCACACACCAAGATTGTAACCGATCCAAATCAGATTGCAGATTTTGAGCATCTCTGTAAGTTCTTATAATCATAAACAGTTTCAGGTCATCAGCAAAAAGAAGATGTGTGCAGTACTTGAAAATCGTAGAGATATCATTAATGAAAATAATAAATAATAAAGGACCTAGATGTGAGCCTTGCGGTACACCTGAGGATACAAAAAATGAATCAGAGAAATATTGAGAGACACGAACTGATTGCGTACGATTCAGAATATAACTCTGTAACCACGACAAAAAATTGCTGCGAATACCTAAATTACTTAATTTATTTAACAATATATTATGATCAACTCTGTCAAAAACCTTTGAGAAGTCTGTATATATAGTATCCACTTGGGCATTTTGATCAAGCGCAGAGGACACAACATGAGAAAAAATAGACAAGTTAGTTACGGTAGATTTCCCAGAAGTGAAGCCATGCTGGAAATCAGAAATAATATCAAAAAACAGTGGTGTTATTTTATCAGTAACTATATCTTCAAAAATTTTCGGCATAACATTCATGATACTAATTGGTCTATAGTTTCTCACGTCAGAACGGTCCCCAGATTTGAAGATAGGAGTAATTAAGCTGGATTTCCATTGAGAAGGGAATATTCCAGAGGATAAGGAGCTGTTGAAGATCAACCACAAAGGCCGAGAAATGACGAACTTGCAAGATTTTGGAAAATTAGGAGGAATACCATCATCACCAGGACCGGAAGAAGTTTTCAAGGATGAGATTTTATTGAACACTTCACCGATATTGATGGATAAATCGGAAAGATTGACATTGAAAGTAGATTCTGGTAAATTACAAGGAACAACGGGATAATTTTGATAAACTGATCTGAAATAAGATGCAAATAAGTTCGAAATAGCAATACCAGTATTGCCAATAGTACCGTCTAAATGCATCACCAGGGGTATACCGTTCTGATACCGCTTACTATTAACAAAGTTCCAAAAGCTTTTGACATTTGTAGGAATGGACCCTTGAACGTAATGAAGATGAGACAAGTAACATTGGCGAGTCAAAACTTTACATTGAGCTCGTAAGTGACTAAAGATTAGGTAATCTTCAAAGCAGTTTGACTCTTTGTACCTATTGCGAGCAATTTTCTTTTCACGAATAAGTTTAATTAATTCCGAAGAAAACCATTTTGGATAAGAACTATTCCTTGATATATACTCGGTACGAATGAATCAACTGCATTATATAAATGAAGATACAAAAAATCAACAGCTTCAATAACATTAAGATTACGCAATGCATCGTCCCAGTTGATAGAACCTAAATATTCACAAATTGCACTGTAATTCGCCTTATTGAAATTATATTTGATGATTTTATTGGGGACCAGTAAAACACTTTCACGTAGGTTGAGCTTAGATACAAGAGAAGGATGAAAGTTGTCACACGCGAGAAAAGGATCCAGAGCAATATTGACATCAATACGAGCGTTATCAGAAAGGATAAGATCAAGTATGTTACCATGAGAATTTCTGAAAGTATTAAGTTGAAACAAATTCAATTCATTGAAATATTCGAGAACATATTTCGCAGAAGTCATTTCATTGAGAGTCGAACCAGGTAACACTGAGAAAGATAATTTGGAATCAATATTGCTCCAGGAAATATGAGGTAAATTGTAATCCCCGTATAAGTATAAGGAGTTAAAGTTCTCCTTGAGGAGGATTTCGCCAACGCTTTTACAATGGTCCAAGTATATTGAAGAATCCGAAGAAGGTGGAATGTAGACAGCCCCAAACAACAACGACAAAGAACCAAAATAAACTTTGACGTAAAGATGTTCAACTTTGGAATGAGAAGATGAGACGACACAGCTCCGATGGGTATCCTTAACGGCGATTAAGACACCACCTCCCCGTGAAAATTGACTGGTGAGTCCGTTTCTATCCATACGATAAACTGCATAGCCATGTAAACCAATTTCAGAAGATAGAATATCCTCGCGCAGCCAGGTTTCAGATAAGATAATAATATCATAACATGGATCTGATATAGCAACAGAACAATGAAGTTGATCAAGTTTAGTTCTCAAGCCACGAACATTCTGATAATACACCAATGGGTCAATTAAGCGTTTTTTCTTTGGTGAGCAGGAACTGTCCTACGTATCCCATTGAAATAGCGAATAGTCCTTGAAGGGTCATTTAGATTTTTCAACTCTTCACGTAAGTTCGACAGATGATTCCGTTGCTTTAAGGTATGATCTTGGGATATTCTAATCGAACCATTGTACAACAATTTGTTACGAAGAATCTCAATGGGTATGTTCCGTGATGCAAATGTGACACAGATCGGACGAGTTTTAGAAGCATCCTTCTTTTTACCGATACGACGAATCTGCACATTGTCGTAAGTATCAGGTCTGATTTTTTGAAGAAGATCAGTAACTATAACATGATCAGGAGACCCATCTCTCAAAGATTCTTCAACGTTGAAGAGTAGAATGTTACATGCTCTTCGATGTCGTTAATTCAGCTCATCTATCAAATCTTCCTCATTGTAGAAACCTTGTGAAGAAGAAGGCACAGACGATTCCAAGGTGGATAATCTCGTGGATAATTCCGCCACAGTGTTGGATAAAGAATTTAATTTGATCCCAAACGCGTTGAGCTGATTGCTGAGTTTCGAACAAGCAGAATCAACGATGCTCTGAATTTCCGATAAAAAACCTGACTGATCCAACACGCCATCAAATTTTTCCGCAAGATCAACAGAAGTATCAGAAGACGGAAGAGGCCCCTTGCAGTCAATCAGTACTCCATTATGCCATGGATCGTGACTTCTCGCTAAACACGACGAATCAGGATGAGATATAACACTGCATGAAGCACAAGATACCGGTTTATCCACAACTCTGGAACATCCTTCACAATTATCAAAAGATTCCAGTCAAAATTCAAATAAACCTTCCGTCAGCAATTTGCCAACTATCAACTGTCTAGCATCAAGATCTGATATATTTTCTGAGATCGAACCTGGAGGAATAAGTGTTCTACACGATAAAACTGAGTCAAAAATTTCTTCTGCAAAAATTTTTTTTTCACAAAACACATTTCGACCAAGTAACTTGAAAAGTGATATGATTCCGAATTGTCGAAATCGACTTCCGGTAGGCAGTAATTCCAAATTACGAACAACAGAAATATCCAAGTCTGAATATCAAAATGATATGATTCTTACAAAAACTGATCAAATTCCAAATAGTGTTCCAATCCAAACGTCGAAATCCATGGAATTTGTCGCAATATCAACTAAGAAATCACACATCATAAAAAAATTGCCAAAGAATGATTCGTTAATTGCTGCTAGCACAAAAGAAGATGTATCTGCAAGCACCTCATCAACAAGATTTGCGAATATTCATGATAATAGTTGGAATCAAACATCACCACAACATTTGACCCATTCTACAGCCCAAATCTCACAATCAAGTTCCACTTCACCCATCGAAAATGTATGTATTGGGACAATTCATAAAGCTCCACATATTGTTGTCTTCGATGGTACTAAACGTGAACCAGAAGTAACAAACTGTGTCCAATAATCCTAAGGATAATTTTTCTGATTTTACCAATCATGAATCAATTCCAAATGTCAACGATCTATGCTGTAGTGTATGCGAAACCAACACTCAACAATACTCTAACGTAGAAGTACTTGATTATCGAAGTAGAAATGTGTTCATTTCTCCAGTTACTGAGAATGTTGAAGAACATTATATTGGTGCTATGGATGATTTGTGCTGTCACTGTCAAGCTAAACATTTCAAAGAAGAAAGAGTTCATTCAAACACACGAAGGGCGAATTCTTTTCAAGACTGCTGCAGTCATGGCGAAGTTGATTTACCACCGTTGCCACAACCTCCTTCAATTTTGTGTCATCTCTTTGACGGTACGCATCTAGACTCGACTCACTTCTACGAGCACATTCGTTATTACAATAATTCATTTTCTTTTGCATCGTTTAACGCCAATTTATGTAATTTCAGTAACAGGCGACCTGGACCTTATTGTTTCAAAATTCATGGGCAAATTTACTATCAAATAAATACAGCGTTGTATCCAGATGTGGGAGAACTACCAAGGTATGGACAACTTTTCATTTATAATGGGAATTGTGCCGCTGATTTTCGTTGTCAAGTTACACCTCAACTAAACAGAGATCTCGTGACAGAAATAGAAAACTCCATACGACAATGCAATATTTTTGCTCAGTCGTACGAAATGATGAATCAAGAATTACAATCTATGAAAGTTAGTAATGGCAACGTTGAACCAGAGTTAATGCTCTTTTTTTCATTAAAACCAGGCACCGATCAAAGAAGATATAATTTTCAAAGATCGAACGGAGTAGCTGCTATTTTCTCCACAACAGCTGACGGCGAAATTCCTGAGTCATATGTGACTATGCGTAATAAACAAACTAAAGAATTACAGTTTGTCAGCAGTTTAAATCCAAATGTGGAACCTTGGATTTATCCTTTATTTTATCCTCATGGTACTCCAGGTTGGTCTACGTTTATGAAGCGATGTAATTCCAATGAACGCATATCACGCAATGCTTATGTGAGGTACAGAATGGCTGATAGGCTTGATAATGTCATTATACGAGGCAGACGTTTATTCCAACAGTGGATTGTTGATAGTTACGTCAAAGTTGAAAAAGATCGGATCAACTTCATTAAAAGCAATCAACAAAAATTACGTGTAGATTCATATGCGGGGTTGATGGATCATTTGCAAAAACGTACTCACGAATCAAATTCAACTGTTGGGAGAGTGGTTATTCTCCCATCTTCATTTGTAGGATCCCCACGAAATATGTTGCAACATTATCAAGATGCTACGGCCATTATGAGTAAGTATGGAAAACCAGATTTATTCATAACAATGACATGCAACCCAGCATGGCGAGGAATTCGAGAAAATCTTCTCCCAGGCCAATCTGCTTCAGACAGACCAGATTTAGTGGCTCGAGTTTTTGATTTAAAGAAGAACGAGTTGATAAATATGATTTTCAAGAGAAGCATATTTGGTGAAGCTTTATCATATGTTTATGTTGTTGAATATCAAAAACGCGGTTTACCTCATGTACATTTATTGGTTACATTGAAACAGAATTCCAAAATTACAACACCAAATATAGTGGATAAATATATTTCGGCAGAAATTCCCGATGAAAAAGATTCCGCAAAATTGCACGATATTGTAATGAGAAATATGATCCATGGTCCGTGTGGCGATTGGTGTTTGAAAGATGAACGATGCTCAAAGCGTTTCCCGAAGGCATTTGTTGAGAAAACGACTATGGATGGAAATGGGTATCCTCATTACCAAAGACGGAATACAGCGCAAACTTACTGTCGTGGACGATCGAATTTTGTCTTTGACAATCGGTATGTTGTACCTTATAGTTCATATTTACTCCTTTATTTTAACTGTCACATTGACGTGGAAATTGTTTCAGATATCAAAGCCGTGAAATATTTATATGAATATGTTTCCAAAGGTTGACATGTGCTCTGGTACAGTTCAAAGTGTTGAAAATGCTGATCAAATTGAAGAATATGATGAATGTAAAAATTTCATTGAGGCACGATATGTCAGTCCTGTAGAAGCGGCTGGCAGAATCCTCTCTAAAACATTGCAAGCGAAAAGTCATTCTATTCTGCGCTTACCAGTTCACTTAGAAAATCAGCAAAGAATCACTTTCGATGATGGAGATGACATAAATGATGCTGTCGGCAAACAGAGTATGCTCATCGATTATTTTGCTTTAAATCAGCGGGACGTATCTGCGAGAAATTACATTTATTCAGAAATACCAAGTCAATATACTTTTTATAAAGGATATTGGAATCCACGAAAATCAAGTTTCAACGTTTTAGGTCGCATGTATTCAGTTAGTCCAACGCAAACTGAATTATATCATCTTCGTTTACTTTTGATTCATGTTAAAGGGCCAACAAGTTTTTCAGATTTGCGCACTGTCGATGGAGTCCTTTATGATACATACGGAGCAGCCTGTTTAGCCCGTGGATTGATTAAAGATGATCAAGAATGGATAAGAGCTATGCACGAAGCTGAAGTATGGATGATGCCACGTCAAGTGCGCGAATTATTTGTAAGAATTTTGATATTCTGTCAACCAATTCATCCTGAAAAATTATGGGAAGATTTCCAAGACGCTATGTCGGAAGATTTTTCCCGAACACTGCTAATTGAGGAAGCACGAAAGAAAGCTTACATTCAAATAAACACGATGCTGGTACGAGATGGGTATAATCTGTCTCAATATTCATCAATGCCACAAATATCAGAAGTAGAGGAAAGAGTGTCTGAAATACCTCTTAATGAGCATAATAGAATTGGTCGAAATCAATACATGAAATTAAATGAGCAGCAGAAACAAGTAGTTGATACTATTATGAACAAAATTAATTGCGATACTGAAAATGAGATGATTTCGTGTTTTTATATTGATGGACCGGGTTGGTCAGGTAAAACATTTGTATACACTACAGTGTATCAGTTGATAAAAGCTCTGAATAAAAAAGTTTGTACCATGGCTTTCACAGGAATTGCCGCAATTCTTTTACCAGAAGGTAAAACTATTCATCGTACTTTCGGATTGCCAGTACCTCTTTTCCATGATCCTACAACATCGATTAAATTCCAATCGAACAAAGCCGAAAATCTCAGGAAGACTGATATTTTCATTTGAGACGAAGCACCAATGGCCCCACGTTATGCACTTGAAGTAGTAGATCGCACTTTGCGCGATTTTATGAAAAATGATCTCCCATTTGGAGGCAAACTCATGATTTTAGGAGGAGATTTTAGACAATTACTGCCAGTTCGAGTGAATGGAACGCGAAACGAAAATGTTGATTTATTAATAAAATTCAGTTCATTGTGGCATTATTTTACTAAATTCTCATTGACTCAAAATATGAGAGCGTTGCCAGAAGAAAGTGCGTTTGCGGCTTATTTATTAGATGTTGGGAACGGAACTGAAAATGACAATGAAGATAAGATAACTGTGCCTGAACAATGTTTAGTAGCACGAGACGTTGATATTGTTGATGAATTTTATGGTTCCCTCATAAGTGATAAGCGTTTCCATGACATCACCTCATACGCAATATTATCGGCCAGAAATGTTGATGTTGATGACATAAATCACAGAGTGATGGAATTATTAGATAAATCAACCGAGAAAATTTACACAAGTGTCGATAGTGTCGAAAATTGTAACAACGGTGATATTGATGATGCTATTGTACCAGAATATTTGAATTCTCTGAACCCGCCAGGATTGCCACCACATGAACTCAAACTTCGAAAGTATTGCACGGTCATGTTGATTAGAAATTTAAGCATTCATCAAGGACTGTGTAATGGGACTCGATTACAAATCCTAGAAACGAAGAACAATCTTCTTCAATGCAAAATATTAACTGGTGACAAAGAAGGAGATTTAATTTTCATCAATCGCATCACACTGTATTGTGAAAATATCTATCCATTCACATTCAAAAGAAGACAGTTTCCAATAAAACTTGCTTTTGCAATGACTATAAACAAATCGCAAGGTCAAACATTTGAAAAAATTGGAATCGATTCGAGACGTGATGTTTTCATTCACGGGCAACTCTACGTAGCATTTTCAAGAGTATGTTCGTGGAATGCTTTGAAAATTTCATTAGGAAATCAAAGAGAATTCAATGAAACAGCAAATATTGTTTATAAAGAATTGTATGAAAAGACCTGAAATTCACTAGAAATCTAATGGTACCACAACTCTTTTCAAGCATTTCGGATTCTTCCTTTGACCGCATGAATTCTGACAGTCCTCGTGTCAATGTATAACGGGTGTCCCGAAATTCATCATTCGACTTTCTAAAACATAGGGCTGAGGCTATGATCTGGATTTAATGTGATTTTATATACAATTTTTTTATCAAGTTTCTATAAATTTGTATACAAACTTGATACAAATATAAAATCACATTGAATTAAATTATAGCCCCAGCTCTACTACAACATATCCTGCGGTCGGAATGCAATAATTTCCCGTTTGAAAAAAATTGTTTTGACGCTTAGTTTTGAAGATATGAGCATTTTCAGATTTTTTTTCACATCTAAATCATCCAAAGGCACTGTGTGCTACATACTTAGGCTTTACACCATTCGCTAAGTTGGAAAATGGTGGATTTGTGGAAAAAAATGAATTATTTCATCATTGTTAGTTCAACGGCTTTGGCGATTTGAAGTTGCTGAATTTTGATTGGGTGGAAGCTCAAAAATTTCAAATCGCTATGAATTCGAATTAAGGAATGATAAAATAGTTGAGTTTTTTCCAGTTTGTACCATATTTAATCACAGTTTTGCACCATCAATCCGTTCGAATTATTCCGTTTTTACAGGGTTAGGAAAACCTGTCATTTTACCTTTCTCATTCTTATGTTAGTTGCTGGCAGGATGCGGTACATGAAAAATTACTTCAACATTCACTGATTATGTCTCCATGTCTAAATGTAGGATATGTTTTAGAATCACTGAACTCTGTATATATATAGTAAATCTCCCCAATAATTCCCAAATGGTGTCTTCCTCTGTCAAGAAGAGACGTTCGAGCGAGAACATTGAACTCAATACATACTGGAGTGAGCGCGGCAATAGGATCGCGATTGATGAGAGAGAGGATATTAGAAGGAATCAACGCTATTTATTGAACGAACATAAAAGCTCTCTCGATCCTCTCTCTCGCCGTTCCAATGGAATAGACAAAGACAGAAGCTCTTCCATTCGAACCTCTCTTTCATCAATCGGAATTCCATTGGCGCGCTCACTCCAGTATGTATTGAGCTCAATGAGCGGGAAAAAGATGCTGCGGCACTATTGAGAGGGTTTACTGTACGTACGCTATCTCTTAACAATCATAGAAACACAATTAATCGATCCTCACTCTCTCTTTCTCTCTCTCTCTCTCTCTCTCGTCATTTTAATGGAATAGACGAAGACACATGCACACCCAATCGCGGATGGGTGCCAAATTAACGAGAAACCATATCAACGAAATCAGTGTTTGGAAAGAGAGAGTGTGTTGTATCATATTCTTTTCAACTAACGGTTTCGTTGATTTGGCACTCACTCCCAATCGCACCTATATTTCGGTACGGGGGATTCCATAGTTCCAAGTTGCCCCAATCTGCCCCAAACCAATCAATTCATGATTTCATGATTATAAGCAGAACAGCGGATCAAAAACATTTCGAGCACCTCAGAACGAACGGAGCTTTTGTTTCCACCGTCCCAGAATGAAATAAGAGTGAAAGGAAATTATTCAGGGTTGCTGCAGGTCAGGAAGATTCAACGGAATCGACCAATCATACGTTCTCATTCCATAGACTGCCAATGAAATTGATCAATCCCGTTGCATCCATAGACTTATAGTATTAGACCGAGCGCTCTTAGAGCGAGCGTGGAGATATCTACGGTGCACACATATGACTTTAGGTAACCCTTCTCTTTCATGCAATCTCGATGGAGGAGATAATGTATGTATGTATGTAATGCACGATATACTACTACTACTGTACATTATCCCCTCCATCGAGATTGCGTGAGAGAGAAGGGTTACCTGAAGTCATATGTCTGCACCGTAGATATCTCCACGTTCGCTCTTGAAGAGCGCTCGGTCTAATACTTTAAGTCTATCGTTGCATCTCCCTGACCTGTAGCAACCCTGTTATTAAATTCCAGTGAAGCTATCAAGAGAATGTGACAAGTTTCCTGTTGTGAATCTCAATATGATTGGATAATTTCGGTAAGGTGGGAACTTAATCATTGATTCATTCAAACTCGATTGAATGCATTGAACTTTATATAACATACTGAAAAGCGCACATCTCAAAAATGATCGATGGGCTCGGCGCAAGAGAGGAAATTGGCATACGTGGGAAGCGTTCTTTTTTGTTAGTCCTACTAAACTATAATCGCGTCTACGGTTGAAGGGAGACAGCTTCCCACCCATGATAGACCTCTCTCTCTACGAAATCCTCACTGGACCATACTATAGAAAAAATGAAAAGTGCGCTCTCCAGTAAGATAAGGAGTTTAATGCCTGAATGGGTAGCCCTGTTATATTCCTAAAAAGGAGTATTCCGAAAGATAGATCCGAAAATTTGTGTCCCGTCTCCACAGTTGCCAACTTAGGGGGAAACTAGGCTCTTGCCATTGGTCATTCTATTCGACGCAACTGTCAGATTTGTTCATTCCCTTAGAATGTCCCGAAGGATTATATCCCGGAAGTTAATTGTGCCGAATATTTGTTATCCAACAGTATCGTCATGGCCTACTTTAATCCAGGCCGGAATCGGGAATCTGGCAACACCGTGCCGGGGGACGCTTAACCTCTTTTACCAACGGGCAAGGGGGTGAGGAAGGGAGAGAGGAAGGGTGACTCCCTCTCACCCTTCTTCACCCCCTCGCCTATTGGAAAGTGACGAATAGATAACAGAAAAGTGAGGTTAGGCGTACCCCGGTACGGTGTTGCCAGATTCACGACTCCGGCCTGGATTAAAGCAGGCCATGGTATCGTCCATTTCTCATAGATCCCAGACAGAAGAAGAACCACTCTACAGTTTTCGGAACAATAACCATTAGGAATATAGCTTATATTACATGCGTGCGACATCATTAGATGAAAGAAGAGGTGAAGTGTTTCCCCCTAGGACTTCTCTTTTTCATCTAATGACACCGGGTGCATGCAGAAGATTCGAAATGCAAAAGATTCGAAACCTTGGATAGAAAAAGAGGTAAGATCCCGGCCTCTTTTCAACTAAGGCTCGAATCTTCTGCATGCACCCATGACACCGCATGCGACAAACGCACTCATGTATTTCCACCTTATCTCGCTTCGGGCAGGTAGGGTATCATAGTACCGAAAGTTCATAGTCCCGAAGGTAGCATAATGCCGAAGTGGCAGAATCCCGAAGTGTCATAATGCCGAAAAGTCATAATTCCGGAAGGTCATAGTGCCGAAAAAAAAATATAAAATTTGATATAAATCAATTATTTGGTCACTTTTATCATAAAAAATTCATTGTTGTCGCTTGATATGCATCAACAAATGAGTTTTTATGATGAAAGTGGCCAAATACTTGATTTATATCAAATTTTATATTTTTTTTTCGGGACTATGACCTTTCGGGATTATGACTTTCCGGCATTATGACAGTTCGGCATTCTGCCACTTCGGCATTATGCTACCTTCGGGACTATGAACTTTCGGTATTATGATACCCTACCCTTCTGGCACCGATTTTTGAATCAACCATCTTTCGGCATATAACAAGGCTGCGACTGAATGTGATGGAAGATCACGGAAGCAACGGCGCGCGAAGCGGCCGTCAGCACTAGTAACTCAATGAATGCATCTTTTAATGAATAGGTGGATAAATACATCATTAAATGTATCTTCAGAAGATTGGTGAAGAAAAACCAACTTTATAATAGAAAAATATCTTTGTAAATATATCTTTACAAAATTCCTGACTTTGCTACTAATTGAACACAATATTGTTTCATAAACCGTGGTAAATATGAGAAAAAGTACACTCTGACTTATTCCATGATAATGTCAATATTCAATCTCAATATTATAATAATTATAATCTCAATATTGTTTCATGCGTAAAATCAAGTCGTTTTTCATCACATGTTTTCTTTGTTTCCTCGTCTGAAGGGAAATTTCTTCAGTGAAGATCTAGCTCGTCGATCTCATAGTTCTGGCTTAGCTCGAAACTCGAATCGACTAAAATTTTTTCAGCTCTGCTCGAAGATCGGATTGTACAGAATTATTGATGTCGGCTCGAAGATTGGCTCGAGATTTCGAGACGATCTTCGATCCAGATCGAAGATCGCGGCCACACTATGTGCACGGTAGAGGGGCTGATTTTCCGGTCTACACTGTCTTTCCTGGCATCACTGATAGGGAAGGCATAGTTTCTAAATATTGTCAAATAATGCGGATCGTAAACAAAAATTTTCCACTGTTTCCAACCGATTATAATGAAACTTTCATGGAACCACTATCGGATCATAACTAGAACGTGGTATAAGTTTCACTGCAATCAGATAACAGGGAGCGGATATATGCGCGTTCGCAAAGTTTTAATTCTGATAACATTATTCCTCTCTGTCTCCCATTCTTCTGTAAGAATCAAGATCAAAGTCATAAGGGACCACTATTCCCTCGGTCCACAATCGTGATAACAATTTCACGAAGATCGCATAATTAAAACGAGAGATATGCGCGTTCGCAATTCTGGGGGGAGGGGCACACATCCATCCAGCCAGGCAGGCAGTCAAACAGCCAAACAAACAGATACTGGACCAAAAAATTTTCTCAAATTCGGAGAAACATTTTGGTATAAGAAATTTAGCATTTGGAGACCAAAAAATTGTTCAACTCTTGAAACGATCACAAAGCTTGCTTCTAACGAGGAAGCAATTGTTTTCCAAGTTTTGGTGAGTCGTTCGGTGTGAGACATTTTGATTTTGGAGGAAAAAAAATTCTCGGGTCACCAAAACGATCTCTAAGCTTCCTCTTTTTGAGGAAGCCAAATCTTAGACGACTCCTGAAGAATTTTTTTTGAGCTGATCTTGGAAGAGAACTTTTAAGATATCAAAAACTAACATATTTTCATATGAGTCACTAAGAAAAAAAATGGTTGATGTGTTTGCATCACCCTAATATATCATGGTGAAAATTTGAAGGACTCCAGAAGAGTCTTTTGTGAATACCAAAAGATATCTTTTGAACATCCTCATGCGAGATTTCTCAATGTCTTTGAACGTATGTTTTAGAATTCTGTAAGATATATTTCTGAATGTTCTCCAGATTTTCAAAGAGTTTAATGCTCAAATTACACAGGTCAACATTTGATCTACGCTGAAACACTAGAACAGAGGTGGGTACCTATAAGTTTTGGGGGTCGAAGATTACGATGCCTGGGTCCATATGACCCCATCACGTCAGGATCAAGGTCAAATCGAGGTCAAACATCTCAAATCGAAAGATATAATTTTTTTGGCCCCGGATTCCGAACCAGCGGGAAATTTTAAATCTTGATAAATTTTTATAATCCAATCAAGCTGATATCTGCAGGTCATATAGAGGTCATCTGCAGGTCAAATATTTTTCTTCGAATTCTCTGTCTCTCAAAATCTACTGTCGTAATTACTGTCGTTCCCATCGATTTTGGCGCTGATATACACGGGGGGAGTGACAGATGTCACGCACGCATAGGAAATTGCGTGTCTATTGACAAAATTGAAGCCTTTTACGTTGGTCAAACAAAAGTAACAATCAGAAGTATGATCTGTTGGTTTTCTCCATATCATTGGCCTCGAAAATATTCGTTTATCAGATTCATTAAGGGCACTGCGACATCTAGAACATATCGATTGAGGCGTCCAAATCTTGTCGAATGTGTAGCTATCGATATCGAAGCACTCGTTATATTTTTTTTTCATTAAATCCGAAAACATAAATTTCTTCGATTGGTGAATGTACTCCCCACACACGACACAGAAATTGTTCACCCTGTTCATGCAAGACGAGGATTGACTTGTCACATTCGACTCTTACAAAGGCCAAGTTTCCCACCAATGTAGAGCTGCGGTCACATGATGACGAGGCCTGCGGGCCCGCTTTCCCACCCTGACCAGCCGCCGGTTCTGGGTCTCCGAAACCCTATCCCGTAACATTATCCCGTGTGGTTGCCATAACGGCATGAAAGCCGTAACTCAGGGACTTAGCTGGAACGCGGGACAATTCCGTTGCCCGCCGTCACCTCGGGGAGGTGCCCTGGGCGCAATCACACGTAATAACCGCTGAAATCGAACAAAAGGTTCAAAAAAAGGATTTTACCTGCATATTACCTTTATATGACCTGCAGATATGACTTTAATTTGAATGTAAAAGTGTATTTGGATGTAAAATTTCACGCTGGTTCGGAATCCAGGATCGAAAAAATTATATCTTTTGATTTGAGATGTTTGAACTTGATTTGACTTTGATTCTGACGTGATGAGGTCATATAGACCCGGAAACGTGATCTGCGACCCCAAAAACGTAGAAGTCAACTAATCCAAGACCCTGCCTAGCCAATATCAGAGAAGACATTCAAAAAAAGGATTTTACCTACATATGACCTTCATATGACCTGCGGATATAACTTTAATTTGAATGTAAAAATGTATTTGAATGTAACATTTCCCGCTGGTTCGGAATCCGGGGTAAAAAAAATTATATCTTTCGATTTGCGATGTTTGACCTTGATTTGACCTTGATCCTGAGGTGATGGGGTCATATGGACTCAGGAATCGTGATCTCCGACCCCCAAAACGTAAAAGTCAACTACTACAAGAGCGTGTTTAGCCTAATATCGAAAAAAAGGTTCAAAAACAGGATTTTACCTACATATGACCTTAATATGACCTGCAAATACCACTTTCATTTGAATGTAAAAGTGTATTTGGATGTAAAATTTCCCGCTGGTTCGGAATCCGGGGTCAAAAAAATTATATGTTTCGATTTGAGATGTTTGACCTTGATCCTGAAGTGATGGGATCATATGGACCCAGGAATCGTGATCTCCGACCCCCAAAACTTATAGGTACCCACCTCTATTCTGATGTTCCAGCGTAGATCAAATGTTGACCTGTGCTATCTTAGGAGAAGTATTTGGCACAGAAAGGTTATGATCAAGTTCTTACCATGTAGATGGATGCTAAGGGGCTGCATGGAAAAATAATTGATGAACACCGACCCTTCATTATTCGATGGTTGTTGAGAATGTTGCTGTTTCTTCTTTCCTAATCCTTCTAGAAACTCCATCCCTTGCAGTGAATACGAATCTGTACAAACATGAGAAGAATAACGTATCATGATATGTCTCCTCGCACAGCAATGTTTTTGTTTCTCAAGAGCAATAATTATGAACATGTTTACAATTTGGAATTCATCACAAGAGTCAAAGAGTCTGTGGAATGATCATGTTGAGATTTTCATTAGAAATATTCAACAGAAAATAGGTTTAGATACCATTTTGTGGGTGTAAAGTTTGAGTCTCAAAAATTGCGCTTTAATAAGCGCACTCTGCGGAGAATACCAAACAAATTCGGATGAATATCAGCTGACCTGCAGTTTTTTGTAGGACAGTTTGTCTGTATTCAACTAGTAAAATGTGCTATGACTCGCTGCCAGCATGCAAGTAGCAATAACGTGTATGTATGAGCGTGATAGCTTGCAGTTCTGTCTACAGGGAGCGACGTACGTGAATTTGACTTTGTTAGTTATTCTTTCTTAGCCCGATTTCCAGGCGATCTATTTGCATCGGTACGCAGGAAGGCTATCAAAGGGCACTACTATTGTGACCGCTTAAGAAGAAAGGTGATTTTCGGGAATTTTTTCCAAGAAAAGTACACTGAGAGAAAAGATGTCCGGGAACAATAAAATATTTAGTTGAATAGTCGCCATAAAATACTTCATTGATTTGAATGAACTCTCATTGACTCGATTAAATATTTATTCAATCGAACAAATATTTAATAGCTATGAAATATTTCATCAATGGATTACATTTTATCACAGTTATTCAATTAAGTCAATGGGAGTTTATTCAAATCAATTAATTTTATGGCGACTATTCAACTAAATATTTTATCGTTCCCGGAAATTTTTTCTCTCAGTGTATTGAATCGAATGTTTCAAAATTCCTAGGACATATTTGCGTAAATAATGTACACATAATGATTCCCAAATGAAAATATTCGATTTTCAGCGAGTCATTCGATATCTTCAAGAAAACAAAGTTCCCCCCATTAAGAACATCTAACTCGATGACGAATCCTCCGATCCAATTGATCCAATTGATTGATACAATCGATTCGATTTTTATTTTGACAAATCAAAAATTTGTTCCTCTATACAATCACCCTGCATTTTTCGACGGGATGAAAAATGTAATTTTGCCATGCCAAGAACCATTTTGATTCTCCAGCGAAATTTTGAACTTTTTTTTAAAACTCCGTTATGTAGTTGAATTTCATTTTTTTTCACAATCCAGGTTCATTACATAGCATATCTAAATGAAACCTTCTAGTTCAACAAACTTTTTTTTGCTTTCCATTTCAAGCATTGCGAATAGTGATGACGATCATTGAAAAAGATCGATTCTTTCTTACATAACAAGTCCCATGTGGAAATTGCCGGAGTTGACAAATCGCCCAGTACTGGAAAGGTCGTATTTGCCAAAGTTCGGCAAAAACAACTGTGCCTGTTCAGAATCATTACCGTTTTTCAACTGTCGCCGAACATTCGCAAAATTTCAGCCGGTATTGGCTCGCGTGGATAGACGGTATAGGGTCAGTATCGAATGGATACTGTCTGGACAATACCCAGGATTTCGAGAAACGGTACCGCGCCAGTATTCAGCCAGAGTCGGTATTATCATTCCATATGTACAACAGACGGCAATATGCCAATAATGATATGACTCTGGCTGACTACAAAATCGATAGTCGATTGATGTTGCAATTATAATCTTGGCAAGTCGGCTGTTGTGGTCAGCCGGAGTCGCGCCAGTATTGAGCCAGAGTTGGTATTATGATTCAATATGTTCGATAGACGAAATGGTACCAGTATTGGTGGGACTCTGGTTGACTACGGAATCGGTAGTCGATTGACATTAAAATCACGATCTTGGCAACTTGATTTTTGTAGTGAGCCGGAGTCGCGCCAGTATCAAGACAGAGTTGGTATGATCATTCAATACGTTCGATAGAGAACAATGAACCAGTATTGGTAGAATCTTGTTTCACTACGGAGTCTATGGTAAATTGCGTGACTTCAAGGGAATTGGTGCAATAAATGGGAATTTAAGTGGTCCGCTGTCAACTCGGAGATTAGCTGATGTGATAGAGACTCTGTTTCTCACTCGCAGGTCCCGGGTTCAATCCTTGCCCAGTGAACTTTTATGAAACCACTTCCAAAGCGTCTTCCTCAGATAACGGTGATGAAAAAATGGTAGATTCACAAAATTTTGAAAGTTCAAATTCAATGTATTTTTTTTTTTACTTGAAATATAACTCCGGGGATCTCTAATTACCAGCACTGTGCCAGTACTGGGTCGGGTCTGAATTCCTACGTAGGATGTATTATTTTGACCCTCTACCACTTCTTATCCAGTACTGGCCGAACAACTGATTCTGTTGCAATGCCAGAGTTCCACCATAGCAGGCACACACCAAATATCGCTACCGACGTGGTGGTAAATGTTTTACTGGCCCTTATGTGAAATGATGTTATCATTCCGACTCCTTGCCAGTACCGTCCAAACCACTGGCCCCATGAGGGCAAGGTTGGATTTGTCAGTACTGGCAACTCTGGCAACAGTACCGCGCCAGTAACGGCCCGTGTGTACATTTCCACATGGGGTATCTAATTTTCTAAAAGAACTCTCATGTCTCCTTCCACACTGAGAAAAATCTGCATTGTAGAAATCATGTTTCAATATAGTAATGTATTTGACGGTGAAAAATACATTATTTTAGTTATTATTACCATGAGTAAGGTGATGAATACTATCTTTTTGGTTATTATTACCATGAGCTAGGTGATAAATAGAATCCTTTTGGTGAATCAAACCGAATGTACGATGGAATTCAACACTGAAAAGATACCTTTCACTTTTGAAAGGCTGGCTTCAGTTTTCATTATTTGACGGATGAAAAATATACGAAATAGAGGTTATTTTCACATTTCATTTTTCTCAGTGCAAAGACGTCTCAAAAATAGTCAGTACTGGCGACTCTGGCGACGGTATTGTAACAATTTCGTGGCATCGGAGTATACCTTGAATTAATCCCACTTTCAAACGATTGCTAATTCATTTATCGTTGATTTTATTCGACTGCTGATTGAATGCGCTCATAGGCCGAATTCAGTGAACTCTACACACTTATAAAACTAATTACAATAACAAAATCAATCTCGTACTTGATCTAGATGAAGTTGTTTTAATCGAAGCTCTCAGATTATTATTTCCTGCTTCTCCTTCTTTTGCACTTTTCAGAGGCTTTTTCTTATTAGCGGAGATTTTATTCCGAAAACTATTACTCCTGGTGATTATCCAAGTATTAACGATAACATCGACTCCCTTGGCATTGGAAGATTTGGAATTGTTGCTAGATTCTGGAATTTTCAACTCTTTGGATAAACGTTTCTTTCTCATGGAATTCCTCGTCCCACATCCGTCACGAAACTTTTCAAAAGTATCTGTGATATTGCAAGCCACTATCGTCTCCTCGATTTCATTCCTTGAAGAATCAACGACGATCGTCAGAAAACCGTTCGCTCTATTATCGTCGTTTTCGATCCTTCCGTGACCGATCGTTGCATGCTGCCCATCTTCCAATTCGAAGATAAATCTCGAAATCGATGAATCGGAAGAAGCGTCTAAACTAAAAGTAGGATTCTCATAAGCAGAAGGATAATCATTTCTCTCAGAGTAATCGAAGGATGATTCTTCGGTAGAGGATTTCACGTTATTGTTCCTATTCTCCCATCTTTTTACGTCTTTGTTTTCGGTCAGAGATAATTTGTTCACGAAATCTCGGGCGATTTCATCGTCGCAAGTGTTCTTTTGTTCGTCCAAGTTCTCGTCACACGAGATATCGTGTATTTCCTTTTTGCTGGTGTTCAGAACCTCTGAAGTCAAAAGTAGATTCCCGTGATTTCGGATTTTCGACATTAACCTTACGGAAGCTCGAAACGATTTCGATCTTTTCAAAGACGACATCCTTCCGCTATATGAATTCCTTGGTAACAGTTCAGTCTTGATGTTCGACGTTGAGGATTTTAAGAATTTCATTTTCAGATTCTAATTCTTGTTCCTTCGATCTTTTCCTCCTCTTTTTTTTGCTCATAACATTCAAATAAAGATAAATAAAATATGTTTATATATTCATAAATATAAATTTATACTTTCAACTCATTCTATTATCCTCTTTGGCAATACTGATCTTTGGTGCGTCTCTTCTTTACTCTTGGTATTTAGGAACAAGATCTGGTTCTCGATAAAACTGGAAACAGAAATGTATTTTGTTGAAATGGTATTGCGGTATTTCTCTGTTTTGGAAAACACTATGGACTTGATATACACATTCTTCAGCCTTTTTTATCATTTGTGTTAGAATAATTTTCGAGCGTTTACGATTCATCCTAGAATCCCAAATTTTTACATTCATGCATCATGTATCACTACGCATTCTCTCTAATCAACCGTTTTCATCCAAATGTTTTGTTATACAAGATTATACGTAATTTTTTTGCCGATAATCCAAAGATATTCTAATTGAATATAATATTTCATCATCATCGTATCCGTTACTTTTAAATCACTTTATCATGATTAAGTCAGAAAACACGAGTATATTCGTGATGTTTCGCTCCCACCAACGACGGAGTAAATCGAGTCATCTTGTCAATAGAAAGAAAAAAACATACACTATATAAAGAAGAGATGGTACGACGTTGCTTTTTCAAGGCAAGTAACAATCTTTTAAGCTAATAAAAAGTGATTGCTCATGTCCGTTTTACAATATATAAAGCATCTTAACTATTATGGAGCACACTTGATAGAATAGATGTAGGGGAGAGTTGCCTTGATTGGACCATCGCCTTGGATGGACCACCATCTTTTATTGCCGAAGGAAAAAATTTAGATTTCTTCTAATCATACAGCGATAATGTCACATTAATGAACATTATCACTTTATGATTAGAAGAAATCTAAGTTTTTTCCTTTGGCAATAAAAGGTGTTGGTCCATCCAAGGCGATGGTCCAATCAAGGCAACTCTCCCCTATATCGTGATACTTGGATTAAGTAGATAGGGCATGAACCTTAATCGTGTAAGCGACAGGGTGTTATCAATAATTCAACCCATTCTATATCATCTTCGCGGTTGTTTGAATTCGTTTGGTTATTGAAATAATAAAAAATAAAATCTCACCAAGAGCGATAAGAATACTTGAAATTTCTATTATGTTAAATTCACGTTCGTCTTGAAAGATGGAAATCATTTCTTCCATATTGTCTGTAGAATTCTAGGAAACTTTCTCACGCGAAAACAGTCGTATATCTCACAAAAGAAAAGTAACAATTAGGATTAATTGTGGGTGGTGCTGAACTCTGAAGAATCAAACTGTTATTCTTTTTGCGCTCTTTTTCTTGTATTTGTTAACGCGGAGAAAGTGAGATACTTTCACACACCAACGAGATATATCATGATTTACGTCAATATGTATTCTATGATGAGGATTTTTCTAGCATTCAAATGAAATACAATTATTGTGCATTGTAACTTTTTCATGAGTAGGTTTTTTTACACCATCAGGTTATTCAACTTAATTTGTTCATCCTGAACATAAAACGATTGTATTCATTGAACTGACAATCTCCGGGGCAACTTTGATGAATGAATAATTCCGGCAAGGGGTAGTGGAATCTGATCTTTCGAGTCTCGAAGTCGAATTTTTATCCAAAAAACCGCCGGAAGATCATGCAGTATGTAACAAAATCAATTCAGCTGTAAAAATTATATGTACATCGATTAATAGTGTTATGACTGCACTAAAATGAAAAATTTTCATCGGTTTATATTCTGCTTTATCAATTTTAAATGAACTCAATACGTCTTTCACTGCTCTGGTTGGGGTGTTCGCTGATTTTGAGGGGTCGTTCTGTCTGGGGCAATGATAACGTGGTGGGAAGTCTCAACGATTGCCCATAGTCAGATCCTGATGAAAATAAATTTTGTCTGAATTTTTGAAAATTTCAAACTTCAAAAAGATTTGGAAATTGTCAGATAGAAGAGTTTTAGACATACTCATGTGGAAGTTCAGGGAGATTTGGGAAAATTCAGAGTTCATTCCCATAATCTAACCATTCTATCTAATCATTCCCTCAACTAACTAAAATACTCCGTAAGTTGCCAAGTATTTACGTTACTTGGTGTAACTATCGAGTTAGTTGAGGCAGCTAATGTGATACTTGTCCTGACTACTAAGTAGTTGCAGCAACTATTTGAGTAGATGGTCGAAAATCGACCATGCACTGAGAAAAAGGATTCGTTGACTCAAATGAGATTTGTTTACAGTAAATAAATCGTATATTTGGATACGAGCAAAGAAATATTCACTAATATTCATTTTATCACATAGTTGTTGAATACACCACATATTTCTTTGAGTCAACTTCATACCGACTATGATTCGATAGATCTGAATTTGACAAGAATTCATATTCATTTACATTAACTCCAATCACTTTGAATCAAATGAATGATTTGGTTATAGTTAATAAATATGAATTTCTTGACTCAACACAATGTTTGGTTATAATCAATATGTCTTATTTGTATGAAATGATACTTCTTGAAAATGCTCAACCAAATGCGTTGATTTGTCAGAAGGAAACCTTTTTCTCAGTGTGTAAGTAGTTGCTGCAATTATTCCTTCTTCTCCGTGTGATAATCAGTTCAAAGCTTTTCAGAGGAATTGGATATATGTACATATATATGGAATTTGATGTATTCCATATAATTTTATATGGAAGGGATTCAGTGTTTCATACACGGAAAAAAATCAATTCGCAATCATAGCGAAAATTTATTACCTGAGTACTATTTTGCTGCTATAGCTAATGCGATTGCAGTTATTAACACTTTTTAGCTGCTACAGCGAAAACAGGATTGCTATGAGTGTGAAAGATTAGTTGCTAGATCAAGTTGTTAACCCAGCAACGTGCTTAGTACTCGTTGCGAAAAGTTCGCTACAACAGCTAAGATTATTTTACAATATTTTCGCTTGTAAAAAATGTAGATAGATTCGGATGGATTCGGACAAGAATTCGAAGATGGATACAAAAATAGGATTGAAATCAATAGAAATGCAATCCAATTTTATTCGTCTTGATCCTATTTTTGTATCTATTTTCATATTTTTATCCGAATCCATCCGCGTTTGTAATAGGGTTCCAACAATCTGTTGCCGTTTTCATATATTCCGCGTCCTTGCTTTCATCCGATGTGAACCCCGTACAGCCACGCGTATTAATACTTGTTGCGCAAATTGGGATCAGTAGCACGTGGGACGTGGAATTCGCCGGTTCATTTTGAACTAGAGAGTTTTATAATTCAAAGTGTAAGTGTTCTTTTATTAAAAAATAATTATTCTCAAACCATGAGTATTCGTGAAATCCTTGAAAGCTGGGGAACTGCAGCAGAGATAATTAAAACACACAGACAAACAGACAGACAAAAAGGAACCTGATTTCCTTTTTTTTCACTCCCCCCAATTCCAATGTGCCTGAAATTTATATCATATAACTAACATCTCGTAAATCGAATATATTCAGAGTTCCAAGACTTTCGGATAATATGGACATGAGGAAGGCATGCTTAAAAAAAAATACAAATTCCAAAGAAAAATTTTCCACAGTTTTGAACCGATTTGGATAAAACTTATATGGGACCACTATCGGGTCATGACTAAAACGTGGTTAAAGTTTGATCGGATTCGGATAATTGGAAGCAAAGATACACGCGTACGCAAAATGTTCATTTTTTGTCAGAGTTCTTCTCATCCACCCAATTCTTCTGAATGAATGAGGTTGAAACTTATATGGGACCAATATCATCCTAGTCCACAACTGTGATAAAAATTTCGAAACGATCGGATAAGCAGAACGGGAGATATGCGCGTACGAAACTTAGGGGGGGCTACAGCCACACAGACAGACAGACACGGTAACAAAATTGTTCTCCGAATTCTGAGGAACATTTTGGTCTAGGAGATTTTTAATTTCGAGACAAAAAAATTTTCGGCTCCTCGAAACGATCACAAAGCTTACCTCTAAACGAGGAAGCAAAATTCGAAGGTAAGTGAAAAAATAAAACATTCCAGAATTTATAATTTACCGGTATAATACAGTATATCATTCTCTAATAAATTGGATATACAATATGATAATAAATTTCAAGCTACTTACAGAGAAAATCAAATTAGATTGTATGGCATACGAAGTGTGGTTCTAAAATGTTTTTTTTCGAAGCATTTGATACATAACTTTACTATAACCTATGAAGTTAATCAATAAAGTAAACTGTGAAAAACATTTTTTGTAGATTACCTATATCAAAAGTGGAAAATCACAATTTGTTGTAAAATTACTACTGTCAGCGCAGGAGAAATATATTCACTTATAAAAGTCCTACGCTCAATGTTGTAACATCACAATTTACAAAATCATTGTGATATTACATTGAGCGTAGGACTTTTATAAGTGAATATATTTCTTCTGCGCTGAGAGTAGTAATTTTACAACAAATTGTGATTTTTCACTTTTGATATAGGTGATCACAAAAAATGTTTTTCAGTGTATACAGGGTACCCAAGGTATAATGCGAAAGCAAGACCATGAGTTCCAGCGCCGCCAAGGAGTTGTCTCGGAACTATGAGTAATATATATATGTATATTTATACATACATATACCAAGTATATCACGTGACCATATTTCCTATATACCACGCGACCATATGTCCTGTATACCACGTGACCATATGTCCTCTATACCACGTGACCATATGAGATATTTAAAAATTAGCAAAAATGATTTGATATATTCCGATACGTATTCGTACTATGGGGATAAATATGAATCAAATGTAATTTTCATTCATATTGAGAAAATCATGGACTGATTCAAATGATGAATCTGATAGGGATGAATATTTGAAAACACATGAATGGAATATGTATGTACATTAATATACAAACGTTTGTTTTTTTTCAATATGCAAGTAATTAAAAATTACCCGTAAGAAAATTAAGTTGAAAAACATCGGTAACACATGAAATCGAAAAAATTATTTTCATTCAAAAAAATTAATTTCGTCGTTCAGGTTATGCGGGGATCTTGATTGCCGTTTAGGAATCAGCTATCATCGGCGACGCACATCAAATCTTTTCTGAACTTGCAAAGATAAAATTTTTGAAGTACAGAAGAGATTTGAACCTGAATCCTACCTATCGCCTATAATCGAAACCTAACCACATAACGACCTAACCTACACCGATTTGTAATTCATGAGAACAAAAATGTTGTACATATCTTAGACCATATATACTCATAGACCCGGCCTGGCTATATGAATCCAGGAGTGGGGGTGAAGCAAAGATAAAAGGGATATGTGACGTTACATGTGGGCAAAAGATAATTGCAAATGGCGAATTCTGAAGGAGCCGAGCCATGAGCAAAAGTTAGGTTATATTGTTCCTACATAATAATATATTAAGATTCAATGATGGTGCAAACATGCTGTGTTAGAAACTGTAAACAACGACAAAACCGAGAAGCAAATGTATCTTTTCATCAGTACGTATCTAATTATAATCAATGTATCATATTACTCCAATGGGATGTCTTAATTTAAATGAATAATTGAATCTCTCGCATTTCTGAGATTTATTCCTTTTTAATGGTTTGAAAACATTCAATCACAGATTCCCAAAAGACCCTCGATTGAAAGAAAAATGAATCACTGCACTCAACATTGATAATTTACATGTTACATCTCATTCAAGAGTTTGTTCAAAACATTTTGCTAGTGAATGTTATGTTGCAAATCCTTGGAGTTCCAAAAGGTTTTTGAAAAGTGATGCTATACCAGTTTCATCAATCTTACCAGCAGAAAAGTCAATGCATGTAATTGATGTTCCACATATCTCACCGATAATCACACCAGAAAGGTATAACTGTTTTCAAAATAAAAACTTGAACTGAATTCATAGTTACAAAATTCTCTTTTTACCTACTTTTAGGTCACGGAATGACTTTGAACACGATGTTTCAACCCAAATTCATACACACAAAAATAGTGATAAGTTAGAGGAACCTCCAAAAAAGAGACGCAAAGCTTATATTCGTGATTTTAGAGACATAAACGTATTGGAAGAAGGAAAGTTTAGAAAAATAGTCGATAGAACAATATCAAAAAAAAAATAAACAAATTAAATTACTCAAACAGAAGAATCGACGGCTTACAAAAAAAATACAAGATTGACATTGCTTAATAGATGACTTGAAAAACAAACATATGATTACTGAAGATGTTTCTGTAATACTTTCGGTGAGTATAAATTGTACTTGCATTTATATGAATTTTTATATCCGTGAATTCCTCTGTTCATTGCTTGTGACATTAATTATTAGTTTGATGCATGAGAGCAATTGGAATCATCAAAGTGACAAATAGGAAGGGAATGAATTAAGCAAATGTCATTTTATATTCTAGTTTCTTTTCATTATGATTCTTTTCACCCAAACTAGAATTTTGCAAAAACACTTTATGCTAGTATATTCCTTCTGTTGTATATATTGCATGTAATTTTGTGGTTTTTTTTTCTTATTTTTTCGCATTATAGGATAATTTGCCTGCTTCCACAAAAACATTGTTCAAACAAATGACAAGATCGCAATCCAAAATATATCCTGCTGAACTAAAAACCTTTGCACTCACCCTGAATTTCTACTCTCCAAGAGCATATAATTATGTTAGAGAAACATTCCACAACATCCTACCTCATCCTCGAACCTTACAAAAATGGTATTCCTCAGTTGCATGTGAACCAGGCTTTCATGCAGAATCTATTAATACTTTGAAGATGAAAGTTTCTGAGTGTGAAAGTAAAGGAAAAAATTGTGTGTGTGCTTTAATGGTAGATGAAATGGCAATTCACAAGAAAATAGAGTGGGATGGTGAAAAGTTTGTCGGGTAAGATAGAAGAATATGGTTTTTTCGCATACAATTCTATATATAGATATGATTTAATTAGGCAGATATATGCATATAATTATTTTATGTCAATATATTGTTCAATACTCAAAATTCGGTATTGCAGTTATGTGGACATCGACAAACCGACTGAGAGTGATACTCCACCGAAAGCGACAGAGGCAGTTGTATTCTTAATCAACTGTGTAAATGATCGATGGAAACTACCAGTGGGCTATTTTTTGATCAATGGAATATCGGGTGATCAAAAATGTAATCTTGTGCAAATATGTTTGAGAACTCTCCATGAAATTGGAGTTACAGTTTGCAGTTTAACTTTTGACGGTGCTGCAAATAATATGGCAATGGCAACGTGTCTTGGGGTCAAGCTAACTTCAACCTGTTCAAAACCATACTTTCCTCATCCAAGTACAGGAGAATCTATTCATTTGTTGTTAGATCCGCCGCATATGTTGAAACTCATTCGAAATGTTCTTGCAACTTGTAAAATTTTATATGACGGTGATAATAATGCAATTAAGTGGGAATATTTGGAACATTTAGTAGAAATACAAGAAAGTGAAGGATTGCATTTAGCAACTAAAATAAGAAAGAGGCATATCAACTGGTTCAGAGAGAAAATGAAAGTAAAGTTGGCTGCTCAAACTTTCAGCCTCAGTGTTGCGAAAGCTCTAGAATATTTGAGGAAAACCAATTATTCTCCACATTTCAAAGATTCTGAAGTAACAGAAAAATTCATTACAATTATAAATGATGCTCTCGATATATTGAACAGCAGGAACATATTAGCAAAAGCTTTCAAATCTGGGTTGCAACAACATAATAAAGAAGCTATATTTCAAAAAATCAATGAAATTATCGAATACCTTATGTCTTTAACGTACGGGCCAGACAGGAAACCTCTACATTCAAGTCCGAAAAAGACTGGTTTTCTGGGATTTATTATCAGTTTACGATAATTGATGAATATATTCAGTCAATATGTTGAGAATCCAGACGATGGTAAATTGAGATATTTACTGGCATATAAGCTTTCCCAAGATCATCTTGAAGTTTTTTTTAGTGCTATTAGGAGTATGGGAGGACACAATAATAATCCTACGCCAAGACTTTTTCAAGCTGCGTACAAAAAATTATTAATTCACACTAGTGTTACTGGTTCCCCCCAAGCTAATTGCATTGAACAAGCTCCGACAATCATTTCAGCAATGAGCACTTCGAGGAAAAATAAAATGCAGACAATCGATAATATCCTAACAAATAATTCTGAAAATGAAGCTCTTCACGGAGAAGAGGTTGAACACGATGATTATATTTCAAGTACACGTTACTCACAGTTATCAATGTACATATCGGATACTGTGGAGTACATTGCAGGTTTTGTGGTCCGAAGAATTAAAAACACTATCGAATGTGAAATATGCTTGGAAGCAATCCAGGAAAATAAGCATTCTGGTAATTTAATCGAAATAAAACACTACACTAATACAAAGCGTGGCCTAACGATACCGTCGACTGATGTTGTACATATTTGTAAAATAGCTGAAGCAGAAATCAGACTTTCAGAAAAAACACATCAATTGACACAAAAAAATATATTGCCACAATTGATAATAAAAATTATGAATAATGTTCGCTCGTCAGTATTTAAAGAATACCGTGATCATATGTATGATAATAACGTCGAATCTAATCATATTATACAGTTGATAAAAATCATATGTTTTCATTACTGTAATATTCGATTATACCATATTGGAAGTCGTTCACCTGAAAATAATAGAATAAGGAGTAAACTTACAAAAACGATTCTATTTTGTAATCAATGAATTTGAAATTATATAACTATACTTTGGTTATACTTTTTCTTTATTATTGTTCAAAACAAATCGATTCATTGAAAATAATCATTGATGAATGGTTGATAATGGTTGAATTCAATTCTAAATCACTGATTTGTGATTATGATTTCGGAAAATTTGTCAGAAAAGACTTCATTTGAACTAAGAACGAGAAGGTCAATGTTCTAAAATTAATTTGAATGAAGTTACAATTGATTGAATCTTTTACATTGTTTTGGAGGTTAGAATACCCGCCATGCCACCATGATTTTGCCCACGTGTGACGTCACATAGATGAATTTATCTTTGCTTCACGGAAATTATCTGACGTCGCGTCTATGAGTATATATGGTCTAAGGTACATATTGTCGAGTATGGATAGTGGGGAGAATAGCTTCATTTAATATGACGCAGGACCGGATCAAAAAATTGATGGAGCCCTGAGGAAGTTGAAATTCAAGGGGCCCTTCCAGAATTAATGAATTTTGTCTTGTTCTTCTTAAAGTCAAATTATCCACAAGACCAAAGTGGAATATGATTCAAATATCGCGTATCCGAATGCGAACTGAGCATAAATGAAACTATTCATGCAGTTTGAATTATTTTTTCATATGAGAAAAAACTAAAACATATATTTTCATATTTTTTCAGAGGATACTTGATAGGTATATTCAAATTAATAGAGTGGATGAGATTTGCCCATACTCAATTGAAAATTCGTTCCAATAAACGATTCACAGTTTATCGATATACATGAAAAATGAAATTTGGAACAAAGTATATACTTCTAGAGTACAGTTCATTCCTTATTTAATGTAATTTTGAATCGAATGGCCTATTATGACGATTTTTTGTAAAATTTCTTTATAATCTGAATGTCCATGTCTATGTACCCACCCACACAGCACCGAAGATTTCATTAAGATTGCAGAAATCTAATATCTGAAACATTGAAATATCTCTATGACATTGCTGTATGTCACAGCGAGGTTTCAAAGTCTCTTCAGAAATATTGCAATGTCCGCTAATCTTACATTTCAATGCAATATTTCTGAATTATTTCTGCAATATTCCAAGAATATTTATGACATATTTCATTGTAATGTTTGTCTCGTAATATATCTGAGGCATTGCAAATAGGCAACATTTCTGTGAAAGTATACTGAAATGTAATGAAGGTGAAAGATCGAAATGTAATTGAGACATTTCAGAGATCTGTGGTGCTGTATGGGCAGATAGCAAATCGAATTCTGAAAGAATTCCATAGGAACTCGCGAACGTGGAATAGAATTCTTTAAGAATAACTGAAATGATTGACATCCCAGATAGAAAACCATGCCCTGAATATTTTGTAACATAATGTGCCGTTAACATACTGTCATAAACTTCGCTCAGCTTGCAATGATGCATAAAATGTAAACAGTAAGTCTTCATTATGGTACCATCACCTCGTTTTGCTACCAAGAACAATGCTTTATGCGGAAACACCTTGGTACCACGATGCAAACATTTCTTGGCGTGAATGTCACCATTATAATGGCATTATTGAGACATTTTTCTATCTGGGATGTATTCCTTTGGAATGTGTAACATACTCGTTTATGTCACAATGATTGAATTCTTCAAGTATTCGTTTTACAATCCAGCAAAACTCTAGGCGAACTTCTCAAGGAAAACTTTTTTCTATATAAATAAGCCTTTTCGCATCCTAAAAAGAGAACTCTTACAAAAGTCACGAAGGATTTCATTGATTATAATAATATTTTTATTGTCGAATATACATCTAACCCGCACTGAGAAAAAATGGTTTGCTACAATAGCGCCTACAAACAAATTTGTTGTCCTTGCAAAAATATTTATTCCAGCAGCTGAGACGTTAGTTCTATTGTCAAATTTGTTAATGTCAGCAAAAAAATTCAGTTTTGCTACCCCAACAGCACAATGTGTCTCTGGGACGTTTTCTGAACGTTCTGAAAACCTCTCCTACGTTCTATAAACCTTCCATAAACGTTCCAGAACGTTAAATGAAAGTGTCGCATAAGACATGATATGTCATTTCCCAAAAAACATTTGATTTCTCAAGATATGTTTTAGATATGTTTAAGATGTCTTATGCGACACTTTCAGATATTTAAAAGATAACTTTTCGTATCTTGAGATATCCTCAACATATCTTACGTCTCTTGAAACGTCCAAGACATGTTTAAGATATCTCAAGATACGAAAAGTTATCTTTTAGATATCTAAAAGTGTCGCATATAAGTGTCGCATAAGACATCTTAAACATATCTAAAACATATCTTGAGAAATCAAATGTTTATTGGGTTATTCTCATATATATGTTTCTTGCACCGAACTGATTATTACATTGCATAATTTACTTCACTTCATTAAGCACTGTCTAAATCTCGTACACGCACCTGTTCAATCAATTTATAAGAGAAAATATACTACTCATTCCCAAAGAAGTTCACAAATTCGGGAAGACTGATCGAATTCTTGTTGATCGAAGTTCATGGTATTCGTTATAAATTCTTTTGAGCAGCCCTGCTGAAAATTTCCGATAGAAAACGATAAGATTTTTCCTATCGATTTCAATGTGGTTTCTGAAACTTGAATTCCCAGAAAGTCTTCGTGAATTCACGATAGAACTGTATCGGTTCTTATCGTTCTCTATAGGATTTAAGAGGAATGTATCTGGTTTTATCGTGATAATCCTATACAGGAAGTATTAGTTATTTGAAGGAATGTAATGGTACTTTTTTGAATAACTGATATTTCTCCTATAGGAATTTTACGATAAAACCAGATACATTTCTCTCAAATCCTATATAAAACGATAAAAACCGATAGAGTTCTATCGTGAATTCACGATGACTTTCCGGGAATTCCAGTTTCAGAAACCACATTGAAACCGATAGGAAAAATGTTCAGCAGGGAGAACAGGACTACATTTTGAACTTCCATCAAGATTCATATTCACTGTCATAACGGGTAGTCTGTACGAATACTTGATGCATTTTCTATGTGTATTTCAAGAACTCCCACATGTATTCATTAAGAACTCTTAAAGAATTCTTGTGATACTCTATTCATTCATTTAAAATACTCCATGAATTCCTAGAAATGATTTCCGTAGGTATTCTTTACTCTGAATTCTCTGCGAACGCAAAAGGGACTTGTGTGCTGTCTGTACAGGATGTTCCGAATTTGTTGTATTTTTTATCGAAAGGTGTATCGCACGGAGGAAAAGCTGTTGCTGGCATAACAAACAGGTCTATTACTATAGCGCCTACAAAAAAAATTCAGCTAACAAAACAAGGAAAATAATTACCCAGACAGCACAACGTGCCACTGGAACGTTTATGGAAGGTTTATAGAACGTAGGAGAGGTTTTCAGAACGTTCAGAAAACGTCCCAGAGACACATTGTGCTGTTGGGGTAGCAAAACTGAATTTTTTTGCTGACATTAACAAATTTGACAATAGAACTAACGTCTCAGCTGCTGGAATAAATATTTTTGCAAGGACAACAAATTTGTTTGTAGGCGCTATTGTAGCAAACCATTTTTTCTCAGTGCGGGTTAGATGTATATTCGACAATAAAAATATTATTATAATCAATGAAATCCTTCGTGACTTTTGTAAGAGTTCTCTTTTTAGGATGCGAAAAGGCTTATTTATATAGAAAAAAGTTTTCCTTGAGAAGTTCGCCTAGAGTTTTGCTGGATTGTAAAACGAATACTTGAAGAATTCAATCATTGTGACATAAACGAGTATGTTACACATTCCAAAGGAATACATCCCAGATAGAAAAATGTCTCAATAATGCCATTATAATGGTGACATTCACGCCAAGAAATGTTTGCATCGTGGTACCAAGGTGTTTCCGCATAAAGCATTGTTCTTGGTAGCAAAACGAGGTGATGGTACCATAATGAAGACTTACTGTTTACATTTTATGCATCATTGCAAGCTGAGCGAAGTTTATGACAGTATGTTAACGGCACATTATGTTACAAAATATTCAGGGCATGGTTTTCTATCTGGGATGTCAATCATTTCAGTTATTCTTAAAGAATTCTATTCCACGTTCGCGAGTTCCTATGGAATTCTTTCAGAATTCGATTTGCTATCTGCCCATACAGCACCACAGATCTCTGAAATGTCTCAATTACATTTCGATCTTTCACCTTCATTACATTTCAGTATACTTTCACAGAAATGTTGCCTATTTGCAATGCCTCAGATATATTACGAGACAAACATTACAATGAAATATGTCATAAATATTCTTGGAATATTGCAGAAATAATTCAGAAATATTGCATTGAAATGTAAGATTAGCGGACATTGCAATATTTCTGAAGAGACTTTGAAACCTCGCTGTGACATACAGCAATGTCATAGAGATATTTCAATGTTTCAGATATTAGATTTCTGCAATCTTAATGAAATCTTCGGTGCTGTGTGGGTGGGTACATAGACATGGACATTCAGATTATAAAGAAATTTTACAAAAAATCGTCATAATAGGCCATTCGATTCAAAATTACATTAAATAAGGAATGAACTGTACTCTAGAAGTATATACTTTGTTCCAAATTTCATTTTTCATGTATATCGATAAACTGTGAATCGTTTATTGGAACGAATTTTCAATTGAGTATGGGCAAATCTCATCCACTCTATTAATTTGAATATACCTATCAAGTATCCTCTGAAAAAATATGAAAATATATGTTTTAGTTTTTTCTCATATGAAAAAATAATTCAAACTGCATGAATAGTTTCATTTATGCTCAGTTCGCATTCGGATACGCGATATTTGAATCATATTCCACTTTGGTCTTGTGGATAATTTGACTTTAAGAAGAACAAGACAAAATTCATTAATTCTGGAAGGGCCCCTTGAATTTCAACTTCCTCAGGGCTCCATCAATTTTTTGATCCGGTCCTGCGTCATATTAAATGAAGCTATTCTCCCCACTATCCATACTCGACAATATGTACAACATTTTTGTTCTCATGAATTACAAGTCGCTGTAGGTTAGGTCGTTATGTGGTTAGGTTTCGATTATAGGCGATAGGTAGGATTCAGGTTCAAATCTCTTCTGTACTTCAAAAATTTTATCTTTGCAAGTTCAGAAGAGATTTGATGTGCGTCGCCGATGATGGCTGATTCCTAAACGGCAATCAAGATCCCCGCATAACCTGAACGACGAAATTAATTTTTTTGAATGAAAATAATTTTTTCGATTTCATGTGTTACCGATGTTTTTCAACTTAATTTTCTTACAGGTAATTTTTAATTACTTGCATATTGAAAAAAAACAAACGTTTGTATATTAATGTACATACATATTCCATTCATGTGTGTTCAGATTCATCATTTGAATCAGTCCATGATTTTCTCAATATGAATGAAAATCACATTTGATTCATATTTATCCCCATAGTACGAATACGTATCGGAATATATCGAATCATTTTTGCTAATTTTTAAATATCTCATATGGTCACGTGGTATAGAGGACATATGGTCACGTGGTATACAGGACATATGGTCACGTGGTATATAGGAAATATGGTCACGTGATATACTTGGTATATGTATGTATAAATATACATATATATATTACTCATAGTTCCGAGACAACTCCTTGGCGGCGCTGGAACTCGTGGTCTTGCTTTCGCATTATACCTTGGGTACCCTGAGTGTATAGGCAACATCAGCTATGCTGAATGTAGTGAAAATGCAAGAATTCTCATTCAACATGTGATTTCAATAGACAATTGTATTCACGTACCATGTAGTTCTTAAAATCTATATCAATTATCCTTGATGTAACCTCAGATACAACCTAATTCCACTTTCTCTTCATTCAACTGAATGTTGGTTTTCAATTTTGATTCCGTCCTTTGATTTAAATGATTTCAATTCAAGTTTGTGTTCAAAAGTACAATTTTTATTTTTTAGATGAGGACTATGATATGGAGTCTTTAGCACTGATGTGTGATTCAGATCTCGTTGCGATAATTCCTCTTGGTGGTCCTCGGACCAAGTTCAAAGAGTACTTATAAAAGCATGGTATAAATTGTTCCTATACACAGAGATTTATTCATGCGATATTTACTCCTGTATCGAAAAATTAGAATAAGTAGGTCTTATCATTGACTTTGGAACATTTTCAGATTGTGAGCAACAACATTACTGTCCCATCAGCAGCTGAGGAGTATATTACAGGGCTAGATTTTCCTGTGATAAACACTCATTCAGGTAACGAGATTGAATTCTTCTCAGTACGTTGATGGCCAATGGTTAATCTTCAATATATTTTTATAGAAAAGGCTCCAACCGATTTAACCAATGCTGAATCCATCATGCCATCAACATCGGCTACTGGGTTTCAAGAATCTGGAGGAAATAACTGAAGAGAACTGCACAGCCATTGGAAAACCCTCAAGTCAAGAAACAAAGGAAAGATTACGTAACCCAGAGGAAAAAAATGACGAGGTATAACATGATAAAATGGACCCCTTGCCCAAAGCTCTATTAAGGTAGTTCTCCGGGAGAATTCAGGATCGAATTAGAAAAATTATTGTCAAGCAGAGCACCAAGGTCGAAGGGATTCGATAATCATATTCGTTGGGACTTACATTCTTATTTATGACAAAAAAAGAACCAACTCGAAGTATAAATAAACAGCCTTGTAACAACAACGCGAAATTTGACATGGTTTTTTTCTTAAAAAGTTATTATCGTTATTATTTTTGATCCGTTTATGACTTATCAGCGCTCATTTTGTTCTTTGTGAGATTTAAAAAACCTTTACCATGAGGATTTTTTTATATGAGTCATCTTGACAGTATCACACGCTTTTGTTTGTGAGAATGTATTTTACTATTAATAAACAAAAGCGTGTGACAGTGTCATGATGACTCATATAAAAAAATCCCCACCCAAGCGTGTATTGCCTTTAATGACAATGGGCCCCAGGCTGGGTCCATCCTCTTTAACCCAGTCTTGGGGAATGACGATGGGACCCATGTTGGCTCAATCTTGGCCCTGTTGAGTTTTCCCATACAATTATGGTTGGTAGAAAATGCCCAAGTGTGTATTGCCTATAATGACAATGGGCCCCAGGCTGGGTCTATCCTCTTTAACCCAGTATTGGGGAATGACGATGGGGCCCATGTTGGCTCAATCTTGGCCCTGTTGTGCTTTCCCATATAATTATAGTTGAAAAAACATGGAGATAATGAATCTCAGTGAGGGCACATTTGAACTCGGCCCCAATTTGGATCAGCATTAGGCCAAGATTGGGGTGAATTTATATCCCGAGCATGGGTGTACAATCCTGAGCGTGTAAGAATTTTGGTCCCACTCTGGCCCAGTCTTGGGCCCATATTGGCAGGATGGGGCCCATGCTGGCCCGGGGTGGGCCCCATGGTATATAAATGCCTAGTCTGGGTTCATGCTGGGCCTGTGGTGTTGACAATTCTCGGGCAAAGCAATACGGCCAAGCTGGGAACGATGTTATCATCCCAGGGTTGGTCCCACGTTGGGTAGCATGGGCACCCACCCTGGGCGTAGATGGGGCCCGCCGTTAATACACACTTGGGCATGATAAAGGTTTTTCAAATCTAACAAGGAACAAAATGAGCCCTCATAAGTCATAAACGGATCAAGAATAAAAATTTTCTAAGAAAAAAACCATGTCAAATTTCGCGTTGTTTTTACAAGGTTGTTTATTTATACTTCGAGTTGGTTCTTTTTTTGTCATAAATAAGAATATAAGTCCCAACGAATATGATTATCGAATCCCTTCGACCTTGGTGCTCTGCTTGACAATAATTTTTCTAATTTGATCCTGAATTCTCCCGAAGAACTACCTTAAGTGGCTATTGGGAATCGAGTTCAAGGATACGTCGAAATGACGTGAAAAATGACGTTATAAATGACGTAATTTCTCACGTCATTTTTTACTCCATTTTTCACGTCATTTCGATGTATCATTGAACTCGATTCCTAATAGCTACCCAAAACTTTATACATCTGAAATCCTCACAAAAATGACAGGAAAAATCACGTCATCTACAACGTGATTTTTCACGTTGTGACGAAATCGTTTTTTTCTCGATTATTTCTTATACTTGTGTGAACGTCTCCACACATAAATACCATGCTCAATATGTATATTCATGCATATATCTCACATGCATATTTTATGCATGATTATCCCATGAATATTCCATGTTATATCTTATATGCATATTCATGTAAGTATCTTGTGTATGAGTATTCGATGTAATATTCAATATGCATATTGTTACGAATATATCGTACATAAGCATTCTATATAATGTTCAAAATATATATATATACTCATACAAATATCTCGTATGTGTATATTCCTATGAATGTCTTATATGCATAAAATGCATGCATTCCATGTAGTATTCAATATGCATATTGATGCAAATATATCGTACATAAATATTCCATATAATATTCCATATGCATATTCGTACAAGTATGTCATATGCCCATTTCATGTTTTTATTATATGCATGTGATTGAACATTTTAAACATTAAGGGAATTCATACTCAGATTATATGTTTCAAGATTCAACTCGTAATCTTGTACAAATATCATGGTAAGAGAAATGCACTGTAACTCCATAGATATCTATTTCACGTTAGAACGTGTCCACCATAGTTGAAATGCGTCATGAGTTCACCAAGCGAACCTATTATCTATAGTGCCAAAGTGCATTTTTCTAATCTACCAAAACAAGTCCACCATGATGGATTTTTATGGTATAAAAACCCATGCATTGGGCCTAAAAGTCAGTCTCTGCTCCAGCTATCAACTCGTCGCTCAACTTCTAATTTCGTGTTCAAATTCAAAGTGTTTAAAGTTATTTCAAATTCTAAGTGTCGATTCAAGTCCCAAGTGTTAGTGAAATATTTCATCTAAGTGTTCGTTCTTTTTCCAACCGAACATTCAAGTGACAGTTGTGTTTGTGAATTTCTTTTGGATAAGTCTTACGAGTAAGTAAAATAACCTACGTTGAAGTAAAATTGTTTCCAACTTGCGTATATTTTCATCTACATATATATATATATATATATATACATATATATATATATATATAGCCTTCTATATTCATCTCATTCGACTGAAATTAAACATCTCATGAAAATTGTCATTGGTGTCAAGTTCATGAGGGTTGGTTCGGTTAAGAAACAATTGATTTGTTCATGATTGCTTGTAGAAATCGTCATTGGTGTCGAATCTACAAGTGGTTATTCGAGTGTCAGAAATTATTCTTCAGGAAAATCGTCATTGGTGATGAGTTTCTGAGGTTCAATTGAACACACTCTTACAAATTAATTAGTTGTCAAAACATTGAAAACCAACTACCGAGAAAATCGTCATTGGTGTCGAGTTCTTGGGAAGTGGTTGAAATAGTTTAGAAAATGAAGGCTATATAAATATTTTTCTAGATAATGAGTGGAATTGAAATCCAAATCTCTGTCTTAAAATCATCTATTAAAGCAAGGGAAACAAAGTTACTTCAAAATAATTTGGAATCTAAAACAGCGGGCAAAATTTGGAAAAATCTCAAAAGAGAAAGAAAGATTCTAGTTTCACTTGAAAAACAACTCTTAGAAGAAAGTGAAAATTCAAAACCTGTTCAAGAACCAATTTCAATAATCAGATGCAGAATTTGTAAAATAACTACAGTAGAGTTTTTCAAGTACAAACGTTGTATTAATTTGATGGGAAAATATATCCAAATACATAGCGACAAATTGGAACAGATGAATTTAACTTATGGAGAATTAATGTGTATCTACATGAATAAATCGTTGATTTAGATTCCGATTCCAAATAAATAAGTTTAATGTCGGACTTAGAGATTTTTAGAAAATTAATCTTTTTGAGAGAAAAGGTAAAATTTAATGAAAGACTCTTGACAAATAATAAATTAAGTGAGGATAAGCAAAGAATTGTTCGCGAATCTTTGGAGAGAAACATTGTCAGAATTGACAAACTTCAAAATTCACTTTTTTCCAAAATACAAAAAATAGAAAGTTATCAAATTCGATTAATCAAAAAATTCAACCATCTTAATTAATGTTAAGATTGCGAAACAAATAAAACCGAATTTTATAATTGTACCGTTTGTATTGGTTTAATCAACAACTATGTTAAACTTTCTGATTCAGATTTGAAATTGTTGAGATTAACTGAAAATGAACTTTTATATATTGACTTGTTCAAAGCTTTAGAATAATAAATATTGTATTTTATTTAAAATCAGTGTCTTTATTTAACTTTCCTTTTTCAATTGCTCTGTTCCTCCCCGTCCTTGTCCATGACACAAAATAGGGGAATTTTATATTTTTAAGGTATTAATATCCAATGTTAATCCCTTTCCTTTGTTATTGAAAGAAATATTCTTTGGATATCTCTGGACGTGACAACGTCATTTGGAGCTCTGGGGGAGGGGTCCATTTTATCATGTTATACCACGTCATTTTTTACGTGATTTTTAACTTCATAAATCACGTAAAAAATGACGTCATTTTCACCTCTGGAAAGTTATTCCATCATTTTGGATACAATATAGGCTTTGTCTAGAGCTACGTCAAACGTAGCCGCCTAACATCACTCTAGACGTTTCTTGCAGGTTAAGCTACACGTACGTATCACGTAGCTCTAAAAAAATATATTGTACCTACGTGCGAAAATCACGTAGCTCCAAGAAAAACATTTTGCTCTGCGTGCACTGCACGTAGATCTAAACAGTACCGTTGCGGCTACGTTTGACGTAGCTCTAGACAAAGCCGAGAATATAACTAAACGATCATGTAATTCTGTCAATAGTATTTGCAATTTTCATAAAACCTATAAGGATATCTTGTAATCCAATCCTAATATTTTATTGATCATGAAAAATATTCAACTCAGCTGATGCACAGAAAAAAAAACTATCTTGTATCAAGAAAATATTGTTTTCGTTATATATGAAACACGGATTGTCTCAGTTTAATGCAATTTGCTTTGAATCAAGAATTTAGTTTTTCCCTGTGTTTGATTCAAAGCAAATTGCATTGAACTGAGACAATCCGTGTTTCATATAGAACGAAAACAATATTGTCTTGATACAAGATAGGTTTTTTTTATGTGAGGCTGATGAATTGGAATCGTTCATTCGGTATTTTCATAATTCTCTGAATGAATTCTCATACATGTTTCATTTGTTATGTAAAATTTGACAAAATTCTGTTTCCTCCAACAGAATTCCTTCCGAGAGATATAAATTTATCTTCAACTGCATAATCAAGGTTTTTCCTTCAGAGATTGAGGTACGTAGAAAATATCAGTATTATTCTGTGCATGATGCATTTATCTAGAAATCAAACTGTTTTCGTGAAAATCCATACCTTCAGGCATATTTTGGGAAAGTTTTTAAATGCCACATGAAATACCCGAAAATATTTCTCAGAAATACACTACCGGTCAAAAGTATTCGAGCACCTCTCGAGAAAGCGCGAAATTTTCAAAGTTTCATAACCCAGCCAGAAATTATCGTACATTCAAAAATGAAAAACCGTTTTGAAGGGTGAAGTGTGCTCTTTCAAGAAATCTTAGTCTCACTCACCTGACTGGAGTTCGTTATTAACCGCGTCCGGTTGAACTTACAACTTTTTTCGATTTTTTTTTCGACTTTTCAAACCTTTGCATGTTTTTGGGTGATTTTTTCCTGGGAAAATGGGATCATACGTTCAATAGAGCATGGATTCAGCTTCAAAATGATCTCTTATTTTTCTCCCTCGGATCATTCCTCTCAGAGTTATGTCCTTTTTTGTGAAAAAAGTGGATTTTCAGACAAAGTGCTGTAACTCTGAAAGTATCGTTCCAGTCAAAAACTGTTAAGGGGAAAAAAGTTTCGTTCCAACGTTCTCTACATGCATAACAATTTTGGGAATTATTGAGGCATATTTAATTTTCGCCACTTTTTTCATCTCTGGTGGAACACCTTGGCAGTCTCGAGATCATCAATCAATTCAAATATTCAACAAAGAATAATCGTCAGATCAGTCTACAGTGGTGAAATTTCTTTGTCCATGCAAAACGATGCATTCATCGTGAAAAACTATCGATATTCATTTATCGAAACAAACAAATGATAAATTTCATATGCAACTGCTTCATGCAAAACAATGCGTTAATCGTGATAAATACAGGCTAGCCTCCTATAACGCGACTGTTTTATTCAATTATAATTCTACGGGTTATCAGTTATGCCTAAAACCCGCGAAACAAGTCAAGAAACACGTGCTGTGATAGTGGCATTACGTGAAGAGGGATATTCTTCAAGAGAAATTTCGAAGAGAGTCGGTGTAACTAGTTCGACCGTATTGTATACCCTGGAGCGATACCAAAGTACAAAATCGAATTCCAATCGGGCTCGATCTGGCAGGTCGCGAGTTACTTCGAAAGAAGAAGATAAGTTTTTGCGTATTCAAAGTAAACGACTAAGGATGAGAACAGCACCTAACTTACAACAAGAACTGAATGCAACTCGTGATTCCCCTTTGTCTGTCTAAACCGTTCAACGTCGTCTGCGAAATTCTGGCCTCATGGGACGTATTGCTGCGCGAAAACCTTTATTACGTAAGCAAAACAAAATTAAACGTTTGAATTGGGCTCGCGCACATTTAAGTTGGGGCATAGAAGAGTGGTCGAGAGCACTATTTACGGACGAATCAAAATTTGAATTATTTGGAACGAGACGTCGAGTTTACGTCCATCGAATGAAAGGTGAACGAATGCTTAATCAATGTGTAACACCCACAGTGAAACACGGGGGAGGATCATGATATGGGGGTGTTTTGGAGGACTAAAAGTAGGCGATTTATTCAAAATTGAAGGTATTTTGAAGAAAGAGGGATATCATAGTATCTTAAAAAACCACCTCATACCTTCTGGAAAGAGGTTAATTGGAAACGGATTCATTCTGCAACAGGATAACGATCCCAAGCATACTTCCAAATTGTGCACGGGATACATACGGAAGAAGGAAGACGCGCATCAGTTGCAGATTATGGACTGGCCTGCTCAATCCCCAGACCTCAATCCCATAGAACTGTTGTGGGATCAACTCGAAAGAGATGTGAGGAAAATGAGACCAACGAACAACCAGGAACTATGGCAATATTTGCAAACATGTTGGAGTCAGATATCTCCTATGACATTGGAGAAATTATTATTGAGGATGCCGAGAGTCTGCAAGGCGGTGGTAAAAGCAAGAGGTGGCTATTTCGAAGAATCTGCAATTTGAAATCAGAATTTGAATTGATTTGAATTGATTTTGAATTTTAATGTTGATTGTATACATATGTACATATTTTGATTTAGAAATATAATTTGAATAAGAACAATTTGATTTTCCAATTTTATGATAAGCATGCTCGACTGTTATAATTTATCCTACACGGTTTATTTTGAAATTTCCGGGATTTCATATTCACAATCACTGGCATTCTGACCACAAAATTCACGTCACTATGGAGTTCCCAACAAAACATAATCATAACATGGATGTACAACAAAGAAAAAAAATGTTCACCACTGTAGACTCATCTAACGATTATTCTTTGTTGAATATTTGAATTGATTGATGATCTCGAGACTGCAAGATATTCCCACCAAGGATAAGGAAAGTGGCGAAAATTAAATATGCCTCAATAATTCCCAAAATTGTTATGCATGTAGAGAACGTTGGAACGAAACTTTTTTCCCCTTAACAGTTTTTGACTGGAACGATACTTTCAGAGTTACAGCACTTTGTCTGAAAATCCAATTTTTCTCACAAAAAAGGACATAACTCTGGAAGGAATGATCCGAGGGAGAAAAATGAGAGATCATTTTGAAGCTGAATCCATGCTCTATTGAATGTATGATCTCATTTTCCCAGGAAAAAATCACCCAAAAACATGCAAAGGTTTGAAAAGTCGGGAAAAGAATCGAAAAAAGTTGTAAGTTCAACCGAACGCGGTTAATAACGAACTTTGGTCAGGTGGGTGAGACTAAGATTTCTTGAAGGAGCACACTTCACCCTTCAAAACGGTTTTTTATTTTTAAATGTACGATAATTTCCGGCTGAGATATGAAACTTTGAAAATTTCGTGTTTTCTCGAGAGGTGCTCGAATACTCTTGACCGGTAGTGTATAATGGAAATTCTTAAACAGCAAAAATGTTTTTGTCTATAAGATTTCTTCCGCATGTTCTGAAGATATTTTATACAAAAAGTTTGACTTTATTGAGGATCTTTTCACGAAGACAACTTGAAGAAAGTGCAAACTATTGTATAAGAAATTTCTAAGATTGTTTAAGAGAGTCGATGAGAACTTTTCAGACAAGATAAAATTTATCTGTTCGAATTTTTAATTGTAAAAGATATTTAATTTTACCACATTTTTGTTAGGGTTGAGAACTATTGAACTCATTCTAACTCGGCCCTTTCTCAATGTATCAAAATAAATCTCAAATTCTGATTCGCGAGACTTTTTCGAAGACGACAATGTTGAAAAAATGTGTAAAAATTAATAACAAATTGATAAATTTTCAATCCGAAGTGAAAACCACGCTTTTCATGCTCCGCACTGAGGAAATATGAGCTACAAAGAATTTCCAGCGACAAAGTTGTTCGTTGGGATATAAAGAAATTTTCGGAGAATTTTCTGATCGATTGAACTGATAGTTTGCAAAATACAGCAATATTTGTATGAGCGCGCAACGGAAATTTTTCATGATCCTGCGTCGTTTATCGAGTGAAGTCAATAATTGATGATCTTTGCTAGTTTATAAGATACGAAACTATGATGTTACGAAAAATAGGTGTTTTTTTTCATAATATACATATACAGGGTGTCCCATTTTAATTTTTGTATCGGAATAACTCAAAAACAAGGAGTTTTGGAGGAGAATGTTTCGAACAAAAGTTGTGAGATTCCGAGGGGGACATCTGATGGTGACTTTGACTTTGGCCTCGGATCTCAACTTCAAGGTCATTCAGAGGTCAACTTTTGTTTCTTGAATAAAATCCCCTACTTTTGACTGCAGATTCAGATTTGACGTTGAAAAACAAGAAACTTTTGTCTGAATCATTTTTCCGAATTTCGCACAGATGGCGCTCTAATCGATAAAAAATGAGTCTCATGAAACACTCGTATTGCTTTCTGTGTAAAACGGCATTTAACTCTCCAGTGTCTTTTCTTCAGCTTCTGAGGATTACCGTCGTCATTAGAGTTACCCAATGTGCACCACGAGGAGGTTGAGCGATCGGATTTCGCACATCTATGTGGCCCTGAAAAGGGCCGATTGTCTGTACTGTAGAGGTGTGTAATTTTTCACGACAAACGCTCTGCAATATGTATGAAAATTCACCGTATCAAATGTTCGATATTCGCACCGTTCACCTGTTGGCATAACCTAATTCGTCTCTGAAAATGTGGTTCTAACGACAAAAGCACATGACGTGGAATTGTTCGGCAGACAGTTCGTATTCGGCGTTTCATGTCATCTCTGGTCGTTGGTGGTCTTTCATAAACTACATCTTTGATGAAACCCCATAAGTAAAAATCCAAAGGGGTAAGATCCGGAGACCTAGCCGGCCAGGCAATTTATCCACCGCGACCAATCCATCTGTGTGGGTAAGATGTGTTTAAGAAATTTCTGACAATTGCAGCGTTATGAGGTGGTGCCCCATCATGTTGAAGCCACATCCTGTTCCGTGTGTAGAGATCAACATCTTCCAACAGCCTTGGTAATTTGTGCCGAAACAATTGCAGATCATTTTCCTTCCTAACCGTATGTTGGAAGAAATAAGGACCAATGATCTGGCCATTCAAAATCCCACACCACACATTCAGAGTCCAGCGATGTTGATTGTCAACTTGTCGATGCCAGCTGGGATTTTCAATTCACCAATAATGACAATCATGTCTGTTCATAACACCGTTACTGCGAAATGTTGCCTCATCACTAAACATCACGTAATTGAAAAAACCAGGCGGTTGCTCCGAGGCCCATTGACCGAATTCAACCCTACGTCTAAGATCATTTCCACTTAATGCTTGCACCAATGTAATGTGGTAAGGATGATATTTACCAGATCTTAGTATGCGGTGTGCCGTTGATCTTGGGATACCTAATTGGTGCTGGATTTCTCTGGTACTAACGTGAGGATTCAGGTGCACCATTCCTAAAACGGCTACTGCGCGTGCATCCATACGATCTCCATCATAACGCCTTCTGACTCGTGGGATATTCATTCTTCTAACTCGTCTTTCTATTGAGCGTATCGCCTGAGGTGAAGGCTGGCGTGTATTTGGATACCTCTCTCCATACAATCTTGATGCTGCAGCGTAATCACGTCGACATTCTCCTAGTATCAGGAGAATATCAAGTATTTCACCCCAAGGATAATCCATGGTATTGAGACCTTCACAACACTGATCAAAGATCTTCTTCAAGTTTGAATCGTATATCGAAAAAAAATTGTGAATGAATGAAGGATATTAAACATTCCGTTTCACTTATGTTTGTAGACAATGCTCTAGTATGAAGTTTCTTGTTCATGATAAACACAAGTATTGTTGTGTACTTGTGTATGGCAACAATTCACAGTAACGGTACTACGAACAGACATAATTGTCAATATTGGTCGATGGAAAATCCCAGCTAGGTCTCCGGATCTTACCACTTTGGATTTGGACTTTAGAGTTTCATCAAATTCTCAGGGCCACAAAGATGTGCAAGATCCGATCGCTCAACCTCCTCGTAGTGCACATTGGGTAACTCTAATGGCGACGGTAATCCTCAGAAGCTGAAAAAAAACACTGGAGAGTTAAATGTCGTTTTACACAGAAAGCAATACGAGTGTTTCATAAAACTCATTTCTTATCGATTAGGGGATCATCTGTGCGAAATTCGGAAGAATGATTCAGACAAAAGTTCCTTGTTTTTCAACGTCAAATCTGAATCTGCAGTCAAAAATAGGGGATTTTATTCAAGAAACAACAGTTGACCTCTGAATGACCTTGAAGTTGAGATCCGAGGCCAAAGTCACGGTCACCATCAGATGTCTCCCTCGGAATCTCACAACTTTTGTTCGAAACATTTTCCTCCAATACAAACACGAAACATTTCCTACAATAAATACATGATATCAATATTTTGCTTTACATTACGATCACAAGGAATCTTTTTTGTTCGAATACTTTCACCATAAAACCAATATTTAGCACATGGAGTCGATTTGGGCAAATAAATTGTTTATAAAAAAATTGGATACGGAATTTCTCACAAAATAGTATGATATTCAGATTCGTGAATCCCAAACACATACACCTGCTTGAGATATGAAGTTATAAGAATTGTTTTCATATTGACTCCAATATAACAATACTATTAAAATAAACAGTTGAGAAAAAGAGAAAATGTTTTATGGAAAATTTCCTCGTCACAAAATAAAAAAAAACCGTATTCCTTTCTGAGCAATGTTCCTTCAGAATCAACAGTTTGTCCATAAAAAAGTTATGAACAATGAAATTGTTTATAAGAAGAACTGTATTGCGAAAGGTGCGAGAATAGTTCAAAAATCGGATTTTCCGACCTCAAAAAAAAAACCCACGTTGAGAAATCAAAGGAGTACAATCTTTTGTACGGACTCCGACTTCACTTGAGAAACAACGCAAGATCATGAAAAATTTCCGTTGCGCGCTCATACAAAAATCGCTGTATTTTGCAAACTATTAGTTCAATCGATCTGAAAATTTTCAGAAAATTTCTTTATATCCTAACGAACAACTTTGTCGCTGGAAATTCTTTGTAGCTCATATTTCCTCCACCACTTTTTCAGTGCGGAGCATGAAAAGCGTTGTTTTTACTTCGGATTAAAAATTTATCAATTTGTTATTAATTTTTACACATTTTTTCAACATTGTCGTCTTCGAAAAAGTCTCACGAATCAGAATTTATGAGATTTATTTCGATACATTGAAAAATGGCCGAGTTAGAATGAGTTCAATGTTCAAAAACATTGATTTTTGGTGTGAAATAATATGTAGTTCTTATTTTTTTTCTCGAAAACTATCGATCATAGAAAAACATCGTGAAGGATGACTCGGATTGATTTTTCAATACCTATCACCCAGTATTCTTCAATTTCCGAAATTCCAACTTCTGATTTTGACGTGTGCCGTCATCGCTTGGACAATACTTCCATCACTCTCCGAGCGTATCGTCGGTTGTTGCATCCGGACCCTCAAATGGCAGTTTATGGTATTACTACACCACATGATAAAAAGATTCTTAACGTAAAGACAAGTTCTTTAACCGATGAATATAAAATGTTCAAAAACTAAAAAGAAATTAAGGCTCACTAGCTCGTCATATTGATAATAATTGAATGATTCAGTTGAAGAAACTCTTTAACATGTAGGGAATTATTGAGCGACTAAGGAAAAAAACAGGCATACCGTAATATCATTATCATGAAGTAATCAGTCTTACGACTGGTTTGATGAAACCCTCCACCCCTGTCTATTATCCGCCAAACGTTTAATTTCTACATATCTACTACATCCCTTGTCTTGTACGATTTGCTTCAGATAACTTGATCTAGGTCTACCTTCACCAGTTCTACTATTCATTGTCCCTTTCAATATTGTTTTCAATAAACTCTCATGCCGTAATGTGTGTCCTATAAGATTGCTTCTCCTTTTCACGATGTGTTTCAAAAGATTTCTTTTTCCATTTATCTGCTCGAGTACTTCTTCATTTTTGACTTTGTCTATCCATTTTATTCTGAGCATCCTCCTATAACACCACATTTCAAAAGCTTCAAGTCTTCGTTGATCAGTTTTCCTCATTGTTCAAGTTTCGCAACCATATAATGCTGTGCTCCGAACGTAACTGTTCAAGAATTTCTTCCTTACTTCCAAGCTTATATTTTTTGAGCATAATAACTATTTCTTTTGGTAAAAAGCCTGATTTCCTTGTGCTATTCTTGCTCTTATATCTCTTTCGCTTTTGCCGTTTTCTGTAATTATGCTTCCTAGATATTTGAATTCTTTCACCTGTTCAATTGTCTCGGTATCTATTTTGATTTTTGTTCTTCTAGCTGTTTTCGCTGCTGTACACATCATGAATTTTGTTTTGTCTTTATTTATATTCATACAATAGTTTTCCAATAATATTGTTCTCATAGTGTTGAGAATATTTTCTAACTCAGTACTACTCGTGGCCAATATAGCTATGTCATCCGCGAATGTCAGCATACTTATATTTTCTCCTTGAATCTGTAATTTCGATTGAATTTCCTCCTCCACTTCGTTCATTGCTTCTTCTATATATAAATTGAAAATCAGTGGGGATAATGAGCATCCTTGTCTCACCCCTCTTCTTATTTGTGCTTCCCCTTCCTGACCCTCTATGTCTACTTTGATTCTTATATAATTCGTATATTATTCTTCTATCTTTATAATTTATTCCCACCTCCTTCAGGATCAGCAAACATCTTCTCCCAGTCCACATTATCGAAAGCCTTTTGTATATCTACAAAACCTATGTACACAGATTTCTTCAGCGCTATCCTTTTCTCTATTACTGCCTCAAGTGCTGAAATTGCTTTTCGCGTTCCCCTATTTTTCCTAAAACCAAACTGATCTTCTGCCGATCTACTCTCTATTTTATTTTCCATCCTCCTGTATATAATTTTGGTCAGTATTTTCGAAGCATGTGAAGTTAAACTGATCGTTCTGTAGTTCTCGCATTTGTCTGCCCCTTGTTTTTTCGGGATGGCGAAAACTTTATTCTTTTGGAAATCTTCCGGTACTTCTCCTTCCTCGTACATATCTCAAATCAATTCAAACAGTGCGTCACGGGTTCCTTCACTGGAGGCTTTATACTACATATAAAACACACGTATTGCACATGAAAATACATACGTCTTTGATGATCTATTGTTGTTTCATTTGAGTTTAAGTGAAAATTTGCGGAATTTCATGAGCTGTTTTCATAAAGTATTTTTCAAATTGATTCTATGAGAGCTTGTTTTGTCAGTATTAGCATAGTAAGTGAATAATGTGATTTTTAATAATAAGATTTGACTTTATTATTTCTTACAATACTAGATATTGTTTTCTTCAAAGATTTGCAAAGTATTATATTCATCAAACGAATACTAACGTATTCACTGTACCATAACGTAATCTCACGTCATACTAATCGAACAATATTTACGTATTTTTTAGCAGATATGGGAAAAAACAGACAGAACTTGAGTATTACAAATAGATTCAATTTTCGTTTCTTGCAGATGTTCGAAGAAGAAAAACGTGAAAATACGTTTTTTATTAAGTGCTCAATATGTGGTGAGTCTACGATTAGTATTTCATCGATTAAAGTTCACTTCAAACTCAAGCATCCTCTAATCACTTCTCATGTTTGTCAAGCTGCTTCATGTATTTCTAGAAAATTGAAAAGTGGGACTCGTTCAGAAAACATTTATTTTTTCAACATCAAGCCCCACTCCATTCTTCTTCAGTATCTTCAGATACTCCTAAAAATGTCGAATTAACGCCTGATGATGATACTTATATGGAGTAATATCAAGATGATGATACGCATCACTCTGATACATTGATAGATCGAGTTGAAGTATCTGCTGAAGAATTTCGTTTCTCATTGCAATCCGAGTGTGACAAATTTGATGCCAAATATTACAGTAAACCTAGTCTTCCTCGAAATTTCGTCAATGAAATGGTTACTGATGTCTCAACACTCCTTTCTGGGAAGTTGATTACGTGTCTAGAACAGAAAGTGTTGAAATCACTCAGTGATGCTAAAGCTGACATATTAACCATAGATGATATAACAATTATGTTTGAAGCTATGGAGGATCCATTGAATCATTTAGCCACTGATTATAAAAGAATGAATTATTTTTTTGATTGTGGATTTTATATTCCCCCTGAATCGTATGTAATAGATTCTAGACTTGGAAGGGCTCGTTCAAACAATACCCATGTGGAAATGTACACACAGGCCGCTACTGGCGCGGTACTGTTGCCAGAATTACCAGTACTGGCAAATCCAACCTTGCCCTTATGGGGCCAGTGGTTTGGGCGGTACTGGCAAGGAGTCGGAATGATAACATCATTTTACATAAGGGCCAGTAAAACATTTACCACCACGTCGGTAGCGATATTTGTGCCTACTATGGTGGAACTCTGGCATTGCAACAGAATCAGTTGTTCTACCTCACCTGGATGAGAAGTGGTAGAGGGTCAAAATAATACATCCTACGTAGGAATTCAGATCCGACCCAGTACTGGCACAGTGCTGGTAATTAGAGATCCCCGGAGTTATATTTCAAGTAAAAAAAATAAAATAAATTGAATTTGAACTATCAAAACTTTGTGAATCTATTTTTCTCATCACCGTTATCTGAGAAAGACGCTTTGGAAGCGGTTTCATGAAAGTTCACTGGGCAAGGATTGAACCCGGGACCTGCGAGTGAGAAACAGAGTCTCTATCACATCAGCTCATCTCCGAGTTGACAACGGACCACTTAAATTCCCATTTATTGCACCAATTTCCTTGAAGTCACGCAATCCCAACTCTGGCTCAGTACTGGCGCCGCTTTGGTTTACCATAACAGCCGGATTTCCATAGACATAATTTTAACGTAGTTCGACTACCGATTTTGTAGTTAGCCATCGCCCTACCGATCCTGGCACTCGATCGCCTATTGGATATATTGAATGGTCATCCCAACTCTGGCTCAGTACTGGTGGAGCTTCGGCTCACCCTAATACCCTGATCCCCATCGCTACGATTTTAACGACAATACAACATCGATTTCGTAGTCAGCCAGTGCCATATTGATACTGGCATATAGTCGGCATCATCATGAAGTAATCAGTCTTATGACTGGTTTGATGAAATCTTCCATCCCTGTCTATTACCCGCTAACCGCTTAATTTCTGCATATCTACGACAACCCTTATCTTGTATAATTTGCTTCATATAACTTAATCTAGGTCTACCTCTTCGAGTTTTACCATTCATTTTTCCTTCCAATATGGTTTTCAATGAGCTATCATGCCTTAATGTGTGCCTTATCAGATTACTCCTTCTTTTCACGACCTGTCTCAGAAGACTTCGTTTTTCATTTACCTTCTTAAGTACTTCTTCATTTTTTACTTTCTCTATCCACTTTAGTCTGAGCATTCTTCTATAACACCACATTTCAAAAGCTTCGAGTCTTTGTTGGTCCGTTTTTCCAATTGTCCAAGTTTCGCAACCATATAATGCTGTGCTCCAAACGTAACTCTTTAAGAATTTCTTTCTTACTGCTAAGCTAATATTCTTCGAACACAGTAACTGTTTCTTTTGGTGGAAACCCTGTTTTCCTTGTGCTATTCTTGCTCTTATATCTCTCGCGCTTTTACCGTTTTCTGTAATTATGCTTCCTAGACATTTGAATTCGTTCACTTGCTGAATTGTCTCTGCATCTATTTCGATTTTCGTTCTTCTTGATGTTTTCGCTGTTGTACAAATCATGAATTTTGTTTTGTCCTTATTTATATTCATACAATAGTTTTCTAGTAATATTGTTTTCATCGTGTTGAGAGTATTTTCTAACTCAGCACCACTCGTAGCTAATATAGCTATGTTATCCGCAAATCTCAGCATGCTTACATTTTCACCTTGAATCTGTAATTTCAATTACACTTGCTCCTTCACTTCGTTCATCGCTTCTTCTATATACAAGTTGAAAATCAATGGCGACGGTGAGCATCCTTGTCTCACCCCCCTTTTAATTTGTACATCTCCTTTTTGATCCTCTATTTCTATTATTGCGGTTTGATTCTTATATAATTCATATATTATTCTCCTATCCCTGAAATTAATTCCTACCTTATAGTTATGTATAATTAGTAATATTTTATATATTATATAAAATATATAATCATTGAAAAACAGCAAAGATTGCATATCGAATTTTATTCAGGGTTCTGTTTGGCAGGAAGTAGTCCCTCAATATTGCATCCAACACGGACCAAACTGTGTTGTTTTGCCAATGTTCTTCTTTTGGGATGAATTTGAACCCAACAATGTTCTCGGTTCACATGCCGAAAAACTTGGTGCTAGCTACCTATCTATTCCTTGTCTTCCACCTGGCGCTCAATCTCGATTGGGAAATATTTTTCTTACAATCTTGTTTAATGGAAACGATCGTAAGTTATACACTAACAAAAAAACATTCGCCCCCTTACTTGCAGAACTTAAGTATTTGGAATCATCTGGCATACCGATTGTAACGTTTGCAGGAACAACACAGGTTTATTTTGCTTTGGGATTAATTTGGGTGATAATTTGGGCATACATGGAATGTGTGGTTTTATTGAGAGTTTCACAGCTAATTCTCCTTGTCGATTTTGTAGAGCAACTAAAAAGGAAACTGAGGTAATGATAGAGGAAGATGTAAAACTAATGAGAGGACGTGAAGATTATGAAAACGATTTGATACTTAACAATCCTTCTCCAACTGGTATGAACCCTTTGCGGCATGGTGGCTATTATAACAGCCACCTCAATGTGTTTTAAGTTTCCAGTTAACCAGAGACAATATAACGCTTTTTCCCCCAGTTTTTTTTTCAATTTGATTTAGATGAGGACTTAGGAAGTATTCGGTATCACGTATATATTGTCAATCGTTTTACAAATTGTGATTTAAATGAATAAACAATGAGAAAAAGCCGTATTCATTGAATAACACAGGCACATGTCACGTTCAAGTTGCCTTAAACGTAACGACAAGAAAGGATATAACAATGTAACTTGTTACACCCTTGTTCAAAAGGAGAAAGAGGAAATATTCATTTCGGGATTGAACAAAAATGGATCAAATTTTATATTACAATTTATTATTCTAGAAGGCAAATGAATACATACATTGAAAACATAAATTTTACATAACCCATACTCATTCTCTCATACTCTACAAATTTGTCTTTTAGAATAAATTTTTAAAATGAATTATTTTCTTTTTCTCTTTACTAGTTAAATTAATTTCTGATAGTTCATTATGTGTTAAAGTTGAATAATAATATAAGAAGTCTTTACAATTTTCACATTTATAAAATGCTATTCGAAGGTCAACACATAAGATGCACCTTTTGGGTGAAGGATAAGAATTGTCTTGATTTTTGTTAAATTGATTATTTATCATGCATTCTACAATGGTATCCTGATTCCATTCTAATTTTTGATCATTAATGTTATTGACTATTCGCAGGTTACTTCTCCACTCATTTTCTTTTCTTTTAAATTTCAAATTATTTATCTCTATGAGAAGTTTTTGTTCCTTCTCTAAATCCTGGTCTTGATTAAGCTTAAATCGTTTATATCTAATTGATTTGGAATGGATTTTCCCCTGTGCAATCTTTCGAATTCTTTCCTGAATTCTTTTCCTCGTGAAAAAGAGTTTTTCTTCTAATTCTTTAATGTTTTTCACTGAAAAATAGAATTCAATGATAATATGAAACTGAGAATTGGGACAAACGTTAAGAAATTTAAATGTTATTTACTTGTACTGTTGTATGTGTTACTCTCAAAAGAGTATTTTTGTTTCTCTAAATGATACCAAGTAACGACTTGGAATTTCAAGTAAAAAAACTCGAGAGAGCTAAAGAGCTCTGAAAGAATTCAAGAATTCTAGTAGAGCTAAGGAGCTCTGTAAGAACTAAAGAGTTCTTGTCGAGTTGAGTTAAAGAACTGAACTGCTAAATCCTTAAAGAATGGGTCCTTATATACTAATTTTTTCCAATATGGAGGTAAAGGGTTGTAAAAATTTGGAATAGAAATCTAACGGACCTTGAGTTTGCAAAAGAGTTTAAGAGAAATTCAAATTCGAATATAATATATGTATATAAGGAAGTCCAAGCATAGAGCTATAATGTCTAGACATAATTATTCCCTTCAACGGTACCTTCAATACGGTCAAGTAAGGACACATTTGCTTGATACCGATGATTCATTTTATTGGGGTGGAAGAGACAAGTATTTGTCTCTGTAGACGCCGCATTGTCGGTCCGAATCATTCCTTTGTATACATTCGATGCACATAGTGCAGGTAATAGAATGAATCATATTTTCAAGATAAATTCATCAAATAAGGAGGGTATTCGATATAATATACAAATTCATATATATATATATATGTTGAAAGAAAAGAAATTATTGAAAAGAAAATTGTTAAACAAAGAATATGTCGCGATTCCTTCACATCTCCCCCGTTTTTGATGAATTTTATTGAAGTGAAAATTCGGCATAACATTAAACTATTTACAGTATTTTAATCTAGACCATATGGTCTCGTCTCCTTATTGTTGGGTGGACTTGGTTTATTATCGTGTATTATGACGTTCTTCAATTCTTCTCCTGGATAAATTGTTGTCTTGTTTCCCACATTTTCTTCGATGATTTCGATGTCTTCATTTGAAGTTCTTTCCATATTCCTCAGTTGTCTGTTATGGCTCATATGCAATAAAAAATTGGTTACGGAATCAAGTATTGCTCCGACCAAATAAATGGACCAACCATATATTGAATGCAAAGCAATCATATGTATGATTGTGTCAATGATGATTTTGAGTAGTTTCATCATAATGAACACTCCCATTATCCCAGCGCTGAATACTCCAAAATTGCTAAATCCGTTGCAGATTCGATCCCAAGTAGATTTCGCTATCAACTCCAGGGCATTTTGATCCAGCAAATTATTGATCGATAATCCTCGCAGGTTAACATGTTGTCCTGTAGCTGCACGTACAATTTGATTAACGATGGCGGGTTGCTCAAACGGAGACATTATATAGTCTCTAAGTTTTCCTAAATCTTCTTCAGTGTAAATTCCCTGTTTAGCCAAATTTCCAGGACTTTGATATTTCCAAGTAGGTTGTGCCAAAGGGGTCATTATATGTGGTTCCTTATCCTCTGCTGGAAATGGTAACATTTTATACCAATTCCCTTCAAGCTCGAACATAGTTGGTATGAGCTTACTGCATGGCACTTCAAATCCTCTATCCTTCAATATATGAGTTTTGGGCATTAAAAACTGTAGGGCATTTCCTCTTTTACTGGGAGTTCTTGGTAACATAGTTCAGCTCGAGCAATAGTCACCTCAACAGCTATGCATTTGATCAACCTCACGACTTCTCCTGTGACTATTGCTGTAAATCCTGGACCCTTTTTATAATTATATGCAAACTCTTCTGGCTTCAGGAGTGCTAGAACTTGAGCATTTAATAAAAGTTCACGTTCTAAACGGCATCGTTGGTACATAACATCTTTATACAGATTATTCATTTGAGTTTTAAAATGTTTTTCTACATAAACGAATTTACTATTAATGTATGTGAACAAATCCAATTCTTGCACATTCAAAGGTTTGGGTCTGTTGAAAAAACTTTCCTTCCGTCCTTCTAGAATAAACAGCTTAGGATGTTGTGTTTTAATCAACTGATACCCACACAACATATGTGAATATTCTGTTGTTAAGGCGAATGCTATGTCCTGTGTTATGACAGAGTATACAGTTTCGGCAAAATTTTCGGATAGATCCATCATTCTGTCCGCATAACCCTCATACAGCACCATATATCTATTGAATTTGCAAGTATCTTTGGGTGTAGATTCCCAAAAAACATAACTGCCTGTTGAATCTACGCATCTTCCAGAGTTGAGTACACACCGCGTCCCGGTTTGTAAAATTATTTGATTGTCATCCAAGTGTGTTTTCGCTTCATAATCCATAATTGCAATTTTAACCCTTCCTTGAACTACCACGTTATCCCAGCTCCCATAAGGATCCGAATATGATGTTTCTTTGCAGGTGCCATCATTAGAAATAGATCCTGCTAAAGTTATTGTAGAAGTGGTAGTGCTGTTTTTTCGTATGCCATCTATCGTTGTAGACCCAATCCTAGTTCTTCCGGTCTCATGAATATCTTTACATTGATCCCTAGATATTTCATGAATATATTCAGCAATCCTCCATTTACAGCTGATATGTGGGAATGCATCCCACAATAATTGACTTCCCGGAAAATTTCAATTCTGCAAGTTTGTACGTGCGCCGTTCCGAAGTTAACCAGTTGGAGCAATTGAATATAAACTGTTGTTTTGTTTACTCGCGGCTCTGGGATTTCACATGAGCCAATAGACTTCAAAGATATTGTTGTAATATTGGTGTTAGGTGCTCCGCAGTCATAACCCACCAAACTGCTGCATAGATGTATTTGTAGAAGAAAAAATAAACCAAGCCATCCAATTTTCTTATCCATTTTCAATGATATCCCTGCGAATTTAATAATCGAAATCTATATATACAAAAATGATTAAACAAAATTATTATCCTAATTTAATTCTATATAGTTTAATTCCACACTTCGGACAAATAATTACAAATTCATACTAAATCTACAATTTTTCGAATTTCTAAACTACAATCAGGATAAAATCTCATTCTCACTACTTTTTGAGTTTTATTTTGTGAATTTTCTATTTGATAAATATGACACATGTAATTGTGTTTTCTCCTTTCAATTTCTTTTGGGAATTATAAAATTGTTATGTTTATCAAGGGATTTATCCATGGCAATAATTCTTTGTCTAATTCCCTAAAAGAAAATGATATTCAATTGAAAAACAAAACTCTACTCAAAATCACTTTCATTAATTTTTGTGGGTATTAATCTATCCATTGATATTATTTTTTCCTTTCTCCCAATTTTCAGTTTCACATTCTTATCATCATAAACTTCTAAAACTCTGTATGGTCCTTCATTAACATTCCCCAATTTCCCTGTTTTCATACCCTTCCTTAGGAATACATATTTCCCTACTTCTATAGTGAAAGGATTAATTTTCCTATCATAATTCTGTTTTGATTTATATTTTGCTAGCTTTAAATTTTCTCTTGCTTCTTCTTGCAAATTATCTAATCTCGCCATTAATCGAATGAAATAATCATCATATGTCGTTAATTGTTCAAAACTATGTAGAGATTGACTTGAAATGGTATTAGCTATTTTTCCAAAAACTAATTCAAATGGTGTTCTTTGTGTACTTTCATGGGTACTTGTATTATACGAAAAAGTTGCCAACTCAACCCATTCATCCCATTCCGAATCTTTAGATGTATATTGTCTTAAATACTCTACCAGAACGATATGCGTTCTTTCTAATGAGCCATTGCTTTGTGGATGGAATGCAGTTGTTTTGACCTGTTGTATATTAAATTTTTTTGCTATGATTTTCATTAGTTTGGACAAAAAATTAGTACCTTGATCAGTTAATATTACCTTCGGTGCTCCGAAGACACATATAAACCGTTTTATGAATTGATCGGCTATAGTTATAGCAGTTGCATCGGGAATTGGTACAGCTATGCAATATTTGGTTAACAAACATTGCATAGTCAGAATGTATCTACTATTATTTCTTGTAATCGGAAATGGTCCTACAATGTCCATAGCTAACTTCTCAAAGGCAGTACCAGGAGTGTCGGTTATCATCATTGGCTGTTTATTTTTTACTCTAACTAATTTTTTAATTTACATTGCAAACAAGATTCAATGAAATTTTGTATCTCTTTCCTCATATTCTCCCAATGGTAATTCGCTCTCAATCTACAATACGTTTTTGAAACTCCTTTATGACCGCCCATTGCTGAACAATGTGCCTCTCGTATTAATGAATATCTCTCGGAAATTGGCGGTTGTTCAACAATGTTTAAACAAATGGTAATTTTGATACTGGTATTTTTGAATCTCTTATTTATTTCATCTGCAACATTTTGCCAAGGTAGACCATTAATTTCTTCAATTTTTGAAATACTGAAACTTTGTATATCTTCCTGATCAACAAATTTGTGTAAATTATTTAATCCTGTTCGTATACTATTCAGTGTCTGATATGATGTAGATGATTGTCTATTTGCTTGTACGCATATTCCGATATACCATTTTCCTTTGATTCTTGATTCTTTGACTGACCCTGGTTCCATACCTCGAAAATGTTTAATATTATACAATCTTGAAAAATTATTAATCTTCTCATCTAAAAGTTCTCCTTTTCATTCAATAAAAATACATAATTATCTTTCTTCATGTACAATTGATCTCGAGTTTCATATATATTCCTCCCATATATCAGATATTCTATATAATCTTCATTTTCTGAATCTTGATCTGAGTCATTTAAATTATCAGAAATATTGTTTCTATGATTCATATAGGATTTCCTTTGTTCATCCACAATTGAACTTTCCCTATCTGAAAACTCAATATTGGAATTTATTGAATTTTGATCATCAGATGAATCTGTTTCATCTATCCCATAATTTTGTAATTGTCTGGGTCTCATATTATAATTACTTTGTATATGTTTATCAGGTGGAACTTTATGTGCTTCTAATTCGGTTCTAAATGTCCAATGTCATCATTCGAACTTTCAGTTGAATCTCCCATTAGATCTTTATATTGATTTTGTGATTTTATATTTTTCTTATTATTCTTTCGCTTGTTTTGTTTTTTCTGTATAGATTCTCTATATTGCTGACCTTCTAATGTTAATTTAGGTTGCCTTGAAGACCTTCTAACCTTTGTATCAACAGGATACAGAGTTTTAATATCCTCTACAATTTGTTCAAATTCCTCCTTATTCTTATTTTCATTAGTATTCTCTAAAATCTCATCATCTTCGACAATAGGGTTTCGAGATAGTGCATCCGCGTTGACATTAGATTTTCCAGCTTTATAAATAATGTCAAAATCGAATTCTTCTAGCTTTAGACGCCATCTCGTTAATCTGGAAGTTGGGTCCTTAGCCGTTCGCATCCAAACCAACGGACGGTGATCCGTAACTATTGTGAATTTCCTTCCGTATAAATATGGTCTGAAATATGAAACACTATATAATATTGCCAGGGCTTCTTTCTCATAGGTACTATAATTTCTTTCTGTTTTATTTAATAATCTGGAAGTATATGAAATAGGTTTATCTTTCCCCACTGGACCCTGACTCAAAATTCCTGCTATAGCATATCCACTTGCATCAGTTGTCAACATGAATGGTTTTGAAAAATCAGGATATATTAATATAGGATCTTCACATAATTTTTGTTTGAGAATTTCAAATGCTTCTTCCTGCTCTTTTTGCCATACGAATGTGGCATCTTTTTCTAATAATTTAGTTAGGGGTTTTGAAATTTTTGAAAAATTATGGATAAATCGGCGATAATATCCAGCAAGGCCTAAAAATTGCTTTATATTTTTTACGTTTTTTGGTCTGGGAAAATTCTTTACAGCATCTATTTTTTTTGGATCAGGTTTCAAACCCTCTTGAGTAATTTTATGTCCAAGATACGAAACTTCTCGACGCAAAAACTCACATTTATCTGGTTGTAAACAGAGGTTGGCTTTACGTAAACGATCTATCAAATTCAAATATTTTTTACGATGTTCTGATAAAGTTTTTGCATAGATTACGATATCGTCTAAATATACAAACAATTCAACTCCCTGTAATCCACTTAGTACAATATCCATCAAATGTTGGAAAGTAGCAGGAGCATTTTTTAAACCAAAGGGCATTCTTGTAAATTCATAATGTCCATTCGGTGTGGAAAAAGCGGTTTTGTGACGATCCTTATCACACATTCTAATTTGATGAAAACCTGATGCGAGATCAAATATACTAAAATATTTAGCTTCACCTAATTGATCTAGTATTTCTATAATATTCGGAAGAGGATATGCATTACCTATAGTTTTTTCATTTAATGCACGAAAATCCAGTACAAGACGCCATCTTTTATTACCCTGAGAATCTGGTTTCTTTGGTACTATCCAGATTGGCGTGTTGTATGGAGAATGTGATGGCTGTACAATTCCATTATTCAGTAAATCTTCTACTTGTTGAGCAATTTCTTCTTTCAATGTTGGTGGAAATCTATACTGTTTTGTATGTATTGGCCTATCATTTACAGTAGGTATTTCATGTTCCAATACATGTGTATACTCTAATACATCTTCAGGTAAATGGAATTGTTTTAAACTTTGTTTTACTAAATATTCTACTTCATTTCTCTCTTCATCATTCAAATGTTCCAATCTCAAGAGTTCTATTATTTTTTGGAACCTTTCTTTGTCTTGGATGGTGAGAATATTTTTATTCCTACATGATTTTGAACCTTTTCTTCGATTTGATTTTTTAATCTTTGAATTTTTTGAATTCCCTATCTGTTCTATTTCATATATTTTAACCTTAGGCACAGAAACTTGTATTTCTTCTTCTGTACTATTTACAATCGGCAAATAGACTTTCCCATTATTATTTTTCACTATTGCATTCCCTATATATATTCCATCATTAACTTTTAATCTGGGTATAAATCCTTCTGTTAACTCTGTTTCAACGAGATTGAGATGTATTATCTGTCTTGTTCGAGGAGGTATCGTATATATTTTCTCATGATGAAAAGGAACGCGAATATCATCAACATCCAAACAATTCAACTGCCAATTGATACTAGCTTTATTACCTGATAAGAATGTAATTCCAATGATTCCATCCTGACGTATTGGAAAATCATCAGATACCACGTGAAAGATTGTGAGATATCCCATTAGATTAATCTCTATTCTACCTAAAGTTGTAACTATTCCTGACGATATTCCTGACAATTGCAAAATTTCATTACTATCAATTTCTACTTGATCTTTGATAAAACTCTCTTTTATTAAACATACCCCTGCTCCTGAATCAATCAAAAACAAGGTAGGCTTGAAAACATTGATTTTTACCACTGGTGATATTCGTTGTAAGGTCAATTTAACGTCAGTGACATGCGTTTCTATTCTTCTTGAAATGTTTGAACTTGGGTTCGTGTAGTTCCAGCCTCCCTCAAAGGGAGGCTTGGGGAGTTTCCCTGAGCATTTCCCTGATTTGACACCATTCTATTCTTACAATTTGCAGAAACATGTCCTTGATTTCTGCAATATGTACAAAATTCTTCGTTTTTGAATTTATATCTCAATTCATTGCAATTTTCAACCGTATGTCCAATTTTATTGCAGAAATGACACATTCTAGAATTTGATGATTTGAAGTTATTGGATTTTTGTGGACAATGAGTTGCATAATGCCCCAATAAACCACAAGAATGGCATTTAATCGGTATCCTACAACTCATTGCTAAATGTCCCAATTTTCCACATTTGCTACAAGCTTGATTATTTCTGCAATTTTCTGTTCTATGGTTTGTCATACCACATACTTGACATTTGTTTATCATTTATGCAATTTTAATTGGACTATAATACCGACATTCATCTGCAATATGGCCATATTTTTTGCAAATTTGACAAATTTCACGACTACGATTAATCATTTGTCTACAATCTTGAGTTTTATGACCCGATCGATTACAATTTTTACAGAAATTTGCATAACTGACATTATTTCTGCAATTTGAAGCAATATGGCCTCTTCGACCACAAATTTGACAGGTAATTTGATTGTTTTTTTGAGTGGGACAATTTTTTGCGGTATGATCAAATAGATCACAAATTTGGCATTTTCCCATTTCAACAGGGGGTGAATTAATTATGGGACATTCTATCGATTTATGTCCGGTTTTACTACATAAACCACATTTTTCATTGGAATTTACAGCTGATCTTAAATTTTGTTTTATTATTGCTTCTTTTTCATATTCAATAGCCTCTGGACCCGCTTTGTTCAAATCTTTCTTCTCTTTCATTAAATTACTGATCTCTGATTTTAACCCGCGAACAAATACCTTACAACAAATTTCTTCAAATTCCTGTTTTTTGTCATCTGCTATTGCATCATCATGTTCAGTTTTATATGCTTCTATTAGTCGAAAACCCATCATTCTAATTCTATTAAAATATGTTGCTACGGATTCGTTTTGTTTTTGATATTGATGGGATAGTTCACTTAGTATTTCTAAATCGTTATCGCAAGGTGAATATATTGTTTTGAGCGTTTTCAATAATGCTGCTACAGTTGCAGGATTGACATTTCGTACAATCTGCAAAGCACCACTTCGAAGTCGTGATTTGATAGCGGTAGCAAAAAGTGCCTCTGATTCCGGATCTACCAGTTGCCTTGCATCTATACAGGCTGATGAAAATTCCTGAAAACTACATTCATCATTATTTCCAGAATAAATGGGTATGAGTCCCAACGCATCCTTAATTCGTATAAATTGTTGCGTCATTTTACTAGTTTTTGTCCCTATTTCTTCAGTAAATATAATTGTTATATCTATATCATCGAGGGTATTTTCTATAATTGAAACGTCATGTGAAATATCTTTGTTTTCTTTGGATTTGATAGGGGTAGAAGTAAAAATTGGATTTAAAACACTGTCTTCGAAACCTAATTTTTCCTGCTGTATTCCTGAGGAAGAAGGTATACAATCTGTCGTTTGTTTCACTTCATTCGTTTTATCTCCTAAAGGAAGAGAAAGAGTGGAGTTACTTTTTGATGATTTTTTTTTATTAGAAGTGAGTCCTTCACCCAAAACAATGTCTTTTGTTTGTTTATCCAGATCTTTAGTGTATTTTCGTAAAGTATATCCAGACATAGAGATTGCATGGATTCATTACAATTTCCTTCTCAAAATTTGTTTCTCTTATTCTCGAGAGTCAAAATTCTTCACTTTATTCTTGAAATTCTTTATTTTATTCTCAAAAAGTCTTTATTTTATTCTCAAAATTCTTTATTTCATCCATAATTTTATTCTTTCAACCGGTTTATGCAATATTTCCATTCAATTTACTCATTTATTTATTCATTCATTCATTCGTTTATTCATTATTTTTGACTCATTTATTCATTTTTTCAATGCATTTATTTTGATTCGTTTTATTCATTTGTTTGTTCATTTATCTTGTTTATTCATTATTGATCTTCCTCATTGATCTTCCTCATTGATTTATTCATTCATTTATTCATTGTTTCATTGATCTATTTTCTTGTTTATTTATCTTCCTTGAACTTTATTTTTTTCTTCATTTCATTTCATTTGACTTCATTCATTCATCTATCTATTCATTTTTCATCTTATTTTCCTTTGAATTTCGATATTATTCGATTATCATAGATTTATTATTCAATTTCTTCATTCATTACGTCTTTTTATTCTTGGAATGATGGAAAAAACTGTGAATGAGATATAAAGACATTGAAAAAAAAATCTTGAAGATATTATTCGAATCTTCGGTTCCTCCCAACAATGAAACGTCCAACTTCCCCCCTTATGAGCGGTTACCCGGCGCCTCCACCAAAATTTTTCTTATGTCACGTTCAAGTTGCCTTAAACGTAACGACAAGAAAGGATATAACAATGTAACTTGTTACACCCTTGTTCAAAAGGAGAAAGAGGAAATATTCATTTCGGGATTGAACAAAAATGGATCAAATTTTATATTACAATTTATTATTCTAGAAGGCAAATGAATACATACATTGAAAACATAAATTTTACATAACCCATACTCATTCTCTCATACTCTACAAATTTGTCTTTTAGAATAAATTTTTAAAATGAATTATTTTCTTTTTCTCTTTACTAGTTAAATTAATTTCTGATAGTTCATTATGTGTTAAAGTTGAATAATAATATAAGAAGTCTTTACAATTTTCACATTTATAAAATGCTATTCGAAGGTCAACACATAAGATGCACCTTTTGGGTGAAGGATAAGAATTGTCTTGATTTTTGTTAAATTGATTATTTATCATGCATTCTACAATGGTATCCTGATTCCATTCTAATTTTTGATCATTAATGTTATTGACTATTCGCAGGTTACTTCTCCACTCATTTTCTTTTCTTTTAAATTTCAAATTATTTATCTCTATGAGAAGTTTTTGTTCCTTCTCTAAATCCTGGTCTTGATTAAGCTTAAATCGTTTATATCTAATTGATTTGGAATGGATTTTCCCCTGTGCAATCTTTCGAATTCTTTCCTGAATTCTTTTCCTCGTGAAAAAGAGTTTTTCTTCTAATTCTTTAATGTTTTTCACTGAAAAATAGAATTCAATGATAATATGAAACTGAGAATTGGGACAAACGTTAAGAAATTTAAATGTTATTTACTTGTACTGTTGTATGTGTTACTCTCAAAAGAGTATTTTTGTTTCTCTAAATGATACCAAGTAACGACTTGGAATTTCAAGTAAAAAAAACTCGAGAGAGCTAAAGAGCTCTGAAAGAATTAAAGAATTCTAGTAGAGCTAAGGAGCTCTGTAAGAACTAAAGAGTTCTTGTCGAGTTGAGTTAAAGAACTGAACTGCTAAATCCTTAAAGAATGGGTCCTTATATACTAATTTTTTCCAATATGGAGGTAAAGGGTTGTAAAAATTTGGAATAGAAATCTAACGGACCTTGAGTTTGCAAAAGAGTTTAAGAGAAATTCAAATTCAAATATAATATATGTATATAAGGAAGTCCAAGCATAGAGCTATAATGTCTAGACATAATTATTCCCTTTAACGGTACCTTCAATACGGTCAAGTAAGGACACATTTGCTTGATACCGATGATTCATTTTATTGGGGTGGAAGAGACAAGTATTTGTCTCTGTAGACGCCGCATTGTCGGTCCGAATCATTCCTTTGTATACATTCGATGCACATAGTGCAGGTAATAGAATGAATCATATTTTCAAGATAAATTCATCAAATAAGGAGGGTATTCGATATAATATACAAATTCATATATATATATATGTTGAAAGAAAAGAAATTATTGAAAAGAAAATTGTTAAACAAAGAATATGTCGCGATTCCTTCACACACACAAAAAAAATTGTCATGAAACAGAGGGTAGACCCCACTATCCCTACGTTTTTGGGGTCGCTGAAACCAAATATGACCATGAAAAATTTTTTCAATCGCCCGTTTGCCCTCACCAACCCCCTGATGGGGGTTGAATTTGAAAAATTCGGAAAAATTCAAATGTACGTGTATTCCTATGTTCTCTGGGACGCTGAACCCGAAAATGATGAGGAGAAAGAATTCCAACCTCTCTCTTATCCGCTAGCACCCACCTACCACCCCCTGATGGGGGTTGAAGTTTAAATTTTCGTAAAAAATTCAAATGTATGTGGATTTTTATGTTTTTTGGGATGCTCAAACCGAAAATGATAACACTTAAGAAATTCCACCCCTCTCTTGCCCGCTAGCACCCTGCTACACCTCCTGATGGGGGTTGAATTTTAAACTTTCGTAAGAAATTCAAATCCAAGTAGATTTGCATGTTTTTTGGGATGCTGAAACCGAAAATGATAAGAAAAAATGAATTTCATCCTCTCTCACCAGCTAGCACCCTCCTACCACCTCCTGATGGGGGCTGAGTTTGAAACTCACGTAAAAAAATTTGAATGCATATGTATTGCCATGTTTTCTAGGATGTTTGAATAAGAAATGATAACAAATAACAAATTCAACCCCTCTTTTACCCGCTAGCACCCTCTTACCACCCCCGGACGAGAGTTGAATTTGAAACTCACGTAAAAAATTCAAATCTATGTGTATTTCCATGTTTTTTGGGACGCTTAAATCGAAAATGATAACCAATAACAAATTAAACTCCTCTGTTACCCGCTAGTACCCCCTTACTACCCCCTTGAAAAGGGTTGAATTTGAAATTCTCTCACAAAATTGAGATGTATGTGTATTTCTATGTTCTTTGAAATGCTGAGACCATAAACGACTGCAATCAACAATATCCACTGACTCGATTACATCCTCACACTCCTGTACAATCATTCAAAAGAACCTAGTAGAATCCACATGAAAGTCAGTTCTCACCGAATTACGCTAACGATTCAGGATAAAACAGAAGAACCAAAGCTTTCATGGGCCCAATACTCAAAATTCCGGCGATCCAAAGTCAATCACTTGTTGATTCAACACGTTGAACAGTATCCTATGTTGTAAACGTCAATACTTCATGAAATAGAAATATCAGATGCATTCATGATTTGGTTCTACTCTTAGCGGGTAAGAAAGCGGTGAAATTCGTTATTTGTTATCATTTCTTATTCAAACGTCCCAGAAAACATGGAAATACATATACATTCAAATTTTTGACGTGAGTTTCAAATTCAGCCCCCATCAGGGGGTGGTGGGAGGGAGCTGGCGGGCAAAAGAGGGGTTGAATTTCTATTTTGTTATCATTTTCGGTTTGAGCATCCCAAAAAACATGGAAATCCACATACATTGGAATTTTTTACGAAAGTTTAAAATTCAACTCCGATCAGGGGGTGGTAGGAGGGTGCTAGCGGGTAAGAGAGGGGTTGGAATCCTTTTTCCTCATCATTTTTGGGTTCAGCATCCCAAAAAACATAGAAATCCACATACATTTGAATTTTTTATGAGAATTTAAAATTCAACCCCCATCAGGGGGTGGTAGGAGAGTGCTAGCAGGTGAGAGAGGGATTGGAATTCTTTTCCTCTATCATTTTTGGTTTGAGCGTCCCAAAAAAAGAGAAATACACGTACATTTGAATTTTTCCGAATTTTTCAAATTCAACCCCCATCAAGGGGTTGGTGAGGGCAAACGGGCGATTGAAAAAATTTTGAGAACTCTTGTGCTATCTGAGACGTAAATTACTCACGCAAAAATAATAATATGTGCAGATTTCATAATCCATACAAATATTCCAAAATATTATTATTTTTGTGCAAAATACCATCATAATATTTATTTGAAGCTTTACCACTCAAAATTGATTTTTTACGCATGATAGACTTAGGGTTTCCATCGCTACTTCGCAACTAGTTTTTTGTATCTATAATCGAAATATTAATTATTGTAGTACATATTGGTATTGACTGAGATGTCTATTGTTATTTAATATTGAGTAAAGACAACTTATCCGTGTTAAAGATCGCGTTTGTGTGGCAGGCTAACTGGATTGTGAAAAACTGTCTTCCGCAAATTTTTGTGTGAAAAGGCATTCTTCTCCATCAGTCGTGGAAACGACTGAAGTTCATCTATCACTTATATTTGGTGCACAAGACATATCACTTCATATAACTTCGAAATATGGATGAAATAACTGATATTCCCGGTGATGCTGAATCTATCGATGGGTTGTGTGATGATGATGATATTGAGAATGATTATACTGACTGTGATGGCGAAAGAAATCTTTCTGGGGATTATCCTGACTCAGAAAGTTTTGATGATGATAACATAGAATTCAATGATAATGATTTTATGTGGGCGGAAAAAAGAAAAACCCAAGATGATTCCCCATATACTGAAACTTTCGGTCCAAATATTACAGATGATGGTACCACACCTTTAGACATATTTTTATGTCTGTTCCCCCATGAACTTTTAGATTTAATTGTTGAACAAACAAACCTGTACTTGAGACAGAAAAAAACTAAAGCTGATTCAATAACCAAAGAGGAATTACTAGTGTTTTTCGCTATAAATATAATGATGGGCGTGAAAAAATCCCCCTCTTACCGCGATTATTGGTCGACAGATCCAAAATTGATTGATCCATTTATATGCAAATTGATGACGGTTAATAGGTTTGGATTTCTTCTGAGTCATTTACACATGGCTGATAACAGTCAAGAACCGAGAAAAGGAGATAAAAATTATGATAAATTGTATAAGCTGAGACCATTCTTAGATAAATTATTCGAAACTTTCAAGAATTGTTGGAAACCCAGCAAAAACCAATCTATTGATGAATCCATGATCAAGTTCAAAGGCCGTAGCAGTTTGAAGCAGTACATGCCGAACAAGCCCTAAAACGTGGATACAAAGTTTGGACGCGCGCAGATGCATCGCGATACGTGTGCGAGTTTCAGGTATACACAGGTGAAGCTGAAAGTGCTGAAAAGCAATTGGGTGCCCGAGTAGTGAAAGATTTGACGCGTAACTACTTAGTAGGAAAAAATCATCATGTATTTTTCGATAATTTTTTTACCGGTCTTGATCTTATGATAGATTTGAAAAGAGATAAAGTGTTTGCTTGTGGAACTGTTCGTTCCAACAGAAAGGGTTTACCAAAAAGCAGTATTCCTGATAAAAAAAATGGCGCATGGGCAGTATGAATACCGTACTTGTGGTGCTGGAAACAGCTGGGTCAAGTGGATGGATAAAAAAGCTGTTTTCTTTTTATCCAACTATCATGACCCTTGTGAGGCTACTGTGACAAATCGTACACAAAAAGATGGTTCTCCGAAACAAGTAACTCGCCCAGTTATGTGCTCTGGCTATCATGAAAATATGGGATATGTTGATGGATCTGATCACCTAATATCAACTTACAAAATTAACAGGAAATAAAAAAAATGGTGGCACCGCATATTTTGGCATTTTTTGAAGGTAGCCATTATGAATGCATTGATTATTTATAATACCAGAAATCCAGCACATCCAATGGCATCAAAGAAATTCAGGTTATTTTCAGTAGATCAATTGGCAAGCCATCGTTTACCTACACCTACGGGAAGAAAATGTCAAAAACATCTCCATCAAACGTAGTCAGAAGACCTACAGTATCTTTTGAAACAAGACGATCTCAACCATGTCATATGCCCGTATGTGTAAGCGTTCCGAGACGTTGTGCTTTTTGTAGTACAAAGAGTCAACCTTGCAGGACTTCATATACCTGCAGTACTTGCAATGTGCCATTGTGCATAAAACATGATGGAAATTGTTTTCGAAATTACCATGCATGAACATTCTTATACATAAATTGTAGAACCATGAAATTGAGAACACAAAATTGTGAAACTTTGTGCTATAAAGAAAACTGTAGAAACTGAAGAGTTGAAAATGAGAAATGATTGAAAAATTCTTGATGAAAAATTGAGAAATTTGGAATAAATGAAAGAAATATAATAATACGAAATGAAAAAAGAATACAAAATAAAAAAAATTGAAAAATACAAAATCAAAAGAAATTGAAAATCAAAAAATTAAAAAAAATTAAACACAAAAAACAAAAAAAAACAAAATGGAGACAATCGCCGCTACGTCCACGTTCGTGTCTCTGGAATCAACCAAACGCGGTGACTTTCATTGAAGCCTAAATCTATGAGAATTCATTGTCGAAAAATAAGGTTCTCTAAATGATTGATGAATGAGATCCGCTTTCTTAATTGTTCGATCTTCAAATGTTCATTTCTTGTATTCCTTGTTCATCATTCGAATGAAAAATATTGAATTCCAGAAAAAAGAAGTTGGTCTACGGTGATTGATTGAGAAACAATGAGTTCACAAGCTTCTTGCAAAATCCCTGTTTCCCAAGTTTTCTAACGCCATCCGAATTTGCTCTTTGAATTTTGGAAATTTGAGTTTGAATTCGCAATCAACGAACCGAAAGCCCCTCCGTGCATCAAGTCCAGCATGGTTATACGGATTTCAAAATTTTCCGTCACCACCTTGAATCTGACATTTTGAATTTTTAAAATCTGGTTCAGATTCGTAATTGGAGACCTGAAAAATCCCTGACACGTATTTTTCGGCGGAATTCCGCAATTTTCCAAATTTTCCGTCGCCATCACGAGTCCTCCATTTGCAATTTTGAAAATCTGCGTCTAGATTCGTAATCAGCGACCCAAAAACTCCTGAAATGCAAGTTCCAGCGATATTCCACGATTTTTCTAATTTTCCGCCGTCATATTGAATCCGCCATTTCGAATTTTGGAAATCTGAGTTCAGATTCGTAATCAGCGACCCGAAGAATCCCCGACAAATAAGTTTCAGCGAAATCCCCCAATTTTCAAAATTTTCCGCCGCCATCCTGAATCCGCCATTTTGAATTTCGGAAATCTGCGTTCGGATTCGTAATCAGCAACCCGGAAAATCCCCGACACGTGAGATTCAGCAGAATTCCGTAATTTTTAAAATTTTCCACCACCATATTGAATCCGCCATTTTGAATTTCGGGAATCTGAGTTGAGATTCGTAATCAGCGATCCGAAAAATCCCCAACACGTGAATTTCAGCAAAATCCCCCAATTTTGAAAATTTTTCGCCGCCATCTTGAAACCGCCATCTCGAATTTTGCAAATCTGCGTTCGGATTCGTAATCAGCAACCTGAAAAATCCCCGACACGTGAGTTTCAGCAAAACTCCGCAATTTTAAAAATTTTCCACCGCCATATTGAATCCGCCATTCTGAATTTTGGAAATCTGAGTCCAGATTCGTAATCAGCGACCCGAAAAATCCCCGACACGTGAGTTTCAGCGAAATCCCCCATATTTTGAAATTTTTTGCCGCCATCTTGAATCCGCCATCTTGAATTTCGCAAATCTGAGTCCAGATTCGCAATCAGCGACCTCAAAAACCTATATATATCAAGTTTCATGAAAAACCGTTCATCTGAAAAACGTATGCCGCAAAGGGTTAAAGAAGGTTGCATTTTTGGAGAACTTCAATTATGTGGTGTATTTTCATGTATAGCTGTTGATTAGATGCATGATGTAGAAGAAGGTATAGTTCACGATTCAATGAAAGCGATCATATCTCACTTTTATTTCGAAGATAATTCATTTGTAGAAACCCTGAATTATAGGATGTACCTCTTTGGTTTTGGGCCTGATAATGATAATACACCACCTGGTATCATAATCCAAAACCTTACAACGAAAGGAAGTAAAATTAAAATGACAGCTGCAGAGATCTATAATTTAGTTAAATATTTTGGCTTACTGATGGGTGATAGATGTGATGCCGAATCACCATATTGGGCGTTATACCTTCTTCTGCAAAGAATTCGTTTTATTTTACATTCCAAAGCGTACTCACGCTGCTCCCCACTACGCACGTCGAGGCCTGTTTGCTCCTGAGCCATACCATCGTGGTATTACACGGGAGCAAATTCAGTTCGGCGCATCGTCATACCACATTGGCTGACTGTCGAATCGACTTTGGTACATAGCGGCACTACGCTCATATGTGGGCAGCCAAGCTACTATAGTGCGACGGGCTCACATACTACGGTAGCTTCAGAGTTCTTTCCGTGTAGAAGTTGGCAGTCTATTGAAAACTCTTGTTCGTGACCACCATGAATTGTATATGTTTCTTACTAAAAGAAAATTGAAACCAAAGCATCATTTCCTGTTGCATTACCCGTCTGTACTTTGTAAATCAGGACCTATTTCCCATTTGTCATCCATTCGTTACGAAGCAAAGCACCATATTCTCAAAATGTATACAAATGTAACAACGTCCAGAAGGAACCTTCCTCTGTCAGTTGCAATCAAACAGCAACTTGCATTTACTTACAGACTCATAACGAATAATATAAAAGTATTCTCCCTGGATTATCACTGGGGTGAGTTTATCATGTAAATCATGTAAAATGTTGTCGTTATGAATGGCTTAAGTACGAGGTGTGTACAAAAAGTAAGGTGACTTTTCAAATTTCGCGGGCAACGTACTTTCGATTATCGATTTTTTTGTGTTGTTATGTTGGCACACTCTTCCCGAACATCTGTACCAAGTTTCAAGTGTATAGCATTTTTTGTTTGGTTGTGAGAGGCGTAAAGGTTATAAGTGTTTTGCGTGCTCGGCGATTTCTTGCTATCGAAAAATATGGATCAAAGGATTTGTATCAAATTTTGTGTAAAAAATAAAATAAAGTGCTCCGAAACACTTGAAATGTCGACATAGCATACGGTGAAACTGTTCTGAGTAGAAAAAATGTTCACAAGTGGTACAAACTCATCCAAGATGGCCGGGAAGATGCCAATGACGAGCCTCGCTCTGGACGCCCAAGCACGTCAACAACTGATGAAAACGTTCAAGCAGTGAAGAAAATTGTTTTGGAAAATCGTCGAATCACTATCAGAGAAGTTGCTGAGGATGTTGGTTTATCGCTTGGCTCGTGCCATGAAATTTTTTCTAACGTTTTGGGCATGAAACGTGTGTCAGCGAAGTTTGTTCCGAAATTGCTAAATTTTGACCAAAAGAACCGTCGCATGAGCATCGCTCAAGAACTGTTGAATGACGTCAACGACGACCCAGATTTACTCAAAAGGGTCATAACTGGTGACGAATCATGGGTATATGGTTATGATGTCGAAACCAAAGTCCAATCGTCCCAATGGAAGACCCCAGATGAGCCAAGACCGCAAAAAGCACGCCAAGTTCGATCAAATGTCAAAGTTTTGCTCACTGTTTTCTTCGATTACCATGGCGTGGTGCATCAGGAGTTCTTACCATATGGTCGTACGGTCAATAAACAGTATTATCTTGAAGTTATGCGCCGTTTGCGAGAAGCAATACGAAGAAAACGTCCAGAATTGTGGAAAAATAATTCATGGCTTTTGCATCACGATAATGCCCCTGCTCACTCATCTTTGTTTGTGAGAGATTTTTTGGCCAAAAACAACACCACAATCATGCCTCAGCCACCATATTCACCGGATTTGGCCCCATATGACTTTTTCTTGTTCCCAAAACTAAAGAGACCTATGAAAGGACGGAGATTTGCAACGATTGAAGAGATAAAGACTGCATCGCTGGAAGAGCTCAAGGCTATACCAAAAAGTGCTTATGAGAAGTGCTTTGAGGATTGGAAAAACCGTTGGCATAAGTGTATTGTATCTGAGGGGGATTACTTTGAAGGGGACAACATAAATATTGATAAATAAATAAATATTTTTTCTTAAAAATACAAAGTCACCTTACTTTTTGAACACACCTCGTATAATGGAATTGAATATAAGCCTAATTATGCTGTTTTAGTTGATTTTGATCATGATGGAATAGGTCCGCACATCGCTGAAGTACATCATATTTTCATCTATAATGAAGAACCAGTTTTTATTTGCAGTTCTTTTCAAACTATTGGTTTGCATGAACATGTTAATGCTTATGAAGTTGAACGAAGCTCATCTGCAAAATACTCCTGTGTCAGAACGAAAGACCTTTTTGATGGTGGGCTGTATGTCATTCTTAATGTTATTCTGTAATTGAATTTGTATGCGAACACCAAATGAGCAGCATTTTAGGACGAACATCGAGGATGTGAGAATTTTATGTAATTATTTTATTTTCATGTAATATTTCGAACTAATACAACTGAATATCATATTCAATTATTGTGTAATTTTCCCATCACTGGAGTATTTTGTTTGAAGAGTGGAATTTGACAAAATTTTTATTTATGTTTATGTTTGTTTAAATCAAAAATACGAAGTTTACTTGATTTAAACATACCAAAGAAACTTTTATGTTTCATCTGATTGATACTCGGTTCGTAAGTAACATTTTCTATTAGTATGAAAATCCTTAGATATAAGTGTGAGGTGCATTAAAACAATTGACTGATGTCATATTTTATTTTGGAAAGGTTTAATTTTAGTGAATGTTCGGTGATTTTATGAACTCCTGTACGGTTTGCTTCAATGTCTGAGGGATAACTGTGAATAATGTATGATCTATCAAACGAAATCAATTCTCTAGCCCATATATGTTCTTCAAAAATTGATAACGCTGTGATATTCGATGGTTAATCCCATTGAAAATGATTGATTCACTGAATAATCATGATTTCTCCCTTCAATTATACTTCAACTCACCAAAGTAAATCGAAAAGAAGTTTTTGCAAACATTTTTCAATAATACTCTTCTATGCACTGAAATGCCAGGAAATGTCAATTTGAAAATGTATAAACTTATTTTGTAACATTCATATTTATGATAAGAACTGATTTGGATATATAAATATATATATATATATTTTCACATATTATTATTGATTGAAATATCTATTCACGTTACTTTCTCAAATTTTCAAATACTATCAATGACCAGAAGTGCCTATGATGTACACCTCTTAGTACTGTGATGTGCCTACGTACAAATATTCTTTTCAATGCTGTTACGACTAGTGAAATTTATGATTGAATATTATTGAATTTCATTGAAACCTATTCATTTTCCCATTCGTCAATGGAATTTTATAGATCATTCATAACAGGGTGGGGTTAAGCCGATCAAATCTAATTTTGAAACTCCTGGCGTTTTCAAAATCACGTCCTAATTCATTGTTTTGTTTGGAACTTGATGAACTTCATCCTATTTTACGGTGAGCACCGATACTCACTCGCGGAGAAAAATGGAACTCAAAATATGATAATTTTTATGAAAATTTGAGATATTCCCTTAGTTGTTTCAATAAATCAGAAACGATCAGGTTTAGAAAATGTATTCTCACATGAAAATACGAAAGATTACGAATACTGTACAAAAAGTAACAAGTATAATTGGGATTCAAGCATATAGTAACATTTGGGAGTTCTGTATCTTGGATTTCAATCGTCTCTGTTACTTCTCACTTCGTATTGATAATCATCATATTTTGGAGTGAAAATCTATTCACTAAACCTTACCCTGCCTGGTTGATTAAAAAAAAACACAAACAGGAAAAAACCTCAGATTTTCATGAAAATGATTATATTTTCGAGTTCCATTTTTCTCCGTGGATGATACTGGGTGTGAAGAGATTAGCTACGACTGCAGCGAAATGAGCTGCAGTAGCAAGAAAATTAGTTGTAGCTGCAATAAAGTTAGCTACAGCTGTGATAAAATTAGTTATATCTGCAATAAAATTAGCTATAGCTGCAATGAAATTAGCTATGACTGCAATAAAATTAGCTACAGCTGCAATGAAATTAGCTACGTCTGCGATAAAATTAGCTATCGCTGCAATGTAATTACCAGCGGGGACGATAAAATCAGCTGCATTTGCAACGTAATGTTGGCTGCACTGCCATTCCTGAACTACTCCACGTTGCTGATACAGCGAAACATTGTGTGCGAAAAGATTTCGCTGTAAGCAAGCGAAATGTATTTTGCATAGCAAGCGTTTTCGCTATCCAAATATCAACCACGGAAATTATTTTTTCCCGTGTATTTGATCCCTTCAAGAAAACTTAATACTTTTTCTGTAAAAAAAACTCGATTTTGTTCAAGGATCCCCATCAGTACTCAAAGGCTATATACACTGAGAGAACCTCTGTGAACTTGGCCGGCAAAAATTCGGAAAAAATTTGTTCTTTATGGGATTTGAATCTACTTCGTTTGTGCTTGTTTATGCGATAAAAAATTTCGTTTGTGCTGCTTCAGATATAGCGGTCATACACGATTGGAAAAATGGCCCGCTGGTGACTTGCTCCGATTCCGATGATCCTATGCTCATTGGGGAGGGCTCGACGCGTAGATGATTGTGCGCTAAGCAGTTTTTGATCAAAACCTAAGGGAAAACAGTTACAGAGGAAAATGTGGGGAACACGAAAAAATCGGAAAGCGCGGATGAGGTTATGACAAATAATCAGCGAGCGGATTGTCACAGTGACAATGAGCAGTGTGTAAAGGGTGGGGGATATCAGAAGCAAGGTAAATACCATACCACTGGTTTGTGGTTGGGAGATCAACGTCCAGAGAATGAGTCCGGGCAGGTTTATCCGTTTGTGCGAGTGACATGTCGGACTTAGACCTGAAAAACAGCGAAAACAGGGAACAAATCGCAATCTTCGCGTTTCCTTACCATTCTTCGGGTCTACGTCCTATATGGGGCAAAATTTCTCAAGCGTACCAGCTCAAAAATTTTTACCTCCTCAATCTTTTTGAAATTTCACTGAACTGTAGTACTAGTTAGTGACTTTTAATTCTATAAAGGATTTTGCTCTGGTACCTCTGGTTATCAAACTACAGGGGTCCAAAATTCACAGTTTGCGTTTAATCAACTCTTTTGAAGATATAATTTCTTAAACTACATTTTTTTATAAAATTATTTTCGATATTGTTTTTCGTAGCTTTTTTTCTGTTCTTCACAATGGCGTAAACTGTTTTTTGAGAAAGAATTTTTTCCACCAAATTTAGCGGGTTTAAAGTTATTTTTGCATTGTTTTTCAATTTCGACAATCTTGAAATTTTTTTGAATTAGCTCATCTGAAAGCTGGATTTTTCTGCTTCAAAATTGTGTAGAAGAAATTATGGGAAGAAAATTTTATCTGGCATTCGCAACGGTTTGAAGCGCACGTGTCGCATATTCCTATTATCTCCTGATATGGTTCGTCATACCGTTGACGCGGAATACAAGTGAAACGAACTGTTTTTCAATAAAATATGATTTTTTAATCATGCCAATGATTTCATACAATTTTACCGTACCCTCATATCATCAAACTTCATCAATAACAGCTTCCCAAGTGTGTATTAACGGCGGGCCCCATCTACGCCCAGGGTGGGTGCCCATGCTACCCAACGTGGGGCCAAGCTGGGCAGACAAATGGGGCCAACCCTGGGATGATAACATCGTTCCCAGCTTGGCCGTGTGGCTTTGCCCGAGAATTGGTAACACCACGGGCCCAGCATAAACCCAGACTAGGCAACCAATACTGCCCCTTCCTTTTTGTTTTGAAATTGGAAAATTGCTTTGAATTCTACCCCAGCGGGCATGAATTTCAGCCCCACTTTGTACACACATGCTCGGGATATAAATTCACCCCAATTTTGGCCGAACGTTGGGCCAAATTGGGGCCCAGATCAAATATGCCCGCACTAAGATTCATTATTTCCATTTTCTACCAACCATAATTGTATGGGAAAACACAACAGGGCCAAGATTGAGCCAACATGGGCCCCATCATCATTCCCCTAGACTGGGTTGAAGAGGATGGACCCAGTCTGGGGCCCATTGTCATTAAAGGCAATACATGCTCGGGTTGAAATTATGGAACATAATAACCCAAGTGTGTATTGACGGCGGGCCCCATCTACGCCCAGGGTGGGTGCCCATGCTACCCAACGTGGGACCAACCCTGGGATGATAACATCGTTCCCAGCTCGGCCGTATTGCTTTGCCCGAGAATTGGTAACACCACGGGCCCAGCATGAACCCAGACTAGGCAATCAATACTGCCCCTTCCTTTTTGTTTTGAAATTGTAAAATCCCTAGCATGTATATACCATGGGGCCCACCCCGGGTCAGCATCGGCCCCATCCTGCCAATATGGGCCCAAGACTGGGCCAGAGTGGGACAAAAATTCCTACACGCTGAGGATTGTACACGCATGCTCGGGATATAAATTCACCCCAATCTTGGCCTAACGCTGATCCAAATTTGGGCCGAATTCAAATGTGCCCGCACTAAGATTCATTATCTCCATGTTTTTCAACTATAATTGTAGGAGAAAGCACAACAGGGCCAAGATTGAGCCAACATGGGCCCCATCGTCATTCCCCAATACTGGGTTAAAGAGGATGGACCCAGCCTGGGGCCCATTGTCATCATAGGCAATACACGCTTGGGAATGAATAAATATACATAATATAATAAATATGGAATAATTCTGCTCTCTAGAAAATACACTGGCTTCTTTCCTGCATAACCCACACACTTCTGCATCGGGAAGAATGTTGGGAAACTTTTGTTGTAGACTCGGGAAAATAGTTCTCAAATCTATTCATTTGAATTTGTGATCGATTTTTCTCAATTCGATGAACAATTGGAATTCTGTAAACATCTTCGATACATCAAACGTATCGACGATGTTTATTTGTTTTTCCTTCTTTATACGCATACTTCATACAACTTGATGTCACACGACAAATCGCATCGCATGACACAATCTTGAATTGTGAGTAAAATTGTTTCAATTCTAAATATGATTCGCAATTCGTGATGAAAATCAATTTTTTCTTTTCCAAATGTTTGATTGTGTTTGTTTGTAGGCAATTCATTTCATAGATGAAATACAGCATTATTGACACAACATTTCTTGATTCTCAAAAATGTCTGCAACTCAAACTTTCGTTGATCGTTGTTGTAACCCTTTGCACAAAATCCATCACAAATTCAAATCAAGAGATTTGAGAACTATTTCTCCAAATCTACAAAAAAAGTTTCCCAGTATCCTCCCCGGCGCAAAAGTGTGTGGGTTATGTAGAAAAGAAGCTGCTGCTTGTTCTGGAGAGAAGCCTCCAATTGATGCACAAGATGATTCGTTCGGTCATGTTTCACTCGAGGTATTGATATCATATTTTCAATTGCTGAAAAGACAATTTGTACATCACTGAAAATGAATAATACATTTATGTGAATTACAATTAATTACTACAATATGTTTCACATAATTCAGGATGACGATGATGATGGTATTGATGAACATGGTAATGACGATGATTACCAGCCATTAGAGAAGAAACCAAGAGATTGTAATATTGAGGAACATGAATCGGCTATGGAGGTTCTTGATCAAATTAAGCAGAAATATGAAACTTCCTCGAGTGCTTCGGAAGAAGTATTACTCCTCACGCTTGCGCCAAAATCCTGAGGTCGGGAGAGACTTGCTGACGAGTTTGAGACTTCTGAACGCCAAGCTAGGAAAGCTATCGAACTGGTAAAAGAAAATGGTATTTTAACGTCACCATCTCCAAGGGAGGGTCATGCTTTAGCTTTTGAAATGAAAAATAAGATCATAAGTTTCTATCATGATGACGAAAATAGTCGTATAATGCCGGGCATGAAAGATTTTGATTCAGTTAAAAAAGAAGCCGGATCACGAGAGCATGTACAAAAGAGATTGATTCTGTGCAATCTTTCAGAATTATATTTTGCTTTCAAAGATCAGAATCCTACTGTTCCGGTCAGTCTCTCTACATTCTCGCAGCTTAGACCTCGTAATCGCGTACTCGCTGGTGCTAGTGGAACGCATACTGTTTGCGTTTGTGTCCATCACGAGAATGTCAATTTAATGCTTGATGTGATAGATATTCAAAAATTAACATCCGGTACGAATAATCCAATCGCCACTTGTCATGATGCTCTTAGAATGTGTTTATGTCAGAATCCACGTGTCCAATGTTATCTCGATGAATGTTTATTATGTCCTGGCAAAGAGGGTTTCCAGAATTTTTTACAAACAGTTTTCGAAGACAATTGCATCGAAAAACTCGAATATCAAATTTGGCAACAGACTGATCGTAGTACTTTGCGTACTGAAGTTGCAGATGCGGAAGATTTTTTAGAAGAACTTTCTCGCTGTCTTTCGAAACTCAAATTCCATTCATTCGTTGTGGAACAGCAGTCATCTTTTCTGAGAAATTTGGAGGATAATTTACAAGAAGGAGAATTTTTAGTTTTATGCGATTTCGCGGAAAATTATGCGTTTGTAGCCCAGAATGCTGCACAGGGTTTCCACTGGAACAACGACCAAACGACAATTTTCACCACTGTCATTTATTACAAACAAGGAAACGAACTCAGTCATCGGAGCATTGCTATTTTATCGGATAATTTGAATCACGATACAATCGCTGTGTACGAATTCCAAAAAATTATAATAGCGTACCTGAAAGAGCATTTTCAACCAAGAAAAATTTCCTATTTTACGGATGGAGCATCTCAACACTTCAAGAATAGATATAATTTCAAAAATCTTTTGTATCATTACAAAGATTTTGGAATAGCAGCTGAATGGCATTTTCATGCAACCGCTCATGGAAAAGGGCCTTGTGACGGTATCGGTGGTAATCTGAAACGACTAGCAGCTCGAGCGAGTCTTCAAGCGAGGTCTGAGCAGCAAATTTTAAATCCTGATGCGCTTTACGAATAGGCAAACAGAAATCTATCAGAAACTGTTGTTTCTTTTAGTTCGAAGACAAAACATGAAATCACTGCTAAAAAGCTCAAAACTCGCTTCGAAAGTGCAAAAACAATCCCAGGAACGCTCAAATATCATTGTTTCATCCCCACTTCGAACATGACTTTGAATTTACGAGTATTTTCGTCATCATTGAATGTAGATGTTTTCCCAAAGATGAAAATTCAAAAAAAAAATTAATATGAATAAGAAATTGCGCTAAATATATTGCTTCGAGCAGAATTATTACATATTTATTATATTATGTGTATTTATTCATGATTATGTTTCATAATTTCAAAAGCTGTTATTGATGAAGTTTGATGATATAAGGGTACAGTAAAATTGTATGAAATCATTGACATGATTAAAAAATCATATTTTATTGAAAAACAGTTCGTTTCACTTGTATTCCGCGTCAATGGTATGACGAACCGCATCAGGAGATAATGGGAATATGCGACACGCGCGCTTCAAACCGTTGCCAATGCCAGATAAAATTTTCTTCCCACAATTTCTCCTACACGATTGTAAAGCTGAAGAATCCAGTTTTCAGATGAGCTAACTAAAAAAATTTTCAAAATTTTCAAAATTGAAAAAAAATGCCAAAATAACTTTGAACTCGTTAAATTTGTTGGAAAAAATTTTTTCTCACAAAAACAGATTACTCTCTTGTGAAGAACAGAAAAAAAGCTACGGAAAACAATATCGAAAATGATTTTTTAAGAAAATGTAATTTAAGAAATTATATCTTTAAAAGAGCTGATTAAACGAAATCTGTGAATTTTTTACCCCTGTAGTTTGATAACCAGAGGTACCAGAGCAAAATCCTTTATAGGATTAAAAGTCACTAGCTAGTACTACATTTCAGTGAAATTTCAGACAGATTGGGGAGGTAAAAATTTTTGAGCTGGTACGCTTGAGAAATTTTGCCCCATAATTGACATTTCCAGAGGCACTCGATTTTTTTTGCTCTGCTGCAAACCATCCTAGATTTTTTTGCTGTTTCTCACCGCGTCAGAGGAGGTGTGCTACATCCATTCGAACCCTCATATGAACCAAAAACATAATCTGGGCTCCGAAAAACAAATGTCGATGAAAAAATCGCGAATATGTGACATTTTTCGAGACATTTGATTTTGTTGCTCTGCTCCAAACCTCGCTGGATTTTTTTGCTCTTCCTCACCGCGTCGAAGAAGGTGTGCTACATTCTTCCGAATCCTTATATGAACCAAAAACGTAATGTGTGCCCCAAAAAACAAGGTTTGATGAAAAGACCGCGAAAATTTGACATTTCCAGAGACACTCGATTTTTTTGCTCTTCTTCAAACCATCCTGGTTTTCCTTTCTGGTTCTCACCTCATCGTCGGGGGTGTACCACAACTATTCCGAATGATTTGTGAGCCGAAAACGGCATCTGGATTCCGAAGAGCAAAGATTTAACATAATAACTGCGAATATTCCACATTCTCAGAGACATTCGATGTTTTTGCTCCGCTTTAATCTATCCTGGATTTTTGTGCTCATTATCACCTGGTCGTAGGGGTTATCTTGCAACTATTCTGAACCCTATATGTGGGAAAAACACAACTTGGTTCCAGAAAACCAAAGTTTGACGAGAGAATAGCGAATATTTCACATTTTGTGAATAATCTACGAGTATGGATTTCCAGTATCATTCATACCTTCAAATCCCAATTCCTTTCTCCACTGTACGAGGGTGGATTGATAAGTTTCCGGCCTGACCAAGAGATGGCGCCACTAGGCCTACCTTGAGGTGGCGTTCTATAGTACCATCCTTAGATAGCTTGTAGCTATAGTTTCAGTCCGATCGCCATGTTAGTTTAGTTTTGAGAGCACGCTGACCAAGACGCCTCTGTGTTTTTCGTGAAAATGGAAAAGCTGGAAAATCGTGCTGTCATCAAATACTTTTATTTGAAGGGGTTAACGCCGGAGGAAATTAAAGAAGAGATGGACTCAACACTGGGGACATCCTCCCCATCATATTCAACCGTTGAGCAGTGGGTTTCCGAGTTTAAAAAGGGTCGTGTGAGCACCTCTGATGAGCCTCGCTCAGGACGCCCCATTGAGGTCACAACTCCAGATATGATCGGAAAAATCCATCAAATAGTGCTGAAAGATCGCAGATTAAAAGTTCGTGAGATAGCTGAGACCTGTAAGATGTCATATGAACGTGTACAAAATATTTTGCACCAACATTTGTATATGGAAAAGCTCTGTGCAAGATGGGTGCCGCGTTTGCTAACAGTGGACCAAAAATTGATTCGAAAGAACATTTCTACCGCCAATTTGGCGTTGTATAAGCGTAATCCAAGCGAATTTTTGCGTCGATTCGTAACCGTTGACGAAACTTGGGTCCACCACTACACTCCTGAAACCAAAGAACAGTCTAAACAGTGGATTGGACCAGGGGAACCAACTCCAAAGAAGGCAAAAACAATTTTTTCGGCGAACAAGGTTATGGCTACTGTTTTTTGGGATGCAAGAGGTATTATATACATTGATTACCTTGAAAAGGGTAAAACTATCACTGGTCAATACTACGCAGACTTATTGCAACGTTTGAGCCACAAAGTGAAAATTAAACGACCTCATCTGGCGAAGAAAAAAATCTTGTTCATCACGATAACGCACCAGCGCACACGTCAATCGTTGCGATGGCTAAAATCAACGATCTGAAGTTTGAATTAATGCCGCACCCTCCCTACTCTCCAGACCTAGCCCCGAGTGACTATTATCTGTTTCCTAACCTCAAAAAATGGCTTGGCGGTAAGAGATTTGCGGACAATGAAGAAGTAATCGAAGCTGTCAATGGGTATTTTGAGGAGCTTGACGAATCAGTCTATAGAGATGGCATTACTAGACTAGAACACCGCTATGAGAAATGTATCAGCCTTGGAGGAGATTATGTTGAGAAATAAAAAAAAAAAATTCTTAGAAACGTTGTTTTTCTTGGTCAGGCCGGAAACTTATCAATCCACCCTCGTATGGTTGTTCACCATGTGATGAGTAATGCCCAGATGTTTGCCTCACGTATGATCTACAATGCCAAAGTCCCCAAGAAATCTCTCCCCTATGACGATTCCGCTCTGCCCGAATGTTCAGGTATTTCATTTTTCTCACGAATATTTTTTATTCCCTTATGCTTGGGTCTAAATGAGATTAATCTAGCATACTCTTAAAGCAAATCAAAAGCGAATAATTCCCATCCATCCCTTTTACCATTTCATGCCCTTTATATCAATGGTTGTTCCAGCGGAACTGTTCCGCTGACACAACCTTCATTTTCTCGAAAACTAAATCTGGCGAGTACGGGGGGTGGGGAAGCAAATCAAAGCCCAACTCGTTGAATTTTGCCACTGTTTTCATGGGCTTGTAGCATGGTGCATTGTCTTGGTGAAAAAGGATTTTTTTCTTCTTCATGTGCGGTCGTTTTGCTGCGATCTCCTTCTTCAAACGTACCAACAAGTCAATATAATAATCACTGTTGATCGATTTACCTTTTTCCAGGTAGTCAATGAAAACCGCGCCATGTGTATCCCAAAAAACAGACGCCATGACTTTGCCAGCAGACTGCTGCGTTTTTGGACGCTTTGGGCGGCTTCCGCCAGCCATGCACAACTCAGATGATTGCCGATTCGACTCCGGAGTGAAATGATGTATCCATGTTTCATCCATGGTCACGTGTCGACGCAGGAAATCCTTTTTATTGCGAGTAAATAGCGATAAACAGCTCTTTGAATCGTTGACCCGTTGCTGTTTTTGTTCCACTGAAATCAATCGCGGCACCCACTTGGAAAAAACCTGTTTCATGCTCAATTTTCCATGAAGGATTGTAAATACGTTTCCAGATGATATCTGTGTCATTTCTGCAATCTCACGGACCTTCACTTTGCGATTTTTCATTACGATCTCTAACACTTCACTCACATTTTCCGGTGTAACGGCTTCCAATGGCCGTGAGGGTGATCCCTAACCATTTTTCATTAGTTGATCGTTTTCCAGTTCTTACCATAAATCAAATAGTTTGTAACACAATGTATGTTCCGAAAAAATTATAATTTTGATCGAATTTGAAACATCAAATGTTTGAGAGTGTCATGAAACTATGTGTGAAATGAACAATTCTTATTGTATGAACTTAGCTCACAGTTTCATGCAGTCATTATACTATTGCAAAGACATCTCATCCTTGTCTTATATTCAAACGGAAAATAGTTACAGAATGAATTTGAATGAATTCTTTACTCTGCTGTTGCAAGAAAACAGAGTATATTCGTATTTGTAATTCGATTACATACGAGTGAAAAATGAATTTGTAATATATGTAACATTCAACTGTCGAATACAAATGAAATTTATAATTGTTACTCTGTAGATATGTGCAATATCGAGTGAATTTGTATCCATTACTTTGCCATCAGAATATCACTGGGTGAATTTGTAGTCCGTACCCTTTACTGTAATCGAGTCGGAAATTATTTGAGGCTGCCCATCCCTGAATATATGGGGCATTCAATACCAAATCGGCCACTTTTTTGGGTCACCCTCTCTGATCTTTTAGAAAATTTTTGATGTTTTTGAGACCGATGAGAAACGCGTTCATGAATTTTCTCAAATTTTTTTGAACACCCGTTTCCGAGATATCGATTTTTTCCGAAATTCCAGGTTTTTTTTTCAAGTGCTCATAACTTCGCGAAAAATACACCAATCGGGCTGGTTTTTTTTTAAATTTTCGTTTTTGAATGTACTTTCAAAAAAAATACGTTTTTATCATTCATCAATTCCTTCATTGTTTATTTTGAGATTTAAGCAAAAAAACCGTTTTTTCGGAATGTATGCCCACTTCGATTTTTTTGAAAAAAATCTCAAAAAAACTTGGATGAATTTGGAAAATTTTGAGACCCATCCCATCGTGGGCAAACGTTTCGTTCTATTTTTTTTCTCAATTCGAAAAAATGTTTTTTCTCAAATTCAATGGTTTAACTCTATTTTTCTTTAGAGTATATCTGGATATGTGTTTTTTCTCCTATAAAAGGGAAATTGTAACCGATATTCTTAATAATTTACCATTTTTTCATCGATTTATTATTCTGTAATTTTATAAGTTGAAGTTTTTCCGTGACATTAAAATAATTTCACTGTTTCAGATTTATCATAAGTTTTGTCCGCACGGTGGATTGAATATCACCCACATCTAGTTCCATATTCTTATGATGGCATTCAGGTGACTTGTAACGATTCAAACCGTTGAAGACGCGTTCACGATGTTTGACCGTTCCTTATTGGAACCGCAATTAGTTTCCGTTGCATCTAGATCGCGGGATCCAAGGTTCAAGAGGAGGAGACGCGGGTTACAGATTATCAAAAATAAAGATATCGTGTATTTGGAGGAAACATTAATATTTATTCACAATTTTTTTTCGAGGTATATTTTTCGGTTCAATTTGACCAATGAAAATTTTCATATTGGTCTATTCAGCTGCTACAAATCTTTTTCAAACACTTGGCCTCTCAGAATTCACTACTTTTCAAAGTTTTTCTCCCCATTCAATAAATTCATTCAAAAAATTGACTAAGAACTACTTATAAGATATCTTCATAACCTAAGAAAGGATAATAAATGATATTGATAATAATGAATTCATCCGTATTCAAACCCCAAAGTAATAAGCAATTCTTATTCTTTTTGACGTTTGAATAATTTGTGAATTTTAAATTCATTCGCGTTTGAGTATTGTTTTACAAGTAAACTTCCGTCGTTATGTGGTATCACACAATGAAGTTTTTGAGTTCCTTTTATAGGTACTGTTCTACTAAAACGATCAGACAATGCTTCAGACGCATCATTATAATCTTTCAACGGTGAAAATTTAGGAGTGATGTTCGGGAGAGTATTTGGTTGAGAAGCCCAGTGAAATAACTCCAGCGGTGTTGTAATTTGTTTGTCGACTGGTAGCTGTAAGCTAGCCCTTGCAGCCATCCTCTTCACTATTCCGCCAATACCATCGCAGGGTCCTTTGCCATGTGCGGTTGCGAAAAAGTGCCATTCTGCTCCGATTCTAAAATCACTTCTATGATAATAGAGATTCACGAAATTTTTGAAGTTCTTGAACTGCTGTGGTGCACCATCAGAAAAGTAATAGATTTTTTCGGGATGGTCGTCGATACTCTTTATAAAATCAATTATAATTTTGGAGAAAACAAACACCGTAACAGAATCGTGGTTATTGCAATCTGATATTATAACCAAACTTCTGTGAATAATTTCGTCGGCCTCCTTGAAATAAATTACCACTGAATAGATCGTCAATGTATTATTATGCCAATGAAAACCCGAAGCAGCGTTTTGCACGACAAACGCATAATTTTCTGCGAAATCACACACAACAAGAAATTCTCTGTCTTTTAATGACATTTTCAGAGATTTCATGAAACTTGCTTGTTCTTTAGCAATGAATGCATGTGGCAGAAGTGTCAATAAGCCTTCTTTAAATTTTTCAATAAAATCATCAGAAGAACTAATCATTGTCTCAAGACTTGTACGTGGTTTTGATATCCAATATTTGTATGATATCGTGTCGATTTCATTTCGATCAAAAATGTCATGCAGGGTATCCGTTAATGCATCTACTCCTGAACAAGTCTTGCATATACCAAAATAACACTTTGGTGTTTGATTATTACACATAACGGAGTTGGAACAATCAGTGTAGTGATATAATGGTCTTGTGAAATGAGAAGTCAATTACCTCAAATTCGAACCTTCAGAATACAAAAAAAAAAATTCATTAATCAGTGGACAATAACGAAGTTAAGACTAAAACTGATTGATATACTTACCAAGCATCAATAATTTCATATTCTGGTGCATTATGCATACGCAAATTGTGCGCGTTCCATTGCTTCCGGCTAAAACACAATGTTTTGGACGTAACGAAGCGAATTTCGAAAATCCAATTTTGTCTTCAGGATAATTTTCCCGGTATTCTTGATATAATTCCTACAAGTTCGAAAGAATCAAACGTTTTTGTAAATGTTCCCGTTCATCATCATCATTCCGAACAGAAACATAGTCTTTCATACTGGGCATATTAACACTACATTCGTCGTCAAGGTAAAAGTTAAAAATTCTTGATTTCAAATCATTTGAATGTGAAGGAGCTGTTGAAAAAACATTTTTTGGTCACTAAAAAACCACAATATATTTAAAATGATTGGAAGAAATACCTAACTTAGATTCAGGTTTTGAGAGCAAACCTTTGGTTTCAATCAAATTTCTCGCTACATTCACCATGTGCTTTGACGTATTCATAAATTCAGAGACTTTTCTCACACTCCAGTCTGTTTGAAACAATGTCAAAATTTGTATTTTTTCCGATCTTGTTGTGTCATCGTGGTCAAATTTTCTTCTCAATTGTTCTAGTGAGTTTGCAAAGTCTCTTTCAGAATCCTCTACATTTGTCGGTGCATCAGTCTCAAGCCCAAATGTGTTTTTAAGACTTTCACAAATTTTAATAACCTTGCCATATAGAAAACGTTCATCACTCAATTTTCGGGGTGCTATTGGAGACTCATTCAACAATTGTAATGCCTTATTAATCACAGGTAGCTGAATTTCAGTACTAACTTCTGAAGCTGAAGTAGTTGGTTGTGATGGCGTAAGCTCACTATGGAATGATAAACTTCCTAAAAGGAATCATAAAATTAATTAACACCAAGAAAAACTGAATTATAAGCAGGAATTGAGATTGTGTCCTTACTGAAAGATGTTTCAAGTTTGCACTGATCATCATTATCGGCAATAGTGGTACCTGGATCATCACAATTATAGGGCTCACTAACGTTAGAATCATTATTATAACTACCATTATCATTACTATCACTGGAATGAGTTTCATTATCAGTGACATTAATAGGATTACAGTTGATATGAGTATTATCACTCAAATCATTAGTATTTTGAAAGTCATCTGGAGGAGGATTGTTTGCACTTGATTTTTCAATTTGCTTGAGAAGTTTTCACTGACAAGAAGTACAAAGATAATCATGATGACTCAACCCAAATTGAGTCTGGGTGTTTTCAGAGGTTAGCCGTAGACCTTTTTTAGTTCTATGCCCAACGAAGTGAAATGGATTACAGCAACGATCAAAATGTTTAGTTGTTTCCATATTGCGAATGTTCGTGATACACAACTTCAATAAGTCAACAGTAACCTTGCATTGAGTTGCTTTGTATCAGCGTTCGGTGATATGGACTGTTGGAGATCAATAATTCCTAAAACGTCGATTTAAGAATGTGAACAAATGATAGATGAAAGAGCAGAATGTTCACTGGTTAGTATGTAACAAGTTACTAATTGAAAAGCTGTCTGTTGACATCCACAACATCCGTCGGTAAACGATACGTGAGAATGTGTGACGAGGTAATAGTGGCGCCAGCCGTTGGGTCGCGTGGAACTCTTCTATGCACGTAGTAGTCTGTCTCTTTATACTTACGCTCCGTCGTTCGAATTGCGCGGGTTCCGTTGGCACCTTACCGTTAGACCTCACCATAAAGTGACACTGACAGCGATGGTACCAACTGAAATGTTGGTACGTGTATAAACCGCTAGTTGAGATTGTCGCGTCACTTCTCGATGCGAGAATTATGTTCGTCTTTGTATAGATAGGGGTGCTTGGAGAGTGTGCCATCACTTCCCCGCCCCTGAAGGTGAGCACTTTCACGTGAGTATCCAAGCACTAGGGGGCTTCAAATGTTTGTTCATCACCATTGGCATTCATTATCAAATTAGAGAATTAATCTAGAGTTTCTTACACTAATAAAAAGAGAAGACACGATTGGAGATTTTGATTGTACTCATCGGAGATACTTTTCATCATTTTTCTTGCAGAGGCTGCCCACGAGATGAGAGTTGATTGTAACTCGTCTTGGGCCTCTTAAGGTTTGTAAATCTGATTGGATCCAGCCGACGTGTCTTTAATCAGTAATTAATTATAAGCATTATGAATATAATGAGACTTCTTCTCGTCAATATTGACTCGTGTTTTATTCAGAATAAATATCAATGTTCCCTCCAAATACACGATATCTTTATTTTTGATAATCTGTAACCCGCGTGTCCTCCTCTTGAACCTTGGATCCCGCGAGCTAGATGCAACGGAAACTAATTGCGGTTTCAATAAGGAATGGTCAAACATCGTGAACGCGTCTTCAACGGTTTGAATCATTACAAGTCACTTGCATGCCAACATAAGAATATGGAACTAGATGTGGGTGATATTCAATCCACCGTGCGGACAAAACTTATGATAAATCTGAAACAGTGAAATTATTTTAATGTCACGGCAAAACTTCAACTTATAAAATTACAGAATAATGAATCGATGAAAAAATGGTAAATTATTAAGAATATCGGTTACAATTTTGCTTTTATAGGAGAAAAAACACATATCCAGGTATACTCTAAAGAAAAATAGAGTTAAACCATTGAATTTGAGAAAAAACATTTTTTCGAATTAAGAAAAAAAATAGAACGAAACGTTTGCCCACGATGGGATAGGTCTCAAAATTTTCCAAATTCATCCAAGTTCTTTTGAGAATTTTTTCAAAAAAATCGAAGCGGGCAAACATTCCAAAAAAACGGTTTTTTTGCTTAAATCTCAAAATAAACAATGAAGGAATTGATTAATGATGAAAACGTATTTTTTTTCGAAAGTACATTCAAAAACGAAAATTTAAAAAAAAACCAGCCTGATTGGTGTATTTTTCGCGAAGTTATGAGCACTTGAAAAAAAACCTCGAATTTCGAAAAAAATCGATATCTCGGACATGGGTGGTCAAAAAAATTTGAGAAAATTCATGAAAGCGTTTCTCATCAGTCTCAAAAACATCAAAAATTTTCGAAAAGATCGGAGAGGGTGACCTAAAAAAGTGGCCGATTCGGTATGGAATGCCCCATATGTATTATATAATCCCATAAAGTCATAATCATATAAAATATCCAATAGTTGAGTTCATTGGGTGCACCCAAAGGTCCCCCAAATCGGTCCAAGTATTTTGGATTCGCTGTTTTCAGTGATAAAAACAAATCGATTGTTTTGCAGTGGGAAATTTTGGTGAATTCATAGACAAAAATCCATCTTCGACTTAATTCTCATCCGACGGCTAATAGTTTTGTTTTTGAGTACTCAGAAAGAGTTCCAATTCTCCACTCATCCTGAGAAAAATTTGAATCAAAGTTAAAACAAAGGTCTTGATATTGAATTGAATTAATGAATTCCGATTCATTCATTTACCACGATACAGAGTTCGCATTTCAAGGAAGATTTTTGTCTAATTTTCAAAACAAAATTTCAGAAAAAAATTTTTTTTCATCAAGTTTTGGGAAAAAATTTGTTGGGAATTTGAAATTCGCGATTTTTCGAATGATTATGCAGCGAATGTGCTGAAATTCTCTTATGCTGCTCCGATTGGGAAATTATGCTTAATTATGCTCGCGAATTTCAATTACATAGTCCACTATTATAAAAATATTAAGCTCAAATCGCATTATCTGAATTTATGCTTTTATGCTTCTAACATGAAGGTCCTACACAGAAAAAAGAGAACAGCAATGGTTACTGTAAGTCACAAAAATACATTGAAAGTCAAATTCATTCTATGCAGTACTGCGTTTCCCAGTCCTCATTACTGTCCAGTCAGCGTTGAGGCATTTTATTACAATACTCATCACTGAGATCGCGCTAATCCTCATTATCCAAGCGTGTTTTCATTTGTTTTTCAACCGATCGCTGTCATTCACAGCAACCAGTAGTGTTTTCTTTTCTCCGTGTATCTCTACAGATATAAACTAGCAGACCGCGTTCATAAACTGAGCTAATGTAAATTTGAATTCTTTTGAAATAGATATTTTCAGAGATTACCCTGGTAGAAATTTTCTCAAGTAAAATTCGAGGCACTAGCAAGTCCAACTTTTTTCACGGTAAAGGCCTTGTAAGTGAAACTTACAAGTACCTTGTGAGGCGTGTAACGCTTGAATGGTGAGGCACTCGCTAGTTCTACTCACTAGTTACTTATCAAAAAATAGTGAAAAACTTGAAAAAAACTATACATGAAAAGGTTACACGGAGAAAAATGCCAGTCAAAGATGTAGTAATCCCAGATAGCACAAAAGTTCTGAAAGAGTTCATAATGAATACAATGTATTCATATAGACTCTTTTTAAACTCTTGTGCTATCTGGAAATTTTATATAAATACCAACTTTAACTTATCATATCTTTTCGTGGAATTTCACTAAACTTACTTTTATTGGTTTATTCAAAGATGATAAAAAAAAAATAACACCAAACTTCGCTTCACTATGTGTCGGTAGAAAGGCAATATGACACACATTAATCATTCAAGTCTGGAATAACTTTGTTGGCGATGGTGAAAAGTTTTTAACCTAACGGGGAACCGAACCTGCTCTACCTACCTACCTAACCTACCGAAACCTAACACCTTGCCAACGTAGCTATTCCGCACTTTGAAATTCAGAGCTTATTTGGTAAAGACATTTGCTAGTAAACAGTTCCACCAGTCCCCTGGCGGTTGTACCACGAAAGTTGACCCGCTACATTTAAACTACATATTCTTCGTACTTTTACATATCGGAATCATCGCGCTGAAAAATTGTCAAAATTCATTCCCGTAAAATATAAGTGATAAAATTGACAGTGCTTAGAAAAGTGATTTCAATAAACATAACATAAAGACATAACCCTACTTTTGGAATTTGTTTTTGTTTTGTATCTAATAAAACATAAAATTCTTTATAACAGTGATTAATCAATGTGATTTTTGTGATAAGTTTATATTTTGGTTTGAATTCATTATTTTGTGCTTTCCATTGAAAAATTATTCACATTATGTGATGTGTAAGAAGTGAACTAGAAAATATTACAAGTTATGAATGTATCGTCAAAGGAGACTTTTGTGGAATCATATCCCTGGTTAAAAGGTCCAATAGAAACCGATAAAAACCGATTCAAAATTAATCGGAATGAATAGGGTCAATCGAAGAGGCTCAACTACCGATTCAAGATGAATAGGAATTAATTGGAACGTGGTATATATAGGATTGAATCGAGGATTTACCGATAGAAAAATATTTGTTTTATTGGAATTAATATGATTTTCAGTGATCAATCGGTTTGTATGAGGGATATCTGATTGAGAGTTTGAAAATTTCTCCATTTCATGAGGCAAATGGTTTTTATCGGGAATTTCCATGACCTAAAGCTATTGGAACCGATCGTAAATGTTACGTAATGGGGAATTTGATCGGTTTTTATGAAAAATGTCCAATTCGATTAGAGTTCGTACAGATTTGATCGGTCTGTTGGTTTTAATCGGATTATTCCACTATCCGAATTCATGTGGAATAATAGGACCATTTACGGATCTAAAAATTGAATAGGATTGAATGAGAAATATCCAATTCGAATTCAGAATTCCTTTCAGCGGATTGAATCATCGGTTTTTATCAGAATTTTCGGTGATTTCGGTCTATCGGAACCAATGGGAAAATTGTACAAAATTCAAGACTTACTGGGTTTCTATCCAGAATATCCAATTCGATTTGAGTTTGTTTATTTTATTGGTCAATAGGTTTCAATTGGATTATTCGATCATCCCACACTGAAAAAAAGGTGGGTACAAACAACGGTGATATAGTTGATTCAACAGTAGAATACGATTGGATATATCCAACTGAATCTGACTGTTGCCTCAACTACATGCACTGCTGACTCAACTACATGCAGTTGAATCAACCATCATGGTGTCAAGTCAACGATTATACTGTCAATCTGACCGTATATTCGTTGACTTGACTATGATATTCAGTTACCCTAACAACAAAATATAATTGATTTTCGATGAAATTTTTTTTCAGCGCAATTTATGGGAAATAAAAGGAATATTTACGGGATTGAATATTCAATAGCATTGAATGAGAAATGTTCAATTCAATTTTAGACTTTATTCCACCGCATTAGCCCTGGTTAAAAAATCCGATAAGATCCGATAGAAACCGATTCAGAATTGATCAATCGGAGCAGTTCAATCCCCGATTCAAAATCAATAAGAGTTTATCGGAATCTCTTTTCTATAGGTTTCAATCGGGGATTCACTAATTAAAAAATCTGCATTTTATGGGAATAATCAGACTTCACATAATCTATTGGTCTGTATAAGAGATATCTGATTGGATGATTGAAATTTTCTCCATTCCATCAGGCAAACGGTTTTTATCGGAAGTTTCCACAATTTCAATCTATTGGAACTAATGGGAAAATTTGTGAAATTGAATGATGAATGGGTTTCTTATGGGAGATTTCTAACTGCATTCAATGATGTATCGATTTCATTGATCATCATCATCATGAAGTAATCAGTCTTACGACTGGTTTGATGAAACCCTCCCCCCCTGTCTATTATCCGCCAAACGTTTAATTTCTACATATCTACTACATCCCTTGTCTTGTACGATTTGCTTCATATAACTTGCTCTAGGTCTACCTTCACCAGTTTTACCATTCATTTTCCCTTCCAATATTGTTTTCAATAAACTCTCATGTCGTAATGTGTGTCCTATGAGATTGCTTCTCCTTTTCACGATGTGTTTCAAAAGATTTCTTTCTTCATTTATCTGCTCGAGTACTTCTTCATTTTTGACTTTGTCTATCCATTGTATTCTGAGCATCCTCCTATAACACCACATTTCAAAAGCTTCAAGTCTTCGTTGATCAGTTTTCCCCATTGTCCAAGTTTCGCAACCATATAATGCTGTGCTCCAAACGTAACTTTTCAAGAATTTCTTCCTTAATTCCAAGCTTATATTTTTTGAGCATAATAACTGTCTCTTTCGGTAAAAAGCCTGTTTCCCTTGTGCTATTCTTGCTCTTATATCTCTTTCGCTTTTGCCGTTTTCTGTAATTATGCTTCCTAGATATTTGAATTCTTTCACCTGTTCAATTGTCTCGGTATCTATTTTGATTTTCGTTCTTCTAGCTGTTTTCCCTGCTGTACACATCATGAATTTTGTTTTGTCTTTATTTATATTCATACAATAGTTTTCCAATAATATTGTTCTCATAGTGTTGAGAATATTTTCTAACTCAGTACTACTCGTGGCCAATATAGCTATGTCATCCGCGAATCTCAACATACTTACATTTTCCCCCTGAATCTGTAATTTCGATTGAATTTCCTCCTTCACTTCGTTCATTGCTTCTTCTATATATAAATTGAAAATCAGTGGCGATAATGAGCATCCTTGTCTCACCCCTCTTCTTATTTGTGCTTCCCCTTCCTGACCCTCTATGTCTATTACTGCACTTTGATTCTCATATAATTCGTATATTATTCTTCTATCTTTATAATTTATTCCCACCTTCTTCAGGATCGCAAACATCTTCTCCCAGTCCACATTATCGAAAGCCTTTTGTATATCTACAAAACCTATGTACACAGATTTCTTCAGCGCTATCCTTTTCTCTATTACTGCCCTGAGTGCTAAGATTGCTTCTCGCGTTCCCCTATTTTTTCTAAAATCAAACTGATCTTCTGCCAATCTACTCTCTATTTTATTTTCCATCCTCCTGTATATAATTTTGGTCAGTATTTTCGAAGCATGTGAAGTTAAACTGATCGTTCTGTAGTTCTCGCATTTGTCTGCCCCTTGTTTTTTCGGGATAGCGACAATTTTATTCTTTTGGAAATCTCCCGGTACTTCTCCTTTTCCTTTTCATTGATCAATGGGTTTCAATTGGATTATTCCAACATTCAAATTTATTGGAAATAATAGGCAAGTTTACAGATTATAAAGTCCTATAGGTATGTACCGGCAATAAACGATTCAGTTTTGAAATTTCTTTCATTGCATCAGATCATTGGTTTTTAACGGAATCCCTGGTGACCTCGATGTATTGGGACTAATGGGAAAGTTGCTGGAATAGGAAACTATAATCATAGAATACCAAGAGAATCCAATTGGAAAATATTTCATTGGTATCAATCGGAATTTTTATCAGTGATGGAATATCCATTGGATCCCATTGGAAAATATGTTACTGGTACCAATTATAATTATAATGATTAATAAAATGCCGATTAAATCAAATTAAAAAATATTGTGTCCGTACGAATTGGAATTTTTATTATTGATAAAATACCTATTGGATGCCATTGAAAAATATTTGACTGGTATCAATTGGAATTTTTATTATTGATAAGATACCAATTGGATCCCATTGTAAAAAGTTTTACTGGTATCAATTAGAATTTTCATGATTGATAAAACTCCGAATGAATCAAATTGAAAAATATTGTATTGGTATCAACCGAAATTTTTACTATTGATAAAATATCAATTGGATCCCATTGAAAAATATTTGACTGGTATCAATTAAAATTTTCATGATTAATGAAATACCGATTCAATCCAATTAAAAAATATTTTATTGGTATTAATCGGAATTCTTTATCAACCATAAAATACCCATTGGATCCAATTAGAAAATATTTTCTCGGTATCATTTGGAATTTTTGTGATTAATGAAATACCCATTGAATTCCATTGAAAAATATTCCACTGATATCAATCAAAATTTCATCAATTTAATCAAATGAAAAATCTTTTCTTGGTATCAATAGGAATTCTTATTATTGATAAGATACCAATTGGATCCCATTGTAAAAAGTTTTACTGGTATCAATTAGAATTTTCATGATTGATAAAACTCCGAATGAATCAAATTGAAAAATATTGTATTGGTATCAACCGAAATTTTTACTATTGATAAAATATCAATTGGATCCCATTGAAAAATATTTGACTGGTATCAATTAAAATTTTCATGATTAATGAAATACCGATTCAATCCAATTAAAAAATATTTTATTGGTATTAATCGGAATTCTTTATCAACCATAAAATACCCATTGGATCCAATTAGAAAATATTTTCTCGGTATCATTTGGAATTTTTGTGATTAATGAAATACCCATTGAATTCCATTGAAAAATATTCCACTGATATCAATCAAAATTTCATCAATTTAATCAAATGAAAAATCTTTTCTTGGTATCAATAGGAATTCTTATTATTGATAAAATACCTATTGGATGCCATTGAAAAATATTTGACTGGTATCAATTAGAATCTTCATAATTAATAACATACCGATTCAATCCAATTGAAAAATATTGTATTGGCGTCAATCGGAATTTTCATTGATCATAAAATACCAAGTGAATCCAATTACACAATATTTCGGTGATATCAATCGGAATTCTTATCATTGATAAAATACCTATTGGATCCCATTGGAGAATATTTGACTCGTATCAATTAGAATTTTCATAATTGATAAAATACCGATTGAATCCAATTGAAAAATATTGTATTGATATCAATCGGAATTTTTCATCCATCATAAAATGCCGATTGAATCCAATTGGAAAATATTTTCTTGGTCTTCATTGGGATTTTTATTATTAATGAACTCCCATGCTCTCATTAAGACCGATACAATCCCTCATATGTCCAATGGACTATTACCAATTGAATCTTATTACTATAGGACACCCATTCCTGACATAAGACAGTCATTTAGGTCACATTGATAGGAAGCGGACCACGGCATCGAGCGAGCGGGTGTTCCAGATCGATCTTCTAGGTTAAGCAACGACAACTGCGGTACAAGGTGGATGGGTGATCACCATGTTAATAACACATAAATGATCGTTTGAAATTATTTCAGCAAGGATTTGTCATACGTAATGATTGAATAAATGATATATGTGTTTGTTTAATTGCTATAAAATGCGCGTATATAATGTATATAAACCGCTCGTTGGTTGGGTTAACAACCAATAAAATTCAATAAGAGAATCGCGATGCAGGAATCAATTCATTCCGATAAGTTTTTTTTATCGGATTTGATCGGATTTTTTCACCAGGGAAAATGCCGATTAAATCCAGTTAAAAGTTATTTTATTGGAATCAATGGGAAATTTCCGATGCAGAAACTCAATCCATTCCGATGAAATGTTTTTTTATCGGATTCAATCGGATTTTTTAACCAGGGGAAAGACCGATTAAATCCAATTAAAAATGATCTTATTGGTATCAATAGGAAATTTCCGATGCAGAAGCTCAATTCATTCCGATAAAATTTTTTTCTATCAGATTCAATCGGATTGTTTAACCAGGGATTTATGGTATGTAAAAGTCACATAGATCTATTTCATTTAGATTATTCAAAGAAAAGAGCGGTCACGGTTTTTTTTTAATGCTTTAAAGTGAAGTTCGTGTATCATTGGCATTCATTATCATTTTGCTCACTTATATATGTGAGCTTCTGATTAAGTTACCTTAATCACTTGAAGTGAAGTGGAGTGTTTTTTGATAAGTGACGTGAAATGACTTCCTCATTCAAACAATGTGCATAATATAAAATGAACTGTAAGTTTGTTGGAATAAATTGTCTACAAATAATTATGACTTGAATCGTTAAAGATATTATCTTACACTTATATTGGAAGTGCAGTGAATTTCCTTCCTCTGATCAAAATGAACTACTGGCACGATGGATACTTAACTGTGATTTGCTTCCAAAGAGTATTTCTACATCACTTTATTGAACAATACATATATGTGGTTATAAATGGAGCCTAAGGGTTTTAGCAATAAAAAATCATCTATCAAATTACAAGCACAGGGAATTCCCTTCATTGCCATAAATTACATGCGACATGAGAAATATTCAATTGATTTTCATTCTTACAAATTGACTGAATAATTTGTCCATATCTAATTATTTATAGATACATGTATAGTTCAATGAAGTTATTTTCAAGTAATTTTTGACAATCAATATCTCTTATAAGTATCTATCATGCCAATGGTTCATGGTAGTCAGTAGTGTTGCCGCGATATTATCGTCGAAATTCAGAAATAATCGATTATCTTAATTTTGACAGGTTTTCATGGAACTTTTAACGCGTAGATCTTCGACTGTGCACGAAATGAAACGGGATAATGGATCATCTTGGTCTTTTCAACAAAATGAATCAAAATATTCTTACATTATCGTAACGATAATTATCGATACATCGTAACGATAAATGGAAGCATATCTTGGTTTATTTTGTGTAAAAGTCTGGGATTATTCATTATTCCGTTTCATTATGAGCATAATCGAAGATTCGTGGATTATATCTTCCATAGGAACGTGTAAGAATTGAGATAATCGATTATTTCTCAATTATCGACGATAATATCGCGGCAACACTAGTAGTCAGAGTAAAGAAAACTCACTGCGCTCCCAATATGTAAGTCAATTTTTTTATCGACTCAAGTGTTGTGGATACCTACTTCTTATTCGCAAAGAATTTATGTCCACCAAGTAGCTGGTCATTTCACTCCATACAGATTGTGGATCGAAGGAATGACATCACTTCATTCCACTTGATCACCTGAAAAATCATCAGAGGTTTACAAAAGTGGTAGCGATAGTACATTCTTTCTGACAATTGGTATGATGGATACTTGACTGTGATTTGATTCCAAAAAATATTTGTACATAACTTCATTGAATGATACATGTAGTTATAAATGGAGTTTAAGATTCTTACCGTTGGAAAGATCATCTCTCAAATTACAAGCATAGGGAATTTCGTTCACTAACATACCTCACATGCAACAATATAAATATTCAATTAATTCTGATTCTTGCAAATGGACCTAATAATTTGTTCATATATAATTATTTATAACTACATGCATAGTTCAATGAAGTTATTTTTAAGTAATTTTTGATAATCTGTCCCTTATAAGTATCTATCGTGCCATTAGTTCATAGTAATTCATATGATTTGTGATAGAAAACAGGTATGTGAAATATCACATAAACTAAGATGAACTGTCTATCGTTCATTCCACATGCATCACGATTGCATCAATTTGTGATTGGCAACGATTGAATGCCTATCGTAAGTTTCACATTACTTGTGATAGAAAACAGGTATGTGAAATATCACATAAACTACGATAGACTATCTATGATTCATTCCACATACACCACGACTGCTCAAGTTTGTGATTGACAACGATTATGTAAACATAACCTCAATACAATCACTCCAGTTATTCTCTAGATTGTTACAAGGCCTTGCAAGTCCCTCACAAGGGACTAGTGAGGCCTTTGTGAGGCTTAGAGAATGGCCAGAATGATTTTTGCTGAAGTATCTACCAGTCAAACTTGTGAGGAGCTCACTGTTAACTTGTAAGTTCAACTAGACTAGTTTTGCCTTAAGAACAACTTGCGAGAGCCTCGATATAACCAGAGAATGCCTAGAATAATTTCTGCTAGGGTTGTGATTAGAAAATCTCATTCGTGCTGGTTTCATCATTCTACGATAATTGTACAATGAGCTAGAGTTCAGTGTTGTGATATTCATGGAGCTGGGGAATCGCAGCTTGGTCACGTGACTACGTTTTGTACTGACACATGTGAGCGCTCTTATGGGTGAACCGCTCACCGACAAGAACACATACATGTGTTAGTGCAAAACGCAGTCACGTGACCGAACTGCGATTTCCCAGCTCGACGAATATCACAACACTGCTAGAGTTCGAGTATGCTGGCTCAAACCTGCTAACTTCAGCTTCATCGGTGTCGGTAATGGTTCCATATAAGTTCTAACCTGATTCTTACGAGAAAACGGGAGACAGAAAGGAAACATGTTACCAAAAATTGTAATTTTGGGACAAGGACATGTTTTCGCTTTCTGTTATCCAATTATTGCGATGAAATTTATACTACGGTTCAGTCATGATCCCATATCAGTTTTATCACAATTTTTTGAGAAATGTGAGGAAAATAATCTTGAGCAATGTACATTGTTTGACGATATTTTCAAAAGTTTCATCATGATTGATTGATTAGGAAGGAGGAAGCCGTGTGCTAATTGGCAGATGTTTTTTATCAACGAGTTATACGCAGTAAGGATTTTCAAAAAATCGATTTTTTCATCCCATTATCCTAATGTACACATATTTAAATATATACCCATAAAATTTCAAATCAATGCTACAAATATTTGCAAAATCAAATGGACATTTGTAAAAAATTTTATACTATGTGTAATGAGCTTTCGAAACTTCCCTAGCAGAAATGCTGTAGTCATCGATGTATTTTGTAACGCTTAACTAGTCGAAAACCAGACCAGCCCATGCAGAAAATGCCGACTTCCAACCAACCATAACAATCGAAACAGTACTGGTACAACACTGATTACCAGGGTTGGTTGCCAACGTTGTAACGTGGTTGAAGTAACAACCAGTACAATGTTGTTGTAACGCCGATAGTCAATGCTGATTTGCCAACGTTGATTTAAAACTCGTACAACGTTGTTCATTATGTGTGGTTTAATACGGCAAAATTTTGAAGAAATTATTACTCATGTTCTCGAATTGACTTCTTCACCTGTTTTCGGATTATTCATTCGTTTCAAGAAACGATTCAAACTTCAGCAACATACGAACACATGTGTTATATTCTTTACTTTCGATATAACCATGCACCGAAAAAACGATATTCTAGGATTGAGAGGAATTTATTCTTCACTCTTCCTCTAAACCAATCCTCTTATTATAAGACTAACCCCCTCTAATTTTTAGTGACTTCATAAGATATTCTTCGTTTTAGAATAAATTCTTGAAATAAGAATATTCCCAGATCATTTTAAATAACCGCTCTGTACAAAATAATTTTGTGAATTATCTAGCCTGAGATGTAAAATGACTTATAAATTCACAATATTCGTATGAAAGTCATTCTAAACATGAGAAAACTTCAAATTGAAGAGTATTCTTGAAGTTGAAATTTTCAAATTTGAGACAAAAGCCTTATGTTCTGAGTTGAATTTGTTGTTAGAGTGGTGATAAACTTGTAGGGAGAATTTGAAAGTTTGGTAGAATCTATATTGATCAGGAAAGTCCAAATCGTGTGGCAAAAGTTAGACAATCTGTCAACTCAGCTCACGGCACATGGGTATTCTATCAGCTTTTCTTCACTAAACGAAATCTAGGCAGGAGAAATGTATCAAAATTTAGTAAAATCAAGTTGGTACAGAGTAAGAGAGGACAGATACATTCATTGAATTTCATTGGTTATTATAAAAATGTTGGTAAATAAAGAAAGGCTATAGAAGATCCAATGTGTCGTCTTTTAATATTTTTGTTCCAATAATGTTGTATCATGTTCCTACAAATGAATGTTATTATATCCCGTACAGCACGCGGACATTTCTCCGTCGCCTCCACGTCGCCTCTCCGTTCTTTGCACCTTGTATCCACGTCTCCCTTTCTTCCACCTCGCCTCCACCGAGATTCAACGTGGACATCGGTGGATGTGCTGTGTGGGATTTATGAAACGGGTTCAATACACATGTTCCCTCAACCTACTAGTGAAAAGATACAAAAATGCACACAATACAAAATCATTGACCAAAAATATTGAGAGACGATAAATTGAGTCATACATAGCCTTTACGTATTTATCAACATTTTTATAATAACCAATAAAATTCAATGAATATATCTGTCCTCTCTTCCTCTGTACCAACTTGATTTCACTAAATTTTGATACATTTCTCCTGCCTAGATTTCGTTCAGTGAAGAAAAGCTGATAGAATACCCACGTGCCGTAAGCTAAGTAGACAGATTTTCTAACTTTTGCCACACGATTTGGACTTTCCTGATCAATATAGATTCCACCTAATTCTCAAACTCTTCCCACAAGTTTATCATCACCCTAACAACGAATTCAACTCCCAGAAAACAAAACGAACGAGTCCACGATCGCCCAATCTCATGGACATAATGATGCATGAACAATTGACCAATGATTGTACTATCAGAATGGCTAATGCGTGAATACTATCAATTATTATACAATCATTGATGCACAACAGTTGCAGTAGTCTTCAATGCATGCATCATTGGTCAATAATGTGTTAACTTATCATATAGTTAATTGTAAAATCGTGAACGACTTCAAAGTGTCCATGATTGTACAATCATTGAACCACTTTGTTTTCTGGGCTCAGAAAATAAGGCTTTTTCCTCAAATTTGAAAATTTCAACATGAAGAGTACACTGTAAAAAAAAACTGGAAATTTACTGTGCAACTGGACTGGAAATTTCCAGTGCTAGTACTGGAATATGGATATTCCAGTACATGTACAGAGATTTTGTTGTTACGTTACTGAAAATTTACCAAGCATAACTGAAAATTCAGTCATTGTACTGGAATTTTCAAGTTTGAGATGATGTACTGAAATTTTGCCATGATTTCGCGAAAATTTTACCGGCTCGTACTACAATTTTATAGTTCTTGTGCACCAAAAAAAAATATTCCCTCAAAAAGGCCTTGAGAAAAAATTTGGAATTTAGAAAAAAAAACCTAATCGTTGGTATACTGGAATTATACAGGTTTTTAACTGCAATTCTCAGGTTTTGTGATGGAATTTTCCAGTTACTATGCAATTGAATTATACAGGTTTTGAACTGCAATTTTCAGGTCGTGTGATGGAATTTTCCAGTTGCTATGCAACGGAATTTAATCACTGTTGCACTGAAATTTTCCACTTCTATTGGACTTCGTCATTTCTGGCAGGAAAAATTTCAAGTCTTTATATTGAAAATTTCCTGATTGAGATTTTGAATAATAATTGTAATTGTAGCCAATGAAATTGATATATGAGGTTTTTCCAAGACTTATCCTCTTGTGTTCTAGATATGAAGCATATGTAGTAACCCAAGCTGGCCTTCCAACATGTCGCGCTATAGCTCATCGGTTAGGTCTTAGGTTTCAGTTGGTAGGCAGGTAGAAAAGTGTGGGTTCAAATCCTGTTAGGTAGACATGAGTTTCTGTCCATCCAAATGAACGATCAAAAGTTTCTCAATCATCTTGGAACACAAGGACCCTGCAAAATCACTTTGCGTGAGCAATTTTTTTTCAATTTTCATGGATATTTTCAGCATTAATTTTCCAGCATATGTCCTGGAAAAGTCCAGCTCGTGTACTGAAAAATTCCAGTACCGAGGCTCAGAAAATTTCCAGTTTTGATGCGGAAATTCCATAACGTTTGCACTGAATTTTTGCAGTACAAATGTGCTGAAATTTTCCGGTACATGTACAGGTTAATGACTTCCAGTACATGTACTGGAATTTTCCGGTGAAATTTTTTTACAGTGTACTCTTCAATTTGAAAAGTAAAACCATCCGTCGAGCTGCAAATGAATAATCCAAGTTTTTTGCAATTCATTTTGGACATTTTTTTGACATATTTTTGATCAAATGAGTTCTTCATGACTCATATTTATTACAAAATTAATATGATCTCTGAGTTTTCGCCTAGAAGTACTGATATAAGTATTTGAAGAAAATTCATTTTCACTGCATCAACAAATTACGATTTTTTGACATGTTACAACAGCTATGACTGATTTACTAATTCATTTTGCGCTTACCAACAGATTTTTTTATACACATTATTCAAGAAATAACCACCACACATTTCACAAAAATAATTCATCCATTTTTTGATCACATAAATTTAACCTCACATCTGTCAACCGAACTGCAATTTTCACACAGGCTCATAGATTATTATATTCAACCGACGGATGATTGAATCGGATAAACACGTCACTTTAATTGATCTTTTCTAATGCATCGCGTAGGTACCGGTTTGACGGTACAGAAAAATGATTACTGATACTGAATTTGAATAATTTGCAAGTCTAGTCTAGTCGGTGTAAGAACTCCGGTAACAGTTTCAACGAAAATATCTTTATATAATATGTTATTGCTGTTATTTGAAAATTTGTAACTCATCAGAATGATAAGAGAAACATTCTTAACAGTATACAGTCGGAGAAGAATATTTAAAATTCATCAATAACAACGTGTTCAAAAATATTCCCGTTAGATCTGTTACCGGACTCCTCACACCGACTATACAATATTACTTTAATTTATGATGTCAGAATTCATAACCAGAGTTGCCAGTTTTCGAGAATAAAAAATCTTCAGATTCAGGCTTGAAGTATCTTTAGATTTCTTCAGTTTTCTTTCAAAAATCTTTAAAAATTCTTTAGGTGATCAAACATATAAATTTCATGCTGAATACTAATAAACCATATTTCAACGGTGAGGTGTCATTTGTTCTCTTGTTCGTTTGCTGATGACTGATAACTTTCCCAATTTTCTAATATTTTCCCTGGGAAAGCCTCAATGTCCCGACTTGATAATATCCTCAAAGAATTTATCCCGGAAGGATATATCCCGAAAGTTAGATTTTTCGACAAATTCTCATTACCTTCGTTCGTTCTACGTGCCCTGAGTTGCTCCAACTTGTACCAAACCAATCATTTCGTTGCTCAAACTGGAAGTAGCGAATCCAAAATACTTGGAGCGAGTTGGGGTAACTTGGGACATCGGTAAACGAACTTAGCTATTGGCTTGTCTTGGAGGATTTATGAGAAATTAGTGACATAGCCCAATCCAGTTTCTTCAGGGAATTGAACTTTTGATACTCTGGCACATTCTTTTTTTATCGTGATCACGATCCCACATATGCCAAATCTTATTAGAATATCAATGTCCCGGAAAAATTTTAATCCAATTAGTTTCCGCTTTTGAATTAAATCATCCAATCAATCGATTAGTTTTCGGAATATTGACCGAAAAAGCGGAAGTTTAAAAAACTAGATCTTATTGGATTCTTATTGATTTCAAAATATTATTCTGCTGACATTTCAGGGAATCACTTGGTGATTCCGAAATGATTCAATGAAGTCTAATTTTTTGAACTTTCGCTATCTGAGTAATATATTGATCATGAGGATACCGTATTTTAGATCTGAGTAATCAAAGAATCGAATTTTTTCCGACCGAATATGAATAAATCTAGATTCGGATCATGGGCGTACCCAGGATTCGGAATAAGGGAGGGCAGATAATGCTATTTGAAATTAAGAGGGAGGGGGAAGATACAAATAAAACGCAAAATTCAACTTCTAGAGGGGGGCACCTTCCCCCTCTGCCTCTCCCTGGGTACGGCCATGTTATGATCTAACAACGTTATTCCAATTGACTATAACAATGTTTCTGGATCAACCAATGAGAAATCTGGGTAGAGTATCATAATAACGAATGCACATAATACCGAATGATCATAATCCTGAACCCTATAATCCCGAATAGAAAAATATAAATTTCAATAGAAATCCAATAATTGCCCACTTTCATCATGAAAAATCATTTGTTAACGCATAGTCAGTGTGAACAATTAATTTTTGACGATGAAAGTGGCCAATTATTGGATTTATATTAAAACTTATATTTTTTTTCTTCGGGACTATGCACATTCGGATTATGACCATTCGGTATTATGCCCATTCAGTATTATAATACTTGACCAGAAATCTGTCTTCAGTTTGTTGATATTGTAATCACCTCTCTTAACGTATTTTTATATCAGAGCCGGCTTATTTAATTGATTCGGAATCTACTGATTCAAAGTTTGATATAAATTATTGCATATTATTGACATAGGGAAGTTGGAACGATTTGATGGTTTTCTAGAGCGAAAATCGACCAGACCACTACTTTGATTCATTAGCTTCGTTCGTTCAAGGATGTTCTAAGTTGCTCCAACGTGCTCCAGATATTTGTGATTGGCTCTTCTAGTTATAAACATGAATTAATTGGTTTGGTGCAAGTTGGGGCAACTTAGAACACCTTAGAACGAACGAAGCTATTAATCCAATTGGTAACAAAGGCGATGGTTCGTGAAACTCATTTATCCCTTCCCAAATAGCATGTAACCTTGTGACAAGCTTGTCACTCATTTGTCATTGACTTGTTTTCAACAAGCTTAGCAGCGAAAATTTTAGAAAAAGATTATAACGATATGCTTGTCAATGAAAAGGGACATACAAGCTTGTGACAAGGTTAAATTGCTATCTGGGTTGATTCTAATGAAATCGCTGATTCGATAATGCATTTGAGTAAAAAAGCAGATTGATAGAACGTGGTCCAGATGGATTTTAAAATGGTTAGGTTGGAAAAAATTATGAATCTTTGAAAATTCTTGAAATTTCCTCGGAATTCTGGAAATATCTTTGGATTTCCATCCAATTTCTTGATGTCTCTAGAAAATCTTGGAAACAAATATTTTTCCTCAGATCTGAAGAAAAATCCTTAGACCTAGCAACTCTGTTCATAACTGGCGTACACTGTTAAAAATTTCCGCATGAATTTTAATGTGAGTCTACTGGAAGTTTTTTTCAAGTACGTAACTGAAAATTCATGTACTGGTTCCACAAATTTCAAGTCTACATACATTAAATTTAATGTACATGGATTTGAAATTTAATGTACGAATACATGAAATTTGTATATGAATTTTCATTCGCGTTCCGGAAAAAAACTTCCAGTAAATTTTTTTTTTTTTTTTAAGCAAAAAACATGTTTTGGAGGAGAACACTTGCAGATTGACGACGACCACGTTGTTCACTACGTTCTCATGTCATGGAGAGAAAAGCTAAGTTCGTTTATCGATGTCCCAAGTTACCCCAACTCGCTCCAAGTATTTTGGATTCGCTACTTCCAGTTTAAGCAACGAAATGATTGGTTTGGTACAAGTTGGAGCAACTCAGGGCACGTAGAACGAACGAACCTAAAATTGGAAACCTCGAAGAGAATCGAACCACATAAACCAATCCCTACCTAATGTTGCGCGATCTACTATCCTAACGCCCTAACGACCTAAGCTAAACCGGTACCTACGTGGTTCATTAGAAAAGATCAATGTAAATGACGTGGATATCTGATTCAATCCATCGGTTGAGTATAATAATCTATTAACCTATGTGAAAATTGCAATTCGGTTGACAGATGTGAGGTTAAGTTTATGTGATAAAAAACAATGAATGAATTATTTTTGTGAAATGTGTGGTCGTTATTGTTCAATTATTATGTATTAAAAATCTTTTCAAGCGAAAGTTTAAAATAAATTTCCAAGAACTTGGATTATTCACATAAAGCTCGTTGGATGGTTTTACTCTTGAAGAGTACTGTCAAAGTTGACATTTGCAAATTGGAGAAAAAAATCTTATTTTCTGTCTTGAATTTGTTATTAGAGTAGTGACAAACTTGTAGGAAGAGTTTGAAGGTTGGATGAAATCCATATTGATCAGGAAAGTCAAAACCGTATTGCAAAACTTGGAAAATCTGTTAACGTAGCTGACAATACTGGGGTATCGAGTCAGCTTTTCCTTACTACATGAAATCTAGGCAGGAGAAATGTATCAAAATTCAGTGAATTCAAGTTGATGTTGAGTGAGAGAAGACAGAAATATTCATTGGATTTTATTGGTTACTATAAAAATGTCAACAAATAAGGAAAGGCTATGTAGGACTCACTGTATCGTCTTTTAATATTTTTGTTTCAATAATGTTGTATCATGCTGCTACGAATGAATATTATTATATTTGTGAAACAGGTTCAATACACTTGTTTCTTCAACTTATTAGTAAGAAAATACAAAAATGTCCACAATACAAAATTATTGGAACAAAAATAATGAAAGATGATACAGTGAGTCCTACATAGCCTTTCCTTATTTGTCAACATTTTTATAATAACCAATAAAATCCAATGAATATTTCTATCCTCTCTTACTTGACACCAACTTGAATTCACTGAATTTTGATACATTTCTCCTGCCTAGATTTCATGTAGTAAGGAAAAGCTGACTCGATACCCCAGTATTGTCAGCTACGTTAACAGATTTTCCAAGTTTTGCAATACGGTTTTGACTTTCCTGATCAATATGGATTTCATCCAACCTTCAAACTCTTCCTACAAGTTTGTCACTACTCTAATAACAAATTCAAGACAGAAAATAAGACTTTTTTCTCCAATTTGCAACTGTCAACTTTGACAGTACTCTTCAAGAGTAAAACCATCCAACGAGCTTTATGTGAGTAATCCAAGTTTCTGGAAATTTATTTTAAACATTCGCTTAAAATAGTTTTGATTAAATGAGTTTTTCATGACTCATATTACCACAAAAATGATTTGATCTCTGAGTTTTTTCTGAGAAATATTGATGTATTTGAATAAAACTCATTCTCACTGCATCAACAAATTATGATTTTTTACATATTACAACAGCTATGACTGATTCAATAATTCATGTTGCACTGAATGATAGATTTTTTTAATACATATTAATTAAGAACTAACGATCACACATTTCACGAAAATAATTAAGTTTTATTTTTCAATTCAAAGAAGTCAACCTCATATCCGTAAACTATATTTCAATTCTAAAATACAAACAGATTTGTTACATTTTCTGTCTCATTTATATCACCTGTAATTATATGTAAAAATTAATGGAAAAACCTGTTCAGCTGTTTAGAAAACTTTATGAAATACGTGCTGTATGGGTACTGACATTTCCGATATCAAGTGTGAACAATATTTTATTCATTTTAGAATTGAAAAGTTCATTCTTCTCCATTTTATATATATTTTAGTAAGCACTTGTATAATTATTAGAGATGGTTTTACTCCACATTATCAATTAGTTCAACTTATTACATACTAATAAGTAGCTCACTAGTTTTGACCAACCAACGCTAGTTGGATTCAACTTATCAGTAATTGACCAGTACCTCGCTAGTTTTTTGTGCTCAGTTTTTCCTCTCTAGCGCCTCATCAGTCATAGGAAAAAATTTGTGAAATTTCTACCAGGGTACGTGCATGGGATTGCACACTGTGAATGCAAATTCTCATTCCATATTGGTTCTGAAATATAGAAAGCCAAATTTTCTGAATTATAACCTTCAATCGTGAGAATTTTCCATCGATCCCATAATGTTTCAGAACCACTATGAAATTAAAATCCTCAATCCCAAGCATGTATTTGATCATCGTATTTATAAAACTCGTATTTCTCACGTGGTTCACGAAAATATTTCGCGCAAAATTTCGTACTCTTCCCCAACAGAACCTGAAATTCTGAGAAACGTATTTGGACGTTTCCTGGACGTACACAAATTTTAGGTTCTGTTGGGGTTCAGTGTCGTTCAAGCACTCTTCACGACAAGACTCGTAGAGTGTCACCTAATGCGATTGAGAACAATAATTCCAAAATTTATAATCACAAAAAGATTATAATTATTCAATTTATTCACTCAATTTCAAACATTATTGATGGGTATGTTATTTTCTCAAATCTCTATCGATTTACTCTAAGTTAATTTTTAATGTACCGATACTTGAAATTGTAATTCAATTCCACATGATTTGAAAATTAATGTAATAATACTTGAATATCATTTAATGTACCTTCAAGTTGAAATTCCATGTACACTGGTACATTAAGAGTGCATTAAAATTCAAGAAATTTTTGACAGTGTACAGCTGTACTGGTCAAAGCGTCATTCTCTCATTAGGGTTAGGATTTTGTGTTAGGTTCGATTCCGCGTGTAGGGCTATGAGATTTTCGCTATTGACCCCCACAGTTTGAACGCTTGTTATCATTAAATATCTTCATTAAGATAATTTCCACCAGGGAGTTCGATTGCTGTAGAACGCGGTTCTAGCAATTGACACTGGAACATGTTTCCATACATCCATTACACATACAGTACGAGATCGACAAGGATTCCAATAATTTTTGTGTGAATTATTTGAAATATATTCTTGGCGCTTATTTTAGATGCCAATGTTCTTAAAGTTAGATGCGCCCTCTCAATCTTAGAATATGGTTTTTTCGGTGTGGACATTAGCTGAAAATATGAAATTATTTTCATTAGCTACGTACAAAGGCTTAAATGGATTACCATCGCCGGTTGAAAATCAATTGTCAATGTTGGTATCCAATGAAAAACCAGTACTGATTCAGGGTTGATGTTAACGTTGACCCAGTATTGGTGAACAACGCCGTACCAGTGTTGATCAGCGTTATCATTTCGGGTTTATTCCAACGTTGTTTGCCAACAGTTGGCGGTTGGCAAATAACGTTATTCCAGTACTGGGCCGTTCGTCAATTTCTGCATGGGATATCGCAAAATGGTATCATTTTGCACATTATCGTCTGTTCATGTAACTTTCACTTTACTCGTGTGTACATGGAGGAATATCCGAGGGTTTTTGGTATTCTCACGCACGAGAATTTGTGGTTATAATGACCTTTGACTTAGTATGAACCATGAAAGCATAGCGTACGTTGTTCCTTGAGAATTCATTTATTCTTTAATCACAGTTCTAAATGAAATGTTCAATTTCTAGTGATTAAATGAAAAATTCAATCGGATGTGAATGAATTTTCAGTTTTTGCTATAGCATATCATCCAAGCTGTATGGTTCAGTAACTGTAATTTCATCTACATGTAATTGAAATTTCAAGCAATTTTTCAATTACGTGAATGAAAATTGCTTTCATGACATATCATGGAAGTTTCATGCAGAAATTTCTAACAATGCATTAGATTCAACTCAAGGGGGCTCAAGTGGTTCATTATTCATGCTCTCCCAACATAATATTTTGTCTTTTCAATAAATAGATTGGAACAAGAAAAACTTATGGTATATACTCGGGTGCCCTTGAATACGCGTCATGTTCAGTTAAAAATGGTTCACTTTCCCGTAAATATAATTTTTAGAAACGTAAATAGTATTTTATATTATATTTCTGATTATCAGAATATTCAATTTTTCCCAAGTATATTTGCTTGTGATGGTTATTTCAAATATATAAAAGTCACGTTTCTCATTTACTCTTCAATAATTGATCACTGAGTGAAAAACATAACGCCCTGTAAAAGGGAGTTATCGAAAGAATACGCTGAGAAAAATGTTCGTTGTTGAAATCATGTTTCAGTACGATAGCGTACTCAACGGTGAATATGCTATGATACAAATTCAAGAATATACTACATTAGTCTGTCATCAGATCTGTTCAAATTCTCAAATATATCATTTTTTGATAGATATAACCACGTATTGTCATTTGAATTGTGAATATTAGCTAAGTTCGTTTAGTGGTGTCCCAAGTTACCCCAACTTACTCCAAGTATTTTGAATTCGCTATTTCCAGTCATACAAACAAAATGATTGGTTTGGAGCAACTCGGAGCACGTAGAACGAACGAACCTATTATCTTCTGGGTCATCTTGTCCCGTCTTGTGGTTCATCTTACCCCAGGTATGGGGCAAGATGATCCGTTTGATGACTTTTTACTTCTCTTAATTTCAGCCAATATGCGTACTTTTTTAGGACATCGACATGACAATATTGTAGTTGTTGCTTCTGACGAACATTATACCAATTTGCAGCAAGTTTTATTGAAAATTGCGCCATTGCCACCTGTTTGAGCTCAAGTGGGTCGTCTTGCCCCGACCTCCCTAGTTTGTACAATAATTGGTAGTATTTTCAATTCTCACAATAAACTGACTTTATACGGTAATTATTACCAAAATCTATGGTAACTGTACCCACACAGCATATAACGTCTCAATAATATTTTCAGAATATCATAATGTTTCACTGGGAACATTCTCAGTACAATATTTTGACAAACTTCCATGGATATTGCGGATACAATATTCCATTACAAATATTCCGAGAATCTTTCAATTGAAATATCGCACATACGACATTCTGCGATGTTCTGAAAATCTATGATGGAAGTATGCGGAGTTTGTCGCAAACGAAATATGATGAGATTTCAATAGCAATATCATACGTAGCATTGAAACTTTTCGTCGTCCTCAACCGGACCTTTGTGTTATTTGGTAATTAGAGACGGAACCCAAGGAGCACCAGAATATACTATGAACGTTTTTAGAATATTCGAAATATGTTCTATGTACATTCCAAAAGACCGTTTCATAGGTGCTATGCATGTTCATCGAACGTATGTAATCGAATATACGACGGTACGTTAATCGAACGTCGATTGAATGAATATCGTACATTTCGAATGTACTATGCACGTTCTAAGCATATTTAAAACAGTGTCATTCGAAAATTTCATTACGTTCATTATATGTTCTTCGTATCTCATTCGTACATTCTACGAACGTTTTTATTTCGTATATACTTTGAACTTCCGTTGCTGCTTGGGAAAAACCATGAATAATCATAAAACCGTGAATTTGATTGCTGATTTATATTTCGTTTGAAGACATCCTTAATCCATCGGTCTATATCCCACAGGCATGAACTTTTCAAAATTTTCCATCCACCTGACCCAGCATCGAAATGAAATTAAATGATGGTATTCACCCAGATAGAAACAAAAATACTCTTAGAGAAGTTTGTCCTATCAATTCCCCCAAATTTGTAAAACTTTCATATATTTTCCCATGTATTGAAGGAAAAATAATGAAAAATCCGAGGAAATTTTGTAAGAACAGGAAAAACTTTCTTAAGGGTATCTTTTAGATTTCTGATAGTGTTCTCAAGATGGCTTAAGATTTACCCTGACATTGTCTAAAAGTTATCTGCAAGGCATTCTTTAGAAGTCTTATGCAATATTATTCCACTTCTCAAAGATGTCTGAATGGATAGTTTTGAGAATCAGTATTCAAGACATACTTCAGAAGTCGTACGTAAGAAATCTTTTACAGTTCTTTCTTCAGATGTCAAAGGTATTCAATATGAAACAATATTTTTATTGAATTAAAGTACTGTGTTCCGAAATACTTCTCCAACAAGTACTTGATTAAGGGGCCCGAACACTGTAAACTGCGATTTTTCATATGATTTTTATTTTATTTATTAAAAAAAAACAGACGTTCCGATTTACATGAAACTTTACACATATGTTAATAAATGTTTAAATTATCGAAAAAAAATTTTTTTTTTTTGGCGGCCATCTTTGTATTCTGTAGCTGATCCAAAATGGCGCCTTTTTAAAATGACCCTTGTCGCGTTGACAGCATAACTGGAAAAGTTTTTATCCGATAGACCTGATTCAAATTGCATTCTATTCGGGAATAGTGTCGCTTCTGCTCGACGTAGCCGTTTTTCGATACATGCCAAACTTTTTTTTTTATAAATAATTTAGTGCAAAACTTTACGCGAAAAAAAAACTTTATCTTCAAACAGCCGCCATTTTTTTTCTAATCAATATTTTTAAAATCTCCTACGTCAAACAGTAGCCAGTAATGTATATTTGAAGAATCTTTTTTGTTTTTTGCTCTAGGAGGCTCCGTTTTGCTGATTTGCTGTCAACGCGATAAGGGTCATTTTAAAAAGGCGCCATTTTGGATCAGCTACAGAATACAAAGTTGGCCGCCAAAAAAAAAAAATTTTTTTTTCGATAATTTAAACATTTATTAACATATGTGTAAAGTTTCATGTAAATCGGAACGTCTGTTTTTTTTAATAAATAAAATAAAAATCATATGACAAATCGCAGTTTACACTGTGCGGGCCCCTTAATGCAACAGATCAGATAATTATTCAACACAGACAGTAATTCAGTTCCTCGTGGAAAATTATTCAAAAGTATTAGTACATGACCCAAGCAGCAACAGAAGTTCAAAGTATATACGAAATAGAAACGTTCGTAGAATGTACGAATGAGATACGAAGAACATATGATGGAAGTTCATGGAATATTCGAATGAGACTGTTTTAAATATACTTAGAACGTACATAGTACATTCGAAATGTACGATATGGATTCAATCGACGTTCGATTGACATACCGTCGTATATTCGATTACATACGTTCGATGAATATGCCCCAAGCAGCACCAGAATATACTATGAACGTTCTTCGAATATTCGAAATATGTTCTATGCACATTCGAATGAGACCGTTCTGTAGGTGCTATGCATATTTATCGAACGTATGTAACCGAATATACGACAGCACGTTGATTGAACGTCGATTGAATGTATATCGTAGATTTCGAATGTACTGCGTACGTTCTAAGTATATTTAAAACAGTCTCATTCGAACATTCTATGAACATTCATTATATGTTCTTTGTATCTCATCCGTACATTCTACGAACGTTTCTACTTCGTATATACTTTGAAATTCTGTTGCTGCTTGGGTGCATAGCACCTATGAAACGGTCTCTTGTAAAGTACATAGGACATATTTCGAATATTCTAAGAACGTTTATAGTAAATTCTGGTGCTACTTGGGGAATAACACAATGTTCAACAGCTCTATTCTTTTTCCACAGCATGACAGAGGTACAAAGTTATTGGATTTTCAGCAGACATATTTTCAAAGATTACGATTGAAAAACCTCATTGGTGTCGGGTTCATCATTCTACGACAATTCTACGATGAGCTAGAGTGCAAGTCTGCTAGCTCAAATCTGCTAGTTTCAGCTTCATATAGATATCCAAGTGTGTATTGACGGCGGGCCCCATCTACGCCCAGGGTAGGTGCCCATGCTACCCAACGTGGGGCCAACCCTGGGATGATAACATCGTTCCCAGCTTGGCCGTATTGCTTTGCCCGAGAATTGGTAACATCACGGGCCCAGCATGAACCCACACTAGGCAATCAATACTGTCCCTTCCTTTTTGTTTTGAAATTGCAAAATCCCTAGCATTTATATACCATGGGGCCCACCCTGGGCCAGCATGGGCCCCATCCTACCAATATGGGCCCAAGACTGGGCCAGAGTGGGACCAAAATTCTTACACGCTCAGGATTGTACACACATGCTCGGGATATAAATTCACCCCAATCTTGGCCTAACGCTGGTCCAAATTGGGGCCGAGTTCAAATGTGCCCTCACTGAGATTCATTATCTCCATGTTTTTTCAACTATAATTATATGGGAAAGCACAACAGGGCCAAGATTGAGCCAACATGGGCCCCATCGTCATTCCCCAAGACTGGGTTAAAGAGGATGAACCCAGCCTGGGGCTCATTGTCATTAAAGGCAATACACGCCTGGGAGGGCTTATTTATGTCACATATTATAAATTACCACAGCCGTTTGACGTTTACGCAGTATCTGATAAATCATGATGGGGTTCAGTACTCCTTTTTCAACACAGAATGTGACTTCAGTTCGGTTTCCTATGCATAACATCATTTCGGATAGACTGCCTTGTTGATAAATATGATGCACCTTCCAATCTGAGTTATTCTGTTTTTCGCATCAACACATAATCCAATTGTTTATGTATCAGTATCATTCAATCTCCTTCATCTCGAGTAACTTATAAGATATGATAGGTCCTATGTATTGTAAATCCGAAGTATTCGTATGAAGTAATAACAGGATTCCCACAAAATTTTCAAACTGAGTTTTCCTGACTTTCCCTGACTTTTTCAAGAATTTCCCTGACTTTCCATAACCCATTTTGAAGAATTTTCATGACCATTTGATTTGTGGAAATAGGCAACATGCAAATCATGGAAGGTGATACAATGCCTGCGTAGTAACTCACATGGCACAAATCTTCTGGCGACATCCTCAAGAAATCCTGGGGATGTCGCAGTATGCCTAGGATACCCTGAGGATTTCGCCAGGAGATTTTTGTTGTATAGGAAGAGGTCAATAATATATAAACATAGTCGATTGCCTGTAATGAACGAAACTACAAAATTACGAAATTAATTACGAAATTAAAACTGCACATATAACCATCGAATATAGTATCAGATCAAAAAGAAAAAAAAATGAAAGACATGTATGTACTCAATCTGTTTTTACAAGGATTTGGTATATTTGCAGTCACAAATAAATGATTCAACAAAAACTTCAACTTGAAACTTTGGAACTTTCTCTTATAGAAAATCAAGAGAACAGAATTTTTTTATTGTAGAGAAACATAAAAGAATACATTCAAAAATTGATTCACATATAAAATGTGAATAATGAAACAAACTTCACTTTTGATTTCAGAACTGAACTCAAAAATTAATATCACATATTTTAGCAAGAATAATTATTGTACAATACGTTTAGTTGGAACAAAAATAAATTATCAATCTGATGTTAAATGAGTGAGAGTATGAATAAAACTGTGTCAGTAGAGCATAATGTATAATTATGAACATATGTTCCATGTGCTAAAGTAAAATGCACCAAATTCAATACAAATTCTCCTTTTAAAAGAAAGCCATAGAATTACAGTACATATACAACAAAAATAATCGTCTCCTCAAATAAAATTAATATAAAAACAGTGAACAGGTAAAAACATTTAACCAACGTAATAACGAATAACGAACGTAACCCGTCTTCAAGTACTTTGAGACCAGAGCAGGATTCTCTCCTATACAGCATATCAGTTCAAAAAGAGTTCATTAAGAGTTCAAATGGGATTCAAAGAATTCATTATGAACTCTCAAGAAGCCTTTTTGAACTTCTGGGCTGTGTGGGGTGATTGATCCTGAATTTTTTTTATCTAAAGATCAATTTAATTAAGTGAATATTAGTGACGTAAAATGGATGGAACGATCTATTTATTTCCTAGGGGAAAAATCAACCATGAAACACCCTTAATATCTGGAGAATTTCAACATTCACTGTAAGAACCCCAAGCAGTTGGGATTTCTCTTATGGAAATAAAATGATCCTTCTTATTCTCTAAACTCATCACCCTGCTAAAAATACCAGACCAGATCCTTATACACTTTTGACCCGCATTTGTTCGGATTCATGTGCTTTTGTCTAGTTTGTACAACAGTGCTCATTTGATGTACAAACCAGACAAAAGCACATGAAACCTGTCGAATTCCGTTAAAAATCTTGCCAGGTTACATTTGGAATCATTTAGCATGGGACAAGAACCGATCAAAATCCGACTGAAAATTTTTTTTCCCGGTTCTGTCTGGTATTTAAAATAGGGTACCTTTGTTTATATCCAACAATCCGTATCGAATCACATCTATTTATTCATATGTCTTCCTTTCTCACGTGGGTTTTTTTCTTCGAAGAAACATCATGATGTTGAGATTTTCCAAACTTCATCCTCCATAAAAAAGTATTCCTTCGAATCTAAAACATTGTACTTTGAATAAGTTCAAATAGACGTTTGGACCTGGTTTCTTTGCAAACAGTGAATATTTCTTCGTTACGTAAAAAAATTCATTATCCGCTGTTATTTTGGAATAATACATTGATTGACAATCCGCTCTCTGAATAGTAATGAACAGTGTTTTCTCACTTTATCAAGAAAATACATTCGAGTAAGAGAAAGGTCCACGGTACTATTTAGAGAGCGGATTGTACATATAGTTGTTTTAACGAGTCCGGTAGCAGTTCTAACGGAAATATTTTTGAATACGTTATTATTGATGAATTCAAAAAATTTTTCTCCAACTTTATACCATCATATATGTTTCTTCTATCACCCGATAAATAACAAATTCTCAAATAACAGCAATAACATATCATATAAAGATGTTTCCATTGGAACTGTTACCGGACTTGTGACAATAACTGTACATGGAAACGATATTTTTGTTAAAGAAATATTCATTCGAACCGATCCAAATCATCATTTCTTAAATTCAAAGAAATACTTTTTTGTCCGCACATCTATTTGATGATTTTGGAAATTTTTTCTGACCAAAGGACGATTTCCCTGACTTTCTCTGACTAAAAATGAAGTTCCCTCACTTTCCATGACCAAAAGTCAATTTCCCTGACTTTCACTGACTTTCCCTGACTTTCCAGGTGTGTGGGAACCCTGTAATATATATAATTGAAATAATAATTGAAGATATGATATGTGATATAAGATATGATAGGCCCTATGTATTGTAAATCTGAAGTATTCGTATAAAGTAATATATATGATTGAATATTATAAACATCCTCTCATTTGTGTCCCAGTTTATTATAGAACGCATAGAATATCATAGGATAGATAGTAGAAAATAATGATTTTCCTGTCATATCTTATCACACACTTTAAGCAGGGGAGTTAGAGCGTTACATTCCTCACTAGCTACTCCTGAATATTCCTCACTAGTTCCTCACAACCCTGGTAGAAATTCCGACTAGTAAATCATGAGGCACTCATCAGTTCATCCTCTTTACTGGTGAGGCACTAATGGGGAAAACTTACCAGTAATTGGTGTGGGATGTAACGCTCTCCCTAAAGAGGGACTAATCAGGAAAACTAAGCACGCACTAGCGAGTAACTGATTAGGCACTAGCGAGTAACTAATGAGGCACTTAGCAGTAACTGATCAAGAATTTTTCATGACAAATACCCATGCGGGTTTTTCCGCACAGAAAAAAAAATTTAACATTTGATTATTCTATCAACAAATTTATAAAATGTTACTTTTAGTTGAGAAAAAAGTATTTCTTCAGAGTTTGTTTCTGCCAAGGTTAGTAGGAATGTGGGGTCTGATTGTTCTTATGAAAGGAAACTTCTGAATGACGTCTGGAGTTTTAGAAAGTTGTTTCTCCAGTGAGGATTGAACCCGGGTCCTGCGAGTGAGAGACAAAGCCTCTATCACATCAGCGGATCTCCGAGATGATGAAAATGATCTTAAAATACTACTTATGGAAATCATCACATTGGAAAATTTTCAAAAATTCATTTCTGTAAGAGATAAATAATAAAATTGACAGTAATCACGAAAATGATCTTAATAAACATAACATCTACAAGATATAACCTCATTTTTCAAAAATTGGCGTATAGGCTATTATGCAGACTCAGCCATTCATAATCATAATCATAACCTCACTTTTGGAATTTGTTTTTGTTTTGTATGTAATAAAACATGAAATCATGTTTATGGTATGTAAGAGTCCCATAGATTTATTTCATTCTGAATAATCAACAAAAAAAGCAATGTGAAGTTCGTATCATTGGGACTACTTATCTGAGCTTCTGATTATTTTTCAACAGATCATCAAGTTACACTTATCAATTGAAGTGAAGTGGCGTGATTTTGCACAAGTGACGTGAAATGACTTCCTCGCTCAAACCATGTACATAATGTAAAGTGACCTGCCAGTTTGTTGGAATAAATTTTCAGCGAATAAGTATGATTTTCATCGTTGGAGATATTGACTTATACGTATATTGGAAGCGCAGTGAGTTTTCTTACTCTGATTAGGATGAACTACTGGCACGATAGATATTTAGCTCTGATTTGCTTCCAAAAGAGTATTTCTGCATAACTTTATTGAACAATACATATATGTGGTTATAAATGAAGCACATATAAGGTTTTTACAAATAGAAAAACCATCTCTTAAATTACAAGTGCAGGGAATTTCTTTCATTACCATAACTTACGTGCAACATGGAAAATATTCAATTCATTTTGTTTCTTACAAATTGACTGAATAATTTGTTCATATCTAATTGTTTATAAATGTATAGTTCAATGAAATTATGCTTAAGTAATTTTTGACAATCAATCTCTTATAAGTATCTATCGTGCCAATAGTTCATGGTAATCAAAGGGAAGAAAACTGACTGCGCTCCCAATATATATAAATCAATTTCTCTATCGACTCAAGTTTTGTGGATACTTACTACTTATTTGCAAAGAATTTATTCCAACAAAGTGACTGGCAATTTCACTTTATACAGATTGTGGATTGGAAAAATAACATCACTTTATTTCACCTGATCACATGGAAAATCAGTAGAGGTGTACAAAAGTGGTAGTGGTAGTACATTCTTTCAGACAACTGGCATGATAGATACTCGATTGTGATTTGATTCCAAAAATATTTGTACATAAATTCATTGAATGATACATATATGTAATTATAAATGGAGCGTAAGATTCTTACCACTAGAAAAATCATCTCTTAAATTAGAAGCGCAGGGAATTTCCTCCATTATAATGCACTTGTAATTTGAGATGGTTTTTCTATTTGTAAAAACCTTATATACGCTTCATTTATAACCACACATATGTATTGTTCAATGAAGTTATGCAGAAATACAGTTTGGAAGAAAATCACATTTGAGTACCTATCATGCCAATTTTCTGAAAGAATGTGCTATCACTACCACTTTTGTACACCACTAGTGATTTTTCATGTTATCAAGTGAAATGAAGTGATGTTATTTTTCCAATCAACAATCTGTATAAAATTGAATTGCCAGTTACTTTGTTGGAATAAATTCTTTGCAAATAAGTAGTAAGTATCCACAAAACTTGAGTCGATAGAGAAATTGACTTATATATATTGGGAGCGCAGTCAGTTTTCTTCCCTTTGATTACTATGAACTATTGACACGATAGATACTTATAAGAGATCCATTGTCAAAAATTACTTAAGAATAACTTCATTGAACTATACATTTAGTTATAAACAATTAGATATGAACAAATTATTCAGTCAATTTGGAAGAATCAAAATCAATTGAATATTTATCATGTTGCATGTAAGTTATCGTAATGAAAGAAATTCCCTGCGCTCGTAATTTAAGGGATGGTTTTTCTATTTGTAAAAATCTTATATACGCTTCATTTATAACCACACATATGTATTGTTCAATAAAGTTATGCAGAAATACATAACTCACATGTAACATGATAAATGTTCAATTGATTTTGATTTTTACAAATTGACCGAATAATTTGTTCATGTCTAATTATTATTATTTATAACTACATATATGGTTCAATGAAGTTATTTTTAAGTAATTTTGGACAATCAATCTCTTATAAGTATCTATCGTGTCAATAGTTCATGGTAATCAAAGGGAAGAAAACTGACTGCGCTCCCAATATATAAGTCAATTTCTCTATCGACTCAAGTTTTGTGGATACCTACTTCTTATTCGCAAAGAATTTATTCCAACAAAGTGGCTGGTCATTTCACTTTATAGAGATTGTTGATTGGCAAAGTACCATAATTATATTTCACTTGATAACATGAAAAATTATTAGTGGTGTACAAAAGTGGGAGTGATAGTACATTCTTTCATAAAATCCAATAACTTTGTACCTTCGTCATGCTTTGAAAGAAGAATAGACCTGTCATGGGATATACTATATCATAGTAATAACTACAATTCTTCACTTAGAGTATAGTTGAAATGAACAGAATTTGCCTTTCAAGTCTGGAAATGAATCAAATGTTATTCGCGCTTCCCATATGGCACTAAGACTCCAAAAACATTCGAAAAGGTTTCTCAAGAGATCTTCAGCTTTTGGAGTGAAAGTGCTACATGGGTTGTTATCAAATATGTCAGTATTGTTGCTCGATTTGCAGTTATTTTTAACGTCAAATCATCGACAATACTGTAATTTCAAGATTGAAAAGTGCATTTGTCTCCATTTAATTTATATTGGGAATGAGTACTTGTAATTATTAGAGACGGTTTTAACTTATTATTATTCACTAGTTCGATTCATTAAATACTGATGAGTAGCTCATTAGTTTTGCTCAACCAATGCTAGTTGGATCCAACTTACCAGTTACTTACCAGCGCCTTGCTAGTTTCTCCTAATTAGTTTTTCCTTGCTAGTGCCTCATCGGTCATAGGGAAAAACTTGTGAAATTTCTACCAGGGAAGTTGAACGGGCAAACTCGTAAGTGCCTCATGATTAACTAGAGAAAATGTCTACCAGGGTACTTTTATCGTAAAGGCATTCGAGCTCTGCCAGAAAGATAGGCAAAAGTTGTAGCTGGCGATGGGCAATACTTTGAATGATTCATTTGTAACCATCTTTTCACAATAACGTTGCATTTTCATAAAAAAACAGCGAGAACTTAGTTCCGCACCTGATAAAAATTCTGATACTCTGTATCTTCATATTTTACTTATTCCTTTGATTAAATACTAGATTATACCTTATATTAACGGATTTTTTTTTCTTTCATTTAAAACAATTTAGTCCAGATATCGTGGTCACCGCAAGACGCCTTTTGTCAAAGGGCTATGACAACTTTAAGAATCATTATTTTTAAAAATAAAAAAATATGAAGATACAGTTGAAAGTTACCATAACATGTAAATAAATGTCTGCATCCATGAACTGAAATGTCTATCCAAGAGAAATTCATGAGAAATCACCTTTTCTCGCCCTTCTGACTGAATATAACTTCTTAATTACTCATGAGTAATTAAGTATGATGCATCATATTCATGTATAATGAATCATCAGTTGACTATTAATATATTACATTATATATGGAAACAAGATATTATCTTTAGAGTTATGCTACATTAGGTTGTATTTAAAATTGATACATGTCAACTATGAATTGAACCTTTTTTTACAGTGTATGGGATACCGTGAATCAGTGATGGCCGAAATTTTTAGATCCAACGGCCTACATCCAATCAAATACTTCTGTTGATCGGAATAACCAATGGTTTCCGGTCTCGGTGCTCTTGTTCCTTTGTTTCTGAAATCACTGCCGTGAATGAAAAAAGAGAATACTGGCGTCGGTATGGAATTTCTCTCTTTGTTTTATAATTATATTTCTTTTCAACCACTGATGCAGGTTACCGACCCTGTCTTTGAAAACGATTGTTATGGACAATTAGAGGTACCACAGAAATTCATGTCGTACAAGTAAAACACATCAGTCAATGAAAAAATAAACTTCATTTTGACAAAAATCCGTCACATATTACACAGTAAAAAATTTGTTGTATTTTAACACACGTGCATGTCTCAAACAGTCCACTCAAAATTTGTGTTGAATATTGACACAAAAGATGTGAGAAATTAACACAAAGTGTTATATTTACATTGAAAATCTGTTACTTTGATATTCATCTGTGTCAATTTCGAACACGAAATTTGAGTCAACTATTTCTAACACAAAATTTTTTACTGTGTAGTAATCTTCAAAATTTTCATCAGAAATGACAAAATTTTGACGTCGAATTTTTTGATCCAGGAAATGCATAAATTTCAATGACAAACAACATTGCATTTAAACATGTGAGGAAAAAGTTGTATTTTATTGCATATTTAGAAATAAATGAACTTTTTATCAGAATCATGACTTTTAGATAACATTTTTTATATTTTTTTACATTTGAAATGTAATAAAAATTGTGTAATAATTATTATATTCCAAGATAAAAAGGAGATCCGAATGAATTCACATGAAATGACGTCACAATTCAGTGCTTGCAGGTATACCATTTTTACGTTTTTTGATAATTTGGAAATGACATAAAAATAACGTTTTTTTTTATTTATCTGTTCTACTTGGAATTTTTCTTAATCGAGTGATTCATCAAATAAATGTCATTGTAGTGAATCATAGAAGTTCTGAACTTCTTAAAACTGAATTTCTTGAAGTTTGAATCGCTGATAGAAACGAAACGGCAATTCAAACTCACAAAACTTGATGAATCATCGTTAATTATCTTCTCGAATGAGTTCCTCGTAATTTTTTACAACTAAAAACTTCGATCAAAGAATGTACTGAAAGATTTTTGGTCTTTAAAAGCTAAGTATTCCCTCATTTGATTACTAATCGTTTCATTCACGATTCAAACTTCAGCAACATTGAACTTTTTTGAAACTGTTCTTCTTTAAAGCATAACAATTCTCAAAAAACTTTCCAGTGGGTTCTTTAAAGAGAATTTTGAGCTCGCTCTTCCGGATCTCTTGTATGATCCCTAATGAAGATTTTCATTACAAACAAACCGTATTCCTACCAACAACGAACGAAATTTTTATTGGGTTGTGCGTTTCTACTCGAAACAATCTATCAATGACATTTTCAGTAAAATCAATAATTTTTATGGATTCTCGCAATGTAATACATATTGACACATATTTTTAGTTTGTACTTCAAGTGTGCTTTTGTTATTCGACCTCCTTTACAAGTTTTTCTGTGGCCTATTCTTGGGGTACTATTCGACATTATTTCATAAACAAAATGCAGATGTTATGCAGATTTTCAGATCTCAAAGGGTGTTTAAGAATTTGAAGCTTGTAATTATGGCACAAATTAAAGTGCTGATTCGCTTGGTTTGCTGACCTATACGGAACAGCGAAACAATGATGTTTACGCGCACCGAGCGGCGGACCTTCAACTACCTGAGGTGGTACGACGAGTTCTCTTCGTTTCATAGTACACGCGTTGTACAATCAGTGAAAAAGAGTGGGACATTTTCATAGACGATGTCGAACGGTAAGGAATTCTTGTAGGTATACACCTTTGTAACTATACGTTTCCTTAAAATTATATACGACGAGCAGTACAGTGACTGCAAAAATGCTATTACGGCTAGAAGAACATACAACAAAGCACGTTTCAAATCCATTTTCGTGTTTTCCAAAACAAACATTTCAATGAAATAATTGTAGATATTTGTAATTAATAAATACCAAATATGACACAGCAGATCCTTGTCCTTGGCCTTACAAAACATTTTCCTTCAAAATACTATAACGAACGCAAACATTCTTGAAGTTTAAGTTGCACCGTACTGGATTATTATCACCACATACTTTCTCTTTTCCCCTCGCTGTTCCCTTTAGATTTGCACTTGAAGATTCTCCAATTTCGACGAGTTCATTGACCAAGTGGAGCGTCAATATTTGATAAAGTTGACTTGCCGTGTGCATGATAATATACAATTTTGCCACATTTCTTCCATTTCACAGATTACACAAATCGCAATTACATCACTCAGCGTCATATTTTCTCATTCGAATTCAATTCGTTATCGTAGATACACTGGAAACTTCAATTGGAGCAATTTCTGCTCGTTGAGTTTTTCGATTCGTTCAAATCTTTTCTCGTCGCGTTCCCCCCTCTTTTTTTATGAAGAAGGACAAGAAGTAAAAAACGATATTATTGCACTTGTGGTACATTATTATACAACCAAAAATGATGATAAAATATACACCAATGAATCGTTCGGAACGAAATAGGCTGCTGTCGACAATGCGTTTTCGACAAATCGTACTGAACGTCCATGAATCAGTCTAGTTCGGAGAGGAACCCCTCAAATATTCAGAGTCGTTGCTGCGAGTCAAACAGCTGCTCGTCTGTGTCGTCCCCCACCAGCCAAACGCCCCCTACTGGTCTTACCGAGCACAACACACTATTTACAAGCAAACTCTTACTGGAACCGGAGAATCCCTACTGGAGCATTGTTGTTTAATCAATTGTCTTGCCGTACGTGAAAAGTGAGTGTCATTATTTTCGAATGAACACGTGAAATCTCATGTCACCTATTTATGTTATATTCCTAGTGGTAAATGGATACATGTAACGTAAGACGCACATTTCGATTTACATTACGACTCTTTGTAACATTGACGATATTTTTTGCTCTTGCACCTCTGTTGTTTTGAATGAAAATTCAAAATTTCATGACCCATAACAGGACCCGAATGTTTTTTTCAGGATGTAAATTTTCAGGAAAAATAAATTTTTGAAAAGAAAAGCGAAAAACGATTTTTTTCGAAAAAAACGTTTTAAATCAATTATTTTGTCAAAGTTTTTGTTGTAGCAGATTTTGGAAATTTGATTCTCGATTATCCACTCATACTCGTGCTGGGGTTGCAAACACTTTACGTGCATTATATCGCTGAATTTCGGATCGTTCATTGAAACGAAATTCAAATTGAGGATAGGAAAACATGTATCATGAACACTGCTTCGTAGAATTCATGTTTCCAGATAAAACATGTTATGTAGAAATGATATTGAAAAATCATAATTGTTCATATTTTTCAGGGTTTTCAACATTCGATTATTAATTTGTTTCAATAAACGATTCAAATCTCAATAACATACGTGAATTTCGATTCAGTGTAATACCTTGGCATATATCAGGGGTATATACGGCTATTACGACAATAATACTCTCACAAAGATTGAACAGTTTCAATATCTAAAATCTTCTGTGTCTTACGAAGCATCTTGAGGCCAAGCATACTTTGCAGCATTTTTGTCTGGGTAGTCTCCAGCCTTCTACCCAAACTCTCAGTTAATGAACAGGTTTGGGATCCATATAAAATGGCCGGGTAAGCACACATCGATAGCGCCCTTGCCTTCAGTTCGTATGAGTATTTTCCTTTGAATATTCTCTTTAAAGCCCAATATTTGCTTCAACCTCTATCAATTCGATGACCAACTTCCTTATCCATTCGACTTTTGAATGATAAAATTTGTCTTAAATATTCATAATCATCCACATATTCGATTTTACCACAACCGACTTCCACCCTTTCTTTTTCCGAGTTTGTCATAATTCTTGTTTTCTCAGCATTTAGATGAAGGGCCATCGTTGCACTGGCATCTATTAACTCATTCATCATATCTCTCATCTGTAAGGAGCTCTCTGCCACAATCATGACGTCATCCGCAAATCGTAGATTTGACAGTCGGTATCCGTTTATATTCAGACCTCTGTCTCCCCACCTTAATCCACAAAATAAATTCAATAGGCGATCAATCAGAATTTACGCTACTGATGTAATGCTATTATTACCAAAAATTCTGGAATGCAAAAAACAAATGGTAGTGAAGATGAAACCATTAAGGATGTCAATAATTCATATTCAGATTATGATTCAGATTGCTTAGATTCCGACTAAGATTAATTGAAAGACGAATGCTTCTCACTTTGAGAAGCAACTTTGATCTACTCAAATTGATTCTAAAAGTATTATGATTGGAAGCAAATTCAAGTAATCCCGCCAAAATTTTGAAATTTTCGAATTTATTTTTATTCTCAAGTTACAAATCGTATTCTTGTTATGTGGAAAAATTTCATGTGAAGAAGTAAAGTCCTATTTTTTGTTTTACATTATGAACCGTTACACCGACAAAACCATATTCTAAGATTGAGAGGGCGCATCTAACTTTAAGAACATTGGCATCTAAAATAAGCGCCAAGAATATATTCTTGTTGTAAGTGAGCATTCCTCTGATACTGAGAATGACGTGTAGTATTCTCATTTCAAGAATACTACAGGATTCCCATTTCAAGGATACTATGCGTTAACCTCAATTATTCATAATATTTACTATTCCCACATCCAGAATATCCAGCTGAATATGGATTCGTGATAATAAATGTTTTGCAAAACATGACCCCTTTCATATGTCAATTACGTGGTGATATGACATACAATAATTTATGCGCACGTATGATATTAAACGTGCACATAAATGATTCAGTTGACTATGTAATAATATTCATTTTTGCATGATATTATCATATGAATGAATGAAATCTCTTAGTTTAGTTCTAAAATTGATGAAAGAAATAAGGAAAATGAACGCTACCCATATATTACAGCAATTGTAAAATAATTTCAAATAATTCACAAAAAAATTATTGGAATCCTTGTCGATCTCGTACTGTATGTGTAATAGATGTATGAAAACATGTTCCAATGTCAGTTGCTAGAATCGTGTTCTACAGCAATCGAACTCCCTGGTGGAAATTATCTTAATGAAGATATTTAATGATAATCAAGCGTTCAAACTGTGGGGGTCAATAGCGAAAATCTCATAGCCCTACACGCGGAATCGAACCTAACACAAAATCCTAACCCTAATAAGAGAATGACGCTTTGACCAGTACAGCTGTACGCCAGTTATGAAATCAAAGTGATATTGTATAGTCGGTGTGAGAAGTCCGGTAACAGATCTAACGGGAATATTTTTGAACACGTTGTTATTGATGAATTTTAAATATTCTTCTCCGACTGTATACTATTAAGAATGTTTCTCTTATCATTCTGATGAGTTACAAATTTTCAAATAACAGCAATAACATATTATATGAAGATATTTTTGTTAAAACTGTTACCGGAGTTTTTACACCGACTAGACTAGACTTGCAAATTATTCAAATTCAGTATCAGTAATAATTTTTCTGATACTGAATATGAAGAATTCAAAAGTTCAATTCAATATTTCGTCATTGAGTTCTCTCATAGGGTTCTTTCATTAAATTAGTAATTTTCTCATGTTTAGAATGACTTTTATACGAATATTGTGAATTTATAAGTCATTTTACATCTCAGGCTAGATGATTTACAAAATTATTTTGTACTGAGCGATTATTTGAAATGATTTGGGAATATTCTTATTTCAAGAATTTATTCTAAAACGAAGAATATCTTATGAAGTCACTAAAAATTAGAGGGGGTTAGTCTTATAATAAGAAAATTGGTTTAGCGGAAGAGTGAAGAATAAATTCCTCTCAATCCTAGAATATCGTTTTTTCGGTGATATATATACATCCTTAGATACGCGGTGTGATTGAAATGTGATACTAGTTTATTTAATTTTACGAACCTGAATTTCATTGTATTACACTAATATAAAGAACACACTCAAACACTCAAAATATTTTTCCCAAGTCCTGAAAATTGATGAAAAATGTTTATTTTTCGATATTTTTCTTGAAGAAAAATACGTTGGGAAAATTCCCGAAAAAACCGTTGTTTCCCGTTTTTTTCATGTTTTTCCCGGTTACTTTGTACCCTAATAATAAAGTACGCATTGGTTGGAACAATATTTTTTAATTTCAAAGAAATCGAATCTCAACAAAATCTATTTTTTTGATCCAATGACTTTTTTTCTCAGTGTATTTATATGAAATTTCAATTCAACTACACGGTGGAATTCGACGCATCTAAGCTCATTGAAAGTCAGGGTTAGACTGGCTACGTGGAGAATGTGGAAAATCCCGTGTGGAAAAATTGATCAGGATTCAATTAGGGCCTAATTCAAACAAATCAGGGCCGAGTAAGGAGACGATGTAGAATGTGACGCATAAACGATCAGGTCCTAATCGGGTGCCCATGAGGGTACAATCAGGCCCATAACAATCATCTTACATCCAAATATAGTGTCCTAGCTAATATAATTGATGAATGAATTTTGAAATGACTTCAAATTTTCGAATATTATCGAAGCAGATGTAGTTGATTGATTCATAAACAATCAATTCTATTTTTTCCGAAAGAAAAGGGAGGTTATTTCAACTCTCTGAAGTATTAGTCAAGTTAGATGCTTCATAATTCACTGAAAAAACTGCACATGCGTTATTCTGCAGTCAAAATGTAATGATTTCCTATTTGGCAAAATTTGTTCGAGGTTTAGTTTTTGAGATGTTAGAATTTTTATATTTTTTTTTCGAATCCACATCATTCAAAAGCACTGTGTGTTACATACTTGAGCTTGACACCATTGGCTAAGTTAGGAAACGGCGGATCTCTGGAAAAAATGTACTATTCTGTCATTTTTCGATTTAAGGTCATAGCAATTTGAAATTTTTTGGCTTCCAGCCGATCAGAATCCAGCAACTTTGAGTTATCATAGCTACAAAACATGGGATGACTGGATACTTTGATTTTTTTCCTCAGAGATCCGCGATTTTCCAATTCGACGAATCGTGTCGAATAACCAATGACGCACAGAATTTCCAGCTGATAGACACCCTGAAGAATACGAATGTTACCATCCGAGCATCCCAAACAGACACGAAGATATCTTTTAGAATTCTAAACGTGTTCAATAGAGGTTTCCACACTGAAAAAAAATTTATTCCAGTCAAATAAATATTTATTTGTCCTGTACTGAAGAAATATTTATTAGAAGCAACAAAGTATTCTTTGGAACCAAAATAATTTAATGGAATCAAATAAACGATTAAAAGCATCTATTTAATCCAAATGAATTATTTTGGTTCCAAAGAATATTTTGTTAATTCTAATGAATATTTCTTTGCTACGGGACAAATAAGGTAACTGATCTCATTAGCGAACGCGACCCCTTTAGTGAACCTCGAGATAATAAAACCTATTTTACGAACAAGAATTGTTTACCTATTACGTGCTGTTAAGATTATTCCAATCTTCAAACATTATTGTTCGTGATTAATGCGAAAACAAATGGAAGAAAAAAAAATTTAATTCACGAAATAAATAAAGATTCATGCCGAGTGTCACAACGAGCTTTGCCTTCGTGAATCTTACAAGGTGAGTTAAGAATGGACATTTTTTCAATTGTGCATTTTCATAGTATTAATGCGACCATTGAACTATTTTATGTATCCAATCTATTGATATTATTCAAATCAAGATAATATAGGGTTATTTTCAATAACTGTCAGTCGCCAACCTAGAAAATTGCGCGTTCAGAAATACACACACGAAAATGATCGGTGAATCTATTACTGAACGAATAAACGTAACAATTCATATCATAGGTATCTACTCTAGGAAAATTCTTTCATGAATTCTCATAATGCGCATAATTTTTCAATCAATCTATAAATTTCTCCAAGGATTGGAATAAACATGTAAAATTATAAACTCTACTTGGAATTCTCAATTTTTCTCGCCAAAGTAACTCAGGCAGCAACAAAAGTTCAAAGTATATATAAAATAAAAACGTTGGTAGAATTTGAGAATGAGATACGAAGAACATATCATGGAAGTTCATAGAATATACGGATGAGACTGTTTTAAATATACTCAGAACGTACATAGTACATTTGAAATGTACGATATTCATTCAATCGACGTTCGACTGACGTCCCGTCATACATTCGATTACATACATTCGATGAATATGCATAGCACTTATGAAAAGGTCTCATTAGAATGTGCACAGAATATATTTCGAATATCATCAGGAAAGTGATAATAACTCATCTGAGCAGCCTCAGATTCTACGCGTTCAGTAATGGGGTCAATCAGCGTTCACTAATCCATGCAACCCGTTCACTAATGGGGGTATTGTTAACATTTCATTAATTTCATTATTTTTATGGTTATCACTTAGAAAATGAATAAAAAATCACGGTAAGAGAAAATGGAAATGCTCAATCTACCTCATTTACTCGTGGAAATTCATTTTAAAGAAATTATTCATGAAATAATTCATATTTAGAGTGCTTGTGTTCTTAAATGTTCACTAATGGGGTCAGTTACCTTAAATATTTATTTGACTGGAATAAATTTTTTTTCCAGTGCATTACGTTGTGCGAAGCTGCGCATATGTTTTTAAAGGTTAGTTTTCATGAAAGTATGTTGGGAAAACATTATGAGATGAAAAGAACGTATTCAGGTCACTGATCTCTACTATACACTGGATAGGGGATATGACAAAATTACTGCGAGGAATAGAAAACCGGAAGTGGCAGAGGAAACTGATAATGTTTGTAGTCTGAATGCCGTTTATGGCGGCAAGTTTGAATAATATGAAAACATTAATCACAGTGAATTATGTTATATAGAGATCAGGACAACATTGACAATGCCAAAAAAATTTTCATGAGAATTCTCATCGGAATGAGAATTGGGGATTATATATAATAATGAGAAAAACCTCCGAAGAAATAATAAATACATGAGGAATATATTCATATTTATAAAATCAATACAAATTTTATCCACATTAATATTTTAAATACAGTTTCTCAATTGTACACAATTTCATAAATTATTATAATTGAATTGAACGTAAGAACTATAATTCATCCTGAATTCAATTCACTTTTGACGTTCTAAATATTTCTTGGCTTATCTCGAGATGTTTTCTTGCTTTCCCTAACGGAATCAAATACACCGATTATACACCGTGGTTTTCTGGTGTATTTGAGAATTTTTTACACCTTAATTGACACCAGAACTACACCTAAAGCCATTTTCACCCGTTTTACACCAAAAGATCACTGTAAATATTCTCAGTTGGAGTACAGTTACACCGGATTTCCACCCAACCCACACTCGTGTTCTACTGAGAAAACTCCAAAAGATATTGGTGTAGGAAATTCACAAATACATCGTGCTTTCACGGTGAAATACCAAAATACCATTGATTTTTCACTTGATTTGCACTGAAACCAAATTTACACCAAAAAAACACGGTGTAACATTTTCATTAGGGTTGCTATATCTGGAAGTGCTTATAAGAATAATTTATGTTTATTCATATACAGAAATAGAAAAATTCATAATCATGAAAAAAACATATTGAAATCTAAAAAGATTCCAAGTAGCACAAGAACTTTTCAAATATGCTATGATTATCCTGTCAATGTGAAGTGAATGTGCGAATGAGACTATTTTGGATGAATTCATTAAGGTATTCTATGAAGGTGCATAGCACATAATTATTCCGAACAGTCTCATTTGGAGGATCTAAGCATGTTCGTAGAATTTTCTGAACACGTTCTTAGCATTTTTAACCTCTTGTGTTGCTTGGGATTTATGCATGGTTACGATCACGTTTGATTCAAATTCATCAAATTTCTCACAAAGTTATCCAGATTTATACTACACATTTCCGTACAATAAGATATTGAATATAACCCCATACAGCACCCCAGGTCAGAAAGAGTGCATAATGAACACATTTGGAGCTTGAAGGATTGTTTTTGAACTTTTGTGTTGTGTGAAACAATACTGAAGTTAAGAATAAAAAATTAAACCAGCACATATATGAAATCATGTAAATTAATAATTGAGTCGGTCCTCAATTTCATACTTACTGTGATTTTATATCATGGATATCTGTAATTTTATTTAAAAATGTGACAACTGTTGAAGTTTAAATCGTTCAATGGGATGAATTAATAATCAAATGCTGGAAAATCAGAAAAATTGAACCGCCACTTAAAACTGCTACAATGTTCGCCGAAATAATACACAAGATTCATTAATGAATTCCCAAGCAGCAACTGAAGTTCAAAGTATATACGAAATAAAAACGTTCGTAGAATGTCTAAATGAGATACGAAGAACATATAATGAACGTTCATAGAATATTCGAATGAGACTGTTTTAAATACACTTAGAATGTACATAGTACATTCGGAATGTACGATATTCATTCAATCGACGTTCGTTTGACGTACTGTCGTATATTCGATTACGTACGTTCGAAGAATATGCATAGCACCTATGAAAGGGTCTCATTGGAATGTGCATAGAACATACTTCGAATATTCGAAGAACGTTCATAGTATATTCTGGTGCTGATTGGGTTCCAAAAAACACTCTTAAACTGTTTTAGAATTCAAATAATTTTTATTGAAATTCTTTAAAAATTCTTTGAATGCTAAAAGAGTTCAGGAATTCTTTTCTCACAATCCATTATCCTGCAAACAATGATATTACTGGCGGTTCAACGCGCCGCTAATGGTCTTGCAATGCCGCTGAAGATTCGTTACTGGACCTTTAAACCGCCTATAATCGTGTTTGCTGGGTAGTGATTCTGATGTATTATCGGGGTATAGCCTTTTGAACAATTTACCGTCTTGGAAGATTACCACTGGTACTTTCCTGGTAGAAAAGATGTCCATAGTTGTTTGCTGATGTTCATAGTCAAGCTTTAGTGCATATCTGTTGATCTGTAAACATGTTAAAGTCGAATTATAATACAGTAAAAAATTAAACGTACTATTAAGCCGTAATAATTAAGGAAATGCTAATAATTAGTTTATTATCTGGTGTATTTTTTACATTCAAGCGTGTGATCATACAGAAAGAAAAGAATTACATGCAGTGTTTTAGGCAATGATTATGAATTATTATAAAATAATTTTTCACAATGGTTTTACGCAACATTTTTATAAATTTCCGATCAATGCAACAATCACAGATTTAATGGAAACACATTATCACTATACTATATTTGAAAATTTATATGCACATTCATATTAAATTAATAAAATATGAAGCTCTCATCTGTATAACAATACTAAAATTCTAAAATAAATTTTTCAATGTATTTTGCAATAATTTAAGAAACGACTATCACAATAATCACAGATATTTTTTTTTATCTTTTAAATCTAATTTTACTGGCCTTGCCATACAATTTGCCTAGACATGTGATGGCGAATTTTCATTCCTACTGCAGTCGCAGATGCTAATTGTGAAGCAGCTAACAGTCTTAATCTAATATAGATTTGGCAAATCGTTTTTATTAAAAAGTATAAATGGTTGGATAACTCTTCCACTGTTTCATCGAACAAATGTTCATTCAAAGTGGAAAATAAAATGCAAGATGGTTGTACGAGATCCTGCAATACTTTTGTACATAATACAGCGGAAAAATTACGCTCCATAGGAGGCATACCATTATTTTTATTTAAAGCGTTTCTCAGAAGTGATTCAGTATGCTGGCAAATTATCAAAACGGATTCACTCGGGAATATTAACCCGCCGCGAGTTTTTACTTGAATCAAAAGATTATCTAAATTCTCAGCTACTTCCTGAGACTCCTGAAAAAGAGCACACTTACATTTTTCGCACTTGATTGCAGTATCAGATTTACTCACGAGTTTTTTAATAACCCATCCAGCTATATTTGCAATGGAACTTCTCGAAAAATTAGATAAACTTTCCGGAAGGGAAGCTCTAAAATCCAAAAATTCATCAATAATGTTCTGACTTTCATCTTTCAAGTTATTGTCATCATCCAACCCATACTTTTTACAAACCTTTATATTTTCCGCAGTACTATAAACGATAGGATCATAGATATCTACTTTATTTTTTTTTGATATACCAGAAGGGACGTTTAAAATCTTTGTAGAATCCATCGCAAGAACATTACCATTGAAAGAACATATTTCATGACGTATTAATAATCTTTTATACGCTGAAACGAATTGTGAACAGGTAGGATTAGGGCACCACCCTCCACAACTTCTGATGGCGCAAAAGAAAAGCTCTAAATGGTCTTGGCTACATTTGTAAGTCAATAAATACTTTAATTGCGAGTTTTCTGGTTTGACGTACTTAGCATAGATTGCAATAACCGACATGACTGCTGTAATCATTCCTGTAAATGGTACATGTCTTCTGGTATTGTACATTGGTTCACCTGCGAAATTTGTGATACTTCTCAAGTATTCTATTTCTGATAAGATCTGAGTACGCCAAAACCTCTCATTACTCCTTCGCAAAGGAGCCTTATAACCTCGTGCAAAAGGGTTTCGTGAATTAAGAAAATCGAAAACACGATCAATACTTCTGATAAATCTAACAGTAGCTTCACTACCTTGAAATTGTGGTAAGCCTAAATAAGTATCACAGAATTCGATTGCGTCTGCTACACTACTACTGAGAGTCTGCGCAGCTAAGGAGACCTTCATCTTCATCTTCCAATAGTGTATATGTGCAAACCTTAATTTGTTTCCAGCCCGTAATCCCTCTTCATTTTGTAAGTGGGCTAAAGAGACTATATATTCCCATTCGATTGAATTTCCTTCTCTGTCTTTTAAAACTTTGTAATCGCCAAAACAATTTCGAAATAATTTCAGCATGTGGCATGGGTCTAAAATGACATATACTTCGTCTCCAGTACAAGGATGTAGAAAGAAAGGTTTAGGATCAGGCATTTTTAATTTTACTCCAAGTAAATTTAAGGTAGCTAAATGTTCAGATGGACCATCCAAAGTAACCGATACTACCTTCACTCCAATACCATCAAGTCGAATCAAACTTTCTCTGATAAGCCCAGAATTTGTTTGTGAATCGATTCCATTGATTAGGAAATAGCCAATAGGAATTTTCCATGAACCATCTAACGACACGACCATCATCACTAATGCATCCTTTGCTAAAGGAATAGTGTCACGAGTTTCGATTCCAGTACCCAAATCTACATATCCTCTAACGGTTCCGTTTGGAAGACATTGTATACCTTTTTTAATACTAATTTCGTCCAACATAAAAGCGACCAACACTTCATTTTGCTTTTCTTTTGCTTCTAATACTTTCACTTTCAACGCTTCGAAACTTTCATTAGTGAAGCCAGGTTCCCCATTTATGGAAGAATACCATGACCGAAGCGTACTTGGATCCGGCAATGCATTACAGAATTTTCTTCTCACAAACCCATATGCCTTTGGAGAGAAAAAATGTAATGTTATTGCAAAGGATCTGAGACTGGGTGGATACTTTGTTCTACAAATACCTAATCCTTTACTTTTGTTCTGTTTTCTCCACTGGTTTTTTTTCTTGCACGGATTTTGTCCATTACAGTTTTTTGAATTTTTCATAAAACGCTTTAAAAATTCTGAAATATCAGTGTCTGCTATAGTATCTAAACAGGCTAAACCTGAATTTGAAATAGCAGAAAACTTACGCAAGTCACTTACTATGTCTTTCAATGATGTTATCCTTCTTTTCATTCTGGTGATGCGTTGTTTTTGTATTCTTGATTTTTCTTGCAGGATAGCCATCTTTTTTCTGGTCACATTCAACTTTTTCTTCAATGTACGTGGTGAAGTTTCGTAATGATGATCATGATTTATGATACTGAGGGTATTAATAATTGAATCCTCATCTTTTTGTCGATGGGGTGGAGTTTCTTTTTCAACCGGAACACTTTCTTCAGTTTCAACAGGGTCCACAATAGTTATAACATGATCCATAGAAGGTCCTTCAATTCCTGAAATAACGAAATATTAGGATTTATAAGCACATTTTGTTGGCGTATGATGAACTGCTTTTTTTTCTTAATGGGTTTATTCAATATTACGTAAATCAAGTACACGGCAGAGCTGCCAGATTGGCATTGTGTTTTTTCCTTCTATTGGTAATTCCTATTAATCAAACCATATGATAAGTGGATCCATGAGAAAAGAATACCAATCTGGCAGTTCTAGTACACGGAGAAAACAATATATTATGGATTACATTTATTAGTATGTTGAGGACAGACTTGGATCATGAAGTTGCAGTTCTTCGAAGTTACAGCACTCTATACTATCAAGTAATGTAATCCTTCCAAAACTGTACTAGCAAATGTAATACTTCTGACAAAGTATCTGACTAAATATCATTATGAAGCAAGGCTGTCCTGAACATACCAGCAAATGTAGTAATTTATAATTTAACGTTTTTCTCCGTGTATTATTGATGAGAAATTTCTTTAAGAAGATATCACTTTTAGAGAGCACAAGACTTATAAAAGAGCTCATAATGAATACAATGTGTATTCATGAAGAACCCTTTTGAAATTTTTGTGCTATCTGCACAAGCTACGAGCAGTGAATAAATCCATAATTTTTCATTCAATTGAGAATAGTTGGATAAAAGTTTGTTATAGCTGGATAAATTGTTTTCCTGTATCCTTAATATGATGTTAATTATACTGAAATCATAACAAAAATGATAAATAAAAACTTTTTTTACTAATTAACCAATCATCATTTAATATTCTGTGTTCATCGTCAGTTGATTTTGTATTCTCCATTATCGGTTGATTTTTCAATTTTAGGATACTCTTTCCTTGAGAAAATGTACTTTCTTTTACTGTTGTCTTTCGGATCCAATATGGGGATCGTTGAATAATTTTCACACGGCACAACTTGTGACTTCACAACAGTATGGTTTTTTACTTTTAAAATACTTTTGTTGAAGGGAGAATCTTTTTCTTTCATAAGAGGATGCTTATCTGAGGAAACTGCTTCTAGTTTCATCATTTTATGATCAACTGGTATCTCTGATGAAGACGATCTCTTTTTTCCACCAAGTGAGATTATTTCTGAACGGAAAAAATATGTTAAATCTTAATTATCTATCTTTATTCATAGGAAATGTTCTTTTAGACTGAATTATGGTATACATATATATTAACAAAAAGACATATGAACATATATATTACATATATTATATAAGATTAATATAATGAATTATTGTACCTGGAATTGTTTCATTTTTAAATATCGTTGGAACTGCATCTTGTGATAATCTTCGAGGAGTTCCAGATTCACCTCCACGAAAGCATTTTTCTTCAAAATGCTTGGAACATAAAATGCTCCTGTTAGTGATGTGAATATTCTCACTTGGCATTGCAGCGAGCCATTTTTGCAATAGAACTGCATTCTTGAAAGGAAATCTGCAAACCATGAAAATTAAATTTCTATAATATATGTTCAACACAAAAATATCTCCATCTCATGTGTGAAATAAGCTGAATTACTTGTGGAATGAACAATCATCTTTGCTACCCTTGATTCTTTGACACCAAGCACATGCCGACTTTTACGTTTCAAACAGCGTTGGAATACTTCCTTTCACTAATGTGGCATGTTTCTTCTGTTTCTGTATGCATTCATATTTGAAATGATCAGAGCATACCCGGAGTAATGTTAAGATCTGGGGGAAATTTCATCTTTTCTAACCATTTCATTTTCTCTTCGTTTTGTGAAGGAAATCTGATAATAAGAAACCACATAAAATAAATGTTATTTGATTCATCTACGATTTCTAGAGGTAGCATACTACATGTCACAGACTTAAAAAAATATTCCATCAAAGAATAAAATTTCTACGTAAATTATGTAATTCGATTTATCTACAAGTTTTTGAGTTTGAGCAATACATTTGTATAGATTTAAAAAAATATTTGAACGAAACATAAAATTTTTAATTCATCAACATAACCTTTACTGATTATACATGCATATTTATATGAAGTTTCTGAATACTTACGTATGGAATGATCTACTTTCAAATTTACTGGCTGCCTTGCCACAATAAAAACATTTTATTCCCATGATGTGACTTTTATTTGTATGGGGAGAAATATAATCTATTAGAAATTTGTATATGTATATTAACCTGCCTGATCATGATGGGCGCCATATGCAAATGACATTTGGACTACAAACATATTGCGGTTTCCGGTACGATTTCCGGTCTTCTATTCATCACAAAAGTTTTACATTACGGAATGACCTATCCCCTATCCAGTGTATAGTAGAGATCAGTGATTCAGGTGCATCCAAAATGCAGGTACTCTAAATATTTAAAAAACTTACTCCTCGGCGACCAAAACACGCAAAACCAAGTACATGTTTTCAAAACGTTGAGAGAAATTTCTGTGCTTTCTGGGTAGTGAAACCAACGATGCCTAGTTGGCTTGGAACACCCCAAATCCTATTTTTAGAAATCCATTGTTTTCATAGGTATTGAACACACGGTGGAAGCTGCAATATCGCGACAAAATTTCAGTACCTTAAAATATATGGTTAGATGGCTAGTAGCATCTAGGAATATTTCGGTATATCGAACTTTCGGGAAAATCGACCTTCGGAACTGCGACACTCTACCATTTTTTTAAATGCACAAAGCACTTGCAAGTGTCTAGTTTTAGGCTAGTCAAGCGTTACAAAACTCGCGAATCCCTAGATCATTTCAACTTGGAAATATTTGAAAAAGTAATATTTCTGATCCCTATTACACTTGTACGTGTTGAATTGATTTGCCGATGAAAATTTCATGCTTTCGACAATTACGCAACATTCGCTAGCTCCGCAAAAAGAAATAGCCCTGTTGGAGAAAATGATTGAAATGGATGGATTTGGATAGGACTTCGATCCGAATTTAAACGTTTTCTATACATATCAATCCGATTTTGTCCGGTAGTGAGACAAGTGATCCATATGTATCCAGTTCTGTACATGCAGAGAGAACTTCTATCAGTTTTAATGCGGAACTGGGGGATTCTTGGAAGCTTCCAATCCGTTTGCATCCTTTTCCAATCCAGAAGCGTTGCCGATCCGTTTTTGTCCATCAAGAAAATAGAATGATCATTCATAATGATCTGAACTACAATATCTATTCGTTCGTGTCCAGAGAACGGATGGACTTCCTATACGAACGAATCACATTACATTTTTGAGATGTGAATTTGTTTTTGAATCTATTTTCATCTGTGAGGAGAGATGAGGATCCTATCCGATTGAATCCGAATTCAGAGCCTTGTCCAATTTCATCCGTTGGACGTATGAACTTTCAATCAGAATGAATGAGGATTTTTCTTGACATCATGTCAGTGCGCTCAATCCAATTTGATCCAGACTTTCGGATAGAGACTGGATTCGAATGTATCCGATCAATAACCTGTATCCGTTTCCATCGAAGAAACGTGTGAAATTTGAATCCGTCTGAATCCACAATTATGCTGTCGCGGAATTATAGTTCTGAATCCATTTTCATCCGTGAAGAGAGATGAGAATCCTATCCGATTGAATCCGAATTCAGAGCCTTGTCCAATTTCATCCGTTGGACGTATGAACTTTCAATCAGAACGAATGAGGATTTTTCTTGACATCATGTCAGTGCGCTCAATCCAATTTGATCCAGACTTTCGGATAGAGACTCCCTGGTAGAAATTCTCGCTAGTAAACCATAAGGCACTAATCAGTTCATCCTTTTTACTGGTGAGGCACTAATCGGGAAAACTTACCAGTAACTGATGAAGGATATAACACTCGCACCAACGAGGGACTAATCAGGTGAACTAAGCAGACACTAGAAAGTAACTGATGAGGCACTTGCCAGTAACTGACGAGGAATTTTTTGGAATAAATATGACTCTCTAAATTTCTTGGAGTGGAATAGCACTCTTGAAAAATGTGTATTTCAGGGGGAAAAAAATCTGTCACAGATTTTAGCTATTTTTGTAAAAGAAAATAAAAATAATCCATTTTTATCTTTTCACCAACATCCCCAAACTCCGCAACATTCTGTTATTGCTCGTTGTACTGATGGGAATTTATTATGCACCTTCGAGGATTCGAACCGCTGTAATCAACCTACCTGAACGTGAACCTACATAACCTATGTCTGAATGACCTGAACTAAACCGACACTTGCGTCTGTGGTAGAAAAAGTTGCAACAAGTGTTCCTGGAGTACCTCGGTTGATTTCCTGTAGAACGATGTGTTACAATAATAATCAAATCAGACTTGATACATTTTTGAATCATTATAATATTAGGGATAAATATAGCGAAGTATTGAAAATTCTGTAATGATGTGCCAGAAAATAGAATTTGATTCCGACGTTGACAAATTTCCAATCCGTGTAATTTTCTCACCTCAGAATTTTCGAATCACATATACTTATATGATATATGTACTGTGAGAGGTTATATACCCGTACAGCATACCTCCATGGCCTCCACGGAGAACAAAGGTGGATCCTCCACATAAGCTACGTAGCCGTTAGGTGGAAAACACGTAGAGTCTGCATAGAGGCGCCGGAGAAATGTCCGCCCTATGCAACGTTGTCACAGCGTGGAACGAAGGTGGTAGGAACGTGGTGGCGAGGTGGAACGAAAGTGGAGGCAACGGAGAAGCGAGGTGGAACAAAGGTGGACGCAACGGAGAGGCGACGTGGACGCATTGTAATATCCGGAAAGGTGGCGCTACATGCGTCTATTCGGATAGGTGGCATCAACGTTGCTCCTGCGTGGTATTGATACATCGTACCACCTCGCCTCCACGTCGCCACCACGGATATACGACGTAGAAACACACGCACTGCAACGTGGTGTACACGTGGAGTGAATTTTTACAGCTAGGTTTTGGTTAAATTATAAAGGTTGGAATTTCGATTATTGATTCAATTTTCTCTTTTTGCTCCCAATGAAACAATCATTGTCATTGGTTAGTTTTCTTTTTGGAAATTCAGGTATCATGCGTGACGTTGAATTTTTATAATAAATCATTAGATAATGTAAGACCAATCCAAAAACTGTTGCCAGTGTATTTTATATATATATATAATAAAAATTCGGACGAATTGTGCATTTTTTTATTCAATCTGCCTCTTCGCAGCACAACGTGAAGAACATTTTCATTTGATTTACAAAAATAATATATATTGTTGTCAACTTACCTTCCTTGAGATCCAGTGTGTTTTTATTCTTTCCCAAACTCAAAATAAATTAATCATTCTCATAGTCTTGAAATTTGGAAATGCTTGCAAACATTCAAATTCTGCGCGCCAAAACCTAGCTGTAAAAACTCACTCCACGTGTACACCACGTTGCAGTGCGTGTGTTTCTACGTCGTATATCCGTGGTGGCGACGTGGAGGCGAGGTGGTACGATGTATCAATACCACGCAGGAGCAACGTTGATGCCACCTATCCGAATAGACGCATGTAGCGCCACCTTTCCGGATATTACAATGCGTCCACGTCGCCTCTCCGTTGCGTCCACCTTTGTTCCACCTCGCTTCTCCGTTGCCTCCACTTTCGTTCCACCTCGCCACCACGTTCCTACCACCTTCGTTCCACGCTGTGACAACGTTGCATAGGGCGGACATTTCTCCGGCGCCTCTATGCAGACTCTACGTGTTTTCCACCTAACGGCTACGTAGCTTATGTGGAGGATCCACCTTTGTTCTCCGTGGAGGCCATGGAGGTATGCTGTACGGGTTATTAGGGTGGTATCGTAAAGCACCGGATAAAACCGGATGCGATTTATATTCAGGCCCCGGATATTATATGGATACATTTGGATACAATTTCTATGGGGCCCAATAATCTGCTATCCATTTTGCGGATTAAAATTGATTAGAATCCTATGCGTTCTGCGGATGACATCGGATCAGGAAAAACCGGAACAGAAATAGGATTCAAATGGATGCATATTAAATCCTATCCATTTCCATCCTACTTTTCCAACAGGGCAGATTCATTATAAAATTTGTAACAATTTTTGAATTATATTTAAATCTATTTGATGTAACTTTTTTGTTAGAGTTTATTCAATAATTGTGTTATTCAAATTTGAATGTTTGAAATAGTTTTCTTTTGAAACTAGGTACTAATTTTTCACTTTCAAAAGTCCTCTTATTGTAGAATTTGCAAGTTCTGTTGAAATTGACTTTAGAATATATCTTATAGACCATTAATGAATGATTCTCTAAGACATCGAGAGGTTAACTTGGAAGAATCTAATAGTTGACTTTTGGTTGGTCATTGGTCATCTTCAATAATGCTTAAAACTCTCTATTGGCGTTTCTATAAGAGGACTCATAACCTTCAACTGATATCTTGAAGAACACTTCAAGTGAGCTTTGTGTTTACTGGGGAATACCTTCATGTCAGAAGAAAAAAACCCAAATGAATAATTTTCAGACGGATTTCAGCGCTGCCGTACGGTATCTCCATCGAACTAATTCACATGGATAACACTCTGTCCATGTGACTTTACTTAAGTAGAGGTGTCGTACGGTGGCGCTGAAATCCGTCATCCATTTGAGTTCATGCTCTCTGCTCCATGTTTAGAACTCTAATACAACCACCATTAATGCCTGGCTTTTTCCTTTCGTAAATACGTTTGCAGGGAGTAAACGATTAGACACAATTTAAATCGAGTCAGGTTAGTAAAATTTGTATCAAGTTTATGATTAGATTCTATTGAGGATAGAATAGTTTTATCCACTACAAAAAAAAACTTTCTCCAAATCTAAAAGAGTGAAAAATCACATGTTTCACTCCAGTAAGTGTTAGAAGTGGGCCTGTCCGCTTTTTTTTCAAAAACAAGAAAGAGAATTCTTCAAGAACTTTTTTTGAACTAATGGATCCAAAAAGAGCTTCTGTGAACATCCTGAAATAATACTCCAAGTATTGTTTGAGTGCTTTCAAAGAACTTGTTGATGTCCCAAACATTGAACTTCTCTAGAGCCTTTTTTGAATTCATTAGTTCGACAAGAGTTCTTGGAGAATTCTATGTTTTGTTCTTGAAAAAGAATTCTTTGTGAGCTATCAGGGTTCACTCTCAAAAAAGGTACATTTACTTGTATTTGCTCCTTAACACAACGATCCACCGAGATGGAGAAAGGATGCGTATCGTTGTAGTTGAAATTTCACGATAATTTTTGAAAAAAATTTGTCCCAGTGTACTTCTTGGAGAACAGGCTAATATATAGGCCACCTGGAAATATTTTTGTACCCCTGGGGTCTTTTTAGCGAGGAGCACTTTTTATCTCGTATAAATATACCTTTATAATCGGTTAGAAGTACTTTTTTTCTGAAAATACTCCGGGAGTAGCTACACAAATATTTTCAGGCTGATAATCCCTGCCCATACAGCACCAGGAGGTCCTATCAACATCCTCGGAACGTCTTCTGAAACATTGGAATGTTCTGAAAATGTTTCGGGACGTTCAAGAAACATCGCATGTATATACCAGGGATGTACGAATGCCTGGTGTAGTTTTATTTAGGTTTCCATGGAACTTTTATGAGACATTGAAAATGAGAATTTGTTGATGTTCAAACTTGTGTCAAATCCAGTGATGCCAGGAAAAACGGTGCGGACCGAAAAATCAGCCCCTCCATTGTTCACACAATAACACGTTCGTATACGTGTGACTCACATGTATACGAAAGTTTCATCGTGTGCGCGGTAGAGGGGCTGATTTTTCGGTCCACACCGTCTTTCCTGGCATCACTGGTCAAATCTTCCAATATTCTCCATTTGGAGCCGATGCAAATGAACTGCGGTGGAGCCTGTATCGATGGATCTGACAAATTACATTTGCATCCTTTTAATACATCGCATATAATGAAATTTTGTTCCACGCCAATTCTAAGGTTATGTGAATCTCAAAAGATTGATTTAATTCTTGATAATTTATATTTTGCCAATAGTTTCGAACTGCTGAAATGAAAAATTTTCAAACATTCAATACGAAACATACTTTTATTGTTGTTCGATGCTTTTGTCCCTAGTAACACTATCAATATAAATTTGTATAGGTTAGAGATAAAATACTTAGTTTTCATATAACGTTTCGAGAACTTTCTGAAAAAGTACCATAGCATTTGTCAACAATGTCCCCAAAACGTGTTTTCCAGCACATTGAATGAATGTTATCAAAATGTTTAGGAAATATACTTTTGGGAACCAACATCTGTGGGACTATGGACACGTTTTTGAAACGTTTTGAGAACTTTCGGTGCTGTGTGGGTGCTGCGGCTACATTCCTGGACGTTCAGAAAAGTTTATGTACTGTCTGGGTAGGACACATACACATAGCGAGGGTGTATCGTTAAAGTTTGAATCTTTTATTGAAAAAATCAGAATTACAATAATGATCCAACATAAATTCCTACATGAAGGAAAAAACATCACAACATCGGAGAACATAAATCTCGAATCTCGTGATACCTATTATTTCATCTTGAAGTTGAAGATCTGAAATCAAGCAGTTTGGTGATCTAAAATCATGTTGTTGGAGATAAAAAATCACTAATCGGTTGATTTTGTTTCACGTCAGTTACGAGATAAGACATCACTTAAAGTTCCTTGATTTGATATCTCGGAATTTCTCTTCGTGTACAGTGTTAAAAAAAATTTGTGAATTCCATACACAAAATTTGGGAGCAATTAACACACATATTTTTGTATTAAATTCACCACAAATTTTATAAGATTCGAATGAAATATTGTATGAAAACCATTTCAAGATAATTTTATGTTTGAATTCTAATAAAAGAATAGGAGATCCAATGCAAAAATATGTGTGTTCATTGCTTCCAAACTTTTGCATTAAAATCAATACAAATATGTTTTAAAGTGTACACTATTAAAAAATTTTTGGATCTCATACACAAAATATGGAAACAATTAACACACACATTTGTGTATTAAATTTATTACTGATTTTATAAGAATTCCAATTACATTTGTTATGAAACCCAATTGTAGATAATATTGTGTGTGAATTTTGATGAAAGTGTGGAGAATTCGATGCAAAAATACGTACATTAATTGCTTCCAAATGTTTGTATTAAAATTAATTCAAATTTTTTTGACAGTGTATATCTTACTTGATTTTATTTCACATTTAGGAATAAATGAATAGTCCAACAAATCATCATCATCATGAAGTAATCAGTCTTACGACTGGTGTGATGAAACCCTCCACCCCTGTCTACTATCCGCCAAACGTTTAATTTCTACATATCTACTACATCCCTTGTCTTATACGATTTGCTTCATATAACTCAATCTAGGTCTACCTTCACCAGTTTTACCATTCATTTTCCCTTCCAATATTGTTTTCAATAAACTCTCATGCCGTAATGTGTGTCCTATAAGATTGCTTCTCCTTTTCACGATGTGTTTCAAAAGATTTCTTTCTTCATTTATCTGCTCGAGTACTTCTTCATTCTTAACTTTGTCTATCCATTTTATTCTGAGCATCCTCATATAACACCACATTTCAAAAGCTTCAAGTCTTCGTTGATCAGTTTTCCCCATTGTCCAAGTTTCGCAACCATATAATGCTGTGCTCCAAATGTAACTTTTCAAGAATTTCTTCCTTACTTCCAAGCTTATATTTTTTCAGCATAATAACTGTTTCTTTTGGTAAAAAGCCTGTTCCCCTTGTGCTATTCTTGCTCTTATATCTCTTTCGCTTTTGCCGTTTTCTGTTATTATGCTTCCCACACGGAAAAAAAAGTATGGCTATTATAACGATCTGAAGTATGGTTAAGAAGAGATAGCTGTAGTGACAATACTGTATCGCTATGGTGACGATACAGATGGCTATGCTCGCGATCTATATCGTTCCTCGGATGATTTGTATGATCATAGCAACGATACTGATACCACTAAACTTTGGATAGTCATCACAACTATCCAGTATCGTTATGACAGCGATATTTTTTTCTCCGTGTAGATATTTGAATTCTTTCACCTGTTCAATTGTCTCGGTATCTATTTTGATTTTCGTTCTTCGAGCTGTTTTCGCTGCTGTACACATCATGAATTTTGTTTTGTCTTTATTTATATCGATACAATAGTTTTCCAATAATATTGTTCTCATAGTGTTGAGAATATTTTCTAACTCAGTACTACTCGTGGCCAATATAGCTATGTCATCCGCGAATCTCAACATACTTATATTTTCTCCCTGAACCTGTAATTTCGATTGAATTTCCTTCTTCACTTCGTTCATTGCTTCTTCTATATATAAATGAAAATCAGTAACGATAATGAGCATCCTTGTCTCACCCCTCTTCTTATTCGTGCTTCCCCTTCCTGACCCTCTATGTCTATTATTGCACTTTGATTCTCATATAATTCGTATATTATTCTTCTATCTTTATAATTTATTCCCACCTTCTTCAGGATCGCAAACATCTTCTCCCAGTCCACATCATCGAAAGCCTTTTGTATATCTACAAAACCTATGTACACAGATTTCTTCAGCGCTATCCTTTTCTCTATTACTGTCCTAAGTGCTAAAATTGCTTCTCGCGTTCCCCTATTTTTTCTCAAACCAAACTGATCTTCTGCCAATCTACTCTATTTTATTTTCCATCCTCCTGTATATAATTTTGGTCAGTATTTTCGAAGCATGTGAAGTTGAACTGATCGTTCTGTAGTTCTCGCATTTGTCTGCCCCTTGTTTTTTCGGGATAGCGACAATTTTATTCTTTCGGAAATCTTCCGGTACTTCTCCTTTTTCGTACATATCTCTAATCAATTCAAACAATGCGTCACGAGTTCCTTCACTGGAGGCTTTTATAAGGTCCGCACTTATGCCATCTATGCCTGGCGCTTTATTATTTTTCAATTCTTTCAAAGCCTTGTCAAATTCTGATCTCAATATCGAATCTCCCAATTCTCCCTCATCTACATCCTCCTCCTTCTCTAAAAGTGCTATATCATCGTTTCCTCTGTACAAGTCTTCCAAATGATTGATCCACTGTTCTATTTTCCCTTCCGTTTTTATCAATTGTCGTCCTAGAGAGTTTCTAATCTTATTGCTTCTAGATTTCATTTGTCCGAAAAGTCCAACAAAATCAAGTTTTTTAATATCATTTTCATATGTTTGTGTTTGAAATGATGAAAATAAGATCCAAATTGAAATGAATCCATATGAAAAAACGTCACAATTGGGTGTTTCATGGTGCAACATTCTGACCTTTTCTAATGTCATTTCGAAGTCATATTTCAGAACAAATAGATATTGACGACGTTTTGACAAAAAAGGCGTAAGGACCAAAAAAATTCGAAATTTTGTAACATATATCAATCGAAATCCCAATAAACATGAACATCTTCAAGATATCTTGAAGATATCTTTTGAAAGACATCTACAAGACGTATCAAAAAGGCATCTTGAAGATATCTTTTGAAAGACATCTGGAAGACATATCGAAAAGATATCTAAAGGACATCTTTTCGATATGTCTTGAAGATGTCTTTCAAAAGATATGTTTAAGATGTTTTGCCAAATGTATCTCTAAGATCAGCAGTTTTGAGGTTATGAGTGCATATGGATAACACTTCAAATGTCTTTGTTCACAATCAAATTGCAAAGAAGGTGAATTCTTTCATAAATTAGAAGCTTGAATAATCCATGTAAATACTAACAAATTCTGTGAAAAGTCCGATTTTGTAACCTTGCAGTGCTAGCACTGAAACTAACGAATCTCCGAGTCACAATATTTTGCGAATTATCGAACTTTTTACGCTGAATTTTATGTACGGCCGTTGTGTACGGTGATTTTATAAAATTCTCATTCACATTTACTAATAAGTTGTTTTTCAATAACAGTGAGAAAAAAATAATTTAAAGGTATCTATGATATTCATCAGGCACTAACGATCACTGGATCATGTACTTCAATATATTTCACCAAATTCATTAAGCTGTTCAAGTTTTATGCACAGTCAACTTATCTTATATTTGTATATGTCATAAACACCTTATTCAAAAGATCACTTTTACTCTGAAAATATACACCGCTGACATTATATCTCACTATGTCATATTGATAATTATGAGCACTGCGTCATCAAATTGTCCGTATGGCTCAGGTCATCGAAGCGTGGGTACGTCGTGAAATGTCCGGGTTCGAATCTCGCAACCCCAAAAATCCGAAATGAAGTAAAATTTGTAGGACTGAGAGGAGGGATCAAAAGAAAAGAAAGAAGGAAGAAGAAGGAAAAGAGGGGAGAATTTTTTTTATACACGATTCAAGATTTTTCCAAGATATTTTTATGAATTCTTCAAGACATTTTTAAGGCTCGATTGAATACGTCTAAAGCATATCTTCCGCAATACATTTTTGAGATATCTTAAACTTGTCGAAATCAGTCGCGTAAGACATCTTTTAGATTTCTAAAAGACATCTTCGAGACCTTCTTGCAAGACATCTTTCAAAATTGCGAGATATCTTTTAGATATCTAAAAGATGTATTTTTGTTTGATTGGGAAGGTCTTGAAAAGAGCTTCTGAATCGTATATACACGGAAAAGAATGAACTGTTAATTTTACCAGAATTCCGGTTACTATATGGACAGCGAGAATATCTGTGACTTTTACTGGAATTTTTGTTGAATTTACCGGAGCCCTTGTTAAATTTGCCGGAGACTTGATTTATTTAACTAGAATTCCGGTTAAAATGGCAGTAATTCTTGCAGTCCATATATTAACCGGAGTATTTTTTTCAGTGTATTACAAAAGTTCGAATTTTTTGCCACTTACGCCTTTTTGTCAAAACGTCGTCGATATGCGTTCGAATGCGAGGAATATTTCTTTGTCTCTGTTTAAAAGATTGGTTTCTTCATCTTAAGTAATTTTTCTAAGTTTACTAAATTGAAAAAAAACTGACTGAAAAACAGTGAACATCATTTAACACTTGGCTGTTTTTCCGTAGCCATGAAAAACATAGGGAATATATTTTTGAAAAATACCCGGGAAATTCTGACTTTTTTACCCGGGAATTTAGCCGGGAATTTGATGCAAGTCTTGCGCTCGACACCCTGACATGGGATAGTACATAGTTGAATGAAATAATAAGACCTTGATTGTTCGTCACTCTTTTTTGTCGACAAATTTTTCAAACAATCATTTTTTTTTTAACAATCGTTAAGAAATCCTGTTATGCAACAAAAGGTAAATTCCAAATATTCATGATGCATATTCATCATTTGCAATTGTACTTCTTTTATTCCTGTTTTCTTTATAAACTAGCAGCTACCGGCGCGCGCAATCCACGCTGCTGCGCGTGATCCCCGCATATAATACCGCGGGAAATCAATCTCCAATGGAAATCATCCTGCGAGTCGTGTGACTTCCGAAATGAAGAGGACCAATGAGAATCAAGATGAAAACGTTTCACATGCGTAACACGGCTTTTTTGTATGGGGATTATCTCAATAACTGCATTCTAGGAGTAAATTTGCGTACACTCTTGTATGTATATTTTTCATTCAACTATTTTCTCACCACGGCACGCAACTTGCGCGCAAAATATTCACGCAATATCCAATCATTACACTCTCAGAAAATCATCCTCAATCCACAGACTTCTGCGAGCGATGTGAGGGTGAATTCGAAAATAAATTGCGCAAGATATGCACTAGCTCTTTGCAGAGATTTGCGAGCGACCGTATGGATCACGGGTGGACTGTACGCAAATCACACGCGAGATCCCGCGTGCATAACGCTCTCAAGTTTTGCGCGCAGGAAATGTTATCTGGGTAGTGACAGGATCACAATAACTCCTTCTTGAAGGTACCTCTCGTCGGCTTCTTGACCAAGATGAATTCAAAATCTATTTCTCTTCGCTATATTTCGGAATTGATAAGGAGAAAACAAACATGTTGAGAAAAGAGTAGAAATATTTGTTGATGAAACAGATCAGATTTCAAATAGTAGTTGATAGATAATTTCTTCAATATTTTGATTTTCATAAAAAAGAGAAGTAAGATAATCAGGCTAACTGAATAATATCTATAAAAATGAGTGGAATCCCCACAAAAACTCCAAAAACGTAAAAAAAATAACGCCAAGTCCCTGAAAAAATGTAAATCTCTCACAATAAGAATTGGCAAAAAATTCTTGGAACAAAAACTTCACTCTGTCCAGAATTCTGCTTGAAGTGGCAAATATACCATTTCAAAAAAAAAAGATGCCAAATCAATAACAGCTACCAAGTACATTTGGCGATTCAAACGGTATGTGAACAATTTTTGGGATATTGTAAACTTAATTTGTCAAAAATGCATTCACAGTACCTAGTTTGTAATTTCTAAAAAAACATCCTTACCTTGAAAACATGTATGAAGGAAAATAGAACAGAAATCAGGTCAATTCATTCCACACACTAGAACCCTTATCCCAAACCAAACGTGTTGGTTGGTTTGGATATGTTTTGAAATCTACGTCGATGCGGAATACTTGGCGTAGCACATAATAATTTCGTAGAATCATATCATTCGAGTTTCTATCTTGATGCCTTTGAGAAATTTTTTGGAATATAATCTAGACTGAAAACTCCTGCTATCGGCCACGTCAAGTATTATTTAGCTTGCAATGGCTCAGATCGCTTAAAGGAAGCGTAGAGTTCCCCGCATGTAGAAACTTGTTTGCCAGTGGTTTATCCCATATTATTAGCCAATCATCAGTTATTCGTAATGTTTCAACCGACCCCCCTGTTCCAACTGTACCCAGTCTGCCTTGAGTAAACGACCATACAAATCTAGGTTAACCGAACGTCGATTGAATGGATATCGTATATTTCGAATGTACTATCTACGTACTAAGGATATTCAAGAATCTCATCGGAACATTCCATGAACGTTTGTCGAATAAATGTTCTTTGTATCTCATTCATACATTCTACGAACCTTTCTGTTTCGTATACGTTCGAAATTCTGTAGCGACTTGGAAGTGTTTTCTAGAGATTATACACGGTTTTGCAGAAATTTTTCAGCGACATATTCTTTCCCGCAACGCGGAAAATCGATAGAAACACCTGGATTGCAATAAAATTACACCTATCATTTTTTATTGGAATTTATTCATAGAGAACGTATTTCAGATTTCGTACCTGCATCTTGAAATCTTGGAGTGCTACCCCATACTTCACAGTGGTTTGAAAAGAGGTCCTCATGAATTCTTCACAATTTTTTTCAAACTCTTGTGCAGGAAGTAAGCGAAAAAGTTCTTGCTATAACTATTCAATAACCCGAGTAGAAAAATTTTTATAATTGTATATCATTCATATATAATTCAATATATCTTAATTATATATAATTTTGGAATTTTTTCCACTTGGGAAAGGCCATTTTGGTTGATCATTGTCACTTATCAATTGAAAGTTTAATAAATTTTACTCACATTTTTTTCTGCGATTAGATGACGTTGCCACTGTCATAACTCGAATCTCAAAAGATCTTGAAACGCACTCAAAATATTTCCACAGCTTCGTGCAAGAAATCAATTTGAAATCGTGACATCCACACAAATTCGTAACTATATTCTTGTTCGAATGACGATCACGAATTAAATCCGCACCCTACTAGCGAACAAGTCTATTAACGTTGAATATCCATCACTGGTAAAACAATTTTCTTGAGCATGGGCACAGTTAAGGCATTTATCCTTCCAACTAAGACTTCATGCTCAGAGAAAAAACACAAGACTCAATTATTTACTCATTTTCTTCTATCACTGAACCACGCGCGTATGAATTCGTCGAGTTACATCCATGATATATATACGTCATTGTTGTTGTGGTCGTTCATCTCTGGTTCAAATTTAATGTTTTCTTGTGCAATTTTTAATGTCAGGTTACTTGTCCTCGCGTGCTGTTTCTTAATCGAAAGGAAAAGCAACAACTGAGAGTAAGGGTTTGCAGCAAGAGATCTGAATTGCCGCCGGAGCATCGGCGCATAACATTGGGGCAGGTGAATTAGAATTTCGTTGGCTCAGGGTCGTATGCATCGAGGGTATATAAAATATACTTATACCCGAACTACACCACCTGCTCCCTAACGCATTTCTTTCATACTTCGTATTTATTATTCCACCTCTTTTTTTTTTTTTTTTTACTAACGTGAAGGTTCGTTCATCCTTGTTCGAGCGGTGATTACAAGATATTTCATGTAACCGGAAGATCGTATCTTTAAATTCATACCATCTTTGAATTAAGTTCTATCTATCTTATTTGATCTTCCATGAACTATAGGTGCAATTTGAGATTATTCCACCTTGAAATCTCTCTGTTTCCTTGAACTAAATTGAAGTTTATCTGAATTTATACCCAATTTTTCATGTACGTGTGAATTGGTACACTGTCAGAAATATCTGGGGTTTTTTTTTCAATCACGTACATGAATTCATGTTCATACATATTCTATATTACATTCAATGCACAAAAATAAGGAAAGACTATAAATTGTGTTATAGTTTATATTAAATTCAATGTAAAATGTGTATGAAACTGAATTCATGCACGTACTTGAAAAAAACTTCCAGCAGAAACATTAAAATAATTGCTGAAATTTCTAACAGTGTAGAAAATGGATATAAGGATATTTTTTCAAGGGGTTATATCTGTTTGAAATTTTTTCCCCATTTTTTTATTGACTTAAATGATGTAGAAACATCTCAAGATTAATATCATACATCATTTATCGATGAAAACATTTTTTAAACACTCCTAAAATATAAATTTTTGGAGTAACCCTTGGCGCTTCGAAATGACAAATTCTGACTTTCTTAATCATGTAGTGATTTTGAATTCCGCTAAATCACCCAAGGAAGAGCTAGAGAAGAGTTATTTGAACTTGGAAAGACAGTTATATGGTGCTGGGATAGCAGACTAAAGGTCAAAAAGTCAGCTAGCCTCTATTCTAAGAATTTCGTATATAGTAATTCGTTTTCAAACTTCAAACGCATCTTTCTCGAAACCACATTCTCAAAATCGGCCGGCAGTAAAACTCGAGTAATTCTCATCTGATTGACTTGAAAATTTAACTGTAAGTTCTCAGATAGATTATCTACTGAAGTACATAGGATTTCCACGATCGATGGACAATTACGGTTTGTATAAATAGATTAAAGTCGACTTTCGTCGAAAATTCGATTTTTTTTTCAAATTGAAAATCAATCAAATTTATCATGGAAAAAATGTTGTTTATTATTCTAGCTGCAGACGTACGAGAATTCTACTACCCGCCGTGGAGCGCCTTCAAAAAATACGCTCGCAATGTATGTCCCTGCACTGTTATAAATTTCTGATTGAATTTTCAATCACATGTAATGGAAGCAATTGCCACTCACGTAAATGAAAAATAATGTACAGTAGTATTGAAAATCCAATAACCATTTCTTCAAATTTCATGCACATGTTCTTGATTGTTGGGAGAAATCATGATTGAAAATTCAATAACAAGTTCTTCAAATTTCATGCACATGTTCATGATTGTTGAAAAAAAAAATCACCTTCACAAGATGCAAACGCGGGACGTCGAAACCGGACGCCAAAACTCTATAGTTGTAATTTCACACGAGCGTCGAGCGTTGAGCGACGAGCGATTTTCCCAGGTTCTAGATTTCAGCGTCAAAGCTTCATGATGTTTCTCGACGCTCAATTTGAGAGTTAAAAGTTGTCTTTTAACTATTCTCTGTGCGGAAGAAAGAATAAAACATATATGAATATATATTGTTTGAGCTGAAGTGCCTTCCTTATCCTGCACTATTGAGAATGATTGAAGATTTATAGATTGTGCTGAAACTACTAACTCAATTACGGGTTAGAACGGCGTCAAAGCTAAACACTGTTTAGCTTTCACGCTAAATCCCAGAAAATGTGAAAATCGCTCGACGCTGGACGTTTGATGCTCGTATGAAATTACACCTTATCACTCAAGCCACTGCCACTTATGTGAAAGGGAGTACTTTTCTGCTTATATGACCTGGCGTTCATTCTTCAAACTTGTGATCTAGAAACACTGAACAAATCGTGTGATCCAACTAGTACACAGTTGAAGTGGATACGTGGATGACTTCGTCAAAGCGTTAGTATACAGGGTGACCCGAGTGAGAAAAATTGTATTTCAAGGGCGTATTCTGCAGCCATAATGCAAGAATTTCCCGTTTCTTGAAGATTAGTTTTGGAGATATGAGCATTTTTAGATTTTTTTTCAAATCCAAACCAACTTGGATCACTTTTGTTATTTTCAATTACCCAAGTAGAAATTACGCCTAGTCAATGGCTAGTGCCTCGTGAGTTTTTCTATACTCCTGACGAGGGCCTTTTGAGGAAAACTCACCAGGTGCTTATTCGTAATGTAACGCTGTGTGTTATGAGGCACTTGCTAGTGGAATTCACAAGGTACTGGTCAGTTACTATTTAGTTACTCTCTAAATACTAGTCAATTACTAACAAGTTTTTGGCAAGAGAAATATAGACAAATCCAGAATTATACACAGACCCTGGTAGAAATTTTCTCTAGTACATCGAGAGTTACTCATAAGTTTACCTATCTTACTTGTGAGTCACTCATAAAGAAAACTTACGAGTAACTTAGTAGAATGTAACACGTCACTTAACTAAATTCTAGTCATCAAAACTAGCGAGGCACTCAGTAGTAACTGACCAGGAACTTGTAAGAAACTAGCGCCACACTCATGACAGCAATTATATGCCAAAAAAATTGTGAAGTTATAATAATACATCAACAATGATTATTCAGTAAAATATGCATGATTTGGCCCAAAATGTTTTTAAAAATAAAAAATTGAATTCTGAGCAAAAATCATGTTTCAGAGGAGACACTTGCAAATTACCCCCAACGTTCACTTCGTGCTCAATGCGATGGAGAGAATATTAGAAACCTCGGAGAGAATCGAACCTACACGGAGAAAATCCTACACTAGTGGTTACTGTAGCTCACACGACTGGCTCGTGTTATGCAAAAAAATCATTCCAACACTACTGGTTACTGTGGTAACACGAATCAATCGTGTCTCCACAGTGGAGAATAGTGTAGAGAAACGAACCTTTAGTGCGCAGACACGACTGACCCGTGTTACCACAGTAACCAGTAGTATTGAAATGATTTTTTTGCATGACACGAGCCAGTCGTGTGGGCTACAGTAATCACTAGTGTAGAATTTTCTCCGTGTACCTAAACCAATTCCTACCTACCCTCATGGGAAAACTCAACACAATGATCTATCGAGATTCTATCGGTTAATATCAGAAATTAGTTGATAATGGCCTGCAAGGTTCTGGTATTGGTCGGGACTCCATCGGGACGCTGATACGGACTTTCAACAATTTCAAATGCGTATTGGACAAATGTTGGATGTTTGTCAGATTTCTATCAGAGATTATTCTGCATTTCGGGGAAGTATCATATTGTTATCGGATCATATCAGGATCAATGTAGGATGATATCGGGGATATATAGGTCATCTGTTGATGGGATCGGCCCTTGTTTTGATGATTATCCAGCAGTACAGTATATCAGATGAGTGTCAGGCTGATGTTGGGTTGCTGTCATGTCAATATTTGAGATCATCAAGGCAATGTTCGGATGAAAACTGAATGACCGCATCGTGCAGTTATCGGATCAGCATCGGGTCATGCAGAACACAGAATTCAGCGTTCATATCGTGCATGGATCGTATGAGCATTGGGTCATCGGGAAAACAGAATTCTGAATATCGGGGAGTATCATGATATAATTGGGCAATGTTGGATAATGATCGTGTGATGTTGGAATGAAAAATTAATTATCATATTGTGCATTGATCGGATCGGCATTGGGTTATGTAGAAAGTCGATTTCATCGTTCATATCGTGAATAAATCGTATGAACATCGGGTCATCGGAAGAACAGAATTCTGAATATCGGAGAGTATCATAATGTCATCGGGCAATGTTGGACAACTATCGTGTGATGTTGAGATGGAAATGAAATCATCATATCGTGGATTGATCGGAGGGGCATTGGGTTATGGAGAAAATCGATTTCTTCGTTCATGTCGTGAATGAATCGGATGAACATTGGGTCATCGGGAAAACAGAATTCTGAATATCGGAGACTATCATAATGTCATCGGGCAATGTTGGACAATTATTATATGATGTTGAGATGGAAATTGAATAATCATATCGTGGATTGATCGGGGGGGGGGGGGGGAATTGGGTTATGGAGAAAATCGATTTCATCGTTCATGTCGTGAATGAATCGGATGAACATTGGGTCATCGGGAAAACAGAATTCTGAATATCGGAGGGTATCATAATATCATCGGGTATCCAAAGAATTTCAGACACATTCCGGGTACTTCCCCGGCGGTTCTGATACATTTCCGATGCATCAAGGTTTGAGCCAACGGATGTGCAACGCTTTCCCGACGAAGAGTCGATCAGTATACCCGGCGATTCGAACCTAGGGACTGCTATTCTCCCGACAGTTCCAACACTTCCCTGATGCAATTCGGAAAATATTGACAAGTCATAGACGTGATCCCGATACGGACCTGATAATTCTGCCGAAGGTGCCGCGTCCAGGCTTCCACCCCACATATCCGACAAATTTCAAACACATTCCGGGTACTTCCCCGGCGGTTCTAATTCATTTCCGATGCGTCAACGATTGAGTCAACAAATGTGAAACGTTTTCCCGACAAGTAGTTGATCAGTGTATCTGGCGATCCAGACCTGGGGATCGCTCTGACATATCCGTTAAGACTCCCACAATGTTTTGATATTCTCTCGACAGTTCCAACACTTTCCCAATGCAATTCAGCTAATATTCATGAGTCATCGATATGAACCCGATAATTCTGCCGAGGATGACCCGAACAGGCCTCCTACTACATATACGACGAATACCCTACCCGTTTCGGGTATCCCCCCGGTGGTTCTGATATATTTCTGATGCATTCACGATTGAGCCAACAAATGTGCAACATACTCCCGACACGTAGTCTATCAGTATACCCGGTGATCCGAATCTAGGGATCGCTCTGACATATCCGATAAGACTCCCACAATGTTTTGATATTCTTCCGACAGTTCCAACACTTTCCCAATGCAATTCAGCTAATATTGACGAGTCATCGATGTGATCCCGATATGGACCCGATAATTCTGCCGTGGATGCCCCAAACAGGCCTTCATCCTACATATTCGACGAATTCCCAACACATTTCGGGTATTTCGATTTCACAAAATACCACATAGACGTGAGCCATTCACGACCGCGACGCCTATTAGCCAACAAGAGCATGACGTCTGATCGACAGTACTGAGATGACTTCAATTTGATACGCATGCTTCGTACCTACTGCCATTCAGAGTCGGACAATTTCCACCCAGTTTGTAGGTTGCGTTACAATACAGTGTGTTTGGTTGAAATCAAATTTGCATGAAAATCGTTCTATGTAGCGTATTGTCATACTCTTATGTACCACAACGCACAAACCGCGGATTGGTCAATAGGGAGTGAATTCGACTAGTAATTTCCAAGTTGCTCCTATGTATTCTAGATATTAGCTTCCATAGCTTATTTCTGGATCGTAGACGAACTTATTGTCCCACAGAACTCGTTCAAAGGTGATGTATATCATGTAAAAATTCATCCAAGAATAAAGTGATTGAAGGAAAGATACTCCAAAATCCATTTATTGTCGGAAAAATAAGTACGAAATTCCGTAACACAGATACGAAGTTTTTTTTACGTATCAATGCTACGAAATCTCGTATCATGTTAATACATGGGACCAATATCATTGTCACAAAATTCGAGATCATACTTGATACGGACAATTTGTATCACACCCCGCTATGACATTTAGTATCATCTTTGATACTAAGATTTTGTATTATGTTCGACAATGTTGCTCTCTTAGACTTCTGTACACAAACGACGATATACCTACATGTTTCCATCAGATGCAGAACAATTTTTCATGTTTGACAACTGATCCATGCATCATCTTGATCCATCAAAAAGACACATCACAGATGATGAAAATCTCGATTACAAATGTTTTCGATCCAATGAATCAATTAAATTATCATTGAATTTGAACTCAAGAAATCATAATTTTCGATTCATTTAACAAATTCACTTCCCGGCGATCAGAAAACCGTTTAAGCACTTTGCAGTACAAAGTTTCTTCTTTGAGATATCCACTGTATAATCCCTGAAATCCTCTCCTTCCGAAAAAAATTAAGTGTTGGAAAAAGTCATATTCTCTTCAAGAATTCCAGCTGACTGCTTTATACAGGCTGATCTAAGTCGGATAGATTGTATTCGAGGAGCGTATTCTGCAGCCCAAATGCAATATTTTCTCGTTTGAAAAAATGTTTTGACGCTGAGTTTTGCAGGTATGAGCATTTTTAGATTTTTCTTCAAACCCAAACCATTCATAGGCATTGTGTGCTACATACTTGAGCTTCACACCATTCGCCAAGTTGAGGAACGGTGGATTCATGAGAAAAAAAAACTATCCTATCATTGTTCAATTCGAAGTTATAGCGATTTACATTTATTTGACTTCAAGTCAATCAGAATTCGGCAACTTTGAACCATGGGAGCTCTGAAACAACACACGATAGGATTGTTCAATGTGTTTTTCTAGAAATCCGCCGTTTTCCAACTAAGCGAATGATGTAAAGCTCAAACATGTCGCTACAATGCCTTTTGAATGATTTGTATTTGCAAAAAAAATTTAAAAATGCTCATGTCTCCAAAACTAAGAATTGAATAAATTCTTTCCAAACACACGATCTACCCATGTATCCCATCATGAAGTAAAGGGGATTCCTCATCATTTGAAAAAAACAGCTATCAGTCTCGTCACATCCTGGCTGGAGATATGAGCGATGAAATTTGCAAAGTTACACTAACACGTGTTCTTAGGCTACGTCACTTTTTGACAGTTTATAGGCTGAGGGTTAACATAAATGTTGAATGGTGTCAAGGATTATCCGAGAAATAAATTAACATCTTCATGACTATTCGAGCATCAAAAGTTCTCATATATTGCATCGTTGTACGATATAGTCGGTATTAATATCAATGCTACAAATAGTGAAATACTTTTCGCAATTTCTATATGTTACATCGCACATGATATACCTGACGTAGGCGTCTCTATTCGTGTTCACTATAATTTTTCCTTTCATCTGATCGTTAGTATCTCAAGTGTCAAATTGAATAATCGTTCTCAACTCAGTCAATCTCCCAAGTGTTGGCTATAGGTATGAGATACTGCCCGTGATTCGTTGCTATTATAATAGCTGGACACCTGATACTACTGATTTCAAGAAATGACAAATGTTCGGTCTCAGTCATTTTAGAAACATAATTTGCATATCTCATTGTTTTTTCGGTCGAAATTCTATGTCCAAACATCACACTCTTTTGATTATCTCCGTTCACATGAAACAGCGCCACAGTTGCTACTCGATAAAATTCTCCATCCCAAGTTTGTAGGATACTGTTGTCCGACCGGATCTCAGATTCCCTGTCATATCTCTCAAATTCAAAGCCTGTGTTGGTATAAATTTTTCTGAATTCCGTCATTTCAGTGGTTTCAATACCAACTTCGTTCAAAATCACTGTTTCGCCAATAGTTGATTTTCTTCTACCTACGTTACCAATGAAGTAGCAGCCATCCATTGTCGTTGCATTCTTCCACCTTCGTTTTGTTTGTATTTCATTCAACATACAGTTTGTGTTCTCCAACATATATTCTTCATGCCCCGGTGAATATAATTGGGTACTTATCAGATATCGCATAGTGATCTGTTCCAGTGCTCCTTTGGGAGATTCCATATATCGCATCAGTTGATTGTTTTTCGATTCAGAAGGGAACGTAGTGTGCCCAAGTTGGACCCCAATTATTTACACTATCACTCAGATGAGTCATAAGATGAACATTGTACTTCATATTGTATGTACCGAAAAGTCTCATATTTTTCCACGTACAATAATAAATATTTGTGAGCTTTTTCTGCATCCCCAGGAGTTACAACGTCGCGTGGGAGAAGGAAGATTCCTTCCGCCAACAATTTCCAATGTCTTATGTATTTCTCAGGGATCTCTATTTCTGGCAAACATAACAAAACGTAGTAAAATAGCCAATTCCTCCATTCTGAAGCTTTCCATTCCGCACATTGTTTGATACTTCTCGGCTTTCTGGCAATACGTGTTGGAGTACGGATAGATGCTAATCGTTGGTCAATGATAGCAAGTGATTTCGGATCTCCAAAATAGAAGTCTAATCCAACACTACTTGAATGCATGTCGGTATGTGCTTTCACCACCCCAACGAACACAGCGTGCAGATGATCGACAACAAACCCATCAGCAAGATCAAAGTGTTCCAAATTTATCAATTTGGAAACACCGCGTACTCTTTTGATGACGATTTCTTCATCACTCTCAGCAACTTGTCGCATGGCTGTCCTGATACTCAGATCCGTTCGAATTGGTGGACTGTTATATTCTTTCATTGGATACTTCATACCATGTTGAATGTGTTGCCCTGGGTGTTCACAAAAAGTACAACCGTAGTATCCGTTATATTGATTCATTTCCAGTATCGTACATCGTGCTTTCGAATCCACACAACAACAAACAGGCAGAAATTTACTAATTATTTCCTCATCCTTGAGCTTCCATCTTGAACCTTTTTAAGATAAAACATTCGCTTCTTGTATGTACGGATGCAGAAAAGCATGCATATCAGGTTCCTCCTCGTCTATCCACAATCCTATGAGGAACATATGCTTCACTCTTAAATTAGGTGGAAGTTCATTTATCATTACAAACAATCCCCAGGCTGTCTTATCTGAAGATTTACTTAATTGGAACCCATCCGTGTTGAAGGTGTAGGTAAAATCATTCACAGATAATATTCTACGTTCTTGCAGTTGCTTATATTTGTTGCCATCCATCATATCTTCATAATTATCCACGCCAAATTTTTTCCGTGTTTCTTTATAAAGCATCATATCAGATATACTTGGAGTGGTGAGAAAGCATCTCAATTGCTCCTCAAAACTTATGGTTACAAAATACTTTACGGTTTTTTTTCCATAACTTTCTCACAAGGCGGTGAGCATACAATGGTGGATTGTAAATCTGCCTTCGGACCCAAGTATCTTTTACAATAACTGCAGTATGCATGTGGAATTATACCATCACAATTTTTGTTTATGATTCTCCATAACTCTTTTTTGGACGTAGGCAGAACTTTTCTCTTCAAAACTGTATTTCACATAATCATGGAATCAGTTAACGCTTCATATGTCCATTTATGTCTTATGAACAATCCTAGCAATAGGAGAAGAACCTCTCTGGCAGTTGCCTCTTGTCCAAATTCAAGCACTGTATTCAGGGAATGATTGGTGAATCCAAAGTTGTCGACATGAGAATTAGAATCATCATTTTGATCGTCATAATCTCCATTGTCTCCTTCACTGTCATCTTCAACATTTTCAGCATCGTTATGAAAGTTGTCTTCCTCATCCCTATCATCAATATCTTGATCTTCGTCATAAGCATTGTCTTCTTCGGTCGCACCGTTATCATTCTGACTGCGTTCAGTACTGGTTTCATGATGTACATCCATGCTGTGAGAACAAACATAGTCGTCATAACGATATGAATAAGTAGACTCGATCAGAAAGTTTGATTTTTTATCATATCGTTTTTGGGAAAACGGAATCAGGAAATGGCACATCCGAGTGTGTATTTAACCATTAGCTGCCACATTGGGGTGTATCGCACCCTACACCTTGAAAAAGTATAGTTTGCAGTGTATTAATGAGGAGAATTCATTTTGTTGGGGAAATTTATTAACAATTGAATCTAGCTTTTTAGACCATAGCATTTGTCTGAAAGCGCCAGTCTGGTTTCATTTTCCTTCTGACAGTGAATAATTGATCAAGTTCCAAAAAATCAGAGAATTGATTGTCTCGAAAAATTCCACTTGTCCTATGTTGGAATGATCATCTTCTTTTCGAACACCTTTGTTTGGGGGTATTTTTATCAGATATGTGTATCTCAGGAGTATTCAGATGAATCTTAAGATAATTCAATGGAAACATGAGTTTTCTAGAATTTTTTGGTAAAGTAACCTGTCATTCCTGGTTGTTGAGGTATTCATAATTTTTTTTCATAATCAACCAGAATACTGATTCAATATTCGCGCATTATATTATTGAACAAGATCTCAAGATGTGCTGAAAAGATTTTCAAGTCAGAATATCACCTTAAAAGATTTATATCATTGATTTCTTTGGCTGGGGTGCGTTACAATAAGTTTGTGGTGAATTGATTATGGTTGAACGTATTCCAATAATCCTTATTTCTACATGGATTTGGAGTATTATTTACCTGAAGGAAGATAAGTGCTTTTTATATATTGCAGTAATACACTTCCAATAAATGTTACATTTTCAGTATTAAATGCTATTCAATTGAAAAGTTGCAATCACTACCCAAAAGATAGTTATAGGTATCCCATCATTTCATTGACCCCACTATTGACTGCTGTTGTTTTCACCACAAACTTGAGTTGAAATGTCTTCCGCTGACAGTGTTGTGAGAGGTTAGGTCTGTTTACAACGATTCCTGGTATCGAAGTAATTGCAGTGCTTTCAATCAATATACAAATTGAATGCGAAGAAGAAACATCGAATTCAGTGAGTTGAAGTGAAATGAAGTGAGTGAAGTAAATTCGTGCAGTAAAATGAGTTCAGTAACGCGAAGTATTATAATTAAATTTATTAAACTTCAGTAAATTGAATTACAAAGAAGTGGACTTGGTTTACATACTTGATTAATCTTAACCACATACACCCATTCACACCTTAAACCTATATACAAATCTTATTCTTTCATATTTCCAACTATTCCTATTATGAATAAATATTTATGTATTTTATCACAATAATATCACATCGTTTTTTTTTACTATTTTAGCATCTATTTATCCTTTCAAATCTCTCCTGTCCGTTCAACTTTCATATCCTATTCACTCATACTAATCCCTTTCCTTTCAATCTCTTTTTGCTTCTGATCTTTGATTTTCACAAACATAACTAATACTCTTTCCTTCTCCTTGTATAACATATCATTCAATATTTTATCTTTTATTTTTGTCTTACCATTGCCTAAATTTCTAAAAATATGTCCTACTTCCCTACAATCTATGTAATGCTCCAAATAACCTAATTCTAAACCACAAAATTCACATTTCCTATTTTCCTCTTCTTCCCAGTATTTATTTCCTATTTCCAAATTACCGCACCTTGCCTTACATAATGCTCTTATTGCCATACCGTTTATATCTGTTTTCCCTCCCAGACCCATCAAATACTTTGGAAAACCAATACATTCTATATCCTTATATCTTGTATCATACTTTGCCTGTGAAATTTTATCCTTTATTATTTGTCTATGCACCTCACTCTCTCTTTTCCTGATACTTATACTTAAATCTATGTTCAACATTCTTTTCATTTCTACTCCTACTATTCCTAGACCATTTCTACTGGAGAACATTTCTTTTTGTATGCTATATTTATCCTTACATCCCTCTTTTCCTTTCTCTCTCAAACACATCTTTACAAATCTTTCTTCCTCCATATTCTTTATCCCTTCCTTATATTTCATTGCCCTTATCCCCCATTCTACTCCTAATTTTTGAACTCCTAATTCTCTGTATATAATATATTTTGGCGTATTAATACTGAGTTTGAACAAACCTCGCACGTACTCCAACAGTATCTTCTCTAAACTATCTTTTTCTTCCCAACCCCATAACTCTACCCCGTACGACATTGCACTCTTGACTAGACATCCGAATAATTTCCACCTTCTTACAAAATCGTCTTTACATAACCATTCCCCAGTCCCCATGTCTTATTTCTAGCAACTTTTCCCTTGTTCTTGAATTCCTCAATATGATCTTTATAATCCCCATTTTTATTAAAAACAAATCCTAGGTACTTGAAGTTCTTCACTAATTCTATATTTTCATTACCCCATTTCCATTCTTCTATTCTATTATAATATCTCTTGTTGAAAATCAATATTTTTGTCTTTTCCACATCCGCTTTCAAGTCTTTATCTCTCAAGTATTTTCCAATCGTTCCTATCATATCTAACAGAGCATCCCTATCATTAGCTAAAAACACCATATCATCCGCATAGGCCAATGACCAAATCCTAGTATTTCCTAAACCTACACCACCTATCCCTCTTTTCTTCAATATTTCTACCCCATCCGCCACATATAGACTGAACAAAGTTGGGCTCAAACAACAACCCTGTCTCAATCCTCTTCCAGTCCAAAATTTCGGAGTTAATCCTTGTTCCTTCCTTATTGATATAGAAGTTTCCTTATATATTGCTCTCAGTTTTTCTATCAAATGTCTATTTATCTTCTTCTCCTCTAAGCATTCCCATAACTTGTTCCTATTCACCTTATCAAAGGCCACCTGAGGGTCCAAAAAAAGTGCAAACACCACCTCCTTTTTCTGTTTCCTCTGCGCTATATGAATCAGGACAAATATATTCTCGATCGTGGATCTTCCCTTCCTGAAGCCTGTCTGGTTTTCCGGTAACAAATCTTTTTCTTTGATTTCCGCCTTCAGTCTGCTTCTGATGACTTCCGTGTATACTTTGTAGGCCGAACACAAAAGCGCGACTCCTCTGTAATTCTTCGCTTCCTCTCTGTTACCTTTTTTGTGAATCGTAGCTGTAATACTTTCCCTCCAATCATTCGGCATCCCTCCTCCATTCCAGACGTCCTTTATCACATTTATTAATCCCTTTTTCACCTCTTCTCCCGCGTGTTTCCAGGCTTCGACCGGTGTCCCATCTACACCAGTTGCTTTTCCTATTTTCAGCTTCCTTATTGCCTTCATTATTTCCTCTTCTTCCAAGACTTCACCTTCTCCTATATCTTCCCCCTCTTCTTCTGTATTTTCCTTCCTTCGGACTTCTTTCGATCCCCTTTGCACCAACTTATCCCTTGAACCTTCCAACAGCTCCATAAAGTGCCTCTTCCATTCTTCTTTTCCTATATTGTTTTTGACTACATTCCTCCTTTTTCTCTTTTTATTCAGATATTCCCATATATCAGCTTCCTTTTTGAGACCTTTCCAAGTTTTCTCTTCCTGCTTCATCATCTCCTCTTTTCTCTCTTTGAAATAGACCATGGTTTTTTTCTTCTCTTCCAAGTACTCCCTGCTAGTGATCTTTCCTGTCTTCACCGCTCCGAGTCTCCTTCTTAGAATCCTTTTTCTTCTTGTGCACTCCCTATTCCACCATCCCTTATAACCTATTCTCTTTTCCCTTATTTTAAACTTTTTTCTAATCATAGCGCACTTAACTATTCCTCTTAATGTCTCCCATTTTTCTTCTATATTATCTCCCTCTATTGTCTCACAATACATAGTTTTTTCTCTAAATATTTCGATTGATTTCTTGTCCCAAACTATTTTACTTATATATCTATCTTTTTTCTTCCCCCCCTTTCTCTTTCTTATATCTTCTTCAAACATCATTTCTAATCCCAACGGTAAATGGTTCGATTCTGTCCTATTCCCTACTTTAAAATTATTTATTATATTAACACATTTTTCGTTTACAATACAATAATCTATAACAGTATTACCCCTTCCTCCTATATAAGTATAATTACCCTCCCAATCTCCCTCAGTTGATCCATTCAGTACATACATTCCTTTATCTCTAATCATCTCCATTAGCTCTTTTCCTACATTACTTATTACTCTATCTTCACTACATCTTATTCCTATTTGCATTTGATTGCTATTTCCTATTTTATTTGCTTCTAATTCTCCCGTCCTTATGTTAAAGTCCCCACCTATTACAATATCCCTATCTTCAAATCCTTTTATTTCCTTACTCATCGTTTCACCTAGTAATGTCGAATCTCCCCTACTATATACTGCCCAAATCTCAACCCTACTATGACATGTGACTTCACTATAGCATCGTTTACTATTTCTATCATTCCTTCCCTTGTATCATCTTTCCTAATTGTGTCAGATTGTTTTCTTATGCCTATTACAAAACCCCCCATTGCTCTCCCCTCCCTTTCCTCTCATTCCTTTTTGCTTGAACAAGTTCCCACTCATGAGTCTCTGGTAGTAAATTCTTCATATTCCCCCACTCTCTTTCCTCTACCCAAGTTTCCATCAAGTTTATCATATCAAATTCCTCTATAAACTCCCAAAATTCCCTATCCTTCTCTTTCAAACCCACTACATTCCAGAATAATAATCTCATTCCCTCAATTCTATCTGTATCTCTTTTTCTCAGTCCTTCCTTTCCTAATTCTCTTCTTGCTTTCTCACAATCTTTCCCCAATTTCTTCTTATTCCTATTATTGTACTCCTTTTTCCACTTCTTCCTCACTAAGAATTTTCACCCCTTCTCCCCTCTCCTTCGTCTCTTTTGCCTTTGTTGCCATCACCTTCCTCTTCCCTTTCCTGTTCTACATCCTCCTCTTTATTTTCCTCTACCTCTTTTCCTATTTGTTGTTGTTCTATTTCCCTCCACCATACCCAGTTACCCTCTACAAACACTCTGTTATATCCCGCTTTTACACTAAGACCTTTTTTCTTCTGTTCAAACACCCATTGTCTTATCTTTTCTTGTACTCTTCTCTCCTCCCAAGTAAGATCCTTTTTTATGAAAATGTCCTCGTTTCCTAGTTTATATTTATTTTTCATAACTTCAACTTTTTCCTCCATACTGTTGAATTTCACCACCACCATCTTACCCCTATTCATTATCATATCTACTTTCACTTCAACTCCAAGTTTTTCTCTACATGAATTTTCTACCCACTCCTTATTGATTCCCCCCTTTCTCTCTTAAATTTCATCACAATATTATTTTTCTTTTCCTCTTTCTCTTTTTCATTAACTAATCTTTCAACTTTATCAATCTCCGCATTGCTTAAACCTCCCACACTCCAACTCGACCCTCTCCTACTACTCATCTGCGTATCTGCATAACTAGTATAACTTCGACCGCTTCTACTTTCTCTATCCTCCTCATATCCCATTGATTCACTCCTCTTATTATCTATTTCTCTCAACTTATCGTGTACTTCTTTATCCCATTTTGACATCTTCTTCTCCCAATCCTCTAATTTATTCTCCCATTCCTCCTTTTTTTCCTCCAATTTTCTCAGTGTATCTTCGCATTTCTTCCCCTCCTCTCTTACTCTTCTCAATTCCCTATGTATCTCATCTCTAATATTATCCAAATCTTAACTTCACCTTCTTTAAAAGAAACATTCTTGGTCGAAGCTACCGCCATCTGTAGTGTTCTTTGTTTACTATCCTGTAACTTATCACTTTTACCTACCTGACCTTCCGATCCCCCGCTTTTTTCTCCTGTTTGCCCCTTTTTGTACATAACCTCACTTCCTACGCTTTCACTTATTCCTAAATTATTCTTTTTCTTTCGAATAAAATCTATCACTTCTATTTCCACGCTTACTCCTCCTAATCTTACACCTTCTAAACCACTTTCACTCCTCTCTTAAACAAAATATCTTAAAATATCGTCTAAAATCTATCAGCACTCGCTCGCACACAACCGCTCGCTCATGCGCACCCTAACCAAGTCCTAACGCGAAGTATTGATGTGAGATGTTTTAAAACATTCCTCAATTTATGGAAATAAATATTGTATTTGATATCGAATCTAACAGACATTTATCAACTGAGGAATTTATTTGATTTCATTCAACTTCAGTCCATGAACTAAATTATAAATCAGCTTGTATAAAGTTATATGATCAAAAGAAAACATTTATAAATATATTAATAATTTCGCTCGAGTGAACAATGAACTCCTGCAAAATGCTCACATCAATCAATAAAACGAATTAATATATGCTGAAAACGTTGATACATGTACCATCCTCAGTTATAATACATTAAATGTTTTTATAATATATCAGACGTTGTAACATTATGACCATAAGTGACAGTTATCTACTATATAATCGTATCGCGTGTTAGCCCAAACTGTTAGGATCGGTTCTTCAGGTAGGTGATAGGTTAGGTAGGGTGGTTTTGAATCTCTCCAAGGAATGAAAATTTCTCGAATAGAGAAAAGCATTACATCCTAAATCCTAACTATGTTATCCTAAATACTTACCGACAGTGAGTACGGTAAGAAGTTAGGAAAAAATTTTTTTCATGTTCATCAAAAATTTGTGGTAATTTCTACTCCAAATGTGTACTAAACACTGTGACAATATCTGGATACATTCAACTCAATTTTTGTGGTATACTTTACCACAATATGTTTCAAGTGTTACTGGTCATCTGGTTACAAGTATATCGTTTTGCTTTACATTATATGTGAAGCTTGTATTATACGTTACTAAGCTTTGTACCTGTCCCAAATTTTAGTCCAATTTGTGGTAAAAATAATTACTATTGTGGTTGAATGGGCAGATTATTTTTTTCCGTGTATTGAACAATGTCCCTCATTAGAATTTTGGATCAAGGAGTTGTTTACCTGCCGTCACTTTTCTCCTTATAATTCCCATCTTGACAATCATGATCACTTGCATCCGACGAACTATCCGTTTCATTTGGGACATTCTGGTCATGCCTGTGATCGTGGATGTTTTGCATCTAAGGATGATGTTGAATTCGATTGACATCCACATGACATTCACTGTGCTCATCATCAACAGGATCCTATCAAATGGAATAAAACCTTCATGTGTACATGGGTCATTTCATGTCAATTCAACGACGTTGCGACGATGACCCTCTTCGATTCTTTTGCTTTTTCACTGTTTTATGCAGGTAGAAAGAAGTCTCCAGCTGAATTTTCAGCTCACTATCCCCTCCCCTTTCGGAGTTAGTAATTGTCTTTTGAAAATATATATCGTTGTGTATAAGGCCGGAGACTCATGCTGGCGATTGTCGCGCGCGACACCATTAGAAGAAAGCAGAGGGAAGATGTTTGCAACTCGAATCTCTTTTTTCTTCCAATGATGTCGCGCGCAACAGTCGCTAGCATGAGACTCCGGCCTAAATTTCATAATCTTACTCTATACGGGTCATATTTTTTCATCGTTCACGCTCTTTCTGAAAAAAATCGGAAAACTGAAGGAAAATTGTTCTTGATGCTTTTTTTGGCCGTTTTTACTCAAAAAATCAGTTTTCCATCCAATGGGACACTTTTGATTTTTTTCAAAAAAATTCATAAAATTCTATATGAAGAAACCAAATTTCTGAGCCATCCTTGCTACAAATGACGGAAGTATTCGGAAGTCATCATCATCATGAAGTAATCAGTCTTACGACTGGTTTGATGAAACCCTCCACCCCTGTCTATTATCCGCCAAACGTTTAATTTCTACATATCTACTACATCCCTTGTCTTGTACGATTTGCTTCATATAACTTGCTCTAGGTCTACCTTTACCAGTTTTACCATTCATTTTCCCTTCCAATATTGTTTTCAATAAACTCTCATGCCGTAATGTGTGTCCTATAAGATTGCTTCTCCTTTTCACGATGTGTTTCAAAAGATTTCTTTCTTCATTTATCTGCTCGAGTACTTCTTCATTTTTGACTTTGTCTATCCATTTTATTCTGAGCATCCTCCTATAACACCACATTTCAAAAGCTTCAAGTCTTCGTTGATCAGTTTTCCCCATTGTCCAAGTTTCGCAACCATATAATGCTGTGCTCCAAACGTAACTTTTCAAGAATTTCTTCCTTACTTCCAAGCTTATATTTTTTGAGCATAATAACTGTCTCTTTTGATAAAAAGCCTGTTTCCCTTGTGCTATTCTTGCTCTTATATCTCTTTCGCTTTTGCCGTTCTCTGTAATTATGCTTCCTAGATATTTGAATTCTTTCACCTGTTCAATTGTCTCGGTATCTATTTTGATTCTCGTTCTTCTAGCTGTTTTCGCTGCTGTACACATCATGAATTTTGTTTTGTCTTTATTTATATTCATACAATAGTTTTCCAATAATATTGTTCTCATGGTGTTGAGAATATTTTCTAACTCAGTACTACTCGTGGCCAATATAGCTATGTCATCCGCGAATCTCAACATACTTATATTTTCTCCCTGAATCTGTAATTTCGTTTGAATTTCCTCCTTCACTTCGTTCATTGCTTCTTCTATATATAAATTGAACATCAGTGGCGATAATGAGCATCCTTGTCTCACCCCTCTTCTTATTTGTGCTTCCCCTTCCTGACCCTCTATGTCTATTATTGCACTTTGATTCTTATATAATTCGTATATTATTCTTCTATCTTTATAATTTATTCCCACCTTCTTCAGGATCGCAAACATCTTGTCCCAGTCCACATTATCGAAAGCCTTTTGTATATCTACAAAACCTATGTACACAGATTTCTTCAGCGCTATCCTTTTCTCTATTACTGCCCTGAGTGCCAAGATTGCTTCTCGCGTTCCCCTATTTTTTCTAAAACCAAACTGATCCTCTGCCAATCTACTCTCTATTTTATTGTCCATCCTCCTGTATATAATTTTGGTCAGTATTTTCGAAGCATGTGAAGTTAAACTGATCGTTCTGTAGTTCTCGCATTTGTCTGCCCCTTGTTTTTTCGGGATAGCGACAATTTTATTCTTTTGGAAATCTTCCGGTACTTCTCCTTTTTCGTACATATCTCCAATCAATTCAAACAGTGCGTCGCGAGTTCCTTCACTGGAGGCTTTTATAAGGTCCGCACTTATGCCATCTATGCCTGGCGCTTTATTATTTTTCAATTCTTTCAAAGCCTTGTCGAATTCTGATCTCAATATCGAATCTCCCAATTCTTCCTCATCTACATCCTCCTCCTTCTCTAATAGTGCTATATCATCGTTTCCTCTATATTCGGAAGTGAACCGGGACAAAAATCGCCACTAAACGGACAGAAACGGATATAAACGGATGTATAAGCCATGCGTTTATACACGTTTATTGGCGGTTTTTGTCCATTTACTTCCGAATACTTCCGTCATTTTTAGCAGGGATAACCCAGAATGGGCTTCGAATAACTTCTGGTGAAAAAAAGAAAGAAACAATTTTTTCCTGTAATTTAAATGGGTGTTTTATTTGTAATTTCTGTTTATTCTTTCATTGTTTTTTGAATTTTTTTTCATCAAAACTCATTCGGAGTCCATCTTGGGTTATGGCTCAAAAATTTTGTTCTTTCACATAGAATTCTGTGAATTTTTTTGAGAAAAATCAAGTGTCCCATTGGATGAAAAACTAATTTTTTGTGTAAAAACGACCAAAAAAAAGCATTGAGAACAATTTGTTCCAGAAAGAGCGTAAAAGATGGAAAAATGACCCCCTATAGAGTAAGGTCATGAAATTATAGACAAAGATACATATTTTTCAAAGGACAATTGCTAATTTCGGGAGAAGAGGGGATAGTGAGCTGAAAATTTAGCTGAAGACTTCTTTCTACCTGCATAAAGGCATATTAAACAATCAGAAGACTCGAGGAGGGTCATCGTCGCAACGTCGTTGAATTGATATGGAATGACGCACATACATTGGAAAATTCAAGGAATAAATATGAAAAATATTTCGTTCATGCAGCATGGCGTTCAAACTTTCCATACATTCAAGAAGATACAAGAACTTTCCTCTGAATGTACCTGATTACGCATAATTTATCTTATTCTTATTGGAGCAACTTGTTGACTTTGGTTTCTTTGGAATGATTTTTGTATTGTTCCAAACTTTGAGCCTTCAATGAAAAATAAATCAACTTATCATCCGTAACACATTCCCAATTTTGCTTGGTTCTTTTGCTCTTTGTATATTCACTTTGGCATGAATTTTAACTACTTCATTTCTTGTAAAACATTGTTCATTTCGTTATATTATTCATGAATTAATAATGGCCGATTATTATAACTACTAAATCGTGAATTATTCCATAATTAGTATTTTTTCAACCTGTGACTTTGATAGGTCTCTACAAAATTCAGACGTTACAAGATGGATAATTTAGATGTTTATGTGAGGGAGACCGAGGCTGTCTGTCTACGGGGACTATGTGTCAAAGTATCGATATCTCAGACATACACATGTATTTGCGGCTACCGTTTCAATATTATCTTTGAATATTTATGAAACAAACCTTCACCAGCTTTTGTTTGTTTACGATGCTTTATTCGTTTCTCATACGCGATTGACTTGTCAATGAAAATTTTATTATTATTTATTATCATTTACGGAAAAATTATTCTCACAACGATATTTTGACTACAATCAAAGTATAAGTATCCGTCAACAATATCATTCAATAAGAACTCATCAGATGTGCACATCATAAAATTCTAATTCCAGTCGACGTACAATCTGCAATACGCCAAGTGCCGAAGAACGTGATCGGGGTTATAGGTCTTACTTCTGATTGAATTATGTGTCCACATACTTTCCCACGTTATGAAATACTTTTTCTTCTCATTGATACAAAAGGACAATAGAAAACCAAGAAAACTGACCAGACTGATGTTGAAAGAGGTTCAAAAGCTATCTGATACCGCCGAAAACAAACACAAATCGACTGAACGTAGGTGTCTTTCCAGAAAATCAAAAAAAGACATTCAAAGTTACATTGAATCTGATGAATAAACATTTACATCGATATTTCATGAAACCAGTGAATGAAAACTTGAAAAAATATAAGAATTGATATGAATGTGTATTTTATTATGTGGACACATAGCCCCACAGACGTGGACACATGACCCCGTGGTCGGGGTCATTTGTCTACGCTTGACTTTTCTACTTCAAACATCCAAATCTTTGAAACGTTGAGAGATCGGAAATCCCACAACACTTTTTTTCAATAGGAGGTTGGGAGATTATATCATGAAAATTTCAGATAAATATTCCCATTAGTCTCTTAGCAAATTTGTAAAAAGCCTAAATCGTAGACAGGTAGCCCCGGTCTCCCCTATCTATGAAAATTTCCATTGCCACACTTCATAAATGGAATATATCTCATATTTTTCATTTGGGATATCTCTCTTCAATTGGATTATCACCTCGGAATGCAATCCCCCTGATCATTGTTTTGAGGTTTTCACCGAACTTCCGGTGATATTAACATCAGATTCAATGTGAATGTCTGTACTCGCGGTGTTGCTTCCCGCTTCAACTTGTTGTCGAACAATCTAATAAAAAGGTAAGAAAAACTTGTGTCAGTGACAAATTGTTTTTTTCATACATGATAATTTATTCAATAAATAGAAAGAAATTTTTTGTCTAACCTACGTTTCTATTTCAATAGAAACATATGTTTCATCAAAATTATTCTCACCTTCTTCTGTTTCAAACAATATTGTTCGCCTTGTGGATATTTTGATCGTCTCTTGTTTGCTCTCCATTGAGATGTTTTACATGGATGTGAGGACTGGTTGTGATTAAATTTTTCTATTCGTTATTGTAAACTAAAAGCGTACAATTTTCAGAAATACTGATCTTTTATCGTGAGACACCAGAAATCGTATCCTAAATTCGAAATTTTTTTACAACTTGGGAAATATTTGTGAAAAAATAGAGCAATGAAATTTCATTAGATTGCATGCGGTTTCTTGCATTAATCTTCAAAGTTGAGGAGAATTGGAATCATTCTTTCCTAAGATGCAACAGAATCGACATCAATTAAATCATTTCCCATTAATTAATATAAACTTTAACTGATTCCAATATTTTAAAACATCGTCGCTGACGGTCATTTTACTTGAAAAAAGAAACTTTGCGAAAAAAATGTACAAAAACAGAGGTATTGAAAGACCCAGACAGCATACGAGAATTCCAGATGAATTCTGAAAAAAGAACTGTTGAAGAGCTCGTGCAGAATACAAACAGTTCTTGAAGGGTTTCGAACGAATTCGATTCATCAGACATTTGCGAGTTCCATTAGCATTCTCAAAGAAGTCTCATATAATTTCAACAGAACTCGCAAATGTCTGACGAATCGAATTCGTTCGGAACTCTTCAAGAACTCTTTGTATTCTAAACGAGCTCTTCAAGAGTTCTTTGTACAGAATTCTTTTGCGATTCTTGTGTGCTGTCTGGGGATGATTATTTCAGAAAATAAATGTTGGCAATTTTGAAACATTTGAGAATAGAAATATCAAAAAATATGGTAATCTCGGAATGGAGTTATTTCACGATGAACGAATTTTGAAATGAAGCATTGTCGATGTGAAGTTTTTAAGGAATTCACTTGGTTAGTATTGCTGTTATTGTCATTCAAAAAAGTTATTCATTTTTAATATTTTAATAATATCCATTTTGACTTTGATTCACTTCAAGAATTGTGTTTCATTCATTTGTAATCTGGATTAGGAGAATAACTGCGACACAGCACAATAGTTCAAAAAGAATTGCCAAGAATTCATTTAGAATTCTTGAAGCCTCAATTGAAATCTTGATGAACTCTTTCTGGATTGATGTATATATTCTGAAATCACTTTTTACTTATATACTTATACTCCAAAATTTGTACATTGTGAAATTTCTCCATTCCGAGACAACTCTATTCTCAAATGACTCCATGTTCAAATACTTCTATTTGTCAACGTTTGTTTTCCTCAATACTTGATCCTTTAATAATTCTATTCTTGTACATTAAAGTTTCTGTTTTCAAATCAAATCATACTCGACAATGAAAAGTTTTAAATAAAAAATGATACTCAACAATGAGAAGTTCTAAATAAAAAATGATATTTAACAATGAAAACTGTTGAATGGAATGATAACCTACAGTGAAGACTGTTGAATAAAATGATAATCGACAGTGAAGAATCTTGAATAAAATGATACTTGACAATGAAGAGTTTTGAGCAAAATCATACTCTACAATGGAAACTTCCGGATCAAAATGGTAGTCGACAATGAAAATTTTTGAATAAGATGATAGTCGACAATCACTTTTGAATAAAATGATACTAGACTATGCAAATTTCCTTGTGACATCATCGTCCATGGTAAGTTTATTTGCGAACAGAAACTTTTGAAGAGACATGTAGAAAAACAGAGAGATTGGAAGATAGTTATCTCAGAATCCAGTTTTTGATCAGGAATATTTGAAAATAAAGGTATTCAAGAACTGAATTGTGTTGGGGTTGAAATTTATACAATGAAGATTAATTCCCTGATGAAAAAACCCGATATCGGAATTTCATCGTTAAATCATCAATTGTATCAATACTATCAAAAATCTATTGTTTGGTTTCATTATCAGACAAGTCCGATAAAAATACGAGATCTGCGATAATGATCCGATATCAAACCGATCAGCTAGCCGGTGATTTCCCGATATCGGGTTTACATTGGATAATTATCGCAGATCTCGTATTTTTATCAGACTTGTCTGATAATGAAACCAAACGATAGATTTTTGATAGTATTGATACAATTGATGATTTAACGATGAAATTCCGATATCGGGTTTTTTCATAAGGGTTGATGCAAAGTTTATTCAACAAGGATAAAAAAGGAAGAACAATCAATTTGTTTCGTCTTTTCATTGAAAACATTTGTTTGACTTACCTTGAATTTTCTATTTCTGAATATATATTTGAATGTTATCCTTTTTCTCAAATAATTATTGCATCGAATCAATATCAATTCTATTCATTTATTATTCACAAAGTTTCTTCTCTCTTCAAGTACCACCAGAGTTGGCAACCTATGTGTCATAAAAGGTTTTGTAAATAATATATTGACAAATTACACCATGGAGAGATTTTATTTCACTTGTATATTTACGACTTTATATATATCGGTGATATTTACACTTATTTTCGTTCACTTTCGTACTGCAGTCAGTCAAGTTTCGCTCTGTTGTTAACTTTCCGTTAACGAGGGTATTTGAATTGTTAAAATGTTTAAACCAAATTGATTGATATGCAGTGTTGCCAATGCGGGAAATTTCCTATTTTTTTATTGGTCATTCTAATCAATGCAACAGCGCGATTAGTTGATTCCATTGGAATTCGGGATCTTTCGGCAACCCTGTTGATATGTCTATCCCAAATATTTACAATAATCGATCATCTGATTTCGATTTTCGACTTTATCTCGTAGAGAATAAGGCTGGCCTTCCATGGACCGGAATAGGTTCCAGCGGAATAAAAATTAAGTCAATGCACAATCGTCTATAGATTTCTTGTATTATAGATCGTTCCAAAAGAAATTGTTAACGCAATTGGTTTGAAGTCATTCGGTCTGAACTATTGATGAATTCTGGTCTATGGAGGCTAGCCTAATAGTGAATTCGGCTCACTGCACTGGGACAAACTCGGGATTCGGAATTGCTCGGGGTGTCTTTGTCTCTTTTTGAATAACGATGATAACAAAGAATAAAAATATCCCGTATTCCCCCTAGTGCACGAGACGAATTTGCCATCAACTCAGATGCGCGCGCAATAACGTCCCTTCTCTCTTTTCACACGTACATACACGTACTTCAAGCTTACGCGCGTGTTCGCTATTCGTGGTGCAGCGTCAGTGTCGGCCATTTTCCATCATTCAACGATTAACGTATTCAAAGTGCCGTGTACTTCATCATACTTTACATCTTGTGCAATCTTGTGTTTCAACAGCAAAATAAAGAATTCTTGGTGAGTTTTGAGCGTTACATTGTATTGAATCTTTATGAATATAACAAAACTTTTCATAATTATTATATATGTTGCAGCTCCCGTTACGATGGAAGTGGGAAGCGATTTTTATTGCTACGGCAAAAATCTACAAAGTGGGAAAGAAGTGAATTCCGTGTTGAACAGGTATATCGGTTAATTGATAATAATCAAAGAATACCTTTTCGGCCTGACTCCTGCGAAGATTTTAGCGTTACGGAGGAATATGGTGTTGTAGACGGAGATAATTGGGTTAAACATTTCATCATCTGCATGGCAGACAAGTATATAATTGTGATGTCCTTCATAAAAAACAACTCCACACTCAATTCTGGTTGGAATTATGTCGGGAGATTATGAATACTAGTATTTGTCAGGATCCCGACAAAATCCCAACCGAAATTGAGTATGGAGTTTGGAGCAATTGTAACGTCATAAATATACCATCCTGATACCACACAAACAATGTTTTTTCGAGAACAAGAAATGAAATTCTTCAAGAACTCTTTCCGAAATCATAAATTCATAAAGAGCTGTGGAAGAGTGAAGTGTTTGGAACATTAAGGAGTACAATAAGAGTACTGCGAAAATACTTTTAGTATTGTTTCACAATTCTACCGTGTACTTCCTCATTTTCAAATCGCCGTTTATAATTCTTTTGTGTTCATGAACATAAATATAGTACAATATAACTTGATCTTCAAATATCACCGTGCGCAAATCTGTCCGTTATCATCCAACTTTATGTGAAGCATGTGAATTAAGAAATATCTGCATTCGAGCACAATCCCGTTCTACAATATCCTAATTTCCAAATATGTTTATATGTCAATATCTTCATTTTCCACTATACCTATTGTAAATATCTTCATTTCAAATAACTCACTTTCCAAACAACTGTTCTGCAGTACATCTGTAACATCATGTACTTTTTATGAATAAAGTAATGACCAACAACGATGTAACAAATGAATTTGTGAAATCTGTTGTCACGTTATTCAGAAAAAGTACTTGATGTTACGAGATGTACTGTAATAAAGGTGTTCGGGAACTGAGTTATTTGAAAACGAAGATACTCGAAAGTGTACATGTTCAACAATAGATACAATGGAAGATGAAGATACTAAAATATAAATATATTTGGATTTTCAGAACAGGATTGTGCTGGAATGCAGATATTTTACAATGCACATGCTTTACAATACAGTTGTATCAAAACAAACAAGTATATGTTTACTCATATAATGTACAAATTATCCCAAATGAAAGTATCAATATTTCTGGGGGGAGCTTCGATGCTACATATTTTCGATGCTACATAGCGGCGATCCTACATATTATGTCCAGGTGCCTCGATGCTACATAAGTGCGTTGCTACATAGCTGCGATCCTACATAAGGAGTTTTTTACAAAATGTCGATCGGCTCGATGCTACATATGCTCGATCCTACATATGGTGTTCCTTTGTACAGGTGCTTCGATGCTACATATGCTCGATTCTACATATGGTATTTCTTTGTACTGATGACTCGATGCTACATATGCTCGATCCTACATAAGATATTCTTTCGTGCGAATGCCTCGATGCTACATAAGTGCGTTGCTACATAGCTGCGATCCTGCATAGGGATTTTTTTGACGTAATGTCGAACGGCCCGATGCTACATAAGCTCGATCCTACATATGATATTCTTTTGTACAAATGCCTCGATGCTACATAAGTGCGTTGCTACATAGCTGCGATCCTACATAAGGATTTTTTTGACGAAATGTCGAACGGCTCGATGCTACATATGCTCGATCCTACATATGATATCCCTTTGTACAAGTGACTCGCTGCTACATAAGCGCGTTGCTACATAGCTGCGATCCTACATAAGGAGTTTTTTACAAAATGTCGATCGGCTCGATGCTACATATGCTCGATCAGAAAAGTTTCCGAGAGTAATTTGAGATATATGCATGTTTATGTGGTTCGCGTTTGGGGACTTTCATGATGAAAAAAAGTAAAGAATTCGCGATACTAAAGAAACTCTCAGTGGGAAAGTTGTTGCGAACATATTCAACAACAATCAAAACAAGCAATTGCACTTTTGTATTATGAGTGATCGGTTTTTTATGCAAACGTATTCATTTCATCCAGATTCCAAAAAAATATTTTCCATGCATGAAAATCCCTGATCTTCGGATGAGTTATGAAATTTCAATGAAGTCTTCACAGTATTTTCCTCCTTTTATATCACAAGTTTAATATTATCACATAAAGAAATGTATTCCGTAACGTGTCACAGAGAAAAACAATTGTTTTCAAAGAAATAGCAATACATCGATTCACCAACACCTTTTGTCCACTTAAATACACCAAAATTCCCACATTGGATCTGATTGAATTTTCTTCAATTTTTTCCCATGGAGGATCAGAATTTTTCAGAGAATGCTTTATATAGGGTTGAGCTCACCAACATTTTATGAAAAAATTCCTTATGTAGGATCGCAGCTATGTAGCAACGCACTCATGTAGCATCGAGGCATTTATGCAAAAGAATATCATATGTAGGATCGAGCATATGTAGCATCGAGCCGTTCGACATTACGTCAAAAAAATCCTTATGCAGGATCGCAGCTATGTAGCAACGCACTTCTGTAGCATCGAGGCATTTGTACAAAAGAATATCATATGTAGGATCGAGCATATGTAGCATCGAGTCATCTGTACCAATGAAATACCATATGTAGAATCGAGCATATGTAGCATCGAAGCACCTGTACAAAGGAACACCATATGTAGGATCGAGCATATGTAGCATCGAGCCGATCGACATTTTGTAAAAAACTCCTTATGTAGGATCGCAGCTATGTAGCAACGCACTTATGTAGCATCGAGGCATTTGTACAAAAGAATATCATATGTAGGATCGAGCTTATGTAGCATCGGGCCGTTCGACATTACGTCAAAAAAATCCCTATGCAGGATCGCAGCTATGTAGCAACGCACTTATGTAGCATCGAGGCATTCGCACGAAAGAATATCTTATGTAGGATCGAGCATATGTAGCATCGAGTCATCAGTACAAAGAAATACCATATGTAGAATCGAGCATATGTAGCATCGAAGCACCTGTACAAAGGAACGCCATATGTAGGATCGAGCATATGTAGCATCGAGCCGATCGACATTTTGTAAAAAACTCCTTATGTAGGATCGCAGCTATGTAGCAACGCACTTATGTAGCATCGAGGCACCTGGACATAATATGTAGGATCGCCGCTATGTAGCATCGAAGGCGACTCGTTCTAATAAGCCAGCGTTTGTACTAAGAGAATCAATTTCAACATTATTTGACGCACAAAGAAGAATGTATCTACAAAGAATAAAATAAAATTTTTCACCGAACTTGGCGTTAAAATTCATTCTCATATGACAAGTATGGAAAATGATGGAAAATACACTTTGTTTCTGGTTTCAAAATTTAAGTCCAAATAAAATACTATGGTCTATGAATTACACATATCTGCACATAGATGTATATACACAAAAGAATCTTTATGAATGAAAGTTTATATGACTAGGGAACATGTTTACCACAATTTTGAAGGTTTTCATATAAAAGTATGACGTTTTGACTGCATCGCAATTATCAAAAAGTTTTATACGTTTCGAAACCACACGATTGTTTCATTAACATTATTATAAACATATTTCTTCTTCGTCATATTCCATCCATCTCACTCCATCTTTATCCAAAAAGAATTTTCTCCGTCTTCAGTCAAGGAAGATTTCTTCATCTTTTAGATACATTTATGATACAAACACGTTTATGAAAATTATTTCAAAAGATTCCCAATATTGAGCTACAAATGAAAATATGTTGCTCCGTTACGGAGTATACTGTGTAAAACCAAAAGCATTTACATGCATACAGTAGAAAACGCATATATGTATGTGATGAGTAGAATATCTTCAAATATTATATGAAAAACATACATTATTTAATAAGTATCTTTTAATGTGAGATCTGTTTTCAGGAATAATGCTTGAACACTGAATGTAATACTGAGAAATCCACCTTATTTCATTGTTTAAATTATTTATGAATGAAGTTTTCTCCACGATAAACGAACTGCTGATAAAGTGGAAATATCTGCATGGATCTCTGCTGGGACAGTTGGTCGTAATTTCAGAATTTGTTGAAGGATCCGCTTGATTGAATATCAAATGATGCACATCCTGAGATTTATTTTGTGTTCAACAAAACCACGCCAAGAGAATATGGGTTGAATAGATTGATTTTAGAAAAATTTACTTTCAACGAAGATTTAATGAAACTTGAAATGAGTGATGGGCGATATTTAAACATATCGATATTTTTTATAAAATTTCCGTCTAGTTTATACCAAATCTGATCAAATATCGATAAAAACTTCATACAAATTTTATATAAAATATCGATATTTTTAATAGAATTTTTGTCAAGTTTATATTGAATTTTATCAAATATCGATGAAAACTTTATACAAATTTCATATGAAAAATCGATATCGTGAAATTTCGCCCATCACCACTTCAAATGTGCATAGCTTTATTTCAGATTAAACGAATTTTTGTTGAAACTTCAACTTCTCTTGGAGCATTATTAGATTTGAATTTTAGTCAATCGTATACGTGAATAAAGTTTCACCTCAAGTTTATCGGACAAGAGGAAACGTCTTCACAGGGATTTGTACATCTTGAGTTTTTAATACTTGATTCACGGTTCTTTTGCACATCGAATTTATCGGAGTTCTGTTTCTGGTGAGTTTGATGATTGGGTTCCATTATTCCAATTATAAATACTATAAAACTGCCATGGAACAGCACCCTCCTCATTCAAATATTTTGAAAAATTATTCCTTACGCTCATGGCTTCCTTTGTACTATTGTTCGTACCACATTGTGTTATACGTTGCAGAGCATTCTTTCCATCTAATGCAGTTTTGCTCAATACATCAATTCCATTTGATTCATATCCTAAGATGTCACTAATATCACTATCGTCATCTTTTCTTTGAATTCTCAAATAATTGTGTAAGCACACTGTAGCTTGCACCATTTTCATTCCATTCTCTACATTGGCAATAATAGGACTTTTGTATATCCTCCATTGACTAACGAGTATTCCGAAACTGTTCTCGATTGGTCTTCTCGCTCTACTTAAGCGATAATTAAAAACTTTTTGATCAGTCGAAAGACCTTTGCGACCACAGTATGTTCGAAGTAAATTGACTCTCAAGGGAAAGGCTTCATCGCCCACCAAGGCAAAAGGTAGTACAGGTCCTCCTTCGTAAACTGATCGTGATTTAGGCACGTTCAACTGATCATTCTCCAACATTTCTCCTAAGAGGGATTCTCTGAAAATGCCCCCATCACTTCTTCGGCCACATGAACCAATTTCAACGAATCGAAATATGTAATTAGCATCACATACAGCTAACAATACAATACTATGGCTGTCTTTATAATTGAAAAATTGTGACCCTGCATGGGGAGGACACTGGAATGAAAAAATTAGATAAAAAAAATTCAGATGCGATGCCGGAATAAAGTCCGTAAAATGGTAGTTCCATGAATTTAGGATTGAACACAAAACACTACTCTGGAAGAAAGAAATCATTAACCCTTCGACCGTGATGTTCAATTTCATTGGCGTAATCTGGGTGATTCATGTTCGGTAGTTTTTTTGACCCAGTAAATGCTGTTCAAAAAATCTGAAAAAGTTCTGTAACAGGGTTCTCAGCAAAACCACCGGGAGAAATTCCCGCATATTCCTCGGTTTTCCCGGCCACTTTCAAAAAATTCGCGCATCACTTCGAATGATATATTCATTTGAAAGATTACGATTGAATGAATCCTGATCAACTTGAATTCCACCTGTACACATACAATATTTATCATGAAATAAAATCTAACATCATATACATGTATTAATAGAATTGAGACGCCTTACGGAAACAAGATTGAAGTTCTTTCCTGAGTTATTGGCAAGTAACACAATTAATTAACAGTCATTGGCAAGTAACACAACAGGTTAGAAATGCTGAGAAGGTTCTTGTGAGTTCTGAGCACAATTTATGAACATTCTTAGAATCTTCGAATGAAACTATTTTGGGTGAGTACATTCTATGCACATTCTTAAAATGTCTTTTTCGGATTTATCCAAAACAGTCTCACCCGCATATTTTTTGCATGATAACAAAATGGGCGCAGAATATTCGAAAAGTTCTTGTGTTACTTGGGAACAGAGCCTATAGTTTTCTATTAATATTGAATGATCTATATGCGAATGAAGTAACGGATAGCTCTAATAAATTTGGCAATAGCAAAAACCAGAAAGGCTCAAATAGGAAAGTCAAAATCCACGAAATATTTGTGTAATGGAGTACAAATAATTAACGACTCTAGAATGTAAGGTGAAGGATAAACCATATAAATACGGGATTCAGAGAAATTTTCAGTGAGAAGATGTGTCCAATCAGCAAAAGTTTTTTAGCGTTTGATAAAATTTTCATAGTTTTTCATACTCTTCCAGTTGAATTCAAAATTCTTCAGAGAAATGTTCTTCTCAGAAGCAAACTTCCTCTCACAAATTGCCCGAACAGTTTCAGAGGTTTCCGCGTACAACGAGCCCTATCGATTTTGTAACACAGATCATTTAGCTCCAAAATTTAGGATGAGCAGTGTGAAAGTAAAAAATAATACCAGATAATAGTATTACATCTGTACCTTCATAATCTACTAGGAACTACACTTTGCATTTTACAACGTGCACATTCTGAAGGAGAAAAAATGTAAGAAGTGCTCATTTCAATATGTACAGTGGGTAAACTGTGGGGGTGCATGAGGGGGTTTTGTACACAGGTGAAAGTGTTTCTTTGAATCTGAGGAATTGTCATTTGGATAGGGCGAGATAAATATTTTTCCAACGAAAACAAATATCTTTCTGATATAAAAAAATATATGCTTTGGAGCAAGAAGCAAATAACAAATTTTTTTAAACTAACGAAATATTGATTCCAGTCAAAGCAATATTGATTTCGCCCTATCCAAATAACAATTTCTTAGATTCCAAGAAACACTTTCACCTATGTATAATAGGGTGGGCCAAAAAACCAAAATTTTTGAAATCCGGGACGTAATAGTGCGGAAAAGATGGTCTGGAGGAACAGAAATCGAATGAAAAGAAGATCATTCAAATCGGTCAACATTTGACCCTCGCGCATCGAGCTTGAAGTTTTTCAGTTTTTACAATTTTTGGCGAATGCAATATATTTTCTCGAAAACGTTTATATTTCATTATTCAGTGTCAGGAAATGATTGTCAAGCATACAAACATAGTGAATAGTGTTGGATTGATGTATAAATAAATAAATAAATATATATATATATATATATATATATATATACATATAATATACATACATACATATACGCGATATAGAAGTGTTGCGTGTGCACCGTATGCGTAAGTTCCCGTATTCGTTGTGGACACGCTGATCAGAAGTGTACTGCTCAGATATTCGGATCGACTGCGTACCTTACTCACGTGACCCGAACGGTACATAAATATACGAGCACAGCAGAGGCGTTGCATTTTTTCCAGCAAGTACTTCATTTGTTTCAGCAAGCGGTCATACTGGTGGTTGCTGATTTTCTTTCGTAGAGATCTAGGAATTACTACCTCAACAACTTTGTCCTTTTTTCACTGATATTCACCGTATTTAGAGCGTAGTAGGCCTTCATTCCATCTGATTATATTGGGTACATTTCGTAGTTCCAAGGCTTTCCGATCATTGAAAGATGGAAGCGCCAAGGAAACACATGGGTCGGAAAGGATTTTCTTGTCCGATTTTCGGGAGTCCAAAGGACCTACCAACTCCCTACGTACGAGGAAGTTTTGAGATGTTGTTTTGAAGAACGATTTGAGCTGGCTTCAGAAGTCAATTACGAAACAGTTAGTTTTTCCACTGTAGCTGGAGCAGTTGCACGAAAAATTATGGCTCAGTACGATTTAGTAACTGTCCCTACAGTTACAGAAACCAGAATCATACGAATGATAAAATCATACCACGATTCATATTACAGAGTACGGAAATCTTACACCAGGGACAAAGAAAAATGAAGTTATGAAGTTGAGCTGGGAAAGTTCAAGAAGGGAGCTGTACAACTTTTCGATGTAGCACACTGTAAATGTCCAATGACTCGGAACTGCATCTGTGAAAAAAGCATTCAAAGTTGTACATTGAGAACTCACGCATACGGTTGTACATTGAGAACTCACGCATACGGTTGTACATTGAGAAATCACGCATACGGTTGTACATTGTACAACTTTGAATGCTTTTTTTACAGATGCAGTTTCGAGTCATTGGACATTTACAGTGTGCTACATCGAAAAGTTGAACAGCTTCCTTCTTGAACTTTCCCAGCTTAACTTTATGACTTTCTTTTTCTTTGTCCCTGGTGTAAGATTTCCGTATTCTGTAATATGAATCGTGGTATGATTTTATCATTCGTATGATTCTGGTTTCTGTAACTGTAGGGACAGTTACTAAATCGTACTGAGCCATAATTTTTCGTGCAGCTGCTCCAGCTACAGTGGAAAAACTAAATGTTTCGTAATTGACTTCTGAAGCCAGCTCAAATCGTTCTTCAAAACAACATCTCAAAACTTCCTCGTACGTAGGGAGTTGGTAGGTCCTTTGGACTCCCGAAAATCGGACAAGAAAATCCTTTCCGACCCATGTGTTTCCTTGGCGCTTCCATCTTTCAATGATCGGAAAGCCTTGGAACTACGAAATGTACCCAATATAATCAGATGGAATGAAGGCCTACTACGCTCTAAATACGGTGAATATCAGTGAAAAAAGGACAAAGTTGTTGAGGTAGTAATTCCTGGATCTCTACGAAAGAAAATCAGCAACCACCAGTATGACCGCTTGCTGAAACAAATGAAGTACTTGCTGGAAAAAATGCAACGCCTCTGCTGTGCTCGTATATTTATGTACCGTTCGGGTCACGTGAGTGAGGTACGCAGTCGATCCGAATATCTGAGCAGTACACTTCTGATCAGCGTGTCCACAACGAATACGGGAACTTACGCATACGGTGCACACGCAAAACTTCTATATCGCGTATATGTATGTATGTATATTATATGTATATATATATATATATATATATATATATATATTTATTTATTTATTTATACATCAATCCAACACTATTCACTATGTTTGTATGCTTGACAATCATTTCCTGACACTGAATAATGAAATATAAACGTTTTCGAGAAAATATATTGCATTCGCCAAAAATTGTAAAAACTGAAAAACTTCAAGCTCGATGCGCGAGGGTCAAATGTTGACCGATTCGAATGATCTTTTTTTCATTCGATTTGTGTCCCTCCAGACCGTCTTTTCCGCACTATTACGTTCCGGATTTCAAAAATTTTGGTTTTTCGGCCCACCCTAATGTATAATGATGCTGAAATTAGCCCAAGTGAGGTTGATGTTTGGTTTAATTTAAAATTTATGAAGTTGTTTATAGTTTTCTTTCATTTTTGTTATTTTGTTTTGTTTATTATTCATTTATTTATTTATTCTAATTGTCCATGTCTTGCTGCGGAGCGTTACTCGGGCTGATTTCTCAGACTAATTTCAGCATCGTCTATGTATAATATCTCCATGGAGGCCCCCTCGTGGACACAGTTCAATGATTTGAGTTTATGCCCCCTGGGAAAGTTCGAATGATCAATTTTTGGAATTTAATTTCAAGATTGAGGTTTGCTGTGATGTGTTTGACCCCATAGTAGTTACTGAGGATCAATAAAGGAAATTCTTGTGAATACAATAAAATTTTCAAACAAATGTCACAATCCTGGAAATATAGATCTTCGATCAAAATCTGTTACAGCTTGAAATTTTTTTCCTAAAAATTTCCCTGGGAAAATTTCAACATCCTGCATAATTCCCGATTTTCCCGGTGTAAAAAAAATCCCGCCTAATTCCCGGGTTTCCCGGTCGCTGTGAACCCTGTGTAATATTTATACACCATCCCACTTCAAATTTCGAACATTCATTCAGCCATTTGTAATGGATAGAATTGTTTACAACAAATTGAAAAATGAAAAAAAGTCAACCTGTGCCAAAAATGATCCAAGTGACGGGCGAATGGTTAAAATGATAAATTCTCATTGAAATAAAATTTTTAGAATGAGAGGTGTGCGAACATCGAATTAGCTGTTCAAGGGTTGAACAATTCTAAATAAGTTTGAATTATTCACAATTAGACATTTGCACCACCAATCGGTTTTGATGATTCCGTTTTTGCAGAGTGCTGGGAAAAAAATTATGAAAGAAAATTGAATCGTTTATTTTTAAAACCCCATAACTGATGAAAATAAAACTTTCAGGAAATCAAGAAAAACTGTATAGTCTGATGAATACTTATTCGTTGTGTAAATCTTTTTCATAGGACATACCTGGTACCAAAACGAATGTTGTGGATAAAAACCTTCGGCCTATCCTCGTTATCATTGACGAAAATAATTCAGATGTACCTGTGTAGTTATGGGGTTGTACGAATAAACGAACTGAGAACTGGGAAAAAACTTCATTTCCAAGTATATAATGGGTAATATTCCAGAGTATGAGTGAATTTTATTGTTCATAAATTAAACCATAAAATTTGTTCATCATGCACAGGAAGATATAAGAAAATGAAAAAATGAAAAAATTAAAGAAAATTAAGAAATTTCACCAAACGATGCGCTTTCATGCTGGCTATGATTTCCGATGGAAAAACGATTTTTGAAAAAAATGTAAGTTATGGGGTTTTAAAAATAAACGATTCAATTATTAACCAACTTGAATATTGACGTGTTTGCCATCGATTGCGCCAAGACAATGAGGAAATTGCCATTTACGATTAAATTCATTCGATATGTTATTCCATTCTGCTTCGTCTTCACAAGGTTTCAATACGACGGGATTCAATACTTCCCATATTGCGTTACAAGTATCGCTGATGATTTCTGTAGCGGTGGTTAAACCTATTAAATATTGGTATGACATTGATGTCATGCTGTCTCCGGATGCTCAATACCTACACAGGCATCACCTTTGAATTAGTAATGATCAGACAGTGATTAAAGGTTGATTAATATGGAATATATTGTACATTGCACGTGTAAGGACAGGGTGTCTACCGCCTGGAAATTCTATGCGTCTCATCCCTGGTAAGAATCCGGAAGTGGAGGAAGCGAGTTTTGAAACAAATGACGCGTAAAAATGTTTCAATTCCCTGCTAAATTACGCGCAGGTGACCGTTCGTTACGGTTGGATGACTCTTGGATTACGTTTTAATCGCGCTACAACGCTTCATTTCCACCAGGAATTGGTTATTGTATTCAACGGGAATTTGTCATTGAACCATTCCGTTGGAATTCCCAGGCAGTAGACATCCTGAAGAATTCATGGAATTCTTATATGAATTCGGATAATGCATTATGTATGGAATTGTTCAATCGAATTTTTGAGGCGTTCCAGTATAATTAAAAAATTATGAGTTTCATCAGATTCACATTATTCAACCTGATGAAACCCTATAACCCCAGTAGCACATAATGTTCATCTAAACGTTAGGAGAGAATTTTACGCACATTTTTTAATTTGTCAATTTGGATTCTTTTGTTTCATTTAAAATTTACATTCCGAAGGAATATTTATTGGATTATTTTTATATTGACATCTTGTAACAGATACCTTGCAATAGATGAATTTCCATCAATAAAATCCATATAATTTATTGGCTGCATGTAAAAATTAATGATACTATCAGGAAACATGATTAAAAGTGTTCCAAGTTGCCTCAACTTGCACCAAACCAATCAATTCATTTTCATAGCTAGAAGAGCGAATCAAAAATATCTGGAGCGAGTGGGGTTAACTTAGAACACTTTACAACGAACGAAGCTAATTATTATAATCGATGCGTGTATGTCACACAATATAGCTAATACATTAAACTGACATTAAACGTTGAAATATACACACCCATACAGTTGTTTATCAATTTTATCGCATTTCAGGAGAAATAGGAACAAATCTGGTTGAATCACACGTATTATTCCAGATAACACAGCACTGCCGTGCTAAGCCAGAAAGCCGCATATCAGGAAAATTTGTCTCCATCTTTTACATATTCATACTCATTCAAATGAATCTCTCATGTGTGTTTCAATTCAAAAAGTTTTTACACTATTGAAAAGTACGAGAAAAACTGATTTAGAAATAACGGTGTTTGTATCATTTTACATGTACAAATTTAAACAAAGTGCTTGGATAACGATTTCAAAATTTTGGCATACGGCTTTTTAGCTGAGGATAGCAGAGCAATCTCTAATATGTCCATACAGGATTCTTAATGAATTCTTGTAATTTCGAAGGTATCCGTAGGGCAATATTTCATTGAAATGACCATGAATAATTTTTGAAAAAAATTGCATATTCTCTGCAAAAACTTACGAACTCCGAGAAATTCTTGATTCTTTATGAAAAGTCTAATACGTTTGAAACATTCTGTACAGATTTTTTTCAGATTTTATTCAGAGTTCTTCATTCTTTTTTCAGACAAATAGAAACGGAATAAGAATAGAACGAAATAGAACGAAATTGCATTTTAAGAAGCTCTGATAAATGTCTGATTATCGAAAAATTAAAAAATTCCATCAACCCATTCATGCACTGCATTCAAATAACATGTGAAAGAATGATTGAGAATTAAAAACAAGTAAAATTAAGTAGAATTAATTAAAAACAAGTAAAAAGTAATAATTGAGGATGAAAATAAAAATTCCATAAATACCAGGTTTTATTTCACTGCTGATTATCAGTTCTTCAATATTGAGGAATCTTTGTTGAATTAATTCCGTTTTCGCCTCATATAAGTAAGTATCCAAGTGAGCTGCAAACTTGCAATTATAAAATTTGATCTTTTCACTCATTCATCATCATTATCACGATACATGAAAGACATTGAATTCAACAAAGTGTAGTAATAATAGATTTAAATGCTTACTTTTAGCGATACACAAAGATATAAACAAACTTTCAAGCTCAATAAACAAACTTAGTAGTATAATCAGTTCATTCAATAAAAAAACTTTGGTGGAATTTAGGTTATGTTTAAACGTCAAAATTGAGATTAATTATTTTGATGCTCAATGCTTAAAGCTGTAATTTCATGGGGCGTCGAGCATCAAGCGTCAACATTAGAAAGAAAGAGAGGTCACACAGTTCTTCTCTTTCCATCTAATGTTAACGCTTGATGCTCGACGCCCCATGAAATTACATCTTAAAGCTGTAATTTCATGGGGCGTCGAGCATCAAGCGTCAACATTAGAAAGAAAGAGAGGTCACACAGTTCTTCTCTTTCCGTCTAATGTTGACGCTTGATGCTCGACGCCCCATGAAATTACATCTTAACGCCTCATGAAAAGGTACCTGGCGTTTTTGCAGTGGAGCGTCAAAAAATCTGGGGAACTAATTTGACGCTGGATGCTTGACGCCGCAATTCAAAAACATTCTTCAATAGTTGTATAACAAAGAACTTTTTACCAAATTTCGATATGTTGCTTATTTTCTTTCAAAGAAATTTCCAAAGTTTTTCGACCCTACAGTGGTTTTCCCTCTTAAGGAGAGTCAGTGATCTAGCGCCCGTGAATTTGACGAGTTTTCAATATTTTTTTCCCAACGGAAATAATAAACAATAGTATTTAAACTTTGTAGACAGATTATATAACTTCGACAGTGTACAAAAATATTGTTATTTGAAACAAAATTGTTCAATTAGTCAACTCTCATTCATATCGAAACGACGTTTTTTTTGCACGACGAGTGGGAAAAAAATGACTCGGTCGATTCGTCTCAAATTTTAGTATGTTATTCAGTACACCAGTGCCTATCGCAGGAACTAGAATAAAAAAAAATTAAGAAAATCGCCAAATTTGCGCGTTACTGAAATTAAAATTCTGCAAACTGACCTTGTTTTTCACTATTTTTTGTATGTAAAAAATAAGAAGTATTTACCGTAAAAATTTTATTCTAGTTCCTGCGATAGGCACTGGTGTACGGTGGGTTCAATTGATCCTTTTCCTTCTTTTCGATAGAACCTTGTTAGCAATTTACTGTTATTTAATTGAAAACCCTGATGATCGGTTTTCCGTGTTCAGAACATTATTCCTCACATATTTATCCACTTGAAAATGTTCCTAATTAATTAACAATGAATTGACAACAAAAATCTATCGGAGAGGAGGAAAAGGGTTAATTGAACTTACTGTACTGATTCACATACTAAAATTTGAGGCGAATCGACCGAGAAGTTTTTCTTTCCCCCCACTCACCGTGCAGGAAAAAGTAGTTTCGTGATCAATGAGTTTTAATTAATTGAAAAGAATTTCTTTTTGAAGAATAATATTTTTGTATACTTTTGGAGTCAGTTGATATATGTATGAAGTTTAAATACTATTGTTCATTATTTTCATGAAAAAAAACAAACCCCAAAAACTTGTCAAATTCACGGGCGCTAGACCACCAACCCCCCTTAAAGCGAAAAGTTTCGTCCCTTGGCAGCGACAAAATGTTTTATGAAACACCCTGTATTATATACAAAACTTAAAAAAAGTAAAAAAATCACGCCAAGTACATGAAAATGCGGTCAATCCTGAAAAAAATCTAAAAATACATTCAAACGAAAATTCTCCTACAATAAGAATTTCGATAAGATACAACAGGATATGCTTCACTTGAGAAAAAAAGATGTGAAATCAATATGAGCTGCCAAGCACATTCGGTTATTCAAATGGTATGTAAACGATTTCTTGTATATTGTAACTTCAGTTTGTTTAAATTGTATTCAAAGCGATTTATGATTGTATTGAATTAACAATATATAGTGAGGTGAAACAAAAATTAGGTTCAACCATTTGACATACTAGAAACAACTCTGACCTATTTGAAACTCAACGTGTTGATCGTTTCTAATATGTTTTGAAATTTTTCACATACCAGAAACAGCGCTAAGTTATTCCAAACCAAACGCGTTAGTCGTTCCAAATAGATTTTGAAATCCACGTCAATGCGGAACACTTGGCGTAGCCGATGAAGATTTTATTATCCAACGTTTTGATCACATACTTTCAACAGAATTGTTTGAATACACTTGAGGCTCAAAACTCACGTAATCGGCCGCGCCAAGTGTTCCGCATGGACGTGGATTTCAAAATCTATTTGGAACGACTAACGCGTTTGGTTTTGGAATAACTTAGCGCTGTTTCTGGTATGTGAAAGATTTCAAAACATATTAGAAACGATCAACACGTTGAGTTTCAAATAGGTCAGAGTTGTTTCTAGTATGTCAAATGGTTGAACCTAATTTTTGTTTCACCTCACTATATATTGTTAATTCAATACAATCATAAATCGCTTTGAATACAATTTAAACAAACTGAAGTTACAATATATAAGAAATCGTTTACATACCATTTGAATAACCGAATGTACTTGGCAACTCATATTGATTTCACATCTTTTTTTTTCAAGTGAAGCATATCCTGTTGTATCTTATCGAAATTCTTATTGTAGGAGAATTTTCGTTTGAATGTATTTTTAGATTTTTTTAGGATTGACCGCATTTTCATGTACTTGGCGTGATTTTTTTACTTTTTTGAAGTTTTTTTATTGGGATTTCACTTCTTTTTCTGGATGTGTCCTTAACTGAACATAAATAAAATTCGAATGCTCATGTCTAATTTAATAGCGATCGTAGCGATGAAGAAAATGTCCTCAGATCATTTGTGATATGAAAAACTCACTCGGGTTTCCATCAGTCATCTCATCATTGGACAGCAATAGATAATCGACATAAAGAATGGAGAACAGAAGGAAAGAAAAGTGAATTCCCATTAATCAATACATATGTGCAGGATTCCGAAAAGTAAATATTAATTGACCGATAAGTTGGCGCTCAAAGCAGCCCACGATTTTGTTTTAAACATGTATTGTGCAAGAATTCCCATTGTTTTTAAAATATGATTGTTAGGAAAACGAAACAAAACAGATTTTACGAACAGAGAAAACTTGCACACAATATGTTCGGGGTATCCAACAGAAATTTTTTTGATAAAACGAGAATTTGTACCATTTGGCATGAAGTTGAAAATAGTTTCCCAGCAAAAATGTTTCAATGACTCTTTAGGATTATTTTGAAGAGTATCTTAAAGAGATGTCAAATATTCATTTATCATGCAACAAAAAGAGATATCTTCAAAATATCTGGTCAAGAGCATTTTTCAGTAGTGTAAAAGAAATTTTTTCGAATTTTGTGAAATATCCATCAAAATCATTTTGAAAAATTCTTCAAGAATATTTAGTCGGTTGTGGTATTATAAACGTATACTACGTTCTTCAAAATCACCTATAGGAGATTATAGTAATTGAATTGTTATTTGATGAGCAAGTGAAATTATTGCTTTTTGGAGAAATATATGTATGAGTCTTTAGCATTACGTGGCCAATTTCGTTCTTCAACTCGCAGATCATGAATAAATATCCACTTTGTACCTTTACTTCGTAACATGCACGTAAAGTTACCTTCGGAAATACTTTTTCCCTGATGAGAAACAACGGCTATAACTTTATAAAAGTGTCCTGCAATTTGGATTTTCATGGTTGGCACTGCACCCCTGTGAACTTAGCCGGTGACTTTGAGGAAAAATTTTTTTTTCCATGCCAAAATGTAGTCCATCGTTTGTACCCCAATGTACCGTAACGATTTTTGTTTGTACCCTAAAGGAAAATGAGTTATAGGTGGTTGAAAAAAAAGTTTGCCGGCGACTTTTTCCGATTTTAATGATCTTGGGCTCATTGGAAAGAGGATGACGCGTAAATGTTTGTACCGATAAGGATTTTTGATTTTACCCCCAGGGAAAAAAGTTAGGGGCGATATTTCCGTTTTGAAGAGAGATGGAATAATTTTGACTGCGGAATCCGATTCCGGGACGGGCGCCATTCAAGAATCATAGGTCATATGCCCATTTTATCACGAAGGAAGAGAATTAGGGGGGGTAACTTGATTTCAAAGCATAACAAAGGCATCCCGAGAGCGCAATCTGACTTCGGAGGAGGCGCCATCCAACAATCACAATTCATGTACTCACGTTCCATCAACGAGAAGGGGAATTGGGTGGGGAGGTGGGTTGATTTGTTCCGAAGCTTGACGAGAGTACCCTCACGCAAAACCTGATTTCAAGGCGAGCGCCATACGACGATTACGGGTCATGTGGCCAGTGCATCACGGAGGATGGGAATGGAGAAGTGGGAGATTGTCTTACGAACAGTTTTCAGTTTGAAGAGAGAGGAGATCGCTTCGATTGGGAATGCGATAGGAGTATTCCAACTACGGGAACTGATTACGGAGAGGTCATCATTCGAATCACATAAGATTTTTCGATTCCAATGCAGTCGGTTCAATAGGGTGAATGAACATATCTCCGGGAATGAGAGGTGATGTGTGAGGAAAATAACGGAATGCTGGAATATTGATGGACAAAGTTTTGCTAACACTGTCTCGAACGCGGATGCCGAAAGAGAGTGTGATTGCTGTAGATGTGCGAGATTCAGACAGGAATTTCACATGTATCAGTATGTTCCCTACATGCCACGGGATGATTTCACTGAGTGATGTCGTCTAAACCCTAAATCCGGGAGAGCTGTGAAATTTTTGAACTGAGAAACTTGTAGTTCCAGAACTATCGGGAGCTATAAAATGACTGAGTAGATTCCGGCAAAAATTCTGCGTGAATGACAATGATCCCCACATGCCAGAGTATGATTTCACCCAGTATCATCGTTTGTACCCTGAATCCGGATGAGATGGAGCATTTTGGAACTCCTAATCCTGTAATTTTTCAACTTTCGGGAACTATAAAGGGACATAGGAGATTCCGGCAAGAATTCTGCGTGGATGACGGTCATCCCCACATGCCAGAGTATGATTCCACCCAGTACCATCGTTTGTACCTCAAATCCGGATGAGATGAAGCATTTGAAGACAAAACAGTTGTAATTTCGTGACTTTCGGGAGCTATAAAATGACTTAGGAGATTCCGGCAAAAATTCTGCGTGGATGACGGTCATCCCCACATGCCAGAGTATGATTTCACCCAGTACCATCGTTTGTACCTCAAATCCGGATGAGATGAAGCATTTGAAGACAAAACAGTTGTAATTTCGTGACTTTCGGGAGCTATAAAATGACTTAGGAGATTCCGGAAAAAATTCTTCGTGGATGACAAGGATTCCCACATGTCTGAAACATTTCCATCAACGCAGAATTCCAGCCGGAATCCCCCAAGCCCTTCTATAGGTCCCGAAAGTTGAAAAATTACAGGGTTATGAGTTTCAAAATGCTCTACCTCATCTGGATTAAGGGTACAAACGATGATACTGGGTGAAATCATACTCTGGCATGTGGGAATGACCGTCATCCACGCAGAATTTTCGCCGGAATCTCCTATGTCATTTTATAGCTCCCGAAAGTTGAAAAATTAAGGGATTATGAGTTTCAAAATGCTCTACCTCATCCGGATTTAGGGTACGTACAATGATATTCTGGGAAATCATACTCTGGCATGTGGGGATCATAGTCATCCACGCAGGATTTTTGCCGGAATCTCCTAAGTCATTTTATAGCTCCCGAAAGTTACGAAATTACGACTTTTTTGTCTTCAAATGCTCTATCTCATCCGGATTTAGGGTACAGACGATGATACTGTGTGAAATCATACTCTGGCATGTGGGGATCATTGTCACCCACGCAGAATTTCTGCCGGAATCTCCCATGTCATGTTATAACACCCGAAAGTGGAAAAATTATAGGATTATGAATTTCAAAATGCGCTACCTCATCTGGATTCAGGGTACAAACGATGATACTGGGTGAAATCATACTCTGGCATGTGGGAATGACCGTCATCCACGCAGAATTTTTGCCGAAGAAGAAGAAGAAGAAGGGGGAGGGGGGGGGCCCCAACCATCGCCCCCTCCAGTGAGCCGCTTACCAACTATAGTTGTCGCCGATCCAGAGCCTTTGTGCAAGGTCTGTATCGGCGTCAACACAAGGTCGACTCTCCTCAAAGAAGAGAAATAGCGGATTTGTGACAGGATGTAAAAACAAAATTTTTAAGATTTTACCTTTCGGCATTGACTCTACATCAAAAAGGGGTGATTGAAGGAATTAACTTTTGTAGAAACTATAACCGTAGGGTGGTGAAAAAATCCATGGCGCAGGGCGCCATGGCAAAAAAACCACTGGTCAAAAGAGTAATTTAATGTCGTAGTTGTGATAAGTGAAGTTAGAACCTGAAAGAAAGAGGTGTAAGGGAAGGGAATGAATTATTGGGAGTTAATTGATTAGGAGTCTTGGAAAAAAGATGGTAAAGATAAAGATAGATGATTAGTATGTAACCGCATCAGATGGAATCCTTGGCCTGAAACACTCAATGAAATAAATCAATAAAGGGATAATAAATTTTTGCCGGAATCTCTTAAGTCATTTTATAACTCCCGAAAGTTACGAAATCACAACTTTTTTGTCTTCAATTGCTCTATCTCATCCGGATTTAGGGTACAAACGCTGATACTGGGTGGAATCATACTCTGGCATGTGGGAATGACCGTCATCCACGCAGAATTTTTGCCGGGATCTCTTAAGTCATTTTATAACTCCCGAAAGTTACGAAATCACAACTTTTTTGTCTTCAATTGCTCTATCTCATCCGGATTTAGGGTACAAACGCTGATACTGGGTGGAATCATACTCTGGCATGTGGGGATGACCCTCATCCACGCAGAATTTTTGCCGGAATCTCCTATGTCCCTTTACAGCTCCCGAAAGTTGAAAAATTACAGGATTATGAGTTTCAAAATGCTCCATCTCGTCCGGATTCAGGGTACAAACGATGATACTGGGTGAAATCATACTATGGCATGAGGGGATCATTGTCATTCACGCAGAATTTTTGCTGGAATCTACTCAGTCATTTTATAGCTCCCGATAGTTCTGGAACTACAAGTTTCTCAGTTCAAAAATTCCACAGCTCTCCCGGATTTAGGGTTTAGACGACATCACTCAGTAAAATCATCCTGTGGCATGTAGGGAACATACTGATACATGTGAAATTCCTGTCTGAATCTCGCACATCTACAGCAATCACACTCTCTTTCGGCATCCGCGTTCGAGACAGTGTTAGCAAAACTTTGTCCATCAATATTCCAGCATTCCGTTATTTTCCTCACACATCACCTCTCATCCCCGGAGATATGTTCATTCACCCTATTGAACCGACTGCATTGGAATCGAAAAATCTTATGTGATTCGAATGATGACCTCTCCGTAATCAGTTCCCGTAGTTGGAATACTCCTATCGCATTCCCAATCGAAGCGATCTCCTCTCTCTTCAAACTGAAAACCGTTCGTAAGACAATCTCCCACTTCTCCATTCCCATCCTCCGTGATGCACTGGTCACATGACCCGTAATCGTCGTATGGCGCTTGCCTTGAAATCAGGTTTTGCGTAAGGGTACTCTCGTCAAGCTTCGGAACAAATCACCCCACCTCCCCACCCAATTCCCCTTCTCGTTGATGGAACGTGGGTACATGAATTGTGATTGTTGAATGGCGCCTCCTCCGAAGTCAGATTGCGCTCTCGGGATGCCTTTGTTATGCTTTGAAATCAAGTTACCCCCCCCCCCCCAATTCTCCTCCTTCGTGATAAAATGGGCATATGACCTATGATTCTTGAATGGCGCCCGCCCCGGAATCGGATTCCGCAGTCAAAATTATTCCATCTCTCTTCAAAACGGGAATATCGCCCCTAACTTCTTTCCCTGGGGGTAAAATCAAAAATCCTTATCGGTACCAACATCTACGCGTCATCCTCTTTCCAATGAGCCCAAGATCATTAAAATCGGAAAAAGTCGCCGGCAAACTTTTTTTTCAACCCCCTATAACTTATTTTCCTTAAGGGCACAAACAAAAATCGTTACGGTACATTGGGGTACAAACGATGGACTACATTTTGGCATGGAAAAAAAAATGTTTTCTCAAAGTCGCCGGCTAAGTTCACAGGGGTTGGCACTGCTTTGATGTTTATATTTTCTAACTTTGTTGCTGCAACATAATTGTGATTGAATATCATCAATTGTACAATCACATATTGTTTTGAAGCTGTGATACCTGTTCTTCCAGTTTCATGCAGGTTATTACAATTACCACAAGAATTTCCAATGATTTTCCATGTTGAAAAATCGAACTTGAATATTTCTTGACACTCAACTGACTTTTCCAAAATTGGAGGTACTGCAGGACGTATAACACAATTTGTACTAATAACATTTCCGGCATATCCACATTTTGTACATCTCGTTATGGTGGTTATTTGGCGCTCCACTAAATTTTGAATAGCTATTGAATTCCCACAAATAGAAGCAATAAATTTTCCTGCATCTCGTGAGTGATTATGCGGATATTGTGAACCCGCAAGCTGTTTTAGAGCTATGGTGTCAAGGTTTTAATGCGAATTATAGTTCTCAATTGGAATATTCATGATGTCATTGGGGTCAGATGAAAGTAATTGTTCCGTCATAGAAGCACAGCACAATAAACACTGCATTGCTGCATTCACATAAGAAGAAACACCGTCAACATCAGGGAGCCCCATCACGTTCAATGTATGAGGTTCTTTGGATTTATCATCAATATTTTGATTCCTGGATACTCCGATGGGTATGGCCCAAATATTATCACGTACTTGGCGAAAAAGTTGCTTGGAAATTTTTATGGTCATAAGATCTGGTCTATATTTTTTTCGCAATCGGTTGTATTCTATTATAGCTGATTCTTGCGCTTTTACAGAAGATGGATCAAAATTAATTGGATGTAATCCTTGCAACGTAGTTACTCGAGAGAGAGCAACATATACTCGACCACAAGCAAATATTGAATTCCCAGCTTCAATGATCGCATTATCTAAACTTAATCCTTGACTCTTGTGGATAGTCATGCCGTAGCTGAGACATATAGGAAACTGTTTTCTTATGACGAAGGCTTTATCCATTACTTCAAATTTAACACTCACGCGTCCTATAGTATGTTCGATTCCTGTATTCGAAACAATTTTCAAGTTTTCGATCTCGTTGTTCGCACCTCGTATAACGGACACAATTTTCCCTAATGTACCGTTGACAAGCCCTAAAGAAACATATTTCTCCTGATCATGATTCTTGCTCCTAATTTGACAATCATAATTCTTGCTAGTCCTGCTGTGCGAGAAGTATCGTCATCATTTGAAGATGATGTTTTCAATACCTTTTTTTTTCAAATAAGGTGCACAATTTGTGATATCTTGTGCGATTGAATGAATTTTTTCCGAAGGGATTCGGCTGAGTATTGCTGTGTTTAGAACATCACATTGCCCACAAGTAGGGAGCAAACAAACTGCATCCGGAACAGTATTGAGCAAATAATCACAAAGTTCATTTCATCGGTTACCACAGCTTGTGGTCTCAAAATTGATTTTTCTACACTGTAGGGCTTCAATGCGAATTCTCGACAGCATATCTTTGTGAGAAGTGTCATTCTGTTGTCGCATATTGATCCCCAGTTCATCATAGCTGAACAAACCGCTCCATAGATCATAAGAACCCAGAGCGCCAGTGTGTTTTTCAATGTTCTTAGTGGATAATTGTATAAAAGCAGGATCTTCATGAACAGGTGGCAGCTGCAGTAAATCATCGAATAATAAAATATGTTTTTTTTTCCAAACTAACCATCATCACAATCTGATGTATTGAATATTCCTGTCAATCGGAGATGTACATACAGAAAAGTTACATTAGAAACCATTGAAACCTCATCAATGATCATTAATGTAACATTTTTAAGTTGATCTCGTATAATCTTGAGAGCAGCGTCAGAAAGTTGTCTATACTGTGCAGTATGCCCGTGTTCTACTGGCAACTGAAAGAGGCGATGCAAAGTGAAACCTTCAATATTAAAAGCTGCTATTCCAGTAGGTGCAGTTACTGCAGTATCTTTGCCAATAATTTGTTTAATCGAGCATCTAATAGTTCTGATGAGGAAGCTTTTGCCAGTGCCACCTTCTCCGCTGACATAAAGTCTGAGAATTTCATTCTCAGAACTCAAAGCACTGGTAACTTTATCAAATACACGTTTTTGATCGCTATTCAACTGCGAAATCATCTGAGACAGATCAACAATCCCAACCTCATTTTCTACTTCTTCGAAATCCTTCATAGCGCCAGCTGTTTCAATGGGCACACATTCCAAGACGTGGTCATCAAATGTATTCTCTTCCTGATTTGGAGTTTGTAATAAGTTCTGTTCAATTTGTTCCTTGATATGGTCACGGGCTTTCTGAATATCAATTATTCGCTCGTGATATTGCATTGCTTCTATTAGTTGTGATTGTAGAGATAAAAATGCTTCTGCATATGTCTCACATCCGTTTTTCAATTCACAAATATCTCTCCAAGGTTTGAACAATAACAATAATGAAAAATAATAATTCTCAGGTTGTAGTTCAACATTATAGTAGTAATGATTAATGAGATATGCACGTGCACGTTTTTCCAAAAATAAAAATTCACCTATGATATGGTATTCAGATTTCTTAGATGGTCTGATTTTCGTAATATCATACCATTTTGCGAAATCGTAAAGAGACGTAGATTCCAATTCTTTGGGCCTATTTGGATAATGGTGATCTATTAGCGATGGACAGAAAATATCTGTGGAGTCAGCTTGTAAATCCTCGATTTCTTTCCGGGTTTTTAATTTTCTGTTCCTAATCATATTCACATCTAACCATCTGATGGTTGTATTTAGATCAGTACCAAACAGTGGAATCCCTAGAAGCGTATCAGCAGCTTCAAGGGCACCGCATTCCCTATGATTTAACATACCCATCCCCACATTCCAGAGACGGCTACGCAATGGCTTGCAAGAATTTATTGCTTCAAATGTATCTCCAACATAACTCTTCTCAGCCTTAGATACATACTTGGTGCAATATAAAGTCAACAATGTCGACTTTTCTCCAACAAATTGAATGTCAATGTTACCTTCCCAAGCTGTGAGAATAGCAGGATTATAATCATTGATGTTGGTTTCCTCTTTTGCTCGTGGGAGGTCATATAATCTTTTTTTCGTTTTTAGCTGTCTTTTGGCAGCTATGGAAACTCCCACGTCTCTTATTATCAAAATATCTGTAACTGGACGTGGGAATCCAAATCTGCACACTTTGGTGACCGAGTTCTTGGTTTTTTTATTACGTCAACAATAATTGTTATGTGCATGTTTCTGATCCGTGTTCACACTTCGATACAATTGTGGGGACACTTCTTTTGAAGGCATTCTACAGGTAACATATTTTGAAATAAACGAGGCTACTTCTTCATTGGACGATTCATTCATAATAGGAGCACCTTCGATTCAAATCAAAAGGTGAAAATGTTGTGTTCCTCTACCTTGATATTCTCGGCGCCAAAAGTAATGAACAACTTTACCAATCGGATTGTCGGATGAACAAATAAAATCGAGCATAGCTCGGAACTTGTTCTCGATAAACCGGGAAGTTGAAATAGGGTCAGAAGCAATAAGCTCATTGACAGATTTTCTAAGAGAAGAGGGCCCATTGACTTCATGAAGATATTCAATCAAGTCTGTCCATAACCATTCACTTGGACTGAATGTGAGAAACCATGTAGCTGGCCCGTAATGATGAATCATACAATTGACATCATTTCTGGGCTTCCTTCAATACTGTTCTGTATTTCGTGATCTTGAAAATATGGTACTCAAGTTTGTTTCGAGTTGTTCTTTCGACAACTGATCTAGATAAGTAGCAGCTGTATATCTTTCTCGAGGATTTGTGATATTCATTTAATGGAAAATCCCAGCATTCAGTTGTCGCATATTTGTATCATGTAATGAATAGAAAATATATTTTATGTTCAACCGGAACTGAGAATGTTTGGACATCAATTTTGCTCTTATGAAGTCAAAATCAGTCAAACGGACGAATCTATTCTCATGTTGACCATTCACTCCAAAAGGATATAAATCGGGAAAACACATCAAATCCAAAGATTTCGTCCGATTATCTAATGGAATATCATTAATTTTGATCATTTGATAAAGCTTAGTAGCAGATTCATTGATCCTTTTATCATACATGGAATAAATTGTGAACTGATCATACCACGCATCGGATTGTTCCTTTTGGGTTGATAAAGCAGCTTTATTACTACCACAAATATCAAGAATTAGATGTTGTTCTGCTTTTACTTGGTCATCCGATTCACTATTGTTTACTGTTATAGATTCTTCCTCTTGAAAATGTACATCTGGTAATTCGCGATCCAACAATAAATCATGTGATTCAGGTAAAATAATCTCCGAATACAAAGGATTATTTTTTTTCAGCCATAGTAATGCGTCCCATATCTTTTTAACGTCAACTGATTTCTCCCAAATTATTTTTGATTTAGTTGGAATGCCGCGCATTAGAATGTAAGATTCATTATTCAAATTTGGAGGTTCAGTCGTAGAACAAATCTTTTTTAATGTTTCTGGTAACGGTAAAGGAAGATGAAATATTCTACCTCTGGATTTTGATACCATGTGTTTATGAGGCATATTCTTATTCATGACTGTACCCATTTTTTGTATTGTTTGAAATGCCTTCGCTCTTTGAATAAGGATTTTCTCATAATCGTTAAGTTGTGTTATTTGCGGAATCGAACTTACATTAAGGTTATTCAAAATACAAGTTGGGGGAATAGAATTTGTACGGATCTTGTTATGACAATATTTACAGATGAGAAACATTTCACCATCCTTCAAATTACATATATTCCTCAATTGGTCCCAAACATTTCCGCTGTATGAATTTTCATCAACTTTCTTTTTCATTATGTCCCTTTCAAAACATAATTCCTCAATGAAACACACGCGAAACGTGGAGTGTCCATAGAACGTTTCGACAGGGCTTTGAAAGCTGAATAATTTTCGGATAATATCTGGTCTTCATTCAGATTAATTTCAGCATTATTTTTCGTTGATGCTTCAGCTTCTTTTTGAGCTTTGCAAGATATCTCTTGGAGCATTTCAAGATCGTTATCGTTCAAAGCTTTATCCAAACCATCTACATACTTTTGAAGATTAGTCATTTTATATATAATTCTCTTTATATTCCGTAAATCTGGAAAATGAGGCGACAAAATTTCAAGAGCTAAAAATTTGAAATTGCAAGAGTGAGGATCTATGTAACACGTATGAGAGTGACCAAGTTTTCCAGCATTCAACCTATTATAACAATTGTGCACTTGAAGAGACAATTTCTTTGTTTTCTTCAGCGAACAATTCAACAATTGCTGGAAAAAACTTTGTAAATCATTAAGAATGTCAAGATCTTTTGTCTTACAGAGATTATTACACGACCAAGTATTATGCGTTCCATTTTTCGATTTCAAAAGAGGTAGAATATTTGTACTTTGACCTTTTGAATTCATTACAATTGAATTTGAACATTTGAGAGGATTATATGTAGTCTCGAAAAAGTATGATTCTGATGAAGAAATGTGCATTCATTTTCCACATAAGGCATTGATTTTGTCATCGAGCTCTGAACTTTCTACTGCACGGGTTAAAGCAATTTCTACCTTCTGTTTGACCTCTTTCAATAATCTCCTAATTTTCGAAGTAGATGTTTCCCTAACATGAAAGCACCACTTGATTATACGTTCAGCTTCTACTCAACGTGCTCCCGTAGATGATAACAAAAGAATTTTTGATAAGTTCCTTATATACGAGGGTGGATTGATAAGTTTCCGGCCTGACCAAGAGATGGCGCCACTACGCCTACCTTGAGGTGGCGTTCTATAGTACCATCCTTAGATAGCTTGTAGCTATAGTTTCAGTCCGATCGCCATGTTAGTTTAGTTTTGAGAGCACGCTGACCAAGACGCCTCTGTGTTTTTCGTAAAAATGGAAAAGCTGGAAAATCGTGCTGTCATCAAATACTTTTATTTGAAGGGGTTAACGCCGAAGGAAATTAAAGAACTGATGAACTCAACACTGGGGACATCCTCCCCATCATATTCAACCGTTAAGCAGTGGGTTTCCGAGTTTAAAAAGGGTCGTGTGAGCACCTCTGATGAGCCTCGCTCAGGACGCCCCATTGAGGTCACAACTCCAGATATGATCGAAAAAATCCATCAAATAGTGCTGAAAGATCGCAGATTAAAAGTTCGTGAGATAGCTGAGACCTGTAAGATGTCATATGAACGTGTACAAAATATTTTGCACCAACATTTGTATATGGAAAAGCTCTGTGCAAGATGGGTGCCGCGTTTGCTAACAGTCGACCAAAAATTGATTCGAAAGAACATTTCTACCGCCAATTTGGCGTTGTATAAGCGTAATCCAAGCGAATTGTTGCGTCGATTCGTAACCGTTGACGAAACTTGGTTCCACCACTACACTCCTGAAACCAAAGAACAGTCTAAACAGTGGATTGGACCAGGGGAACCAACTCCAAAGAAGGCAAAAATAATTTTTTCGGCGAACAAGGTTATGGCTACTGTTTTTTGGGATGCAAGAGGTATTATATACATTGATTACCTTGAAAAGGGTAAAACTATCACTGGTCAATACTACGCAGACTTATTGCAACGTTTGAGCCACAAAGTGAAAATTAAACGACCTCATCTGGCGAAGAAAAAAATCTTGTTTCATCACGATAACGCACCAGCGCACACGTCAATCGTTGCGATGGCTAAAATCAACGATCTGAAGTTTGAATTAATGCCGCACCCTCCCTACTCTCCAGACCTAGCCCCGAGTGACTATTATCTGTTTCCTAACCTCAAAAAATGGCTTGGCGGTAAGAGATTTGCGGACAATGAAGAAGTAATCGAAGCTGTCAATGGGTATTTTGAGGAGCTTGACGAATCAGTCTATAGAGATGGCATTACTAGACTAGAACACCGCTATGAGAAATGTATCAGCCTTGGAGGAGATTATGTTGAGAAATAAAAAAAAAAAAAATTCTTAAAAACGTTGTTTTTCTTGGTCAGGCCGGAAACTTATCAATCCACCCTCGTATGTTTCTTTTGTGCATTTTGTCGGTATCTTGTTATTTACAAAAGCAATACGATGATACTTGATTAAAGTTTTTGCAGAAATATGAGATTCAAGTCTTTTGAGACGATCTTTTTCATGTGCGTTGTGATACTTCTTCGCTTTTTGAAGGATATGAAATCGATTTTTTCCATAATAATTCCTCCTCCACTCACGCTGTTTTTCTCTATTGGTTTTATAATAATTTGCATTCTTCTCCCGCAATTTCTTTTTATTAGTTTCATAATATTTCTTGCGGTTCTCTTGAACTTGTTCTTTTCTTATTTTATTACGGAATTTCATTTTTTTCAGAATTTCTTTTTTATTTAGTTTATAATATTTTTCCCTTTTTTTCAATATGTCTGCTTTGTATGCTTTGTAATGTTTCTTCATTGCTTCTATCACTTTTTGTGCACGTGTTTCAAGATGTTTTCCATTTTTCAGAACTGAATTTGGTTTTTTGCGTCTTCGATCAACTGTTTCATGGACATGGTCAGGTTGTTTTCGTTTTATAGTTTTCGGATGTTTTGTTTCATGAACGGTCTTATCTTGTGGGATTTCATCATTTCCACAAGGATGAATATCGTCCTGCGGCTTTCCATGCTTGTTATCAACGATTAGGAAAGAATCAGCTGATCGCGAATCAACTAAAGCTATGCAAACCAATGAATCTTCTGAAGTCTGAGTGATTCGATTGATATTTCCATCTTCTTCAGTTTGTTCCAAATGTGTATGATCTGTGGACATGATTTGACTGATTGCAGAATGTTCATTTGACACTGAAGTGTTATCTGAAGGAATTTCAAGTTCTTCGCCCATTTCATTTGGCTTTTGTAACTATTCTTTCTCTCTTTGACAGATCTTCTTTTTCGACTTATTTCGTCTTTGTTTTCTTCGTAGTAAACTTTCATCTGTAGTTTCCTCTTATCTGAAACTGTTGTTGTTTGATTTCTCGTATTTTTTATATTATCAACTTTTTGATTTGGAGGTTTTTTGGCATCAATTTCATGCGTTGAGAATATTTTGGATTGAGAAGTAACCGCAGCTAACGAATTCGTAGTGCTCTGAGTTTGAATGAATTCAATAGAATTTTTATCATTCATGAAATCAAAATTTTGTCTAAAATTCCGATCAGAAAGAAGTTGATTTACTCCCTGTTTGAAATCATTTTGCTCAATATCATTTGCGTCATCAACATGTAATTGCAAATCTTTACCACTTAATTTCACGTTTTGAATTTTAAGCTTCCTCCTGTTGGATAAGTCACTTTTTTCTTCTGTAGAACCAACAGAACATATTAAATGTTGACTTGTCTTTGCGCGATCATGATTCTGCTTGAATTTATTTATTGAAGCGAAATGAACTGGTCGATCACTCTCAAGACCAGATAGTATGTTAGATTCGTGTGTTTTTTGTTGTGAAATATACGTAACCCTATAGTTCTTTCTATTAACCTGTATCTTTTGCGTTGCATCCTCTACACGTGATTCAGGCAATGTTTTCAATCTTGTGACAGAGGGAGTAATCGATGGATTCACATTTCGAATGATACATGGAAAATATTCGATACGATTCGTTGAGAAAATCTTTAATAAATGAGGGCGCATCAATGCAACATCGTACTCAATATCTTCTGGGCGTTTGTGAAACAATAACAATATTGCATAAGCTATTGCAAATACACCACAGTCTTGACCGTTGGGTTGGGTTTGCACTTGTGGAAATTGAATCTGCTTTTCAAACGAATAAGAAGGGTATAATTTTTCGAGGGAAGTTTTATAATGCGCATGTAACTGTTTTGAATTGAGTGAATCATAAACATAAATATTCTGTGTATCGTGATAACTGCAAACCCAATGTCCACGCGCATTGGTCTTGAAATCGTCGCATTTGTGAAGAATCTGAATATGTTTTTGATTCTCAGAAACAGGTTCGATCGTTTCGGGTAACTGAATCTCCATGTTTCCCGAGGTCTGTAATTCGAACAGTTTTCTAGCAATTCGTGAAAATTCTCTATATGCTCATCTGTTAACCAATCGCCTGAAGTTATAATTCGCATATTGCGGGCATTCAACACAGAATTATTATTCATCTTGAATATGATACGATTTCGATTTTCATTTAATATTGTCGAGGTTTTTTATCGACGTATAATATAAGAAATTAGCGGCTGGGAAATTGTTGAAAATACGAGTGTTCTCGATCATACGGCGCAATAGCAGCCGATAGCGCTCTTTAATATCTTAATATTTTTTTTCGTTGACTGTATTCAAGTGATAATCTAGTATATAAGCAGCAGAATACAGCGCATAAGCAGCCGTTAGCGCTTTTGAATATGAAAGCAAGAAAGAAATAAAGAGAAGAAGTATTACAGTGAGAAGAAGAGGGGACGGAAAATGCAAGGGAGAACGATGGGGAGAGGACACTTTCTTTCTCCAACACGTGCGTGGAGTGTAGGATTTTCAACCTGTAAATAAATTCATAAATCAGGACATTTTATTGAGGAGAAATGACTGAGGAGAAATGTGTGACAAGAAACTTGAGTGACATGGCGTCTCCTCAAAATGATATCGGAGATGAATTATTTTGAGGTGAAAGTTCATATATTTTCTAATATTTATTTTGTTTTCATTCACTGCACAATTGCTCGTTAGATTGAATCATAAAAACGACTTCCATGTTATAAAAGTGAAAAAAGTATAATACGTGAATTTATATAAGATCAATGCGTATAAAATAACGTTAGATGCTCAATAAAAAAACATAGCATCAAATTTCAAAGTGTACGAAATCTCCACGAAAGTAAACAAATCATGTCAAGACTTCCAATATACGAATAAAATTTATGTGGAGTGAATAATGAGAGAGCGGGTTGAGAAGTATTGGATACAAAAATTCTAGAATTTGAAGTTAGGTATGGACAAGAGTTTTCTGCATAGACAGTTGTGAAAGTCAGAAAGTGTACGATATCTCATTATTCTTATTGTAAAAAAGTGATTCAAAGTGTCTCCAAAGAATATGTGGCTTATGAAAAGAATAAATTGCCCCACACGGATATTCCTTTCACGTGGTCAATCAAATGATTCCAGAAATATTCTTCAGGTAAGTGGACTCTCCGATTCCTTCTGATTTTATATAATCATGAACTAGTGACCTTTCAACATTTATTATTAAACATTGCAGAGGTGGAGGTTAAAATCTTAAGATAATGAACAATTTAACATACGTGTCAAAAGTCTGAAAATTGTTTGTGTTATAAATCAATTGAAATAAAGTGACTCAGATGCCACGAAAGTGCAGAATGAGCTCTTTATGAGAACTTTCGGTATTATGAAATCTTTGAAAATTCGATCTTTATTAATGTATTGCAAATTGTTATGCTAAATAATAGACTTAGTTGAATCCAAACCTAACCAAAGAACATACAAAACTTAGTAATGAATTTTTAACAATTTCAAAAAGAATTCGATTCGTTGCACATCCAAAAGTTTCCTGAAAATGATCAATTCAAAACTGTAATATGATTCCTCATAGTGTTCACTAAATAAGTGGAAAATTATGACTCAAATGTGATTTCCGTGTTACGTAATTGTTCCCCTGCTAAAAATACCAGGAAGAACCGGACAGAAAATTGTTGTCAGGCTTTGAACGGTTTCTTTCCCAGGTAATCCAGGCAAAAACTGACAAATTTTCTACCCGATTTGGTCCAGAATTACTAACTCGGAATATTCTGTCGAAAACTGACAGAAATTTTTTGAGACGGTCCTGTTTGGAATTCACAGGCTGTGATATCCAGTCGAAAATTGACGGAATTATTCCTGCCAGATTATGACAAGATGTTACAATGTAGTGATTCCGGACCAAATCGGGGAAAAAATTCGTCAGTTTTTGCCTGGATTATCTGGGAAAGAAATCATTCAAAGCTTGACAACAATTTTCTGACCGGTTCTGTTTGGCATTTTTAGCAGGGATTTCATGTCACGTGATTTTGATTCAACATTTATGTACCCGTGCTCACTGGTTTAGCACTAGAAACATGAAAAGTTATAAACTTTTAGAAATGCTTCATCACTTTCAAATGAATGTAGGTAAAGTCAATTGAAAATATTTTCTCCTCCTCTTTTCATCTTCTCAAATGTACCCGGGTAGAACCTCATTTGCTCATGGATCTGACGTAAGAAATAAGCAACAGATATTTCCAAAGATATAAATATTATTGAAGTTTGAATTGTTTATTCAAATAAATTGGTAGTCAGATGATGGTGAATATGAAGATACGAACAATTCAGATTCCTTGATGCAGTTTATGAATAACATGTCACATCTGAAAACATCAATTCTGCCACAGCAACATTCATGAAACAACATATTCCACCATCCGCAGTTCAGGATTTTGTTTCAATAAGCAATTCAAACTTCACCAGTATTGGAAATCAACTGCTGAAATCTTGCAATAAAATTATTTTCAAGAGGACTCAATGCTCTAGTTCTCCCAACAGAATAATTATAAAGCAGAGACCAGTTGCTGAGACACTAGCCATATTGGTTATCACAATTGATTCAAATGTGAAAGAATATAATCAAAATATCACTATGTACAGAGCAGAGTGATTGATTGAAAAGCCTGTGTAGAACAATATTTTGATTATATTCTCATATTCAAACATGTCATAAACAACAAACATAAACATATGATATGAACATATCATTCAAGGTATTTCATACTTTCAGAGTATTTTCAATTTTTAGATTTTTCATATTCTAGTTGAAAATATAGGGTACAACTGCTAGGAAACTATTGAGAATTGATTGTGTATGTAATGATTGATAATTTAAATTGTATAATTCAATGAATCATTAGTGATTTGATGTTATTTCAGAAAATTTTCTTTCCGATTTCTAATAAACAGTGATCTTGATTAATGAAAAGCATCTTGAAACTTATCCTCACGTTCCTACATTTTCTACTGGAACATCTTGACACCATAGTCACGATATTTGTTGGTGTATATTAAACTGAAAACCTGACTGAAATGAAATAAAAAAAGTTTATTTTCCAACTTCGCATATTAAATATTAGTGATAATTTATCACAATAACAATGAATTAATTTCATACATTTGATTTGATTTCAGGATCAACTTCATCCATTCAATTTGATCTTAGGAAGTTATTAATTAATGTTTTATGTATATTTCCTGAAGGTAACATCTTGTTTCATTTCCTGATCGGAACTCACATGCTGTACCTTATCATTTTCCTAATCAAGGTCTGCGTAGAGAAACACTTGACGTCAAGATCAATGGTATTGTAGTATATCTGCTGCGCTTTTATCTTTGGTTAGTCTCTCAGCGATAGTATCTCTTCAATAAAAAAGAAAAAAGAGAAAAGAAGAATGTTTTCCAAGAAATATAAGAAAATATAAGATACATGAAGTTCAATTTATATACTATTATTATTCATACAGTTTCTTGAATTCATGAGAAAAAAAATCTATCAATTTTTGTATCATTTTTCTAATGGCAGAAACACAGTCGATATAACACAAATGTGAGTGGAATGTGCTGTCATTAATCTCTCCGAACAGATCTATAGGCAAATGAAGAGAAGATAAAAGCTCAGCAGATATACTACAATACCATTGATCTTGACGTCAACTGTTCCTTCACACAGACCTTGATTAGGAAAATGACAAGGTACAGCATGTGGGTTCCGATCAGGAAATGAAACAAAATGTTACCTTCAGAAAATATACACAAAACATTATTGAATAACTTCCTAAAATCAAATTGAATGCATGAAGTTGATCCTGAAATCAAATCGAATGTATAAAATTAATTCATTGTTATTGTCATAAATTATCACTAATATTCAATATACGCCGTTGGAAAATAAACTTTTTCATTTTATTTCAATCAGGTTTTCAGTTTAATATACACCAACAAATATCGTGACCATGGTGTCAAGATGTTTCAGTAGAAAATGTAGGATACGCAAGAATAAGTTTCAAGATGCTTTTCATTAATCAAGATCACTGTTTATTAGATATCGGAGAGAAAATTTTCTGAAATAACATCAAATCACTAATGATTCATTGAATTATACAATTTAAATTCTTAATCATTACATACACAATTAATTCTCAATGATTTCCTAGCAGTTGTATCCCACATTTTCAACTGGAATATGAAAAATCTAAAAATTGAAAATACTCTAAAAGTATGGAATACCTTGCATGATATGTTCATATCACATGTTTATGTTCGTTGTTTATTATATGTCCATATATTTTATGTTTATATGTGCTACCTATAACATGCCGAAGCAACTCAGTCAACACATACTCAATTATTATTATAAAGAAAATTCACAGGGAAGAAGTAATAAACTTTGAATCCAACAGGAATTTTTCTTCAAGAGATTTTTTGTTGAACGATGACCACTAAATGGAGGATTTATCACCAAATAATAGATACTGGATTTATTAGGTTCGTTCGTTCTACGTGCTCTGAGTTGCTCCAACTTGTACCAAACCAATCATTTCGTTGCTTAAACTGGAAGTAGCGAATCCAAAATACTTGGAGCGAGTTGGGGTAACTTGGGACATCGGTAAACGAACTTAGCTATTGAATCTTTTTTTTTTATTCACGTTAACGCAGTGGAATTCTGTTTTTCAGTGAACAATGTATTCAATAACAAAATATAAACGAATAATGAATGATGTGTTCAAAAAATAGATTTTTCAACTCTTCCATAGAGGACGTTTACGACAATTACTTGGAGTTTGCTCGAAGCAAGCAGTGGTAAAATTCCCCAGATTTCCCTGGAGTGCTACGAGCAATCATTCTGCCGTCTCACAAGCAGTGATGCCAGATTCGGCCGACCGACTCGGTTTACCCTAGGGATCCTTTAATGAGGGATCGGACAATCAGTCGCCATTAGTGGGATACTTCCGGTTTTTTCTATAGTTTAGTTAAGCATGCATAGTGTATGTTATTTTATTAAAATCATTTTTCTCAAATGTATTTACATGCTTTGTTCGAAGAATGTTTCAGATTCACTTAATTGTAAGTATTATACATGAATAAGCTGACTTTAAATATGTATCTCGAATATTTTCATAAATATACCTATCCCACTAATGGCGGCCGACCAATCCGTAATCAGCAGTTGATTGTCCGATCCCTCATTAAAGGATCCCTAGTTTACCCTCTCCATTACACACATCTGTATAGAACTTTCACACACACAATGAAACCACCGACAAAAGGAATTTGATTGTGTAGAGCGTGATGGAGGGGGTACACCGAGTCGGTCGGCCGAATCTGGCATCACTGCTCACAAGTGATCGTAGCAAGCAGTATCCAGCAGTATCAAGCATCATCAAATACAACGGAATTATTGAGCCGGTAAACAATTTGAATTTTTCACTTAATTAATCTAATAATTGATGTTTGAAACGGAAAAATCATTATCCACCTGTACGATCCTTTTTCTTGTTGAAATGATTCAATAGCATATATAATATGTCGAATAAATAATTAAAAGTGGTAAATTAACCTCAACCTTCAATTTCTCATTCAGATGAAAATCATCGATGTTCAATATTGAGATAATCGAATTGTATTTTGCAAGTCCTTTGTGTAATTATTGTAAATTTTTAATCATCTTAAACAATCGGTTTCCTCATTTAAAAAATCTACGTTGTGAATCATTCGAAGTAAAAACTCTATAGAGTTATAACCTCAGATACTTCATGTCCTGTAATATTTCAATTTCACTTCAAATGGATGAGAATAAATATTCAATAAAGTAGGATAAAATGATTTGATATTTCATGAAATGAATTTTCTTTGCTCGGAAAGCTGGGGATTCAGTTTAATTTTATTGAAAGTGATAAAGTGTTTTATTTTCAACTTCTTCTTCCGTCAACCTTTTCACTCTCAGAGTTTCACTTGAAAAATTACGTTTTGCTACTTCAATTTTTGAACAAACAAATATAGCTAGTGTGTTGAACGCCAAAATGTATGTGAATGCACAATGTAAGTGTGTACCTATAAGTATGCAAGTTTCAAAAGAGTTCATAACAATTTTTATCATACCCATTGTGCAGTAAAGTATTTATGTAAATTACCAAGATTATAATGTACATTGATAAATCTATGAACTTCCACCACGTTCAGTGTAAAGTAAATATATGTGTATAGCCAAAGCCGTACACTCAATATTGTACTGTTAAAAAAACTGGTAAATTGCTCACGTTCAGCGTATGTTATAAAGTCACCATCATAAAGAATTGTGAGAATTACTGGAGAATGAGTTCTTAAAATTATCAATTTTCCATCACATAAACAAATGTAAACAAAGATTAGGAAGACACTTCCAACGAAGAGTGGAAGGGGTTAATTCTGTAATATACTCCGTATATACGATATATTTTTTTTTTCTTCTTTTCTTTCTCCTTTCTTTCTTTTATTTTATAATCTGAAATATTTGAATTGTCTAAAAATATGTAGCGGTAAGTTGTCAACCGCCTAAATGTCGCGCCAGGCAATAAAAATTACTCAGGGTAAAACCCCTGGTAATAACGGTACATTGCATGCACGCCGAGGCGCACATTTTCAAGGAAATATATATATATATATATATATATGTTTACTTTCATTTAAATGAAACAAAATATAATTTTTCATAAGTGAGACATAAACAACTGAATACATATAAATGACATAAGTTACACATATACAACAAACAAACATGCATAAATTAATCACAAAGATATATACACAATATATATAAAGACACAAATTAAAATCTTTAGAATACAAACACATAAGTTATACATATACAACAATCAAACATGCATAAATTAATCACAAAGATATATACACAATATATATAAAGACACAAATTAAAATCTTTAGAATACAAACACATAAGTTATACATATACAACAATCAAACATGCATAAATTAATCACAAAGATATATACACAATATATATATATATAACACAAATTAAA